>JANJGN010000347.1:0-608249 GCA_026770705.1 Isurus oxyrinchus | reverse complement strand
GGTGTTTTTCAATGTTGAGGTTGTTGTTGTTTTTCAATGTTGAGGTTGTTGTTGAATTTGTTGGTGTTTTTCAATGTTGAGGTTGTTGTTGAAATTGTTGGTGTTTTTCAATGTTGAGGTTGTTGTTGTTTTTCAATGTTGAGGTTATTGTTGAATTTGTTGGTGTTTTTCAATGTTGAGGTTGTTGTTGTTTTTCAATGTTGAAGTTGTTGTTGAATTTGTTGGTGTTTTTCAATGTTGAGTTTGTTGTTGCTTTTCAATGTTGAGGTTGTTGTTGAATTTGTTGGTGTTTTTCAATGTTGAGGTTGTTGTTGTTTTTCAATGTTGAGGTTGTTGTTGAATTTGTTGGTGTTTTTCAATGTTGAGGTTGTTGTTGTTTTTCAATGTTGAGGTTGTTGTTGAATATGTTGGTGTTTTTCAATGTTGAGGTTGTTGTTGTTTTTCAATGTTGAGGTTGTTGAATTTGTTGGTGTTTTTCAAACTTGAGTTTGTTGTTGAATTTGTTGGTGATTTTCAATTTTGAGGTTGTTGTTGAATTTGTTGGTGTTTTTCAATGTTGAGGTTGTTGTTGTTTTTCAATGTTGAGGTTGTTGTTGAGTTTGTTGGTGTTTTTCAATGTTGAGGTTGTTGTTGAATTTGTTGGTGTTTTTCAATGTTGAGGTTCTTGTTGAATTTGTTGGTGTTTTTCAATGTTGAGGTTGTTGTTCTTTTTAAATGTTGAGGTTGTTGTTGAATTTGTTGGTGTTTTTAAATGTTGAGGTTGTTGTTGAATTTGTTGGTGTTTTTCAATGTTGAGGTTGTTGTTGTTTTTCAATGTTGAGCTTGTTGTTGAATTTGTTGGTGTTTTTCAATGTTGAGGTTGTTGTTGTTTTTCAATGTTGAGGTTGTTCTGAATTTGTTGGTGTTTTTCAATGTTGAGGTTGTTGGTGATTTTCAATGCTGAGGTTGTTGTTGAATTTGTTGGTGTTTTTCAATGTTGAGGTTGTTGTTGAATTTGTTGGTGTTTTTCAATGTTGAGGTTGTTGTTGTTTTTCAATGTTGAGGTTGTTGTTGAATTTGTTGGTGTTTTTCAATGTTGAGGTTGTTGTTGTTTTAAAATGTTGAGGTTGTTGTTGAATTTGTTGGTGTTTTTCAATGTTGAGGTTGTTGTTGAAATTGTTGGTGTTTTTCAATGTTGAGCTTGTTGTTGTTTTTCAATGTTGAGGTTATTGATGAATTTGTTGGTGCTTTTCAATGTTGAGGCTGTTGTTCTTTTTCAATGTTGACGTTGTTGTTGAATTTGTTGGTGTTTTTCAATGTTGAGCTTGTTGTTGCTTTTCAATGTTGAGGTTGTTGTTGAATTTGTTGGTGTTTTTCAATGTTGAGGTTGTTGTTGTTTTTCAATGTTGAGGTTGTTGTTGAATTTGTTGGTGTTTTTCAATGTTGAGGTTGTTGTTGTTTTTCAATGTTGAGGTTGTTGTTGAATTTGTTGGTGTTTGTCAATGTTGAGGTTTTTGTTTGTCAATGTTGAGGTTGTTGAATTTTGTTGGTGTTTTTCAATCTTGAGTTTGTTGTTGAATTTGTTGGTGATTTTCAATGTTGAGGTTGTTGTTGAATTTGTTGGTGTTTTTCAATGTTGAGGTTGTTGATGCTTTTCAATGTTGAGGTTGTTGTTGAGTTTGTTGGTGTTTTTCAATGTTGAGGTTGTTGTTGAATTTGTTGGTGTTTTTCAATGTTGAGTTTGTTGTTGTTTTTCAATGTTGAGGTTGTTGTTGAATTTGTTGGTGTTTTTCAATGTTGAGGTTGTTGTTGTTTTTCAATGTTGAGGTTGTTGTTGAATTTGTTGGTGCTTTTCAATGTTGAGGTTGTTGTTGAATTTCTTGGTGTTTTTCAATGTTGAGGTTCTTGTTGTTTTTCAATGTTGAGGTTGTTGTTGAATTTGTTGGTGTTTTTCAATGTTGAGTTTGTTGGTGAATTTGCTGGTGTTTTTCAATGTTGAGGTTGTTGTTGAATTTGTTGTTGTTTTTCAATGTTGAGGTTGTTGTTGAATTTGTTGGTGTTTTTCAATGTTGAGGATGTTGCTGTTTTTCAATGTTGAGGTTGTTGTTGAATTTGTTGGTGTTTTTCAATGTTGAGATTGTTGTTGTTTTTCAATGTTGAGGTTGTTGTTGAATTTGTTGGTGTTTTTAAATGTTGAGGTTGTTGTTGAATTTGTTGGTGTTTTTCAATGTTGAGGTTGTTGTTGTTTTTCAATGTTGAGGTTGTTGTTGAATTTGTTGGTGTTTTTCAATTTTGAGGTTGTTGTTGTTTTTCAATGTTGAGGTTGTTGTTGAATTTGTTGGTGTTTTTCAATTTCGAGGTTGTTGTTGAATTTGTTGGTGTTTTTCAATGTTGAAGTTGTTGTTGAATTTGTTGGTGTTTTTCAATGTTGAGGTTGTTGTTGTTTTTCAATGTTGAGGTTGTTCTGAATTTGTTGGTGTTTTTCAATGTTGAGGTGGTTGTTGTTTTTCAATGCTGATGTTGTTGTTGAATTTGTTGGTGTTTTTCAATGTTGAGGTTGTTGTTGAATTTTTTGGTGTTTTTCAATGTTGAGGTTGTTGTTGTTTTTCAATGTTGAGGTTGTTGTTGAATTTGTTGGTGTTTTTCAATGTTTAGGTTGTTGTTGTTTTTCAATGTTGAGGTTGTTGTTGAATTTGTTGGTGTTTTTCAATGTTGAGGTTGTTGTTGAATTTGTTGGTGTTTTTCAATGTTGAGGTTGTTGTTGTTTTTCAATGTTGAGGTTGTTGTTGAATTTGTTGGTGTTTTTCAATGTTGAGTTTGTTGTTGTTTTTCAATGTTGAGGTTGTTGTTGAATTTGTTGGTGTTTTTCAATGTTGAGGTTGTTGTTGTTTTTCAATGTTGAGGTTGTTGTTGAATTTGTTGGTGCTTTTCAATGTTGAGGTTGTTGTTGAATTTGTTGGTGTTTTTCTATGTTGAGGTTGTAGTTGTTTTTCAATGTTGAGGTTGTTGTTGAATTTGTTGGTGTTTTTCAATGTTGAGTTTGTTGTTGAATTTGTTGTTGTTTTTCAATGTTGAGGTTGTTGTTGAATTTGTTGGTGTCTTTCAATGTTGAGGTTGTTGTTGAATTTGTTGGTGTTTTTCAATGTTGAGGTTGTTGCTGTTTTTCAGTGTTGAGGTTGTTGTTGAATTTGTTGGTGTTTTTCAATGTTGAGATTGTTGTTCTTTTTCAATGTTGAGGTTGTTGTTGAATTTGTTGGTGTTTTTAAATGTTGAGGTTGTTGTTGAATTTGTTGGTGTTTTTCAATGTTGAGGTTGTTGTTGTTTTTCAATGTTGAGGTTGTTGTTGAATTTGTTGGTGTTTTTCAATGTTGAGGTTGTTGTTGTTTTTCAATGTTGAGGTTGTTGTTGAATTTGTTGGTGTTTTTCAATTTCGAGGTTGTTGTTGAATTTGTTGGTGTTTTTCAATGTTGAAGTTGTTGTTGAATTTGTTGGTGTTTTTCAATGTTGAGGTTGTTGTAGTTTTTCAAAGTTGAGGTTGTTCTGAATTTGTTGGTGTTTTTCAATGTTGAGGTTGTTGTTGTTTTTCAATGCTGAGGTTGTTGTTGAATTTGTTGGTGTTTTTCAATGTTGAGGTTGCTGTTGAATTTGTTGGTGTTTTTCAATGTTGAGGTTGTTGTTGTTTTTCAATGTTGAGGTTGTTGTTGAATTTGTTGGTGTTTTTCAATGTTGAGGTTGTTGTTGAAATTGTTGGTGTTTTTCAATGTTGAGGTTGTTGTTGTTTTTCAATGTTGAGGTTATTGTTGAATTTGTTGGTGTTTTTCAATGTTGAGGTTGTTGTTGTTTTTCAATGTTGAGGTTGTTGTTGAATTTGTTGGTGTTTTTCAATGTTGAGTTTGTTGTTGCTTTTCAATGTTGAGGTTGTTGTTGAATTTGTTGGTGTTTTTCAATGTTGAGGTTGTTGTTGTTTTTCAATGTTGAGGTTGTTGTTGAATTTGTTGGTGTTTTTCAATGTTGAGGTTGTTGTTGTTTTTCAATGTTCAGGTTGTTGTTGAATATGTTGGTGTTTTTCAATGTTGAGGTTGTTGTTGTTTTTCAATGTTGAGGTTGTTGAATTTGTTGGTGTTTTTCAAACTTGAGTTTGTTGTTGAATTTGTTGGTGATTTTCAATTTTGAGGTTGTTGTTGAATTTGTTGGTGTTTTTCAATGTTGAGGTTGTTGTTGTTTTTCAATGTTGAGGTTGTTGTTGAGTTTGTTGGTGTTTTTCAATGTTGAGGTTGTTGTTGAATTTGTTGGTGTTTTTCAATGTTGAGGTTCTTGTTGAATTTGTTGGTGTTTTTCAATGTTGAGGTTGTTGTTCTTTTTAAATGTTGAGGTTGTTGTTGAATTTGTTGGTGTTTTTAAATGTTGAGGTTGTTGTTGAATTTGTTGGTGTTTTTCAATGTTGTGGTTGTTGTTGTTTTTCAATGTTGAGCTTGTTGTTGAATTTGTTGGTGTTTTTCAATGTTGAGGTTGTTGTTGTTTTTCAATGTTGAGGTTGTTCTGAATTTGTTGGTGTTTTTCAATGTTGAGGTTGTTGTTGTTTTTCAATGCTGAGGTTGTTGTTGAATTTGTTGGTGTTTTTCAATGTTGAGGTTGTTGTTGAATTTGTTGGTGTTTTTCAATGTTGAGGTTGTTGTTGTTTTTCAATGTTGAGGTTGTTGTTGAATTTGTTGGTGTTTTTCAATGTTGAGGTTGTTGTTGTTTTAAAATGTTGAGGTTGTTGTTGAATTTGTTGGTGTTTTTCAATGTTGAGGTTGTTGTTGAAATTGTTGGTGTTTTTCAATGTTGAGGTTGTTGTTGTTTTTCAATGTTGAGGTTATTGATGAATTTGTTGGTGCTTTTCAATGTTGAGGCTGTTGTTGTTTTTCAATGTTGAGGTTGTTGTTGAATTTGTTGGTGTTTTTCAATGTTGAGCTTGTTGTTGCTTTTCAATGTTGAGGTTGTTGTTGAATTTGTTGGTGTTTTTCAATGTTGAGGTTGTTGTTGTTTTTCAATGTTGAGGTTGTTGTTGAATTTGTTGGTGTTTTTCAATGTTGAGGTTGTTGTTGTTTTTCAATGTTGAGGTTGTTGTTGAATTGTTGGTGTTTGTCAATGTTGAGGTTGTTGTTTGTCAATGTTGAGGTTGTTGAATTTTGTTGGTGTTTTTCAATCTTGAGTTTGTTGTTGAATTTGTTGGTGATTTTCAATGTTGAGGTTGTTGCTGAATTTGTTGGTGTTTTTCAATGTTGAGGTTGTTGATGCTTTTCAATGTTGAGGTTGTTGTTGAGTTTGTTGGTGTTTTTCAATGTTGAGGTTGTTGTTGAATTTGTTGGTGTTTTTCAATGTTGAGTTTGTTGTTGTTTTTCAATGATGAGGTTGTTGTTGAATTTGTTGGTGTTTTTCAATGTTGAGGTTGTTGTTGTTTTTCAATGTTGAGGTTGTTGTTGAATTTGTTGGTGCTTTTCAATGTTGAGGTTGTTGTTGAATTTCTTGGTGTTTTTCAATGTTGAGGTTCTTGTTGTTTTTCAATGTTGAGGTTGTTGTTGAATTTGTTGGTGTTTTTCAATGTTGAGTTTGTTGGTGAATTTGCTGGTGTTTTTCAATGTTGAGGTTGTTGTTGAATTTGTTGTTGTTTTTCAATGTTGAGGTTGTTGTTGAATTTGTTGGTGTTTTTCAATGTTGAGATTGTTGTTGTTTTTCAATGTTGAGGTTGTTGTTGAATTTGTTGGTGTTTTTAAATGTTGAGGTTGTTGTTGAATTTGTTGGTGTTTTTCAATGTTGAGGTTGTTGTTGTTTTTCAATGTTGAGGTTGTTGTTGAATTTGTTGGTGTTTTTCAATTTTGAGGTTGTTGTTGTTTTTCAATGTTAAGGTTGTTGTTGAATTTGTTGGTGTTTTTCAATTTCGAGGTTGTTGTTGAATTTGTTGGTGTTTTTCAATGTTGAAGTTGTTGTTGAATTTGTTGGTGTTTTTCAATGTTGAGGTTGTTGTTGTTTTTCAATGTTGAGGTTGTTCTGAATTTGTTGGTGTTTTTCAATGTTGAGGTGGTTGTTGTTTTTCAATGCTGATGTTGTTGTTGAATTTGTTGGTGTTTTTCAATGTTGAGGTTGTTGTTGTTTTTCAATGTTGAGGTTGTTGTTGAATTTGTTGGTGTTTTTCAATGTTTAGGTTGTTGTTGTTTTTCAATGTTGAGGTTGTTGTTGAATTTGTTGGTGTTTTTCAATGTTGAGGTTGTTGTTGAATTTGCTGGTGTTTTTCAATGTTTAGGTTGTTGTTGTTTTTCAATGTTGAGGTTGTTGTTGAATTTGTTGGTGTTTTTCAATGTTGAGGTTGTTGTTGAATTTGTTGGTGTTTTTCAATGTTGAGGTTGTTGTTGTTTTTCAATGTTGAGGTTGTTGTTGAATTTGTTGGTGTTTTTCAATGTTGAGTTTGTTGTTGTTTTTCAATGTTGACGTTGTTGTTGAATTTGTTGGTGTTTTTCAATGTTGAGGTTGTTGTTGTTTTTCAATGTTGAGGTTGTTGTTGAATTTGTTGGTGCTTTTCAATGTTGAGGTTGTTGTTGAATTTGTTGGTGTTTTTCTATGTTGAGGTTGTTGTTGTTTTTCAATGTTGAGGTTGTTGTTGAATTTGTTGGTGTTTTTCAATGTTGAGTTTGTTGTTGAATTTGTTGTTGTTTTTCAATGTTGAGGTTGTTGTTTAATTTGTTGGTGTCTTTCAATGTTGAGGTTGTTGTTGAATTTGTTGGTGTTTTTCAATGTTGAGGTTGTTGCTGTTTTTCAGTGTTGAGGTTGTTGTTGAATTTGTTGGTGTTTTTCAATGTTGAGATTGTTGTTCTTTTTCAATGTTGAGGTTGTTGTTGAATTTGTTGGTGTTTTTAAATGTTGAGGTTGTTGTTGAATTTGTTGGTGTTTTTCAATGTTGAGGTTGTTGTTGTTTTTCAATGTTGAGGTTGTTGTTGAATTTGTTGGTGTTTTTCAATGTTGAGGTTGTTGTTGTTTTTCAATGTTGAGGTTGTTGTTGAATTTGTTGGTGTTTTTCAATTTCGAGGTTGTTGTTGAATTTGTTGGTGTTTTTCAATGTTGAAGTTGTTGTTGAATTTGTTGGTGTTTTTCAATGTTGAGGTTGTTGTAGTTTTTCAAAGTTGAGGTTGTTCTGAATTTGTTGGTGTTTTTCAATGTTGAGGTTGTTGTTGTTTTTCAATGCTGAGGTTGTTGTTGAATTTGTTGGTGTTTTTCAATGTTGAGGTTGCTGTTGAATTTGTTGGTGTTTTTCAATGTTGAGGTTGTTGTTGTTTTTCAATGTTGAGGTTGTTGTTGAATTTGTTGGTGTTTTTCAATGTTGAGGTTGTTGTTGAAATTGTTGGTGTTTTTCAATGTTGAGGTTGTTGTTGTTTTTCAATGTTGAGGTTATTGTTGAATTTGTTGGTGTTTTTCAATGTTGAGGTTGTTGTTGTTTTTCAATGTTGAGGTTGTTGTTGAATTTGTTGGTGTTTTTCAATGTTGAGTTTGTTGTTGCTTTTCAATGTTGAGGTTGTTGTTGAATTTGTTGGTGTTTTTCAATGTTGAGGTTGTTGTTGTTTTTCAATGTTGAGGTTGTTGTTGAATTTGTTGGTGTTTTTCAATGTTGAGGTTGTTGTTGTTTTTCAATGTTCAGGTTGTTGTTGAATATGTTGGTGTTTTTCAATGTTGAGGTTGTTGTTGTTTTTCAATGTTGAGGTTGTTGAATTTGTTGGTGTTTTTCAAACTTGAGTTTGTTGTTGAATTTGTTGGTGATTTTCAATTTTGAGGTTGTTGTTGAATTTGTTGGTGTTTTTCAATGTTGAGGTTGTTGTTGTTTTTCAATGTTGAGGTTGTTGTTGAGTTTGTTGGTGTTTTTCAATGTTGAGGTTGTTGTTGAATTTGTTGGTGTTTTTCAATGTTGAGGTTCTTGTTGAATTTGTTTGTGTTTTTCAATGTTGAGGTTGTTGTTGTTTTTAAATGTTGAGGTTGTTGTTGAATTTGTTGGTGTTTTTAAATGTTGAGGTTGTTGTTGAATTTGTTGGTGTTTTTCAATGTTGAGGTTGTTGTTGTTTTTCAATGTTAAGCTTGTTGTTGAATTTGTTGGTGTTTTTCAATGTTGAGGTTGTTGTTGTCTTTCAATGTTGAGGTTGTTGTTGAATTTGTTGGTGTTTTTCAATTTCGAGGTTGTTGTTGAATTTGTTGGTGTTTTTCAATGTTGAAGTTGTTGTTGAATTTGTTGGTGTTTTTCAATGTTGAGGTTGTTGTAGTTTTTCAATGTTGAGGTTGTTCTGAATTTGTTGGTGTTTTTCAATGTTGAGGTTGCTGTTGAATTAGTTGGTGTTTTTCAATGTTGAGGTTGTTGTTGTTGTTCAATGTTGAGGTTGTTGTTGAATTTGTTGGTGTTTTTAAATGTTGAGGTTGTTGTTGAATTTGTTGGTGTTTTTCAATGTTGAGGTTGTTGTTGTTTTTCAATGTTGAGGTTGTTGTTGAATTTGTTGGTGTTTTTCAATTTTGAGGTTGTTGTTGTTTTTCAATGTTGAGGTTGTTGTTGAATTTGTTGGTGTTTTTCAATTTCGAGGTTGTTGTTGAATTTGTTGGTGTTTTTCAATGTTGAAGTTGTTGTTGAATTTGTTGGTGTTTTTCAATGTTGAGGTTGTTGTTGTTTTTCAATGTTGAGGATGTTCTGAATTTGTTGGTGTTTTTCAATGTTGAGGTGGTTGTTGTTTTTCAATGCTGATGTTGTTGTTGAATTTGTTGGTGTTTTTCAATGTTGAGGTTGTTGTTGTTTTTCAATGTTGAGGTTGTTGTTGAATTTGTTGGTGTTTTTCAATGTTTAGGTTGTTGTTGTTTTTCAATGTTGAGGTTGTTGTTGAATTTGTTGGTGTTTTTCAATGTTGAGGTTGTTGTTGAATTTGTTGGTGTTTTTCAATGTTTAGGTTGTTGTTGTATTTCAATGTTGAGGTTGTTGTTGAATTTGTTGGTGTTTTTCAATGTTGAGGTTGTTGTTGAATTTGTTGGTGTTTTTCAATGTTGAGGTTGTTGTTGTTTTTCAATGTTGAGGTTGTTGTTGAATTTGTTGGTGTTTTTCAATGTTGAGTTTGTTGTTGTTTTTCAATGTTGAGGTTGTTGTTGAATTTGTTGGTGTTTTTCAATGTTGAGGTTGTTGTTGTTTTTCAATGTTGAGGTTGTTGTTGAATTTGTTGGTGCTTTTCAATGTTGAGGTTGTTGTTGAATTTGTTGGTGTTTTTCTATGTTGAGGTTGTTGTTGTTTTTCAATGTTGAGGTTGTTGTTGAATTTGTTGGTGTTTTTCAATGTTGAGTTTGTTGTTGAATTTGTTGTTGTTTTTCAATGTTGAGGTTGTTGTTGAATTTGTTGGTGTCTTTCAATGTTGAGGTTGTTGTTGAATTTGTTGGTGTTTTTCAATGTTGAGGTTGTTGCTGTTTTTCAGTGTTGAGGTTGTTGTTGAATTTGTTGGTGTTTTTCAATGTTGAGATTGTTGTTCTTTTTCAATGTTGAGGTTGTTGTTGAATTTGTTGGTGTTTTTAAATGTTGAGGTTGTTGTTGAATTTGTTGGTGTTTTTCAATGTTGAGGTTGTTGTTGTTTTTCAATGTTGAGGTTGTTGTTGAATTTGTTGGTGTTTTTCAATGTTGAGGTTGTTGTTGTTTTTCAATGTTGAGGTTGTTGTTGAATTTGTTGGTGTTTTTCAATTTCGAGGTTGTTGTTGAATTTGTTGGTGTTTTTCAATGTTGAAGTTGTTGTTGAATTTGTTGGTGTTTTTCAATGTTGAGGTTGTTGTAGTTTTTCAAAGTTGAGGTTGTTCTGAATTTGTTGGTGTTTTTCAATGTTGAGGTTGTTGTTGTTTTTCAATGCTGAGGTTGTTGTTGAATTTGTTGGTGTTTTTCAATGTTGAGGTTGCTGTTGAATTTGTTGGTGTTTTTCAATGTTGAGGTTGTTGTTGTTTTTCAATGTTGAGGTTGTTGTTGAATTTGTTGGTGTTTTTCAATGTTGAGGTTGTTGTTGAAATTGTTGGTGTTTTTCAATGTTGAGGTTGTTGTTGTTTTTCAATGTTGAGGTTATTGTTGAATTTGTTGGTGTTTTTCAATGTTGAGGTTGTTGTTGTTTTTCAATGTTGAGGTTGTTGTTGAATTTGTTGGTGTTTTTCAATGTTGAGTTTGTTGTTGCTTTTCAATGTTGAGGTTGTTGTTGAATTTGTTGGTGTTTTTCAATGTTGAGGTTGTTGTTGTTTTTCAATGTTGAGGTTGTTGTTGAATTTGTTGGTGTTTTTCAATGTTGAGGTTGTTGCTGTTTTTCAATGTTCAGGTTGTTGTTGAATATGTTGGTGTTTTTCAATGTTGAGGTTGTTGTTGTTTTTCAATGTTGAGGTTGTTGAATTTGTTGGTGTTTTTCAAACTTGAGTTTGTTGTTGAATTTGTTGGTGATTTTCAATTTTGAGGTTGTTGTTGAATTTGTTGGTGTTTTTCAATGTTGAGGTTGTTGTTGTTTTTCAATGTTGAGGTTGTTGTTGAGTTTGTTGGTGTTTTTCAATGTTGAGGTTGTTGTTGAATTTGTTGGTGTTTTTCAATGTTGAGGTTCTTGTTGAATTTGTTTGTGTTTTTCAATGTTGAGGTTGTTGTTGTTTTTAAATGTTGAGGTTGTTGTTGAATTTGTTGGTGTTTTTAAATGTTGAGGTTGTTGTTGAATTTGTTGGTGTTTTTCAATGTTGAGGTTGTTGTTGTTTTTCAATGTTAAGCTTGTTGTTGAATTTGTTGGTGTTTTTCAATGTTGAGGTTGTTGTTGTCTTTCAATGTTGAGGTTGTTGTTGAATTTGTTGGTGTTTTTCAATTTCGAGGTTGTTGTTGAATTTGTTGGTGTTTTTCAATGTTGAAGTTGTTGTTGAATTTGTTGGTGTTTTTCAATGTTGAGGTTGTTGTAGTTTTTCAATGTTGAGGTTGTTCTGAATTTGTTGGTGTTTTTCAATGTTGAGGTTGCTGTTGAATTAGTTGGTGTTTTTCAATGTTGAGGTTGTTGTTGTTGTTCAATGTTGAGGTTGTTGTTGAATTTGTTGGTGTTTTTCAATGTTGAGGTTGTTGTTGTTTTTCAATGTTGAGGTTGTTGTTGAATTTGTTGGTGTTTTTCAATGTTGAGGTTGCTGCTGAATTTGTTGGTGTTTTTCAATGTTGAGGTTGTTGTTGTTTTTCAATGTTGAGGTTGTTGTTGAATTTGTTGGTGTTTTTCAATGTTGAGGTTGTTGTTGTTTTTCAATGTTGAGGTTGTTGTTGAATTTGTTGGTGTTTTTCAATGTTGAGGTTGTTGTTGAAATTGTTGGTGTTTTTCAATGTTGAGGTTGTTGTTGTTTTTCAATGTTGAGGTTATTGTTGAATTTGTTGGTGTTTTTCAATGTTGAGGTTGTTGTTGTTTTTCAATGTTGAGGTTGTTGTTGAATTTGTTGGTGTTTTTCAATGTTGAGTTTGTTGTTGCTTTTCAATTTTGAGGTTGTTGTTGAATTTGTTGGTGTTTTTCAATGTTGAGGTTGTTGTTGTTTTTCAATGTTGAGGTTGTTGTTGAATTTGTTGGTGTTTTTCAATGTTGAGGTTGTTGTTGTTTTTCAATGTTCAGGTTGTTGTTGAATATGTTGGTGTTTTTCAATGTTGAGGTTGTTGTTGTTTTTCAATGTTGAGGTTGTTGAATTTGTTGGTGTTTTTCAAACTTGAGTTTGTTGTTGAATTTGTTGGTGATTTTCAATTTTGAGGTTGTTGTTGAATTTGTTGGTGTTTTTCAATGTTGAGGTTGTTGTTGTTTTTCAATGTTGAGGTTGTTGTTGAGTTTGTTGGTGTTTTTCAATGTTGAGGTTGTTGTTGAATTTGTTGGTGTTTTTCAATGTTGAGGTTCTTGTTGAATTTGTTGGTGTTTTTCAATGTTGAGGTTGTTGTTGTTTTTAAATGTTGAGTTGTTGTTGAATTTGTTGGTGTTTTTAAATGTTGAGGTTGTTGTTGAATTTGTTGGTGTTTTTCAATGTTGAGGTTGTTGTTGTTTTTCAATGTTGAGCTTGTTGTTGAATTTGTTGGTGTTTTTCAATGTTGAGGTTGTTGTTGTCTTTCAATGTTGAGGTTGTTGTTGAATTTGTTGGTGTTTTTCAATTTCGAGGTTGTTGTTGAATTTGTTGGTGTTTTTCAATGTTGAAGTTGTTGTTGAATTTGTTGGTGTTTTTCAATGTTGAGGTTGTTGTAGTTTTTCAATGTTGAGGTTGTTCTGAATTTGTTGGTGTTTTTCAATGTTGAGGTTGCTGTTGAATTAGTTGGTGTTTTTCAATGTTGAGGTTGTTGTTGTTTTTCAATGTTGAGGTTGTTGTTGAATTTGTTGGTGTTTTTCAATGTTGAGGTTGTTGTTGTTTTTCAATGTTGAGGTTGTTGTTGAATTTGTTGGTGTTTTTCAATGTTGAGGTTGTTGTTGAAATTGTTGGTGTTTTTCAATGTTGAGGTTGTTGTTGTTTTTCAATGTTGAGGTTATTGTTGAATTTGTTGGTGTTTTTCAATGTTGAGGTTGTTGTTGTTTTTCAATGTTGAGGTTGTTGTTGAATTTGTTGGTGTTTTTCAATGTTGAGTTTGTTGTTGCTTTTCAATGTTGAGGTTGTTGTTGAATTTGTTGGTGTTTTTCAATGTTGAGGTTGTTGTTGCTTTTCAATGTTGAGGTTGTTGTTGAATTTGTTTGTGTTTTTCAATGTTGAGGTTGTTGCTGTTTTTCAATGTTGAGGTTGTTGTTGAATTTGTTGGTGTTTTTCAATGTTGAGGTTGTTTTTGTTTTTCAATGTTGAGGTTGTTGAATTTGTTAGTGTTTTTCAATGTTGAGGTTGTTGTTGAATTTGTTGGTGTTTTTCAATGTTGAGGTTGTTGTTGTTTTTAAATGTTGAGGTTGTTGTTGAATTTGTTGGTGTTTTTTCAATTTTGAGGTTGTTGGTGTTTTTCAATGTTGAGGTTGTTGTTGAATTTGATGGTGTTTTTCAATGTCGAGGTTGTTGTTGAATTTGTTGGTGTTTTTCAATGATGAAGTTGTTGTTGAATTTGTTGGTGTTTTTCAATTTCGAGTTTCTTGTTGAATTTGTTGGTGTTTTTCAATGTTGAAGTTTTTGTTGAATTTGTTGGTGTTTTTCAATGTTCAGGTTGTTGTTGTTTTTCAATGTTGAGGTTGTTGTTGAATTTGTTGGTGTTTTTCAATGTTGAGGTTGTTGTTTTTCAATGCTGAGGTTGTTGTTGAATTTGTTGGTGTTTTTCAATGTTTAGGTTGTTGTTGAATTTGTTGGTGTTTTTCAATGTTGAGGTTGTTCTTGTTTTTCAATGTTGAGGTTGTTGTTGAATTTGTTGGTGTTTTTCAATGTTGAGGTTGTTGTTGTTTTTCAATGTTGAGGTTGTTGTTGAATTTGTTGGTGTTTTTCAATGTTGAGGTTGTTGTTGTTTATCAATGTTGAGGTTGTTGTTGAATTTGTTGGTGTTTTTCAATGTTGAGGTTGTTGTTGTTTTTCAATGTTGAGGTTGTTGTTGAATTTGTTGGTGCTTTTCAATGTTGAGGTTGTTGTTGAATTTGTTGGTGTTTTTCAATGTTGAGGTTGTTGTTGTTTTTCAATTTTGAGGTTGTTGTTGAATTTGTTGGTGTTTTTCAATGTTGAGTTTGTTGTTCAATTTGTTGGTGTTTTTCAATGTTGAGGCTGTTGTTGAATTTGTTGGTGTTTTTCAATGTTGAGGTTCTTGATGTTTTTCAATGTTGAGGTTGTTGTTGAGTTTGTTGGTGTTTTTCAATGTTGAGGTTGTTGTTGAATTTGTTGGTGTTTTTCAATGTTGAGCTTGTTGTTGTTCTTCAATGTTGAGGTTGTTGTTGAATTTGTTGGTGTTTTTCAATGTTGAGTTTGTTGTTGTTTTTCAATGTTGAGGTTGTTGTTGAATTTGTTGGTGTTTTTCAATGTTGTGGTTGTTGTTGTATTTCAATGTTGAGGTTGTTGTTGAATTTGTTGGTGCTTTTCAATGTTGAGGTTGTTGTTGAATTTGTTGGTGTTTTTCAATGTTGAGGTTGTTGTTGTTTTTCAATGTTGAGGTTGTTGTTGAATTTGTTGGTGTTTTTCAATGTTGAGTTTGTTGGTGAATTTGCTGGTGTTTTTCAATGTTGAGGTTGTTGTTGAATTTGTTGTTGTTTTTCAATGTTGAGGTTGTTGTTGAATTTGTTGTGTTTTTCAATGTTGAGGATGTTGCTGTTTTTCAATGTTGAGGTTGTTGTTGAATTTGTTGGTGTTTTTCAATGTTGAGATTGTTGTTGTTTTTCAATGTTGAGGTTGTTGTTGAATTTGTTGGTGTTTTTAAATGTTGAGGTTGTTGTTGAATTTGTTGGTATTTTTCAATGTTGAGGTTGTTGTTGTTTTTCAATGTTGAGGTTGTTGTTGAATTTGTTGGTGTTTTTCAATGTTGAGGTTGTTGTTGTTTTTCAATGTTGAGGTTGTTGAATTTGTTGGTGTTTTTCAATCTTGAGTTTGTTGTTGAATTTGTTGGTGATTTTCAATGTTGAGGTTGTTGTTGAATTTGTTGGTGTTTTTCAATGTTGAGGTTGTTGTTGTTTTTCAATGTTGAGGTTGTTGTTGAGTTTGTTGGTGTTTTTCAATGTTGAGGTTGTTGTTGAATTTGTTGGTGTTTTTCAATGTTGAGGTTGTTGTTGAATTTCTTGGTGTTTTTCAATGTTGAGGTTGTTGTTGTTTTTAAATGTTGAGGTTGTTGTTGAATTTGTTGGTGTTTTTAAATGTTGAGGTTGTTGTTGAATTTGTTGGTGTTTTTCAATGTTGAGGTTGTTGTTGTTTTTCAATGTTGAGGTTGTTGTTGAATTTGTTGGTGTTTTTCAATGTTGAGGTTGTTGTTGTCTTTCAATGTTGAGGTTGTTGTTGAATTTGTTGGTGTTTTTCAATTTCGGGGTTGTTGTTGAATTTGTTGGTGTTTTTCAATGTTGAAGTTGTTGTTGAATTTGTTGGTGTTTTTCAATGTTGAGGTTGTTGTAGTTTTTCAATGTTGAGGTTGTTCTGAATTTGTTGGTGTTTTTCAATGTTGAGGTTGTTGTTGTTTTTCAATGCTGAGGTTGTTGTTGAATTTGTTGGTGTTTTTCAATGTTGAGGTTGCTGTTGAATTTGTTGGTGTTTTTCAATGTTGAGGTTGTTGTTGTTTTTCAATGTTGAGGTTGTTGTTGAATTTGTTGGTGTTTTTCAATGTTGAGGTTGTTGTTGTTTTTCAATGTTGAAGTTGTTGTTGAATTTGTTGGTGTTTTTCAATGTTGAGGTTGTTGTTGAAATTGTTGGTGTTTTTCAATGTTGAGGTTGTTGTTGTTTTTCAATGTTGAGGTTGTTGTTGAATTTGTTGGTGTTTTTCAATGTTGAGTTTGTTGTTGTTTTTCAATGTTGAGGTTGTTGTTGAATTTGTTGTTGTTTTTCAATGTTGAGGTTGTTGTTGAAATTGTTGGTGTTTTTCAATGTTGAGGTTGTTTTTGTTTTTCAATGTTGAGGTTATTGTTGAATTTGTTGGTGTTTTTCAATGTTGAGGTTGTTGTTGCTTTTCAATGTTGAGTTTGTTGTTGAATTTGTTGGTGTTTTTCAATGTTGAGGCTGTTGTTGAATTTGTTGGTGTTTTTCAATGTTGAGGTTGTTGATGTTTTTCACTGTTGAGGTTGTTGTTGAGTTTGTTGGTGTTTTTCAATGTTGAGGTTGTTGTTGAATTTGATCGTGTTTTTCAATGTTGAGGTTGTTGTTGTTTTTCAATGTTGAGGTTGTTGTTGAATTTGTTGGTGTTTTTCAATGTTGAGGTTGTTGTTGTTTTTAAATGTTGAGGTTGTTGTTGAATTTGTTGGTGTTTTTTCAATTTTGAGGTTGTTGGTGTTTTTCAATGTTGAGGTTGTTGTTGAATTTGATGGTGTTTTTCAATGTCGAGGTTGTTGTTGAATTTGTTGGTGTTTTTCAATGATGAAGTTGTTGTTGAATTTGTTGGTGTTTTTCAATTTCGAGTTTCTTGTTGAATTTGTTGGTGTTTTTCAATGTTGAAGTTTTTGTTGAATTTGTTGGTGTTTTTCAATGTTCAGGTTGTTGTTGTTTTTCAATGTTGAGGTTGTTGTTGAATTTGTTGGTGTTTTTCAATGTTGAGGTTGTTGTTTTTCAATGCTGAGGTTGTTGTTGAATTTGTTGGTGTTTTTCAATGTTTAGGTTGTTGTTGAATTTGTTGGTGTTTTTCAATGTTGAGGTTGTTCTTGTTTTTCAATGTTGAGGTTGTTGTTGAATTTGTTGGTGTTTTTCAATGTTGAGGTTGTTGTTGTTTTTCAATGTTGAGGTTGTTGTTGAATTTGTTGGTGTTTTTCAATGTTGAGGTTGTTGTTGTTTATCAATGTTGAGGTTGTTGTTGAATTTGTTGGTGTTTTTCAATGTTGAGGTTGTTGTTGTTTTTCAATGTTGAGGTTGTTGTTGAATTTGTTGGTGCTTTTCAATGTTGAGGTTGTTGTTGAATTTGTTGGTGTTTTTCAATGTTGAGGTTGTTGTTGTTTTTCAATTTTGAGGTTGTTGTTGAATTTGTTGGTGTTTTTCAATGTTGAGTTTGTTGTTGAATTTGTTGGTGTTTTTCAATGTTGAGGCTGTTGTTGAATTTGTTGGTGTTTTTCAATGTTGAGGTTCTTGATGTTTTTCAATGTTGAGGTTGTTGTTGAGTTTGTTGGTGTTTTTCAATGTTGAGGTTGTTGTTGAATTTGTTGGTGTTTTTCAATGTTGAGCTTGTTGTTGTTCTTCAATGTTGAGGTTGTTGTTGAATTTGTTGGTGTTTTTCAATGTTGAGTTTGTTGTTGTTTTTCAATGTTGAGGTTGTTGTTGAATTTGTTGGTGTTTTTCAATGTTGTGGTTGTTGTTGTATTTCAATGTTGAGGTTGTTGTTGAATTTGTTGGTGCTTTTCAATGTTGAGGTTGTTGTTGAATTTGTTGGTGTTTTTCAATGTTGAGGTTGTTGTTGTTTTTCAATGTTGAGGTTGTTGTTGAATTTGTTGGTGTTTTTCAATGTTGAGTTTGTTGGTGAATTTGCTGGTGTTTTTCAATGTTGAGGTTGTTGTTGAATTTGTTGTTGTTTTTCAATGTTGAGGTTGTTGTTGAATTTGTTGTGTTTTTCAATGTTGAGGATGTTGCTGTTTTTCAATGTTGAGGTTGTTGTTGAATTTGTTGGTGTTTTTCAATGTTGAGATTGTTGTTGTTTTTCAATGTTGAGGTTGTTGTTGAATTTGTTGGTGTTTTTAAATGTTGAGGTTGTTGTTGAATTTGTTGGTATTTTTCAATGTTGAGGTTGTTGTTGTTTTTCAATGTTGAGGTTGTTGTTGAATTTGTTGGTGTTTTTCAATGTTGAGGTTGTTGTTGTTTTTCAATGTTGAGGTTGTTGAATTTGTTGGTGTTTTTCAATCTTGAGTTTGTTGTTGAATTTGTTGGTGATTTTCAATGTTGAGGTTGTTGTTGAATTTGTTGGTGTTTTTCAATGTTGAGGTTGTTGTTGTTTTTCAATGTTGAGGTTGTTGTTGAGTTTGTTGGTGTTTTTCAATGTTGAGGTTGTTGTTGAATTTGTTGGTGTTTTTCAATGTTGAGGTTGTTGTTGAATTTCTTGGTGTTTTTCAATGTTGAGGTTGTTGTTGTTTTTAAATGTTGAGGTTGTTGTTGAATTTGTTGGTGTTTTTAAATGTTGAGGTTGTTGTTGAATTTGTTGGTGTTTTTCAATGTTGAGGTTGTTGTTGTTTTTCAATGTTGAGGTTGTTGTTGAATTTGTTGGTGTTTTTCAATGTTGAGGTTGTTGTTGTCTTTCAATGTTGAGGTTGTTGTTGAATTTGTTGGTGTTTTTCAATTTCGGGGTTGTTGTTGAATTTGTTGGTGTTTTTCAATGTTGAAGTTGTTGTTGAATTTGTTGGTGTTTTTCAATGTTGAGGTTGTTGTAGTTTTTCAATGTTGAGGTTGTTCTGAATTTGTTGGTGTTTTTCAATGTTGAGGTTGTTGTTGTTTTTCAATGCTGAGGTTGTTGTTGAATTTGTTGGTGTTTTTCAATGTTGAGGTTGCTGTTGAATTTGTTGGTGTTTTTCAATGTTGAGGTTGTTGTTGTTTTTCAATGTTGAGGTTGTTGTTGAATTTGTTGGTGTTTTTCAATGTTGAGGTTGTTGTTGTTTTTCAATGTTGAAGTTGTTGTTGAATTTGTTGGTGTTTTTCAATGTTGAGGTTGTTGTTGAAATTGTTGGTGTTTTTCAATGTTGAGGTTGTTGTTGTTTTTCAATGTTGAGGTTGTTGTTGAATTTGTTGGTGTTTTTCAATGTTGAGTTTGTTGTTGTTTTTCAATGTTGAGGTTGTTGTTGAATTTGTTGTTGTTTTTCAATGTTGAGGTTGTTGTTGAAATTGTTGGTGTTTTTCAATGTTGAGGTTGTTTTTGTTTTTCAATGTTGAGGTTATTGTTGAATTTGTTGGTGTTTTTCAATGTTGAGGTTGTTGTTGCTTTTCAATGTTGAGTTTGTTGTTGAATTTGTTGGTGTTTTTCAATGTTGAGGCTGTTGTTGAATTTGTTGGTGTTTTTCAATGTTGAGGTTGTTGATGTTTTTCACTGTTGAGGTTGTTGTTGAGTTTGTTGGTGTTTTTCAATGTTGAGGTTGTTGTTGAATTTGATCGTGTTTTTCAATGTTGAGGTTGTTGTTGTTTTTCAATGTTGAGGTTGTTGTTGAATTTGTTGGTGTTTTTCAATGTTGAGTTTGTTGTTGTTTTTCAATGATGAGTTTGTTGTTGAATTTGTAGGTCTTTTTCAATGTTGAGGTTGTTGTTGTTTTTCAATGTTGAGGTTGTTGTTGAATTTGTTGGTGCTTTTCAATGTTGAGGTTGTTGTTGAATTTGTTGGTGTTTTTCAATGTTGAGGTTGTTGTTGTTTTTCAATGTTGAGGTTGTTGTTGAATTTGTTGGTGTTTTTCAATGTTGAGTTTGTTGGTGAATTTGCTGGAGTTTTTCAATGTTGAGGTTGTTGTTGAATTTGTTGTTGTTTTTCAATGTTGAGGTTGTTGTTGAATTTGTTGGTGTTTTTCAATGTTGAGGATGTTGCTGTTTTTCAATGTTGAGGTTGTTGTTGAATTTGTTGGTGTTTTTCAATGTTGAGATTGTTGTTGTTTTTCAATGTTGAGGTTCTTGTTGAATTTGTTGGTGTTTTTAAATGTTGAGGTTGTTGTTGAATTTGTTGGTGTTTTTCAATGTTGAGGTTGTTGTTGTTTTTCAATGTTGAGGTTGTTGTTGAATTTGTTGGTGTTTTTCAATGTTGAGGTTGTTGTTGTTTTTCAATGTTGAGGTTGTTGAATTTGTTGGTGTTTTTCAATCTTGAGTTTGTTGTTGAATTTGTTGGTGATTTTCAATGTTGAGGTTGTTGTTGAATTTGTTGGTGTTTTTCAATGTTGAGGTTGTTGTTGTTTTTCAATGTTGAGGATGTTGTTGAGTTTGTTGGTGTTTTTCAATGTTGAGGTTGTTGTTGAATTTGTTGGTGTTTTTCAATGTTCAGGTTGTTGTTGAATTTCCTGGTGTTTTTCAAAGTTGAGGTTGTTGTTGTTTTTAAATGTTGAGGTTGTTGTTGAATTTGTTGGTGTTTTTAAATGTTGAGGTTGTTGTTGAATTTGTTGGTGTTTTTCAATGTTGAGGTTGTTGTTGTTTTTCAATGTTGAAGTTGTTGTTGAATTTGTTGGTGTTTTTCAATGTTGAGGTTGTTGTTGTCTTTCAATGTTGAGGTTGTTGTTGAATTTGTTGGTGTTTTTCAATTTCGAGGTTGTTGTTGAATTTGTTGGTGTTTTTCAATGTTGAAGTTGTTGTTGAATTTGTTGGTGTTTTTCAATGTTGAGGTTGTTGTAGTTTTTCAATGTTGAGGTTGTTCTGAATTTGTTGGTGTTTTTCAATGTTGAGGTTGTTGTTGTTTTTCAATGCTGAGGTTGTTGTTGAATTTGTTGGTGTTTTTCAATGTTGAGGTTGCTGTTGAATTTGTTGGTGTTTTTCAATGTTGAGGTTGTTGTTGTTTTTCAATGTTGAGGTTGTTGTTGAATTTGTTGGTGTTTTTCAATGTTGAGGTTGTTGTTGTTTTTCAATGTTGAAGTTGTTGTTGAAATTGTTGGTGTTTTTCAATGTTGAGGTTGTTGTTGAAATTGTTGGTGTTTTTCAATGTTGAGGTTGTTGTTGTTTTTCAATGTTGAGGTTGTTGTTGAATTTGTTGGTGTTTTTCAATGTTGAGGTTGTTGTTGTTTTTCAATGTTGAGGTTGTTGTTGAATTTGTTGGTGTTTTTCAATGTTGAGGTTGTTGTTGAAATTGTTGGTGTTTTTCAATGTTGAGGTTGTTGTTGTTTTTCAATGTTGAGGTTATTGTTGAATTTGTTGGTGTTTTTCAATGTTGAGGTTGTTGTTGTTTTTCAATGTTGAGGTTGTTGAATTTGTTGGTGTTTTTCAATGTTGAGTTTGTTGTTGCTTTTCAATGTTGAGGTTGTTGTTGAATTTGTTGGTGTTTTTCAATGTTGAGGTTGTTGTTGTTTTTCAATGTTGAGGTTGTTGTTGAATTTGTTGGTGTTTTTCAATGTTGAGGTTGTTGTTGTTTTTCAATGTTGAGGTTGTTGTTGAATTTGTTGTTGTTTTTCAATGTTGAGGTTGTTGTTGTTTTTCAATGTTGAGGTTGTTGAATTTGTTGGTGTTTTTCAATCTTGAGTTTGTTGTTGAATTTGTTGGTGATTTTCAATGTTGAGGTTGTTGTTGAATTTGTTGGTGTTTTTCAATGTTGAGGTTGTTGTTGTTTTTCAATGTTGAGGTTGTTGTTGAGTTTGTTGGTGTGTTTCAATGTTGAGGTTGTTGTTGAATTTGTTGGTGTTTTTCAATGTTCAGGTTGTTGTTGAATTTCTTGGTGTTTTTCAATGTTGAGGTTGTTGTTGTTTTTAAATGTTGAGGTTGTTGTTGAATTTCTTGGTGTTTTTTCAATTTTGAGGTTGTTGGTGTTTTTCAATGTTGAGGTTGTTGTTGAATTTGATGGTGTTTTTCAATGTCGAGGTTGTTGTTGAATTTGTTGGTGTTTTTCAATGTTGAAGTTGTTGTTGAATTTGTTGGTGTTTTTCAATTTCGAGGTTGTTGTTGAATTTGTTGGTGTTTTTCAATGTTGAAGTTTTTGTTGAATTTGTTGGTGTTTTTCAAGGTTGAGGTTGTTGTTGTTTTTCAATGTTGAGGTTGTTGTTGAATTTGTTGGTGTTTTTCAATGTTGAGGTTGTTGTTTTTCAATGATGAGGTTGTTGTTGAATTTGTTGGTGTTTTTCAATGTTTAGGTTGTTGTTGAATTTGTTGGTGTTTTTCAATGTTGAGGTTGTTGTTGTTTTTCAATGTTGAGGTCGTTGTTGAATTTGTTGGTGTTTTTCAATGTTGAGGTTGTTGTTGTTTTTCAATGTTGAGGTTGTTGTTGAATTTGTTGGTGCTTTTCAATGTTGAGGTTGTTGTTGAATTTGTTGGTGTTTTTCAATGTTGAGGTTGTTGTTCGTTTTCAATGTTGAGGTTGTTGTTGAATTTGTTGGTGTTTTTCAATGTTGAGTTTCTTGTTGAATTTGTTGGTGTTTTTCAATGTTGAGGTTGTTGTTGAAATTGTTGGTGTTTTTCAATGTTCAGGTTGTTGATGTTTTTCAATGTTGAGGTTGTTTTTGAGTTTGTTGGTGTTTTTCAATGTTGAGGTGGTTGTTGTTTTTCAATGATGAGGTTGTTGTTGAATTTGTTGGTGCTTTTCAATGTTGAGGTTGTTGTTGAATTTGTTGGTGTTTTTCAATGTTGAGGTTGTTGTTGTTTTTCAATGTTGAGGTTGTTGTTGAATTTGTTGGTGTTTTTCAATGTTGAGTTTGTTGTTGAATTTGTTGGTGTTTTTCAATGTTGAGGCTGTTGTTGAATTTGTTGGTGTTTTTCAATGTTGAGGTTGTTGATGTTTTTCAATGTTGAGGTTGTTGTTGAGTTTGTTGGTGTTTTTCAATGTTGTGGTTGTTGTTGAATTTGTTGGTGTTTTTCAATGTTGAGGTTGTTGTTGTTTTTCAATGTTGAGGTTGTTGTTGAATTTGTTGGTGTTTTTCAATGTTGAGTTTGTTGTTGTTTTTCAATGTTGAGGTTGTTGTTGAATTTGTTGGTGTTTTTCAATGTTGAGGTTGTTGTTGTTTTTCAATGTTGAGGTTGTGGTTGAATTTGTTGGTGCTTTTCAATGTTCAGGTTGTTGTTGAATTTGTTGGTGTTTTTCAATGTTGAGGTTGTTGTTGTTTTTCAATGTTGAGGTTGTTGTTGAATTTGTTGGTGTTTTTCAATGTTGAGTTTGTTGGTGAATTTGCTGGTGTTTTTCAATGTTGAGGTTGTTGTTGAATTTGTTGTTGTTTTTCAATGTTGATGTTGTTGTTGAATTTGTTGGTGTTTTTCAATGTTGAGGATGTTGCTGTTTTTCAATGTTGAGGTTGTTGTTGAATTTGTTGGTGTTTTTCAATGTTGAGATTGTTGTTGTTTTTCAATGTTGAGGTTGTTGTTGAATTTGTTGGTGTTTTTAAATTTTGAGGTTGTTGTTGAATTTGTTGGTGTTTTTCAATGTTGAGGTTGTTGTTGTTTTTCAATGTTGAGGATGTTGTTGAATTTGTTGGTGTTTTTCAATGTTGAGGTTGTTGTTGTTTTTCAATGTTGAGGTTGTTGAATTTGTTGGTGTTTTTCAATCTTGAGTTTGTTGTTGAATTTGTTGGTGATTTTCAATGTTGAGGTTGTTGTTGAATTTGTTGGTGTTTTTCAATGTTGAGGTTGTTGTTGTTTTTCAATGTTGAGGTTGTTGTTGAGTTTGTTGGTGTTTTTCAATGTTGAGGTTGTTGTTGAATTTGTTGGTGTTTTTCAATGTTCAGGTTGTTGTTGAATTTCTTGGTGTTTTTCAATGTTGAGGTTGTTGTTGTTTTAAAATGTTGAGGTTGTTGTTGAATTTCTTGGTGTTTTTTCAATTTTGAGGTTGTTGGTGTTTTTCAATGTTGAGGTTGTTGTTGAATTTGATGGTGTTTTTCAATGTCGAGGTTGTTGTTGAATTTGTTGGTGTTTTTCAATGTTGAAGTTGTTGTTGAATTTGTTGGTGTTTTTCAATTTCGAGGTTGTTGTTGAATTTGTTGGTGTTTTTCAATGTTGAAGTTTTTGTTGAATTTGTTGGTGTTTTTCAAGGTTGAGGTTGTTGTTGTTTTTCAATGTTGAGGTTGTTGTTGAATTTGTTGGTGTTTTTCAATGTTGAGGTTGTTGTTTTTCAATGATGAGGTTGTTGTTGAATTTGTTGGTGTTTTTCAATGTTTAGGTTGTTGTTGAATTTGTTGGTGTTTTTCAATGTTGAGGTTGTTGTTGTTTTTCAATGTTGAGGTCGTTGTTGAATTTGTTGGTGTTTTTCAATGTTGAGGTTGTTGTTGTTTTTCAATGTTGAGGTTGTTGTTGAATTTGTTGGTGCTTTTCAATGTTGAGGTTGTTGTTGAATTTGTTGGTGTTTTTCAATGTTGAGGTTGTTGTTGGTTTTCAATGTTGAGGTTGTTGTTGAATTTGTTGGTGTTTTTCAATGTTGAGTTTCTTGTTGAATTTGTTGGTGTTTTTCAATGTTGAGGTTGTTGTTGAAATTGTTGGTGTTCTTCAATGTTCAGGTTGTTGATGTTTTTCAATGTTGAGGTTGTTTTTGAGTTTGTTGGTGTTTTTCAATGTTGAGGTGGTTGTTGTTTTTCAATGATGAGGTTGTTGTTGAATTTGTTGGTGCTTTTCAATGTTGAGGTTGTTGTTGAATTTGTTGGTGTTTTTCAATGTTGAGGTTGTTGTTGTTTTTCAATGTTGAGGTTGTTGTTGAATTTGTTGGTGTTTTTCAATGTTGAGTTTGTTGTTGAATTTGTTGGTGTTTTTCAATGTTGAGGCTGTTGTTGAATTTGTTGGTGTTTTTCAATGTTGAGGTTGTTGATGTTTTTCAATGTTGAGGTTGTTGTTGAGTTTGTTGGTGTTTTTCAATGTTGAGGTTGTTGTTGAATTTGTTGGTGTTTTTCAATGTTGAGGTTGTTGTTGTTTTTCAATGTTGAGGTTGTTGTTGAATTTGTTGGTGTTTTTCAATGTTGAGTTTGTTGTTGTTTTTCAATGTTGAGGTTGTTGTTGAATTTGTTGGTGTTTTTCAATGTTGAGGTTGTTGTTGTTTTTCAATGTTGAGGTTGTTGTTGAATTTGTTGGTGCTTTTCAATGTTCAGGTTGTTGTTGAATTTGTTGGTGTTTTTCAATGTTGAGGTTGTTGTTGTTTTTCAATGTTGAGGTTGTTGTTGAATTTGTTGGTGTTTTTCAATGTTGAGTTTGTTGGTGAATTTGCTGGTGTTTTTCAATGTTGAGGTTGTTGTTGAATTTGTTGTTGTTTTTCAATGTTGATGTTGTTGTTGAATTTGTTGGTGTTTTTCAATGTTGAGGATGTTGCTGTTTTTCAATGTTGAGGTTGTTGTTGAATTTGTTGGTGTTTTTCAATGTTGAGATTGTTGTTGTTTTTCAATGTTGAGGTTGTTGTTGAATTTGTTGGTGTTTTTAAATGTTGAGGTTGTTGTTGAATTTGTTGGTGTTTTTCAATGTTGAGGTTGTTGTTGTTTTTCAATGTTGAGGTTGTTGTTGAATTTGTTGGTGTTTTTCAATGTTGAGGTTGTTGTTGTTTTTCAATGTTGAGGTTGTTGAATTTGTTGGTGTTTTTCAATCTTGAGTTTGTTGTTGAATTTGTTGGTGATTTTCAATGTTGAGGTTGTTGTTGAATTTGTTGGTGTTTTTCAATGTTGAGGTTGTTGTTGTTTTTCAATGTTGAGGTTGTTGTTGAGTTTGTTGGTGTTTTTCAATGTTGAGGTTGTTGTTGAATTTGTTGGTGTTTTTCAATGTTGAGGTTGTTGTTGAATTTCTTGGTGTTTTTCAATGTTGAGGTTGTTGTTGTTTTTAAATGTTGAGGTTGTTGTTGAATTTGTTGGTGTTTTTAAATGTTGAGGTTGTTGTTGAATTTGTTGGTGTTTTTCAATGTTGAGGTTGTTGTTGTTTTTCAATGTTGAGGTTGTTGTTGAATTTGTTGGTGTTTTTCAATGTTGAGGTTGTTGTTGTCTTTCAATGTTGAGGTTGTTGTTGAATTTGTTGGTGTTTTCAATTTCGAGGTTGTTGTTGAATTTGTTGGTGTTTTTCAATGTTGAAGTTGTTGTTGAATTTGTTGGTGTTTTTCAACGTTGAGGTTGTTGTAGTTTTTCAATGTTGAGGTTGTTCTGAATTTGTTGGTGTTTTTCAAAGTTGAGGTTGTTGTTGTTTTTCAATGCTGAGGTTGTTGTTGAATTTGTTGGTGTTTTTCAATGTTGAGGTTGCTGTTGAATTTGTTGGTGTTTTTCAATGTTGAGGTTGTTGTTGTTTTTCAATGTTGAGGTTGTTGTTGAATTTGTTGGTGTTTTTCAATGTTGAGGTTGTTGTTGTTTTTCAATGTTGAGGTTGTTGTTGAATTTGTTGGTGTTTTTAAATGTTGAGGTTGTTGTTGAAATTGTTGGTGTTTTTCAATGTTGAGGTTGTCGTTGTTTTTCAATGTTGAGGTTGTTGTAGAATTTGTTGGTGTTTTTCAATGTTGGGGTTGTTGTTGTTTTTCAATGTTGAGGTTGTTGTTGAATTTGTTGGTGTTTTTCAATGTTGAGGTTGTTGTTGAAATTGTTGGTGTTTTTCAATGTTGAGGTTGTTGTTGTTTTTCAATGTTGAGGTTATTGTTGAATTTGTTGGTGTTTTTCAATGTTGAGGTTGTTGTTGTTTTTCAATGTTGAGGTTGTTGTTGAATTTGTTGGTCTATTTCAATGTTGAGTTTGTTGTTGCTTTTCAATGTTGAGGTTGTTGTTGAATTTGTTGGTGTTTTTCAATGTTGAGGTTGTTGTTGTTTTTCAATGTTGAGGTTGTTGTTGAATTTGTTGATGTTTTTCAATGTTGAGGTTGTTGTTGTTTTTCAATGTTGAGGTTGTTGTTGAATTTGTTGTTGTTTTTCAATGTTGAGGTCGTTGTTGTTTTTCAATGTTGAGGTTGTTGAATTTGTTGGTGTTTTTCAATCTTGAGTTTGTTGTTGAATTTGTTGGTGATTTTCAATGTTGAGGTTGTTGTTGAATTTGTTGGTGTTTTTCAATGTTGAGGTTGTTGTTGTTTTTCAATGTTGAGGTTGTTGTTGAATTTGTTGGTGTTTTTCAATGTTGAGGTTGTTGTTGTTTTTCAATGTTGAGGTTGTTGTTGAATTTGTTGGTGTTTTTAAATGTTGAGGTTGTTGTTGAAATTGTTGGTGTTTTTCAACGTTGAGGTTGTTGTTGAATTTGTTGGTGCTTTTCAATGTTGAGGTTGTTGTTGAATTTGTTGGTGTTTTTCAATGTTGAGGTTGTTGTTGGTTTTCAATGTTGAGGTTGTTGTTGAATTTGTTGGTGTTTTTCAATGTTGAGTTTCTTGTTGAATTTGTTGGTGTTTTTCAATGTTGAGGTTGTTGTTGAAATTGTTGGTGTTTTTCAATGTTCAGGTTGTTGATGTTTTTCAATGTTGAGGTTGTTTTTGAGTTTGTTGGTGTTTTTCAATGTTGAGGTGGTTGTTGTTTTTCAATGATGAGGTTGTTGTTGAATTTGTTGGTGCTTTTCAATGTTGAGGTTGTTGTTGAATTTGTTGGTGTTTTTCAATGTTGAGGTTGTTGTTGTTTTTCAATGTTGAGGTTGTTGTTGAATTTGTTGGTGTTTTTCAATGTTGAGTTTGTTGTTGAATTTGTTGGTGTTTTTCAATGTTGAGGCTGTTGTTGAATTTGTTGGTGTTTTTCAATGTTGAGGTTGTTGATGTTTTTCAATGTTGAGGTTGTTGTTGAGTTTGTTGGTGTTTTTCAATGTTGAGGTTGTTGTTGAATTTGTTGGTGTTTTTCAATGTTGAGGTTGTTGTTGTTTTTCAATGTTGAGGTTGTTGTTGAATTTGTTGGTGTTTTTCAATGTTGAGTTTGTTGTTGTTTTTCAATGTTGAGGTTGTTGTTGAATTTGTTGGTGTTTTTCAATGTTGAGGTTGTTGTTGTTTTTCAATGTTGAGGTTGTTGTTGAATTTGTTGGTGCTTTTCAATGTTCAGGTTGTTGTTGAATTTGTTGGTGTTTTTCAATGTTGAGGTTGTTGTTGTTTTTCAATGTTGAGGTTGTTGTTGAATTTGTTGGTGTTTTTCAATGTTGAGTTTGTTGGTGAATTTGCTGGTGTTTTTCAATGTTGAGGTTGTTGTTGAATTTGTTGTTGTTTTTCAATGTTGATGTTGTTGTTGAATTTGTTGGTGTTTTTCAATGTTGAGGATGTTGCTGTTTTTCAATGTTGAGGTTGTTGTTGAATTTGTTGGTGTTTTTCAATGTTGAGATTGTTGTTGTTTTTCAATGTTGAGGTTGTTGTTGAATTTGTTGGTGTTTTTAAATGTTGAGGTTGTTGTTGAATTTGTTGGTGTTTTTCAATGTTGAGGTTGTTGTTGTTTTTCAATGTTGAGGTTGTTGTTGAATTTGTTGGTGTTTTTCAATGTTGAGGTTGTTGTTGTTTTTCAATGTTGAGGTTGTTGAATTTGTTGGTGTTTTTCAATCTTGAGTTTGTTGTTGAATTTGCTGGTGATTTTCAATGTTGAGGTTGTTGTTGAATTTGTTGGTGTTTTTCAATGTTGAGGTTGTTGTTGTTTTTCAATGTTGAGGTTGTTGTTGAGTTTGTTGGTGTTTTTCAATGTTGAGGTTGTTGTTGAATTTGTTGGTGTTTTTCAATGTTGAGGTTGTTGTTGAATTTCTTGGTGTTTTTCAATGTTGAGGTTGTTGTTGTTTTTAAATGTTGAGGTTGTTGTTGAATTTGTTGGTGTTTTTAAATGTTGAGGTTGTTGTTGAATTTGTTGGTGTTTTTCAATGTTGAGGTTGTTGTTGTTTTTCAATGTTGAGGTTGTTGTTGAATTTGTTGGTGTTTTTCAATGTTGAGGTTGTTGTTGTCTTTCAATGTTGAGGTTGTTGTTGAATTTGTTGGTGTTTTCAATTTCGAGGTTGTTGTTGAATTTGTTGGTGTTTTTCAATGTTGAAGTTGTTGTTGAATTTGTTGGTGTTTTTCAACGTTGAGGTTGTTGTAGTTTTTCAATGTTGAGGTTGTTCTGAATTTGTTGGTGTTTTTCAATGTTGAGGTTGTTGTTGTTTTTCAATGCTGAGGTTGTTGTTGAATTTGTTGGTGTTTTTCAATGTTGAGGTTGCTGTTGAATTTGTTGGTGTTTTTCAATGTTGAGGTTGTTGTTGTTTTTCAATGTTGAGGTTGTTGTTGAATTTGTTGGTGTTTTTCAATGTTGAGGTTGTTGTTGTTTTTCAATGTTGAGGTTGTTGTTGAATTTGTTGGTGTTTTTAAATGTTGAGGTTGTTGTTGAAATTGTTGGTGTTTTTCAATGTTGAGGTTGTTGTTGTTTTTCAATGTTGAGGTTGTTGTTGAATTTGTTGGTGTTTTTCAATGTTGGGGTTGTTGTTGTTTTTCAATGTTGAGGTTGTTGTTGAATTTGTTGGTGTTTTTCAATGTTGAGGTTGTTGTTGAAATTGCTGGTGTTTTTCAATGTTGAGGTTGTTGTTGTTTTTCAATGTTGAGGTTATTGTTGAATTTGTTGGTGTTTTTCAATGTTGAGGTTGTTGTTGTTTTTCAATGTTGAGGTTGTTGTTGAATTTGTTGGTGTTTTTCAATGTTGAGTTTGTTGTTGCTTTTCAATGTTGAGGTTGTTGTTGAATTTGTTGGTGTTTTTCAATGTTGAGGTTGTTGTTGTTTTTCAATGTTGAGGTTGTTGCTGAATTTGTTGATGTTTTTCAATGTTGAGGTTGTTGTTGTTTTTCAATGTTGAGGTTGTTGTTGAATTTGTTGTTGTTTTTCAATGTTGAGGTCGTTGTTGTTTTTCAATGTTGAGGTTGTTGGATTTGTTGGTGTTTCTCAATCTTGAGTTTGTTGTTGAATTTGTTGGTGATTTTCAATGTTGAGGTTGTTGTTGAATTTGTTGGTGTTTTTCAGTGTTGAGGTTGTTGTTGTTTTTCAATGTTGAGGTTGTTGTTGAGTTTGTTGGTGTTTTTCAATGTTGAGGTTGTTGTTGAATTTGTTGGTGTTTTTCAATGTTCAGGTTGTTGTTGAATTTCTTGGTGTTTTTCAAAGTTGAGGTTGTTGTTGTTTTTAAATGTTGAGGTTGTTGTTGAATTTGTTGGTGTTTTTTCAATTTTGAGGTTGTTGGTGTTTTTCAATGTTGAGGTTGTTGTTGAATTTGATGGTGTTTTTCAATGTCGAGGTTGTTGTTGAATTTTTTGGTGTTTTTCAATGTTGAAGTTGTTGTTGAATTTGTTGGTGTTTTTCAATTTCGAGGTTGTTGTTGAATTTGTTGGTGTTTTTCAATGTTGAAGTTTTTGTTGAATTTGTTGGTGTTTTTCAATGTTGAGGTTGTTGTTGTTTTTCAATGTTGAGGTTGTTGTTGAATTTGTTGGTGTTTTTCAATGTTGAGGTTGTTGTTTTTCAATGCTGAGGTTGTTGTTGAATTTGTTGGTGTTTTTCAATGTTTAGGTTGTTGTTGAATTTGTTGGTGTTTTTCAATGTTGAGGTTGTTGTTGTTTTTCAATGTTGAGGTTGTTGTTGAATTTGTTGGTGTTTTTCAATGTTGAGGTTGTTGTTGTTTTTCAATGTTGAGGTTGTTGTTGAATTTGTTGGCGTTTTTCAATGTTGAGGTTGTTGTTGTTTATCAATGTTGAGGTTGTTGTTGAATTTGTTGGTGTTTTTCAATGTTGAGGTTGTTGTTGTTTTTCAATGTTGAGGTTGTTGTTGAATTGTTGGTGCTTTTCAATGTTGAGGTTATTGTTGAATTTGTTGGTGTTTTTCAATTTTGAGGTTGTTGTTGTTTTTCAATGTTGAGGTTGTTGTTGAATTTGTTGGTGTTTTTCAATGTTGAGGTGGTTGTTGTTTTTCAATGATGAGGTTGTTGTTGAATTTGTTGGTGCTTTTCAATGTTGAGGTTGTTGTTGAATTTGTTGGTGTTTTTCAATGTTGAGGTTGTTGTTGTTTTTCAATGTTGAGGTTGTTGTTGAATTTGTTGGTGTTTTTCAATGTTGAGTTTGTTGTTGAATTTGTTGGTGTTTTTCAATGTTGAGGCTGTTGTTGAATTTGTTGGTGTTTTTCAATGTTGAGGTTGTTGATGTTTTTCAATGTTGAGGTTGTTGTTGAGTTTGTTGGTGTTTTTCAATGTTGAGGTTGTTGTTGAATTTGTTGGTGTTTTTCAATGTTGAGGTTGTTGTTGTTTTTCAATGTTGAGGTTGTTGTTGAATTTGTTGGTGTTTTTCAATGTTGAGTTTGTTGTTGTTTTTCAATGTTGAGGTTGTTGTTGAATTTGTTGGTGTTTTTCAATGTTGAGGTTGTTGTTGTTTTTCAATGTTGAGGTTGTTGTTGAATTTGTTGGTGCTTTTCAATGTTCAGGTTGTTGTTGAATTTGTTGGTGTTTTTCAATGTTGAGGTTGTTGTTGTTTTTCAATGTTGAGGTTGTTGTTGAATTTGTTGGTGTTTTTCAATGTTGAGTTTGTTGGTGAATTTGCTGGTGTTTTTCAATGTTGAGGTTGTTGTTGAATTTGTTGTTGTTTTTCAATGTTGATGTTGTTGTTGAATTTGTTGGTGTTTTTCAATGTTGAGGATGTTGCTGTTTTTCAATGTTGAGGTTGTTGTTGAATTTGTTGGTGTTTTTCAATGTTGAGATTGTTGTTGTTTTTCAATGTTGAGGTTGTTGTTGAATTTGTTGGTGTTTTTAAATGTTGAGGTTGTTGTTGAATTTGTTGGTGTTTTTTCAATGTTGAGGTTGTTGTTGTTTTTCAATGTTGAGGTTGTTGTTGAATTTGTTGGTGTTTTTCAATGTTGAGGTTGTTGTTGTTTTTCAATGTTGAGGTTGTTGAATTTGTTGGTGTTTTTCAATCTTGAGTTTGTTGTTGAATTTGTTGGTGATTTTCAATGTTGAGGTTGTTGTTGAATTTGTTGGTGTTTTTCAATGTTGAGGTTGTTGTTGTTTTTCAATGTTGAGGTTGTTGTTGAGTTTGTTGGTGTTTTTCAATGTTGAGGTTGTTGTTGAATTTGTTGGTGTTTTTCAATGTTGAGGTTGTTGTTGAATTTCTTGGTGTTTTTCAATGTTGAGGTTGTTGTTGTTTTTAAATGTTGAGGTTGTTGTTGAATTTGTTGGTGTTTTTAAATGTTGAGGTTGTTGTTGAATTTGTTGGTGTTTTTCAATGTTGAGGTTGTTGTTGTTTTTCAATGTTGAGGTTGTTGTTGAATTTGTTGGTGTTTTTCAATGTTGAGGTTGTTGTTGTCTTTCAATGTTGAGGTTGTTGTTGAATTTGTTGGTGTTTTCAATTTCGAGGTTGTTGTTGAATTTGTTGGTGTTTTTCAATGTTGAAGTTGTTGTTGAATTTGTTGGTGTTTTTCAACGTTGAGGTTGTTGTAGTTTTTCAATGTTGAGGTTGTTCTGAATTTGTTGGTGTTTTTCAATGTTGAGGTTGTTGTTGTTTTTCAATGCTGAGGTTGTTGTTGAATTTGTTGGTGTTTTTCAATGTTGAGGTTGCTGTTGAATTTGTTGGTGTTTTTCAATGTTGAGGTTGTTGTTGTTTTTCAATGTTGAGGTTGTTGTTGAATTTGTTGGTGTTTTTCAATGTTGAGGTTGTTGTTGTTTTTCAATGTTGAGGTTGTTGTTGAATTTGTTGGTGTTTTTAAATGTTGAGGTTGTTGTTGAAATTGTTGGTGTTTTTCAATGTTGAGGTTGTTGTTGTTTTTCAATGTTGAGGTTGTTGTTGAATTTGTTGGTGTTTTTCAATGTTGGGGTTGTTGTTGTTTTTCAATGTTGAGGTTGTTGTTGAATTTGTTGGTGTTTTTCAATGTTGAGGTTGTTGTTGAAATTGTTGGTGTTTTTCAATGTTGAGTTTGTTGTTGCTTTTCAATGTTGAGGTTGTTGTTGAATTTGTTGGTGTTTTTCAATGTTGAGGTTGTTGTTGTTTTTCAATGTTGAGGTTGTTGCTGAATTTGTTGATGTTTTTCAATGTTGAGGTTGTTGTTGTTTTTCAATGTTGAGGTTGTTGTTGAATTTGTTGTTGTTTTTCAATGTTGAGGTCGTTGTTGTTTTTCAATGTTGAGGTTGTTGGATTTGTTGGTGTTTCTCAATCTTGAGTTTGTTGTTGAATTTGTTGGTGATTTTCAATGTTGAGGTTGTTGTTGAATTTGTTGGTGTTTTTCAATGTTGAGGTTGTTGTTGTTTTTCAATGTTGAGGTTGTTGTTGAGTTTGTTGGTGTTTTTCAATGTTGAGGTTGTTGTTGAATTTGTTGGTGTTTTTCAATGTTCAGGTTGTTGTTGAATTTCTTGGTGTTTTTCAAAGTTGAGGTTGTTGTTGTTTTTAAATGTTGAGGTTGTTGTTGAATTTGTTGGTGTTTTTTCAATTTTGAGGTTGTTGGTGTTTTTCAATGTTGAGGTTGTTGTTGAATTTGATGGTGTTTTTCAATGTCGAGGTTGTTGTTGAATTTTTTGGTGTTTTTCAATGTTGAAGTTGTTGTTGAATTTGTTGGTGTTTTTCAATTTCGAGGTTGTTGTTGAATTTGTTGGTGTTTTTCAATGTTGAAGTTTTTGTTGAATTTGTTGGTGTTTTTCAATGTTGAGGTTGTTGTTGTTTTTCAATGTTGAGGTTGTTGTTGAATTTGTTGGTGTTTTTCAATGATGAGGTTGTTGTTTTTCAATGCTGAGGTTGTTGTTGAATTTGTTGGTGTTTTTGAATGTTTAGGTTGTTGTTGAATTTGTTGGTGTTTTTCAATGTTGAGGTTGTTGTTGTTTTTCAATGTTGAGGTTGTTGTTGAATTTGTTGGTGTTTTTCAATGTTGAGGTTGTTGTTGTTTTTCAATGTTGAGGTTGTTGTTGAATTTGTTGGCGTTTTTCAATGTTGAGGTTGTTGTTGTTTATCAATGTTGAGGTTGTTGTTGAATTTGTTGGTGTTTTTCAATGTTGAGGTTGTTGTTGTTTTTCAATGTTGAGGTTGTTGTTGAATTGTTGGTGCTTTTCAATGTTGAGGTTATTGTTGAATTTGTTGGTGTTTTTCAATTTTGAGGTTGTTGTTGTTTTTCAATGTTGAGGTTGTTGTTGAATTTGTTGGTGTTTTTCAATGTTGAGGTTGTTGTTGAATATGTTGGTGTTTTTCAATGTTGAGGTTGTTGTTGTTTTTCAATGTTGATGTTGTTGTTGAATTTGTTGGTGATTTTCAATGTTGAGTTTGTTGTTGTTTTTCAATGTTCAGGTTGTTGTTGAATTTGTTGGTGTTTTTCAATGTTGAGGTTGTTGTTGTTTTTCAATGTTGAGGTTGTTGTTGAATTTGTTGGTGTTTTTCAATGTTGAGGTTGTTGTTGTTTTTCAATGTTGAGGTTGTTGAATTTGTTGGTGTTTTTCAATCTTGAGTTTGTTGTTGAATTTGTTGGTGATTTTCAATGTTGAGGTTGTTGTTGAATTTGTTGGTGTTTTTCAATGTTGAGGTTGTTGTTGTTTTTCAATGTTGAGGTTGTTGTTGAATTTGTTGGCGTTTTTCAATGTTGAGGTTGTTGTTGTTTATCAATGTTGAGGTTGTTGTTGAATTTGTTGGTGTTTTTCAATGTTGAGGTTGTTGTTGTTTTTCAATGTTGAGGTTGTTGTTGAATTGTTGGTGCTTTTCAATGTTGAGGTTATTGTTGAATTTGTTGGTGTTTTTCAATTTTGAGGTTGTTGTTGTTTTTCAATGTTGAGGTTGTTGTTGAATTTGTTGGTGTTTTTCAATGTTGAGGTGGTTGTTGTTTTTCAATGATGAGGTTGTTGTTGAATTTGTTGGTGCTTTTCAATGTTGAGGTTGTTGTTGAATTTGTTGGTGTTTTTCAATGTTGAGGTTGTTGTTGTTTTTCAATGTTGAGGTTGTTGTTGAATTTGTTGGTGTTTTTCAATGTTGAGTTTGTTGTTGAATTTGTTGGTGTTTTTCAATGTTGAGGCTGTTGTTGAATTTGTTGGTGTTTTTCAATGTTGAGGTTGTTGATGTTTTTCAATGTTGAGGTTGTTGTTGAGTTTGTTGGTGTTTTTCAATGTTGAGGTTGTTGTTGAATTTGTTGGTGTTTTTCAATGTTGAGGTTGTTGTTGTTTTTCAATGTTGAGGTTGTTGTTGAATTTGTTGGTGTTTTTCAATGTTGAGTTTGTTGTTGTTTTTCAATGTTGAGGTTGTTGTTGAATTTGTTGGTGTTTTTCAATGTTGAGGTTGTTGTTGTTTTTCAATGTTGAGGTTGTTGTTGAATTTGTTGGTGCTTTTCAATGTTCAGGTTGTTGTTGAATTTGTTGGTGTTTTTCAATGTTGAGGTTGTTGTTGTTTTTCAATGTTGAGGTTGTTGTTGAATTTGTTGGTGTTTTTCAATGTTGAGTTTGTTGGTGAATTTGCTGGTGTTTTTCAATGTTGAGGTTGTTGTTGAATTTGTTGTTGTTTTTCAATGTTGATGTTGTTGTTGAATTTGTTGGTGTTTTTCAATGTTGAGGATGTTGCTGTTTTTCAATGTTGAGGTTGTTGTTGAATTTGTTGGTGTTTTTCAATGTTGAGATTGTTGTTGTTTTTCAATGTTGAGGTTGTTGTTGAATTTGTTGGTGTTTTTAAATGTTGAGGTTGTTGTTGAATTTGTTGGTGTTTTTCAATGTTGAGGTTGTTGTTGTTTTTCAATGTTGAGGTTGTTGTTGAATTTGTTGGTGTTTTTCAATGTTGAGGTTGTTGTTGTTTTTCAATGTTGAGGTTGTTGAATTTGTTGGTGTTTTTCAATCTTGAGTTTGTTGTTGAATTTGTTGGTGATTTTCAATGTTGAGGTTGTTGTTGAATTTGTTGGTGTTTTTCAATGTTGAGGTTGTTGTTGTTTTTCAATGTTGAGGTTGTTGTTGAGTTTGTTGGTGTTTTTCAATGTTGAGGTTGTTGTTGAATTTGTTGGTGTTTTTCAATGTTGAGGTTGTTGTTGAATTTCTTGGTGTTTTTCAATGTTGAGGTTGTTGTTGTTTTTAAATGTTGAGGTTGTTGTTGAATTTGTTGGTGTTTTTAAATGTTGAGGTTGTTGTTGAATTTGTTGGTGTTTTTCAATGTTGAGGTTGTTGTTGTTTTTCAATGTTGAGGTTGTTGTTGAATTTGTTGGTGTTTTTCAATGTTGAGGTTGTTGTTGTCTTTCAATGTTGAGGTTGTTGTTGAATTTGTTGGTGTTTTCAATTTCGAGGTTGTTGTTGAATTTGTTGGTGTTTTTCAATGTTGAAGTTGTTGTTGAATTTGTTGGTGTTTTTCAACGTTGAGGTTGTTGTAGTTTTTCAATGTTGAGGTTGTTCTGAATTTGTTGGTGTTTTTCAATGTTGAGGTTGTTGTTGTTTTTCAATGCTGAGGTTGTTGTTGAATTTGTTGGTGTTTTTCAATGTTGAGGTTGCTGTTGAATTTGTTGGTGTTTTTCAATGTTGAGGTTGTTGTTGTTTTTCAATGTTGAGGTTGTTGTTGAATTTGTTGGTGTTTTTCAATGTTGAGGTTGTTGTTGTTTTTCAATGTTGAGGTTGTTGTTGAATTTGTTGGTGTTTTTAAATGTTGAGGTTGTTGTTGAAATTGTTGGTGTTTTTCAATGTTGAGGTTGTTGTTGTTTTTCAATGTTGAGGTTGTTGTTGAATTTGTTGGTGTTTTTCAATGTTGGGGTTGTTGTTGTTTTTCAATGTTGAGGTTGTTGTTGAATTTGTTGGTGTTTTTCAATGTTGAGGTTGTTGTTGAAATTGTTGGTGTTTTTCAATGTTGAGTTTGTTGTTGCTTTTCAATGTTGAGGTTGTTGTTGAATTTGTTGGTGTTTTTCAATGTTGAGGTTGTTGTTGTTTTTCAATGTTGAGGTTGTTGCTGAATTTGTTGATGTTTTTCAATGTTGAGGTTGTTGTTGTTTTTCAATGTTGAGGTTGTTGTTGAATTTGTTGTTGTTTTTCAATGTTGAGGTCGTTGTTGTTTTTCAATGTTGAGGTTGTTGGATTTGTTGGTGTTTCTCAATCTTGAGTTTGTTGTTGAATTTGTTGGTGATTTTCAATGTTGAGGTTGTTGTTGAATTTGTTGGTGTTTTTCAATGTTGAGGTTGTTGTTGTTTTTCAATGTTGAGGTTGTTGTTGAGTTTGTTGGTGTTTTTCAATGTTGAGGTTGTTGTTGAATTTGTTGGTGTTTTTCAATGTTCAGGTTGTTGTTGAATTTCTTGGTGTTTTTCAAAGTTGAGGTTGTTGTTGTTTTTAAATGTTGAGGTTGTTGTTGAATTTGTTGGTGTTTTTTCAATTTTGAGGTTGTTGGTGTTTTTCAATGTTGAGGTTGTTGTTGAATTTGATGGTGTTTTTCAATGTCGAGGTTGTTGTTGAATTTTTTGGTGTTTTTCAATGTTGAAGTTGTTGTTGAATTTGTTGGTGTTTTTCAATTTCGAGGTTGTTGTTGAATTTGTTGGTGTTTTTCAATGTTGAAGTTTTTGTTGAATTTGTTGGTGTTTTTCAATGTTGAGGTTGTTGTTGTTTTTCAATGTTGAGGTTGTTGTTGAATTTGTTGGTGTTTTTCAATGTTGAGGTTGTTGTTTTTCAATGCTGAGGTTGTTGTTGAATTTGTTGGTGTTTTTCAATGTTTAGGTTGTTGTTGAATTTGTTGGTGTTTTTCAATGTTGAGGTTGTTGTTGTTTTTCAATGTTGAGGTTGTTGTTGAATTTGTTGGTGTTTTTCAATGTTGAGGTTGTTGTTGTTTTTCAATGTTGAGGTTGTTGTTGAATTTGTTGGCGTTTTTCAATGTTGAGGTTGTTGTTGTTTATCAATGTTGAGGTTGTTGTTGAATTTGTTGGTGTTTTTCAATGTTGAGGTTGTTGTTGTTTTTCAATGTTGAGGTTGTTGTTGAATTGTTGGTGCTTTTCAATGTTGAGGTTATTGTTGAATTTGTTGGTGTTTTTCAATTTTGAGGTTGTTGTTGTTTTTCAATGTTGAGGTTGTTGTTGAATTTGTTGGTGTTTTTCAATGTTGAGGTTGTTGTTGAATATGTTGGTGTTTTTCAATGTTGAGGTTGTTGTTGTTTTTCAATGTTGATGTTGTTGTTGAATTTGTTGGTGATTTTCAATGTTGAGTTTGTTGTTGTTTTTCAATGTTCAGGTTGTTGTTGAATTTGTTGGTGTTTTTCAATGTTGAGGTTGTTGTTGTTTTTCAATGTTGAGGTTGTTGTTGAATTTGTTGGTGTTTTTCAATGTTGAGGTTGTTGTTGTTTTTCAATGTTGAGGTTGTTGAATTTGTTGGTGTTTTTCAATCTTGAGTTTGTTGTTGAATTTGTTGGTGATTTTCAATGTTGAGGTTGTTGTTGAATTTGTTGGTGTTTTTCAATGTTGAGGTTGTTGTTGTTTTTCAATATTGAGGTTGTTGTTGAGTTTGTTGGTGTTTTTCAATGTTGAGGTTGTTGTTGAATTTGTTGGTGTTTTTCAATGTTGAGGTTGTTGTTGAATTTCTTGGTGTTTTTCAATGTTGAGGTTGTTGTTGTTTTTAAATGTTGAGGTTGTTGTTGAATTTGTTGGTGTTTTTAAATGTTGAGGTTGTTGTTGAATTTGTTGGTGTTTTTCAATGTTGAGGTTGTTGTTGTTTTTCAATGTTGAGGTTGTTGTTGAATTTGTTGGTGTTTTTCAATGTTGAGGTTGTTGTTGTCTTTCAATGTTGAGGTTGTTATTGAATTTGTTGGTGTTTTCAATTTCGAGGTTGTTGTTGAATTTGTTGGTGTTTTTCAATGTTGAAGTTGTTGTTGAATTTGTTGGTGTTTTTCAACGTTGAGGTTGTTGTAGTTTTTCAATGTTGAGGTTGTTCTGAATTTGTAGGTGTTTTTCAATGTTGAGGTTGTTGTTGTTTTTCAATGCTGAGGTTGTTGTTGAATTTGTTGGTGTTTTTCAATGTTGAGGTTGCTGTTGAATTTGTTGGTGTTTTTCAATGTTGAGGTTGTTGTTGTTTTTCAATGTTGAGGTTGTTGTTGAATTTGTTGGTGTTTTTCAATGTTGAGGTTGTTGTTGTTTTTCAATGTTGAGGTTGTTGTTGAATTTGTTGGTGTTTTTCAATGTTGACGTTGTTGTTGAAATTGTTGGTGTTTTTCAATGTTGAGGTTGTTGTTGTTTTTCAATGTTGAGGTTGTTGTTGAATTTGTTGGTGTTTTTCAATGTTGGGGTTGTTGTTGTTTTTCAATGTTGAGGTTGTTGTTGAATTTGTTGGTGTTTTTCAATGTTGAGGTTGTTGTTGAAATTGTTGGTGTTTTTCAATGTTGAGGTTGTTGTTGTTTTTCAATGTTGAGGTTATTGTTGAATTTGTTGGTGTTTTTCAATGTTGAGGTTGTTGTTGTTTTTCAAAGTTGAGGTTGTTGTTGAATTTGTTGGTGTTTTTCAATGTTGAGTTTGTTGTTGCTTTTCAATGTTGAGGTTGTTGTTGAATTTGTTGGTGTTTTTCAATGTTGAGGTTGTTGTTGTTTTTCAATGTTGAGGTTGTTGTTGAATTTGTTGGTGTTTTTCAATGTTCAGGTTGTTGTTGTTTTTCAATGTTGAGGTTGTTGTTGAATTTGTTGTTGTTTTTCAATGTTGAGGTTGTTGTTGTTTTTCAATGTTGAGGTTGTTGAATTTGTTGGTGTTTTTCAATCTTGAGTTTGTTGTTGAATTTGTTGGTGATTTTCAATGTTGAGGTTGTTGTTGAATTTGTTGGTGTTTTTCAATGATGAGGTTGTTGTTGTTTTTCAATGTTGAGGTTGTTGTTGAGTTTGTTTGTGTTTTTCAATGTTGAGGTTGTTGTTGAATTTGTTGGTGTTTTTCAATGTTCAGGTTGTTGTTGAATTTCTTGGTGTTTTTCAATGTTGAGGTTGTTGTTGTTTTTAAATGTTGAGGTTGTTGTTGAATTTGTTGGTGTTTTTTCAATTTTGAGGTTGTTGGTGTTTTTCAATGTTGAGGTTGTTGTTGAATTTGATGGTGTTTTTCAATGTCGAGGTTGTTGTTGAATTTTTTGGTGTTTTTCAATGTTGAAGTTGTTGTTGAATTTGTTGGTTTTTTTCAATTTCGAGGTTGTTGTTGAATTTGTTGGTGTTTTTCAATGTTGAAGTTTTTGTTGAATTTGTTGGTGTTTTTCAATGTTGAGGTTGTTGTTGTTTTTCAATGTTGAGGTTGTTGTTGAATTTGTTGGTGTTTTTCAATGTTGAGGTTGTTGTTTTTCAATGCTGAGGTTGTTGTTGAATTTGTTGGTGTTTTTCAATGTTTAGGTTGTTGTTGAATTTGTTGGTGTTTTTCAATGTTGAGGTTGTTGTTGTTTTTCAATGCTGAGGTTGTTGTTGAATTTGTTGGTGTTTTTCAATGTTTAGGTTGTTGTTGAATTTGTTGGTGTTTTTCAATGTTGAGGTTGTTGTTGTTTTTCAATGTTGAGGTTGTTGTTGAATTTGTTTGTGTTTTTCAATGTTGAGGTTGTTGTTGTTTATCAATGTTGAGGTTGTTGTTGAATTTGTTGGTGTTTTTCAATGTTGAGGTTGTTGTTGTTTTTCAATGTTGAGGTTGTTGTTGAATTTGTTGGTGCTTTTCAATGTTGAGGTTGTTGTTGAATTTGTTGGTGTTTTTCAATGTTGAGGTTGTTGTTGTTTTTCAATGTTGAGGTTGTTGTTCAATTTGTTGGTGTTTTTCAATGTTGAGGTTGTTGTTGAATATGTTGGTGTTTTTCAATGTTGAGGTTGTTGTTGTTTTTCAATGTTGATGTTGTTGTTGAATTTGTTGGTGATTTTCAATGTTGAGTTTGTTGTTGTTTTTCAATGTTGAGGTTGTTGTTGAATTTGTTGGTGTTTTTCAATGTTGAGGTTGTTGTTGTTTTTCAATGTTGAGGTTGTTGTTGAATTTGTTGGTGCTTTTCAATGTTGAGGTTGTTGTTGAATTTGTTGGTGTTTTTCAATGTTGAGGTTGTTGTTGTTTTTCAATGTTGAGGTTGTTGTTGAATTTGTTGGTGTCTTTCAATGTTGAGGTTGTTGTTGAATTTGTTGGTGTTTTTCAATGTTGAGGTTGTTGCTGTTTTTCAATGTTGAGGTTGTTGTTGAATTTGTTGTTGTTTTTCAATGTTGAGATTGTTGTTGTTTTTCAATGTTGAGGTTGTTGTTGAATTTGTTGGTGTTTTTAAATGTTGAGGTTGTTGTTCAATTTGTTGGTGTTTTTCAATGTTGAGGTTGTTGTTGTTTTTCAATGTTGAGGTTGTTGTTGAATTTGTTGGTGTTTTTCAATGTTGAGGTTGTTGTTGTTTATCAATGTTGAGGTTGTTGTTGAATTTGTTGGTGTTTTTCAATGTTGAGGTTGTTGTTGTTTTTCAATGTTGAGGTTGTTGTTGAATTTGTTGGTGCTTTTCAATGTTGAGGTTGTTGTTGAATTTGTTGGTGTTTTTCAATGTTGAGGTTGTTGTTGTTTTTCAATGTTGAGGTTGTTGTTGAATTTGTTGGTGTTTTTCAATGTTGAGGTTGTTGTTGAATATGTTGGTGTTTTTCAATGTTGAGGTTGTTGTTGTCTTTCAATGTTGATGTTGTTGAATTTGTTGGTGATTTTCAATGTTGAGTTTGTTGTTGTTTTTCAATGTTGAGGTTGTTGTTGAATTTGTTGGTGTTTTTCAATGTTGAGGTTGTTGTTGTTTTTCAATGTTGAGGTTGTTGTTGAATTTGTTGGTGCTTTTCAATGTTGAGGTTGTTGTTGAATTTGTTGGTGTTTTTCAATGTTGAGGTTGTTGTTGTTTTTCAATGTTGAGGTTGTTGTTGAATTTGTTGGTGTTTTTCAATGTTGAGTTTGTTGTTGAATTTGCTGGTGTTTTTCAATGTTGAGGTTGTTGTTGAATTTGTTGTTGTTTTTCAATGTTGAGGTTGTTGTTGAATTTGTTGGTGTTTTTCAATGTTGAGGTTGTTGTTGTTTTTCAATGTTGAGGTTGTTTTTGAATTTGTTGGTGTTTTTCAATGTTGAGTTTGTTGCTGTTTTTCAATGTTGAGGTTGTTGTTGAATTTGTTGGTGTTTTTCAATGTTGAGGTTGTTGTTGTTTTTCAATGTTGAGGTTGTTGTTGAATTTGTTGGTGCTTTTCAATGTTGAGGTTGTTGTTGAATTTGTTGGTGTTTTTCAATGTTGAGGTTGTTGTTGTTTTTCAATGTTGAGGTTCTGTTGAATTTGTTGGTGCCTTTCAATGTTGAGGTTGTTGTTGAATTTGTTGGTGTTTTTCAATGTTGAGGTTGTTGCTGTTTTTCAATGTTGAGGTTGTTGTTGAATTTGTTGGTGTTTTTCAATGTTGAGATTGTTGTTGCTTTTCAATGTTGAGGTTGTTGTTGAATTTGCTGGTGTTTTTAAATGTTGAGGTTGTTGTTGAATTTGTTGGTGTTTTTCAATGTTGAGGTTGTTGTTGTTTTTCAATGTTGAGGTTGTTGTTGAATTTGTTGGTGTTTTTCAATGTTGAGGTTGTTGTTGTTTATCAATGTTGAGGTTGTTGTTGAATTTGTTGGTGTTTTTCAATGTTGAGGTTTTTGTTGTTTTTCAATGTTGAGGTTGTTGTTGAATTTGCTGGTGCTTTTCAATGTTGAGGTTGTTGTTGAATTTGTTGGTGTTTTTCAATGTTGAGGTTGTTGTTGTTTTTCAATGTTGAGGTTGTTGTTGAATTTGTTGGTGTTTTTCAATGTTGAGGTTGTTGTTGAATATGTTGGTGTTTTTCAATGTTGAGGTTGTTGTTGTTTTTCAATGTTGATGTTGTTGTTGAATTTGTTGGTAATTTTCAATGTTGAGTTTGTTGTTGTTTTTCAATGTTGAGGTTGTTGTTGAATTTGTTGGTGTTTTTCAATGTTGAGTTTGTTGTTGTTTTTTATTGTTGAGGTTGTTGTTGAATTTGTTGTTGTTTTTCAATGTTGAGGTTGTTGTTGAATTTGTTGGTGCTTTTCAATGTTGAGGTTGTTGTTGAATTTGTTGGTGTTTTTCAATGTTGAGGTTGTTGTTGTTTTTCAATGTTGAGTTTGTTGTTGAATTTGTTGGTGTCTTTCAATGTTGAGGTTGTTGTTGAATTTGTTGGTGTTTTTCAATGTTGAGGTTGTTGCTGTTTTTCAATGTTGAGGTTGTTGTTGAATTTGTTGGTGTTTTTCAATGTTGAGATTGTTGTTGTTTTTCAATGTTGAGGTTGTTGTTGAATTTGTTGGTGTTTTTAAATGTTGAGGTTGTTGTTGAATTTGTTGGTGTTTTTCAATGTTGAGGTTGTTGTTGTTTTTCAATGTTGAGGTTGTTGTTGAATTTGTTGGTGTTTTTCAATGTTGAGGTTGTTGTTGTTTATCAAAGTTGAGGTTGTTGTTGAATTTGTTGGTGTTTTTCAATGTTGAGGTTGTTGTTGTTTTTCAATGTTGAGGTTGTTGTTGAATTTGTTGGTGCTTTTCAATGTTGAGGTTGTTGTTGAATTTGTTGGTGTTTTTCAATGTTGAGGTTGTTGTTGTTTTTCAATGTTGAGGTTGTTGTTGAATTTGTTGGTGTTTTTCAATGTTGAGGTTGTTGTTGAATATGTTGGTGTTTTTCAATGTTGAGGTTGTTGTTGTTTTTCAATGTTGATGTTGTTGTTGAATTTGTTGGTGATTTTCAATGTTGAGTTTGTTGTTGTTTTTCAATGTTGAGGTTGTTGTTGAATTTGTTGGCGTTTTTCAATGTTGAGGTTGTTGTTGTTTTTCAATGTTCAGGTTGTTGTTGAATTTGTTGGTGCTTTTCAATGTTGAGGTTGTTGTTGAATTTGTTGGTGTTTTTCAATGTTGAGGTTGTTGTTGTTTTTCAATGTTGAGGTTGTTGTTGAATTTGTTGGTGTTTTTCAATGTTGAGTTTGTTGTTGAATTTGCTGGTGTTTTTCAATGTTGAGGTTGTTGTTGAATTTGTTGGTGTTTTTCAATGTTGAGGTTGTTGTTGTTTTTCAATGTTGAGGTTGTTGTTGAATTTGTTGGTGTTTTTCAATGTTGAGGTTGTTGTTGTTTTTCAATGTTGAGGTTGTTTTTGAATTTGTTGGTGTTTTTCAATGTTGAGTTTGTTGCTGTTTTTCAATGTTGAGGTTGTTGTTGAATTTGTTGGTGTTTTTCAATGTTGAGGTTGTTGTTGTTTTTCAATGTTGAGGTTGTTGTTGAATTTGTTGGTGCTTTTCAATGTTGAGGTTGTTGTTGAATTTGTTGGTGTTTTTCAATGTTGAGGTTGTTGTTGTTTTTCAATGTTGAGGTTGTTGTTGAATTTCTTGGTGCCTTTCAATGTTGAGGTTGTTGTTGAATTTGTTGGTGTTTTTCAATGTTGAGGTTGTTGCTATTTTTCAATGTTGAGGTTGTTGTTGAATTTGTTGGTGTTTTTCAATGTTGAGGTTGTTGTTGTTTTTCAATGTTGAGGTTGTTGTTGAATTTGTTGGTGTTTTTCAATGTTGAGGTTGTTGTTGTTTATCAATGTTGAGGTTGTTGTTGAATTTGTTGGTGTTTTGCAATGTTTAGGTTTTTGTTGTTTTTCAATGTTGAGGTTGTTGTTGAATTTGTTGGTGCTTTTCAATGTTGAGGTTGTTGTTGAATTTGTTGGTGTTTTTCAATGTTGAGGTTGTTGTTGTTTTTCAATGTTGAGGTTGTTGTTGAATTTGTTGGTGTTTTTCAATGTTGAGGTTGTTGTTGAATATGTTGGTGTTTTTCAATGTTGAGGTTGTTGTTGTTTTTCAATGTTGATGTTGTTGTTGAATTTGTTGGTAATTTTCAATGTTGAGTTTGTTGTTGTTTTTCAATGTTGAGGTTGTTGTTGAATTTGTTGGTGTTTTTCAATGTTGAGGTTGTTGTTGTTTTTCAATGTTGAGGTTGTTGTTGAATTTGTTGGTGCTTTTCAATGTTGAGGTTGTTGTTGAATTTGTTGGTGTTTTTCAATGTTGAGGTTGTTGTTGTTTTTCAATGTTGAGGTTGTTGTTGAATTTGTTGGTGTTTTTCAATGTTGAGTTTGTTGTTGAATTTGCTGGTGTTTTTCAATGTTGAGGTTGTTGTTGAATTTGTTGTTGTTTTTCAATGTTGAGGTTGTTGTTGAATTTGTTGGTGTTTTTCAATGTTGAGGATGTTGCTGTTTTTCAATGTTGAGGTTGTTGTTGAATTTGTTGGTGTTTTTCAATGTTGAGATTGTTGTTGTTTTTCAATGTTGAGGTTGTTGTTGAATTTGTTGGTGTTTTTAAATGTTGAGGTTGTTGTTGAATTTGTTGGTGTTTTTCAATGTTGAGGTTGTTGTTGTTTTTCAATGTTGAGGTTGTTGTTGAATTTGTTGGTGTTTTTCAATGTTGAGGTTGTTGTTGTTTTTCAATGTTGAGGTTGTTGTTGAATTTGTTGGTGTTTTTCAATTTCGAGGTTGTTGTTGAATTTGTTGGTGTTTTTCAATGTTGAAGTTGTTGTTGAATTTGTTGGTGTTTTTCAATGTTGAGGTTGTTCTGAATTTGTTGGTGTTTTTCAATGTTGAGGTTGTTGTTGTTTTTCAATGCTGAGGTTGTTGTTGAATTTGTTGGTGTTTTTCAATGATGAGGTTGTTGTTGAATTTTTTGGTGTTTTTCAATGTTGTGGTTGTTGTTGTTTTTCAATGTTGAGGTTGTTGTTGAATTTGTTGGTGTTTTTCAATGTTTAGGTTGTTGTTGTTTTTCAATGTTGAGGTTGTTGTTGAATTTGTTGGTGTTTTTCAATGTTGAGGTTGTTGTTGAATTTGTTGGTGTTTTTCAATGTTGAGGTTGTTGTTGTTTTTCAATGTTGAGGTTCTTTTGAATTTGTTGGTGTTTTTCAATGTTGAGTTTGTTGTTGTTTTTCAATGTTGAGGTTGTTGTTGAATTTGTTGGTGTTTTTCAATGTTGAGGTTGTTGTTGTTTTTCAATGTTGAGGTTGTTGTTGAATTTGTTGGTGCTTTTCAATGTTGAGGTTGTTGTTGAATTTGTTGGCGTTTTTCAATGTTGAGGTTGTTGTTGTTTTTCAATGTTGAGGTTGTTGTTGAATTTGTTGGTGTCTTTCAATGTTGAGGTTGTTGTTGAATTTGTTGGTGTTTTTCAATGTTGAGGTTGTTGCTGTTTTTCAATGTTGAGGTTGTTGTTGAATTTGTTGGTGTTTTTCAATGTTGAGATTGTTGTTGTTTTTCAATGTTGAGGTTGTTGTTGAATTTGTTGGTGTTTTTAAATGTTGAGGTTGTTGTTGAATTTGTTGGTGTTTTTCAATGTTGAGGTTGTTGATGTTTTTCAATGTTGAGGTTGTTGTTGAATTTGTTGGTGTTTTTCAATGTTGAGGTTGTTGTTGTTTATCAATGTTGAGGTTGTTGTTGAATTTGTTGGTGTTTTTCAATGTTGAGGTTGTTGTTGTTTTTCAATGTTGAGGTTGTTGTTGAATTTGTTGGTGCTTTTCAATGTTGAGGTTGTTGATGAATTTGTTGGTGTTTTTCAATGTTGAGGTTGTTGTTGTTTTTCAATGTTGAGGTTGTTGTTGAATTTGTTGGTGTTTTTCAATGTTGAGGTTGTTGTTGAATATGTTGGTGTTTTTCAATGTTGAGGTTGTTGTTGTTTTTCAATGTTGATGTTGTTGTTGAATTTGTTGGTGATTTTCAATGTTGAGTTTGTTGTTGTTTTTCAATGTTGAGGTTGTTGTTGAATTTGTTGGTGTTTTTCAATGTTGAGGCTGTTGTTGTTTTTCAATGTTGAGGTTGTTGTTGAATTTGTTGGTGCTTTTCAATGTTGAGGTTGTTGTTGAATTTGTTGGTGTTTTTCAATGTTGAGGTTGTTGTTGTTTTTCAATGTTGAGGTTGTTGTTGAATTTGTTGGTGTTTTTCAATGTTGAGTTTGTTGTTGAATTTGCTGGTGTTTTTCAATGTTGAGGTTGTTGTTGAATTTGTTGGTGTTTTTCAATGTTGAGGTTGTTGTTGAATTTGTTGGTGTTTTTCAATGTTGAGGTTGTTGTTGTTTTTCAATGTTGAGGTTGTTTTTGAATTTGTTGGTGTTTTTCAATGTTGAGTTTGTTGCTGTTTTTCAATGTTGATGTTGTTGAATTTGTTGGTGTTTTTCAATGTTGAGGTTGTTGTTGTTTTTCAATGTTGAGGTTGTTGTTGAATTTGTTGGTGCTTTTCAATGTTGAGGTTGTTGTTGAATTTGTTGGTGTTTTTCAATGTTGAGGTTGTTGTTGTTTTTCAATGTTGAGGTTGTTGTTGAATTTGTTGGTGTCTTTCAATGTTGAGGTTGTTGTTGAATTTGTTGGTGTTTTTCAATGTTGAGGTTGTTGTTGAATTTGTTGGTGTTTTTCAATGTTGAGATTGTTGTTGTTTTTCAATGTTGAGGTTGTTGTTGAACTTGCTGGTGTTTTTAAATGTTGAGGTTGTTGTTGAATTTGTTGGTGTTTTTCAATGTTGAGGTTGTTGTTGTTTATCAATGTTGAGGTTGTTGTTGAATTTGTTGGTGTTTTTCAATGTTGAGGTTTTTGTTGTTTTTCAATGTTGAGGTTGTTGTTGAATTTGTTGGTGCTTTTCAATGTTGAGGTTGTTGTTGAATTTGTTGGTGTTTTTCAATGTTGAGGTTGTTGTTGTTTTTCAATGTTGAGGTTGTTGTTGAATTTGTTGGTGTTTTTCAATGTTGAGGTTGTTGTTGAATATGTTGGTGTTTTTCAATGTTGAGGTTGTTGTTGTTTTTCAATGTTGATGTTGTTGTTGAATTTGTTGGTAATTTTCAATGTTGAGTTTGTTGTTGTTTTTCAATGTTGAGGTTGTTGTTGAATTTGTTGGTGTTTTTCAATGTTGAGGTTGTTGTTCTTTTTCAATGTTGAGGTTGTTGTTGAATTTGTTGGTGCTTTTCAATGTTGAGGTTGTTGTTGAATTTGTTGGTGTTTTTCAATGTTGAGGTTGTTGTTGTTTTTCAATGTTGAGGTTGTTGTTGAATTTGTTGGTGTTTTTCAATGTTGAGTTTGTTGTTGAATTTGCTGGTGTTTTTCAATGTTGAGGTTGTTGTTGAATTTGTTGTTGTTTTTCAATGTTGAGGTTGTTGTTGAATTTGTTGGTGTTTTTCAATGTTGAGGATGTTGCTGTTTTTCAATGTTGAGGTTGTTGTTGAATTTGTTGCTGTTTTTCAATGTTGAGATTGTTGTTGTTTTTCAATGTTGAGGTTGTTGTTGAATTTGTTGGTGTTTTTAAATGTTGAGGTTGTTGTTGAATTTGTTGTTGTTTTTCAATGTTGAGGTTGTTGTTGTTTTTCAATGTTGAGGTTGTTGTTGAATTTGTTGGTGTTTTTCAATGTTGAGGTTGTTGTTGTTTTTCAATGTTGAGGTTGTTGTTGAATTTGTTGGTGTTTTTCAATTTCGAGGTTGTTGTTGAATTTGTTGGTGTTTTTCAATGTTGAAGTTGTTGTTGAATTTGTTGGTGTTTTTCAATGTTGAGGTTGTTCTGAATTTGTTGGTGTTTTTCAATGTTGAGGTTGTTGTTGTTTTTCAATGCTGAGGTTGTTGTTGAATTTGTTGGTGTTTTTCAATGATGAGGTTGTTGTTGAATTTTTTGGTGTTTTTCAATATTGTGGTTGTTGTTGTTTTTCAATGTTGAGGTTGTTGTTGAATTTGTTGGTGTTTTTCAATGTTGAGGTTGTTGTTGTTTATCAATGTTGAGGTTGTTGTTGAATTTGTTGGTGTTTTGCAATGTTTAGGTTTTTGTTGTTTTTCAATGTTGAGGTTGTTGTTGAATTTGTTGGTGCTTTTCAATGTTGAGGTTGTTGTTGAATTTGTTGGTGTTTTTCAATGTTGAGGTTGTTGTTGTTTTTCAATGTTGAGGTTGTTGTTGAATTTGTTGGTGTTTTTCAATGTTGAGGTTGTTGTTGAATATGTTGGTGTTTTTCAATGTTGAGGTTGTTGTTGTTTTTCAATGTTGATGTTGTTGTTGAATTTGTTGGTAATTTTCAATGTTGAGTTTGTTGTTGTTTTTCAATGTTGAGGTTGTTGTTGAATTTGTTGGTGTTTTTCAATGTTGAGGTTGTTGTTGTTTTTCAATGTTGAGGTTGTTGTTGAATTTGTTGGTGCTTTTCAATGTTGAGGTTGTTGTTGAATTTGTTGGTGTTTTTCAATGTTGAGGTTGTTGTTGTTTTTCAATGTTGAGGTTGTTGTTGAATTTGTTGGTGTTTTTCAATGTTGAGTTTGTTGTTGAATTTGCTGGTGTTTTTCAATGTTGAGGTTGTTGTTGAATTTGTTGTTGTTTTTCAATGTTGAGGTTGTTGTTGAATTTGATGGTGTTTTTCAATGTTGAGGATGTTGCTGTTTTTCAATGTTGAGGTTGTTGTTGAATTTGTTGGTGTTTTTCAATGTTGAGATTGTTGTTGTTTTTCAATGTTGAGGTTGTTGTTGAATTTGTTGGTGTTTTTAAATGTTGAGGTTGTTGTTGAATTTGTTGGTGTTTTTCAATGTTGAGGTTGTTGTTGTTTTTCAATGTTGAGGTTGTTGTTGAATTTGTTGGTGTTTTTCAATGTTGAGGTTGTTGTTGTTTTTCAATGTTGAGGTTGTTGTTGAATTTGTTGGTGTTTTTCAATTTCGAGGTTGTTGTTGAATTTGTTGGTGTTTTTCAATGTTGAAGTTGTTGTTGAATTTGTTGGTGTTTTTCAATGTTGAGGTTGTTCTGAATTTGTTGGTGTTTTTCAATGTTGAGGTTGTTGTTGTTTTTCAATGCTGAGGTTGTTGTTGAATTTGTTGGTGTTTTTCAATGATGAGGTTGTTGTTGAATTTTTTGGTGTTTTTCAATGTTGTGGTTGTTGTTGTTTTTCAATGTTGAGGTTGTTGTTGAATTTGTTGGTGTTTTTCAATGTTTAGGTTGTTGTTGTTTTTCAATGTTGAGGTTGTTGTTGAATTTGTTGGTGTTTTTCAATGTTGAGGTTGTTGTTGAATTTGTTGGTGTTTTTCAATGTTGAGGTTGTTGTTGTTTTTCAATGTTGAGGTTCTTTTGAATTTGTTGGTGTTTTTCAATGTTGAGTTTGTTGTTGTTTTTCAATGTTGAGGTTGTTGTTGAATTTGTTGGTGTTTTTCAATGTTGAGGTTGTTGTTGTTTTTCAATGTTGAGGTTGTTGTTGAATTTGTTGGTGCTTTTCAATGTTGAGGTTGTTGTTGAATTTGTTGGCGTTTTTCAATGTTGAGGTTGTTGTTGTTTTTCAATGTTGAGGTTGTTGTTGAATTTGTTGGTGTCTTTCAATGTTGAGGTTGTTGTTGAATTTGTTGGTGTTTTTCAATGTTGAGGTTGTTGCTGTTTTTCAATGTTGAGGTTGTTGTTGAATTTGTTGGTGTTTTTCAATGTTGAGATTGTTGTTGTTTTTCAATGTTGAGGTTGTTGTTGAATTTGTTGGTGTTTTTAAATGTTGAGGTTGTTGTTGAATTTGTTGGTGTTTTTCAATGTTGAGGTTGTTGTTGTTTTTCAATGTTGAGGTTGTTGTTGAATTTGTTGGTGTTTTTCAATGTTGAGGTTGTTGTTGTTTATCAATGTTGAGGTTGTTGTTGAATTTGTTGGTGTTTTTCAATGTTGAGGTTGTTGTTGTTTTTCAATGTTGAGGTTGTTGTTGAATTTGTTGGTGCTTTTCAATGTTGAGGTTGTTGATGAATTTGTTGGTGTTTTTCAATGTTGAGGTTGTTGTTGTTTTTCAATGTTGAGGTTGTTGTTGAATTTGTTGGTGTTTTTCAATGTTGAGGTTGTTGTTGAATATGTTGGTGTTTTTCAATGTTGAGGTTGTTGTTGTTTTTCAATGTTGATGTTGTTGTTGAATTTGTTGGTGATTTTCAATGTTGAGTTTGTTGTTGTTTTTCAATGTTGAGGTTGTTGTTGAATTTGTTGGTGTTTTTCAATGTTGAGGCTGTTGTTGTTTTTCAATGTTGAGGTTGTTGTTGAATTTGTTGGTGCTTTTCAATGTTGAGGTTGTTGTTGAATTTGTTGGTGTTTTTCAATGTTGAGGTTGTTGTTGTTTTTCAATGTTGAGGTTGTTGTTGAATTTGTTGGTGTTTTTCAATGTTGAGTTTGTTGTTGAATTTGCTGGTGTTTTTCAATGTTGAGGTTGTTGTTGAATTTGTTGTTGTTTTTCAATGTTGAGGTTGTTGTTGAATTTGTTGGTGTTTTTCAATGTTGAGGTTGTTGTTGTTTTTCAATGTTGAGGTTGTTTTTGAATTTGTTGGTGTTTTTCAATGTTGAGTTTGTTGCTGTTTTTCAATGTTGAGGTTGTTGTTGAATTTGTTGGTGTTTTTCAATGTTGAGGTTGTTGTTGTTTTTCAATGTTGAGGTTGTTGTTGAATTTGTTGGTGCTTTTCAATGTTGAGGTTGTTGTTGAATTTGTTGGTGTTTTTCAATGTTGAGGTTGTTGTTGTTTTTCAATGTTGAGGTTGTTGTTGAATTTGTTGGTGTCTTTCAATGTTGAGGTTGTTGTTGAATTTGTTGGTGTTTTTCAATGTTGAGGTTGTTGTTGAATTTGTTGGTGTTTTTCAATGTTGAGATTGTTGTTGTTTTTCAATGTTGAGGTTGTTGTTGAACTTGCTGGTGTTTTTAAATGTTGAGGTTGTTGTTGAATTTGTTGGTGTTTTTCAATGTTGAGGTTGTTGTTGTTTATCAATGTTGAGGTTGTTGTTGAATTTGTTGGTGTTTTTCAATGTTGAGGTTTTTGTTGTTTTTCAATGTTGAGGTTGTTGTTGAATTTGTTGGTGCTTTTCAATGTTGAGGTTGTTGTTGAATTTGTTGGTGTTTTTCAATGTTGAGGTTGTTGTTGTTTTTCAATGTTGAGGTTGTTGTTGAATTTGTTGGTGTTTTTCAATGTTGAGGTTGTTGTTGAATATGTTGGTGTTTTTCAATGTTGAGGTTGTTGTTGTTTTTCAATGTTGATGTTGTTGTTGAATTTGTTGGTAATTTTCAATGTTGAGTTTGTTGTTGTTTTTCAATGTTGAGGTTGTTGTTGAATTTGTTGGTGTTTTTCAATGTTGAGGTTGTTGTTCTTTTTCAATGTTGAGGTTGTTGTTGAATTTGTTGGTGCTTTTCAATGTTGAGGTTGTTGTTGAATTTGTTGGTGTTTTTCAATGTTGAGGTTGTTGTTGTTTTTCAATGTTGAGGTTGTTGTTGAATTTGTTGGTGTTTTTCAATGTTGAGTTTGTTGTTGAATTTGCTGGTGTTTTTCAATGTTGAGGTTGTTGTTGAATTTGTTGTTGTTTTTCAATGTTGAGGTTGTTGTTGAATTTGTTGGTGTTTTTCAATGTTGAGGATGTTGCTGTTTTTCAATGTTGAGGTTGTTGTTGAATTTGTTGCTGTTTTTCAATGTTGAGATTGTTGTTGTTTTTCAATGTTGAGGTTGTTGTTGAATTTGTTGGTGTTTTTAAATGTTGAGGTTGTTGTTGAATTTGTTGTTGTTTTTCAATGTTGAGGTTGTTGTTGTTTTTCAATGTTGAGGTTGTTGTTGAATTTGTTGGTGTTTTTCAATGTTGAGGTTGTTGTTGTTTTTCAATGTTGAGGTTGTTGTTGAATTTGTTGGTGTTTTTCAATTTCGAGGTTGTTGTTGAATTTGTTGGTGTTTTTCAATGTTGAAGTTGTTGTTGAATTTGTTGGTGTTTTTCAATGTTGAGGTTGTTCTGAATTTGTTGGTGTTTTTCAATGTTGAGGTTGTTGTTGTTTTTCAATGCTGAGGTTGTTGTTGAATTTGTTGGTGTTTTTCAATGATGAGGTTGTTGTTGAATTTTTTGGTGTTTTTCAATATTGTGGTTGTTGTTGTTTTTCAATGTTGAGGTTGTTGTTGAATTTGTTGGTGTTTTTCAATGTTTAGGTTGTTGTTGTTTTTCAATGTTGAGGTTGTTGTTGAATTTGATGGTGTTTTTCAATGTTGAGGATGTTGTTGAATTTGTTGGTGTTTTTCAATGTTGAGGTTGTTGTTGTTTTTCAATGTTGAGGTTGTTTTTGAATTTGTTGGTGTTCTTCAATGTTGAGTTTGTTGTTGTTTTTCAATGTTGAGGTTGTTGTTGAATTTGTTGGTGTTTTTCAATGTTGAGGTTGTTGTTGTTTTTCAATGTTGAGGTTGTTGTTGAATTTGTTGGTGCTTTTCAATGTTGAGGTTGTTGTTGAATTTGTTGGTGTTTTTCAATGTTGAGGTTGTTGTTGTTTTTCAATGTTGAGGTTGTTGTTGAATTTGTTCGTGTCTTTCAATGTTGAGGTTGTTGTTGAATTTGTTGGTGTTTTTCAATGTTGAGGTTGTTGCTGTTTTTCAATGTTGAGGTTGTTGTTGAATTTGTTGGTGTTTTTCAATGTTGAGATTGTTGTTGTTTTTCAATGTTGAGGTTGTTGTTGAATTTGTTGGTGTTTTTAAATGTTGAGGTTGTTGTTGAATTTGTTGGTGTTTTTCAATGTTGAGGTTGTTGTTTTTCAATGTTGAGGTTGTTGTTGAATTTGTTGGTGTTTTTCAATTTCGAGGTTGTTGTTGAATTTGTTGGTGTTTTTCAATGTTGAAGTTGTTGTTGAATTTGTTGGGTCTTTCAATGTTGAGGTTGTTGTAGTTTTTCAATGTTGAGGTTGTTCTGAATTTGTTGGTGTTTTTCAATGTTGAGGTTGTTGTTTTTTTTCAATGCTGAGGTTGTTGTTGAATTTGTTGGTGTTTTTCAAAGTTGAGGTTGTTGTTGAATTTGTTGGTGTTTTTCAATGTTGAGGTTGTTGTTGTTTTTCAATGTTGAGGTTGTTGTTGAATTTGTTGGTGTTTTTCAATGTTGAGGTTGTTGTTGCTTTTCAATGTTGAGGTTGTTGTTGAATTTGTTGGTGTTTTTCAATGTTGAGGTTGTTGTTGAAATTGTTGGCGTTTTTCAATGTTGAGGTTGTTGTTGTTTTTCAATGTTGAGGTTATTGTTGAATTTGTTGGTGTTTTTCAATGTTGAGGTTGTTGTTGTTTTTCAATGTTGAGGTTGTTGTTGAATTTGTTGGTGTTTTTCAATGTTGAGTTTGTTGTTGCATTTAAATGTTGAGGTTGTTGTTGAATTTGTTGGTGTTTTTCAATGTTGAGGTTGTTGTTGTTTTTCAATGTTGAGGTTGTTGTTGAATTTGTTGGTGTTTTTCAATGTTGAGGTTGTTGTTGTTTTTCAATGTTGAGGTTGTTGAATTTGTTGGTGTTTTTCAATCTTGAGTTTGTTGTTGAATTTGTTGGTGATTTTCAATGTTGAGGTTGCTGTTGAATTTGTTGGTGTTTTTCAATGTTGAGGTTGTTGTTGTTTTTCAATGTTCAGGTTGTTTTTGAGTTTGTTGGTGTTTTTCAATGTTGAGGTTGTTGTTGAATTTGTTGGTGTTTTTCAATGTTGAGGTTGTTGTTGAATTTCTTGGTGTTTTTCAATGTTGAGGTTGTTGTTGTTTTTAAATGTTGAGGTTGTTGTTGAATTTGTTGGTGTTTTTTCAATTTTGAGGTTGTTGGTGTTTTTCAATGTTGAGGTTGTTGTTGAATTTGATGGTGTTTTTCAATGTCGAGGTTGTTGTTGAAATTGTTGGTGTTTTTCAATGTTGAAGTTGTTGTTGAATTTGTTGGTGTTTTTCAATTTCGAGGTTGTTGTTGAATTTGTTGGTGTTTTTCAATGTTGAAGTTTTTGTTGAATTTGTTGGTGTTTTTCAATGTTGAGGTTGTTGTTGTTTTTCAATGTTGAGGTTGTTGTTGAATTTGTTGGTGTTTTTCAATGTTGAGGTTGTTGTTTTTCAATGCTGAGGTTGTTGTTGAATTTGTTGGTGTTTTTCAATGTTCAGGTTGTTGTTGAATTTGTTGGTGTTTTTCAATGTTGAGGTTGTTGTTGTTTTTCAATGTTGAGGTTGTTGTTGAATTTGTTGGTGTTTTTCAATGTTGAGGTTGTTGTTCTTTTTCAATGTTGAGGTTGTTGTTGAATTTGTTGGTGTTTTTCAATGTTGAGGTTTTTGTTGTTTATCAATGTTGAGGTTGTTGTTGAATTTGTTGGTGTTTTTCAATGTTGAGGTTGTTGTTGTTTTTCAATGTTGAGGTTGTTGTTGAATTTGTTGGTGCTTTTCAATGTTGAGGTTGTTGTTGAATTTGTTGGTGTTTTTAAATGTTGAGGTTGTTGTTGTTTTTCAATCTTGAGGTTGTTGTTGAATTTGTTGGTGTTTTTCAATGTTGAGTTTGTTGTTGAATTTGTTGGTGTTTTTCAATGTTGTGGTTGTTGTTGAATTTGTTGGTGCTTTTCAATGTTGAGGTTGCTGTTGAATTTGTTGGTGTTTTTCAATGTTGAGGTTGTTGCTGTTTTTCAATGTTGAGGTTGTTGTTGAATTTGTTGGTGTTTTTCAATGTTGAGATTGTTGTTGAATTTGTTGGTGTTTTTAAATGTTGAGGTTGTTGTTGAATTTGTTGGTGTTTTTCAATGTTGAGGTTGTTGTTGAATTTGTTGGTGTTTTTCAATGTTGAGGTTGTTGATGTTTTTCAATGCTGAGGTTGTTGTTGAATGTGTTGGTGTTTTTCAATGTTGAGGTTGTTGTTGAATTTGTTGGTGTTTTTCAATGTTGAGGTTGTTGTTGTTTTTCAAAGTTGAGGTTGTTGTTGAATTTGTTGGTGTTTTTCAATGTTGAGGTTGTTGTTGTTTTTCAATGTTGAGGTTGTTGTTGAATTTGTTGGTGTTTTTAAATGTTGAGGTTGTTGTTGAATTTGTTGGTGTTTTTCAATGTTGAGGTTGTTGTTGTTTTTCAATGTTGAGGTTGTTGTTGAAGTTGTTGGTGTTTTTCAGTGTTGAGGTTATTGTTGAATTTGTTGGTGTTTTTCAATGTTGAGGTTGTTGTTGTTTTTCAATGTTGAGGTTGTTGTTGAATTTGTTGGTGTTTTTCAATGTTGAGTTTGTTGTTGTTTTTCAATGTTGAGGTTGTTGTTGAATTTGTTGGTGTTTTTCAATGTTGAGGTTGTTGTTGTTTTTCAAAGTTGAGGTTGTTGTTGAATTTGTTGGTGTTTTTCAATGTTGAGGTTGTTGTTGTTTTTCAATGTTGAGGTTGTTGTTGAATTTGTTGGTGTTTTTCAATGTTGAGGTTGTTGTTGAATTTGTTGGTGTTTTTCAATGTTGAGGTTGTTGTTGTTTTTCAATGTTGAGGTTGTTGTTGAATTTGTTGGTGTTTTTCAATGTTGAGGTTGTTGTTGTTTTTCAATGTTGAGGTTGTTGAATTTGTTGGTGTTTTTCAATCTTGAGTTTGTCGTTGAATTTGTTGGTGATTTTCAATGTTGAGGTTGCTGTTGAATTTGTTGGTGTTTTTCAATGTTGAGGTTGTTGTTGTTTTTCAATGTTGAGGTTGTTTTTGAGTTTGTTGGTGTTTTTCAATGTTGAGGTTGTTGTTGAATTTGTTGGTGTTTTTCAATGTTGAGTTTGTTGTTGAATTTCTTGGTGTTTTTCAATGTTGAGGTTGTTGTTGTTTTTAAATGTTGAGGTTGTTGTTGAATTTGTTGGTGTTTTTTCAATGTTGAGGTTGTTGTTGTTTTTCAATGTTGAGGTTGTTGTTGAATTTGTTGGTGCTTTTCAATGTTGAGGTTGTTGTTGAATTTGTTGGTGTTTTTCACTGTTGAGGTTGTTGTTGTTTTTCAATGTTGAGGTTGTTGTTGAATTTGTTGGTGTTTTTCAATGTTGAGTTTGTTGTTGAATTTGCTGGTGTTTTTCAATGTTGAGGTTGTTGTTGAATTTGTTGTTGTTTTTCAATGTTGAGGTTGTTGTTGAATTTGTTGGTGTTTTTCAATGTTGAGGATGTTGCTGTTTTTCAATGTTGAGGTTGTTGTTGAATTTGTTGGTATTTTTCAATGTTGAGATTGTTGTTGTTTTTCAATGTTGAGGTTGTTGTTGAACTTGTTGGTGTTTTTAAATGTTGAGGTTGTTGTTGAATTTGTTGGTGTTTTTCAATGTTGAGGTTGTTGTTGTTTTTCAATGTTGAGGTTGTTGTAGAATTTGTTGGTGTTTTTCAATGTTGAGGTTGTTGTTGTTTTTCAATGTTGAGGTTGTTGTTGAATTTGTTGGTGTTTTTCAATTTCGAGGTTGTTGTTGAATTTGTTGGTGTTTTTCTATGTTGAAGTTGTTGTTGAATTTGTTGGTGTTTTTCAATGTTGAGGTTGTTCTGAATTTGTTGGTGTTTTTCAATGTTGAGGTTGTTGTTGTTTTTCAATGCTGAGGTTGTTGTTGAATTTGTTGGTGTTTTTCAATGTTGAGGTTGTTGTTGTTTTTCAAAGTTGAGGTTGTTGTTGAATTTGTTGGTGTTTTTCAATGTTGAGGTTGTTGTTGTTTTTCAATGTTGAGGTTGTTGTTGAATTTGTTGGTGTTTTTCAATGTTGAGGTTGTTGTTGAATTTGTTGGTGTTTTTCAATGTTGAGGTTGTTGTTGTTTTTCAATGTTGAGGTTGTTGTTGAATTTGTTGGTGTTTTTCAATGTTGAGGTTGTTGTTGTTTTTCAATGTTGAGGTTGTTGAATTTGTTGGTGTTTTTCAATCTTGAGTTTGTTGTTGAATTTGTTGGTGATTTTCAATGTTGAGGTTGCTGTTGAATTTGTTGGTGTTTTTCAATGTTGAGGTTGTTGTTGTTTTTCAATGTTGAGGTTGTTTTTGAGTTTGTTGGTGTTTTTCAATGTTGAGGTTGTTGTTGAATTTGTTGGTGTTTTTCAATGTTGAGGTTGTTGTTGAATTTCTTGGTGTTTTTCAATGTTGAGGTTGTTGTTGTTTTTAAATGTTGAGGTTGTTGTTGAATTTGTTGGTGTTTTTTCAATGTTGAGGTTGTTGTTGTTTTTCAATGTTGAGGTTGTTGTTGAATTTGTTGGTGCTTTTCAATGTTGAGGTTGTTGTTGAATTTGTTGGTGTTTTTCAATGTTGAGGTTGTTGTTGTTTTTCAATGTTGAGGTTGTTGTTGAATTTGTTGGTGTTTTTCAATGTTGAGTTTGTTGTTGAATTTGCTGGTGTTTTTCAATGTTGAGGTTGTTGTTGAATTTGTTGTTGTTTTTCAATGTTGAGGTTGTTGTTGAATTTGTTGGTGTTTTTCAATGTTGAGGATGTTGCTGTTTCTCAATGTTGAGGTTGTTGTTGAATTTGTTGGTGTTTTTCAATGTTGAGATTGTTGTTGTTTTTCAATGTTGAGGTTGTTGTTGAATTTGTTGGTGTTTTTAAATGTTGAGGTTGTTGTTGAATTTGTTGGTGTTTTTCAATGTTGAGGTTGTTGTTGTTTTTCAATGTTGAGGTTGTTGTTGAATTTGTTGGTGTTTTTCAATGTTGAGGTTGTTGTTGTTTTTCAATGTTGAGGTTGTTGTTGAATTTGTTGGTGTTTTTCAATTTCGAGGTTGTTGTTGAATTTGTTGGTGTTTTTCTATGTTGAAGTTGTTGTTGAATTTGTTGGTGTTTTTCAATGTTGAGGTTGTTCTGAATTTGTTGGTGTTTTTCAATGTTGAGGTTGTTGTTGTTTTTCAATGCTGAGGTTGTTGTTGAATTTGTTGGTGTTTTTCAATGTTGAGGTTGTTGTTGTTTTTCAAAGTTGAGGTTGTTGTTGAATTTGTTGGTGTTTTTCAATGTTGAGGTTGTTGTTGTTTCTCAATGTTGAGGTTGTTGTTGAATTTGTTGGTGTTTTTCAATGTTGAGGTTGTTGTTGAATTTATTGGTGTTTTTCAATGTTGAGGTTGTTGTTGTTTTTCAATGTTGAGGTTGTTGTTGAATTTGTTGGTGTTTTTCAATGTTGAGGTTGTTGTTGTTTTTCAATGTTGAGGTTGTTGAATTTGTTGGTGTTTTTCAATCTTGAGTTTGTTGAATTTGTAGGTGATTTTCAATGTTGAGGTTGCTGTTGAATTTGTTGGTGTTTTTCAATGTTGAGGTTGTTGTTGTTTTTCAATGTTGAGGTTGTTTTTGAGTTTGTTGGTGTTTTTCAATGTTGAGGTTGTTGTTGAATTTGTTGGTGTTTTTCAATGTTGAGGTTGTTGTTGAATTTCTTGGTGTTTTTCAATGTTGAGGTTGTTGTTGTTTTTAAATGTTGAGGTTGTTGTTGAATTTGTTGGTGTTTTTTCAATGTTGAGGTTGTTGTTGTTTTTCAATGTTGAGGTTGTTGTTGAATTTGTTGGTGCTTTTCAATGTTGAGGTTGTTGTTGAATTTGTTGGTGTTTTTCAATGTTGAGGTTGTTGTTGTTTTTCAATGTTGAGGTTGTTGTTGAATTTGTTGCTGTTTTTCAATGTTGAGTTTGTTGTTGAATTTGCTGGTGTTTTTCAATGTTGAGGTTGTTGTTGAATTTGTTGTTGTTTTTCAATGTTGAGGTTGTTGTTGAATTTGTTGGTGTTTTTCAATGTTGAGGATGTTGCTGTTTTTCAATGTTGAGGTTGTTGTTGAATTTGTTGGTGTTTTTCAATGTTGAGATTGTTGTTGTTTTTCAATGTTGAAGTTGTTGTTGAATTTGTTGGTGTTTTTAAATGTTGAGGTTGTTGTTGAATTTGTTGGTGTTTTTCAATGTTGAGGTTGTTGTTGTTTTTCAATGTTGAGGTTGTTGTTGAATTTGTTGGTGTTTTTCAATGTTGAGGTTGTTGTTGTTTTTCAATGTTGAGGTTGTTGTTGAATTTGTTGGTGTTTTTCAATTTCGAGGTTGTTGTTGAATTTGTTGGTGTTTTTCTATGTTGAAGTTGTTGTTGAATTTGTTGGTGTTTTTCAATGTTGAGGTTGTTCTGAATTTGTTGGTGTTTTTCAATGTTGAGGTTGTTGTTGTTTTTCAATGCTGATGTTGTTGTTGAATTTGTTGGTGTTTTTCAATGATGAGGTTGTTGTTGAATTTTTTGGTGTTTTTCAATGTTGTGGTTGTTGTTTTTTTTTTCAATGTTGAGGTTGTTGTTGAATTTGTTGGTGTTTTTCAATGTTTAGGTTGTTGTTGTTTTTCAATGTTGAGGTTGTTGTTGAATTTGTTGGTGTTTTTCAATGTTGAGGTTGTTGTTGAATTTGTTGGTGTTTTTCAATGTTGAGGTTGTTGTTGTTTTTCAATGTTGAGGTTGTTTTTGAATTTGTTGGTGTTTTTCAATGTTGAGTTTGTTGTTGTTTTCCAATGTTGAGGTTGTTGTTGAATTTGTTGGTGTTTTTCAATGTTGAGGTTGTTGTTGTTTTTCAATGTTGAGGTTGTTGTTGAATTTGTTGGTGCTTTTCAATGTTGAGGTTGTTGTTGAATTTGTTGGTGTTTTTCAATGTTGAGGTTGTTGTTGTTTTTCAATGTTGAGGTTGTTGTTGAATTTGTTGGTGTCTTTCAATGTTGAGGTTGTTGTTGAATTTGTTGGTGTTTTTCAATGTTGAGGTTGTTGCTGTTTTTCAATGTTGAGGTTGTTGTTGAATTTGTTGGTGTTTTTCAATGTTGAGATTGTTGTTGTTTTTCAATGTTGAGGTTGTTGTTGAATTTGTTGGTGTTTTTAAATGTTGAGGTTGTTGTTGAATTTGTTGGTGTTTTTCAATGTTGAGGTTGTTGTTGTTTTTCAATGTTGAGGTTGTTGTTGAATTTGTTGGTGTTTTTCAATTTCGAGGTTGTTGTTGAATTTGTTGGTGTTTTTCAATGTTGAAGTTGTTGTTGAATTTGTTGGTGTCTTTCAATGTTGAGGTTGTTGTAGTTTTTCAATGTTGAGGTTGTTCTGAATTTGTTGGTGTTTTTCAATGTTGAGGTTGTTGTTTTTTTTCAATGCTGAGGTTGTTGTTGAATTTGTTGGTGTTTTTCAAAGTTGAGGTTGTTGTTGAATTTGTTGGTGTTTTTCAATGTTGAGGTTGTTGTTGTTTTTCAATGTTGAGGTTGTTGTTGAATTTGTTGGTGTTTTTCAATGTTGAGGTTGTTGTTGTTTTTCAATGTTGAGGTTGTTGTTGAATTTGTTGGTGTTTTTCAATGTTGAGGTTGTTGTTGAAATTGTTGGCGTTTTTCAATGTTGAGGTTGTTGTTGTTTTTCAATGTTGAGGTTATTGTTGAATTTGTTGGTGTTTTTCAATGTTGAGGTTGTTGTTGTTTTTCAATGTTGAGGTTGTTGTTGAATTTGTTGGTGTTTTTCAATGTTGAGTTTGTTGTTGCATTTAAATGTTGAGCTTGTTGTTGAATTTGTTGGTGTTTTTCAATGTTGAGGTTGTTGTTGTTTTTCAATGTTGAGGTTGTTGTTGAATTTGTTGGTGTTTTTCAATGTTGAGGTTGTTCTTGTTTTTCAATGTTGAGGTTGTTGAATTTGTTGGTGTTTTTCAATCTTGAGTTTGTTGTTGAATTTGTTGTTGATTTTCAATGTTGAGGTTGCTGTTGAATTTGTTGGTGTTTTTCAATGTTGAGGTTGTTGTTGTTTTTCAATGTTGAGGTTGTTTTTGAGTTTGTTGGTGTTTTTCAATGTTGAGGTTGTTGTTGAATTTGTTGGTGTTTTTCAATGTTGAGGTTGTTGTTGAATTTCTTGGTGTTTTTTCAATGTTGAGGTTGTTGTTGTTTTTAAATGTTGAGGTTGTTGTTGAATTTGTTGGTGTTTTTTCAATTTTGAGGTTGTTGGTGTTTTTCAATGTTGAGGTTGCTGTTGAATTTGATGGTGTTTTTCAATGTCGAGGTTGTTGTTGAAATTGTTGGTGTTTTTCAATGTTGAAGTTGTTGTTGAATTTGTTGGTGCTTTTCAATTTCTAGGTTGTTGTTGAATTTGTTGGTGTTTTTCAATGTTGAAGTTTTTGTTGAATTTGTTGGTGTTTTTCAATGTTGAGGTTGTTGTTGTTTTTCAATGTTGAGGTTGTTGTTGAATTTGTTGGTGTTTTTCAATGTTGAGGTTGTTGTATTTCAATGCTGAGGTTGTTGTTGAATTTGTTGGTGTTTTTCAATGTTGAGGTTGTTGTTGAATTTGTTGGTGTTTTTCAATGTTGAGGTTGTTGTTGTTTTTCAATGTTGAGGTTGTTGTTGAATTTGTTGGTGTTTTTCAATGTTGAGGTTGTTGTTGTTTTTCAATGTTGAAGTTGTTGTTGAATTTGTTGGTATTTTTCAATGTTGAGGTTGTTGTTGTTTATCATTGTTGAGGTTGTTGTTGAATTTGTTGGTGTTTTTCAATGTTGAGGTTGTTGTTGTTTTTCAATGTTGAGGTTGTTGTTGAATTTGTTGGTGCTTTTCAATGTTGAGGTTGTTGTTGAATTTGTTGGTGTTTTTAAATGTTGAGGTTGTTGTTGTTTTTCAATGTTGAGGTTGTTGTTGAATTTGTTGGTGTTTTTCAATGTTGAAGTTGTTGTTGAATTTGTTGGTGTCTTTCAATGTTGAGGTTCTTGTAGTTTTTCAATGTTGAGGTTGTTCTGAATTTGTTGGTGTTTTTCAATGTTGAGGTTGTTGTTTTTTTTCAATGCTGAGGTTGTTGTTGAATTTGTTGGTGTTTTTCAAAGTTGAGGTTGTTGTTGAATTTGTTGGTGTTTTTCAATGTTGAGGTTGTTGTTGTTTTTCAACGTTGAGGTTGTTGTTGAATTTGTTGGTGTTTTTCAATGTTGAGGTTGTTGTTGTTTTTCAATGTTGAGGTTGTTGTTGAATTTGTTGGTGTTTTTCAATGTTGAGGTTGTTGTTGAAATTGTTGGCGTTTTTCAATGTTGAGGTTGTTGTTGTTTTTCAATGTTGAGGTTATTGTTGAATTTGTTGGTGTTTTTCAATGTTGAGGTTGTTGTTGTTTTTCAATGTTGAGGTTGTTGTTGAATTTGTTGGTGTTTTTCAATGTTGAGTTTGTTGTTGCATTTAAATGTTGAGCTTGTTGTTGAATTTGTTGGTGTTTTTCAATGTTGAGGTTGTTGTTGTTTTTCAATGTTGAGGTTGTTGTTGAATTTGTTGGTGTTTTTCAATGTTGAGGTTGTTCTTGTTTTTCAATGTTGAGGTTGTTGAATTTGTTGGTGTTTTTCAATCTTGAGTTTGTTGTTGAATTTGTTGTTGATTTTCAATGTTGAGGTTGCTGTTGAATTTGTTGGTGTTTTTCAATGTTGAGGTTGTTGTTGTTTTTCAATGTTGAGGTTGTTTTTGAGTTTGTTGGTGTTTTTCAATGTTGAGGTTGTTGTTGAATTTGTTGGTGTTTTTCAATGTTGAGGTTGTTGTTGAATTTCTTGGTGTTTTTCAATGTTGAGGTTGTTGTTGTTTTTAAATGTTGAGGTTGTTGTTGAATTTGTTGGTGTTTTTTCAATTTTGAGGTTGTTGGTGTTTTTCAATGTTGAGGTTGTTGTTGAATTTGATGGTGTTTTTCAATGTCGAGGTTGTTGTTGAAATTGTTGGTGTTTTTCAATGTTGAAGTTGTTGTTGAATTTGTTGGTGCTTTTCAATTTCTAGGTTGTTGTTGAATTTGTTGGTGTTTTTCAATGTTGAAGTTTTTGTTGAATTTGTTGGTGTTTTTCAATGTTGAGGTTGTTGTTGTTTTTCAATGTTGAGGTTGTTGTTGAATTTGTTGGTGTTTTTCAATGTTGAGGTTGTTGTATTTCAATGCTGAGGTTGTTGTTGAATTTGTTGGTGTTTTTCAATGTTGAGGTTGTTGTTGAATTTGTTGGTGTTTTTCAATGTTGAGGTTGTTGTTGTTTTTCAATGTTGAGGTTGTTGTTGAATTTGTTGGTGTTTTTCAATGTTGAGGTTGTTGTTGTTTTTCAATGTTGAAGTTGTTGTTGAATTTGTTGGTATTTTTCAATGTTGAGGTTGTTGTTGTTTATCATTGTTGAGGTTGTTGTTGAATTTGTTGGTGTTTTTCAATGTTGAGGTTGTTGTTGTTTTTCAATGTTGAGGTTGTTGTTGAATTTGTTGGTGCTTTTCAATGTTGAGGTTGTTGTTGAATTTGTTGGTGTTTTTAAATGTTGAGGTTGTTGTTGTTTTTCAATGTTGAGGTTGTTGTTGAATTTGTTGGTGTTTTTCAATGTTGAGTTTGTTGTTGAATTTGTTGGTGTTTTTCAATGTTGAGGTTGTTGTTGAATTTGTTGGTGTTTTTCAATGTTGAGGTTGTTGCTGTTTTTCAATGTTCAGGTTGTTGTTGAATTTGTTGGTGTTTTTCAATGTTGAGATTGTTGTTGAATTTGTTGGTGTTTTTAAATGTTGTGGTTGTTGTTGAATTTGTTGGTGTTTTTCAATGTTGAGGTTGTTGTTGAATTTGTTGGTGTTTTTCAATGTTGAGGTTGTTGATGTTTTTCAATGCTGAGGTTGTTGTTGAATGTGTTGGTGTTTTTCAATGTTGAGGTTGTTGTTGAATTTGTTGGTGTTTTTCAATGTTGAGGTTGTTGTTGTTTTTCAAAGTTGAGGTTGTTGTTGAATTTGTTGGTGTTTTTCAATGTTGAGGTTGTTGTTGTTTTTCAATGTTGAGGTTGTTGTTGAATTTGTTGGTGTTTTTAAATGTTGAGGTTGTTGTTGAATTTGTTGGTGTTTTTCAATGTTGAGGTTGTTGTTGAATTTGTTGGTGTTTTTCAATGTTGAGGTTGTTGTTGTTTTTCAATGTTGAGGTTGTTGTTGAAGTTGTTGGTGTTTTTCAGTGTTGAGGTTATTGTTGAATTTGTTGGTGTTTTTCAATGTTGAGGTTGTTGTTGTTTTTCAATGTTGAGGTTGTTGTTGAATTTGTTGGTGTTTTTCAATGTTGAGTTTGTTGTTGTTTTTCAATGTTGAGGTTGTTGCTGAATTTGTTGGTGTTTTTCAATGTTGAGGTTGTTGTTGTTTTTCAAAGTTGAGGTTGTTGTTGAATTTGTTGGTGTTTTTCAATGTTGAGGTTGTTGTTGTTTTTCAATGTTGAGGTTGTTGTTGAATTTGTTGGTGTTTTTCAATGTTGAGGTTGTTGTTGAATTTGTTGGTGTTTTTCAATGTTGAGGTTGTTGCTGTTTTTCAATGTTGAGGTTGTTGTTGAATTTGTTGGTGTTTTTCAATGTTGTGATTGTTGTTGAATTTGTTGGTGTTTTTCAATGTTGAGGTTGTTGTTGAATTTGTTGGTGTTTTTCAAAGTTGAGGTTGTTGTTGTTTTTCAATGCTGAGGTTGTTGTTGAATTTGTTGGTGTTTTTCAATGTTGAGGTTGTTGTTGAATTTGTTGGTGTTTTTCAATGTTGAGGTTGTTGTTGTTTTTCAATGTTGAGGTTGTGGTTGAATTTGTTGGTGTTTTTCAATGTTGAGGTTGTTGTTGTTTTTCAATGTTGAGGTTGTTGTTGAATTTGTTGGTGTTTTTCAGTGTTGAGGTTGTTGTTGAATTTGTTGGTGTTTTTCAATGTTGAGGTTGTTGTTGTTTTTCAATGTTGAGGTTGTTGTTGAATTTGTTGGTGTTTTTCAATGTTGAGTTTTTTGTTGTTTTTCAATGTTGAGGTTGTTGTTGAATTTGTTGGTGTTTTTCAATGTTGAGGTTGTTGTTGTTTTTCAATGTTGAGGTTGTTGTTGAATTTGTTGGTGTTTTTCAATGTTGAGGTTGTTGTTGTTTTTCAATTTGAGGTTGTTGTTGAATTTGTTGGTGTTTTTCAATGTTGAGGTTGTTGTTGAATTTGTTGGTCTTTTTCAATGTTGAGGTTGTTGTTGTTTTTCAATGCTGAGGTTGTTGTTGAGCTGGTTTGTGTTTTTCAATGTTGAGGTTGTTGTTGAATTTGTTGGTGTTTTTCAATGTTGAGGTTGTTGTTGAATTTGTTGGTGTTTTTCAATGTTGAAGTTGTTGTTGTTTTTCAATGTTGAGGTTGTTGTTGAATTTGTTGGTGTTTTTGCATGATAAGGTTGTTGTTGTTTTTCAAAGTTGAGGTTGTTGTTGAATTTGTTGGAGTTTTTCAATGTTGAGGTTGTTGTTGTTTTTCAATGTTGAGGTTGTTGTTGAAGTTGTTGGTGTTTTTCAGTGTTGAGGTTATTGTTGAATTTGTTGGTGTTTTTCAATGTTTAGGTTGTTGTTGTTTTTCAATGTTGAGGTTGTTGTTGAATTTGTTGGTGTTTTTCAATGTTGAGTTTGTTGTTGCTTTTCAATGTTGAGGTTGTTGTTGAATTTGTTGGTGCTTTTCAATGTTGAGGTTGTTGTTGAATTTGTTGGTGTTTTTAAATGTTGAGGTTGTTGTTGTTTTTCAATGTTGAGGTTGTTGTTGAATTTGTTGGTGTTTTTCAATGTTGAGTTTGTTGTTGAATTTGTTGGTGTTTTTCAATGTTGAGGTTGTTGTTGAATTTGTTGGTGTTTTTCAATGTTGAGGTTGTTGCTGTTTTTCAATGTTGAGGTTGTTGTTGAATTTGTTGGTGTTTTTCAATGTTGAGATTGTTGTTGAATTTGTTGGTGTTTTTAAATGTTGAGGTTGTTGTTGAATTTGTTGGTGTTTTTCAATGTTGAGGTTGTTGTTGAATTTGTTGGTGTTTTTCAATGTTGAGGTTGTTGATGTTTCTCAATGCTGAGGTTGTTGTTGAATGTGTTGGTGTTTTTCAATGTTGAGGTTGTTGTTGAATTTGTTGGTGTTTTTCAATGTTGAGGTTGTTGTTGTTTTTCAAAGTTGAGGTTGTTGTTGAATTTGTTGGTGTTTTTCAATGTTGAGGTTGTTGTTGTTTTTCAATGTTGAGGTTGTTGTTGAATTTGTTGGTGTTTTTAAATGTTGAGGTTGTTGTTGAATTTGTTGGTGTTTTTCAATGTTGAGGTTGTTGTTGAATTTGTTGGTGTTTTTCAATGTTGAGGTTGTTGTTGTTTTTCAATGTTGAGGTTGCTGTTGAAGTTGTTGGTGTTTTTCAGTGTTGAGGTTATTGTTGAATTTGTTGGTGTTTTTCAATGTTGAGGTTGTTGTTGTTTTTCAAAGTTGAGGTTGTTGTTGAATTTGTTGGTGTTTTTCAATGTTGAGGTTGTTGTTGTTTTTCAATGTTGAGGTTGTTGTTGAATTTGTTGGTGTTTTTCAATGTTGAGGTTGTTGTTGAATTTGTTGGTGTTTTTCAATGTTGAGGTTGTTGTTGTTTTTCAATGTTGAGGTTTTTGTTGAGCTGGTTGATGTTTTTCAATGTTGAGGTTGTTGTTGAATTTGTTGCTGTTTTTCAATGTTGAGGTTGTTGTTGAATTTGTTGGTGTTTTTCAATGTTGTGATTGTTGTTGAATTTGTTGGTGTTTTTCAATGTTGAGGTTGTTGTTGAATTTGTTGGTGTTTTTCAAAGTTGAGGTTGTTGTTGTTTTTCAATGCTGAGGTTGTTGTTGAATTTGTTGGTGTTTTTCAATGTTGAGTTTGTTGTTGAATTTGTTGGTGTTTTTCAATGTTGAGGTTGTTGTTGTTTTTCAATGTTGAGGTTGTGGTTGAATTTGTTGGTGTTTTTCAATGTTGAGGTTGTTGTTGTTTTTCAATGTTGAGGTTGTTGTTGAATTTGTTGGTGTTTTTCAGTGTTGAGGTTGTTGTTGAATTTGTTGGCGTTTTTCAATGTTGAGGTTGTTGTTGTTTTTCAATGTTGAGGTTGTTGTTGAATTTGTTGGTGTTTTTCAATGTTGAGTTTTTTGTTGTTTTTCAATGTTGAGGTTGTTGTTGAATTTGTTGGTGTTTTTCAATGTTGAGGTTGTTGTTGTTTTTCAATGTTGAGGTTGTTGTTGAATTTGTTGGTGTTTTTCAATGTTGAGGTTGTTGTTGTTTTTCAATTTGAGGTTGTTGTTGAATTTGTTGGTGTTTTTCAATGTTGAGGTTGTTGCTGAATTTGTTGGTCTTTTTCAATGTTGAGGTTGTTGTTGTTTTTCAATGTTGAGGTTGTTGTTGAGCTGGTTGGTGTTTTTCAATGTTGAGGTTGTTGTTGAATTTGTTGGTGTTTTTCAATGTTGAGGTTGTTGTTGAATTTGTTGGTGTTTTTCAATGTTGAGGTTGTTGTTGTTTTTCAATGTTGAGGTTGTTGTTGAATTTGTTGGTGTTTTTGCATGATAAGGTTGTTGTTGTTTTTCAAAGTTGAGGTTGTTGTTGAATTTGTTGGAGTTTTTCAATGTTGAGGTTGTTGTTGTTTTTCAATGTTGAGGTTGTTGTTGAAGTTGTTGGTGTTTTTCAGTGTTGAGGTTATTGTTGAATTTGTTGGTGTTTTTCAATGTTGAGGTTGTTGTTGTTTTTCAATGTTGAGGTTGTTGTTGAATATGTTGGTGTTTTTCAATGTTGAGTTTGTTGTTGTTTTTCAATGTTGAGGTTGTTGTTGAATTTGTTGGTGCTTTTCAATGTTGAGGTTGTTGTTGAATTTGTTGGTGTTTTTAAATGTTGAGGTTGTTGTTGTTTTTCAATGTTGAGGTTGTTGTTGAATTTGTTGGTGTTTTTCAATGTTGAGTTTGTTGTTGAATTTGTTGGTGTTTTTCAATGTTGAGGTTGTTGTTGAATTTGTTGGTGTTTTTCAATGTTGAGGTTGTTGCTGTTTTTCAATGTTGAGGTTGTTGTTGAATTTGTTGGTGTTTTTCAATGTTGAGATTGTTGTTGAATTTGTTGGTGTTTTTAAATGTTGAGGTTGTTGTTGAATTTGTTGGTGTTTTTCAATGTTGAGGTTGTTGTTGAATTTGTTGGTGCTTTTCAATGTTGAGGTTGTTGATGTTTTTCAATGCTGAGGTTGTTGTTGAATGTGTTGGTGTTTTTCAATGTTGAGGTTGTTGTTGAATTTGTTGGTGTCTTTCAATGTTGAGGTTGTTGTTGTTTTTCAAAGTTGAGGTTGTTGTTGAATTTGTTGGTGTTTTTCAATGTTGAGGTTGTTGTTGTTTTTCAATGTTGAGGTTGTTGTTGAATTTGTTGGTGTTTTTAAATGTTGAGGTTGTTGTTGAATTTGTTGGTGTTTTTCAATGTTGAGGTTGTTGTTGAATTTGTTGGTGTTTTTCAATGTTGAGGTTGTTGTTGTTTTTCAATGTTGAGGTTGTTGTTGAATTTGTTGGTGTTTTTCAGTGTTGAGGTTATTGTTGAATTTGTTGGTGTTTTTCAATGTTGAGGTTGTTGTTGTTTTTCAATGTTGATGTTGTTGTTGAATTTGTTGGTGTTTTTCAATGTTGAGTTTGTTGTTGTTTTTCAATGTTGAGGTTGTTGTTGAATTTGTTGGTGTTTTTCAATGTTGAGGTTGTTGTTGTTTTTCAAAGTTGAGGTTGTTGTTGAATTTGTTGGTGTTTTTCAATGTTGAGGTTGTTGTTGTTTTTCAATGTTGAGGTTGTTGTTGAATTTGCTGGTCTTTTTCAATGTTCAGGTTGTTGTTGAATTTGTTGGTGTTTTTCAATGTTGAGGTTGTTGTTGTTTTTCAATGTTGAGGTTTTTGTTGAGCTGGTTGGTGTTTTTAAATGTTGAGGTTGTTGTTGAATTTGTTGGTGTTTTTCAATGTTGAGGTTGTTGTTGAATTTGTTGGTGTTTTTCAATGTTGAGGTTGTTGTTGTTTTTAAATTTTGGGGTTGTTGTTGAATTTGTTGGTGTTTTTCAATTTTGAGGATGTTGTTGTTTTTCAATGTTGAGGTTGTTGTTGAATTTGTTGGTGTTTTTCAATGTTGAGTTTGTTGTTGTTTTTCAATGTTGAGGTTGTTGTTGAATTTGTTGGTGTTTTTCAATGTTGAGGTTGTTGTTGTTTTTCAAAGTTGAGGTTGTTGTTGAATTTGTTGGTGTTTTTCAATGTTGAGGTTGTTGTTGTTTTTCAATGTTGAGGTTGTTGTTGAATTTGTTGGTGTTTTTCAATGTTGAGGTTGTTGTTGAATTTGTTGGTGTTTTTCAATGTTGAGGTTGTTGTTGTTTTTCAATGTTGAGGTTTTTGTTGAGCTGGTTGGTGTTTTTCAATGTTGAGGTTGTTGTTGAATTTGTTGCTGTTTTTCAATGTTGAGGTTGTTGTTGAATTTGTTGGTGTTTTTCAATGTTGTGATTGTTGTTGAATTTGTTGGTGTTTTTCAATGTTGAGGTTGTTGTTGAATTTGTTGGTGTTTTTCAAAGTTGAGGTTGCTGTTGTTTTTCAATGCTGAGGTTGTTGTTGAATTTGTTGGTGTTTTTCAATGTTGAGGTTGTTGTTGTTTTTCAATGTTGAGGTTGTGGTTGAATATGTTGGTGTTTTTCAATGTTGAGGTTGTTGTTGTTTTTCAATGTTGAGGTTGTTGTTGAATTTGTTGGTGTTTTTCAGTGTTGAGGTTGTTGTTGAATTTGTTGGCGTTTTTCAATGTTGAGGTTGTTGTTGTTTTTCAATGTTGAGGTTGTTGTTGAGCTGGTTGGTGTTTTTCAATGTTGAGGTTGTTGTTGAATTTGTTGGTGTTTTTCAATGTTGAGGTTGTTGTTGAATTTGTTGGTGTTTTTCAATGTTGAGGTTGTTGTTGTTTTTCAATGTTGAGGTTGTTGTTGAATTTGTTGGTGTTTTTGCATGATAAGGTTGTTGTTGTTTTTCAAAGTTGAGGTTGTTGTTGAATTTGTTGGAGTTTTTCAATGTTGAAGTTGTTGCTGTTTTTCAATGTTGAGGTTGTTGTTGAAGTTGTTGGTGTTTTTCAGTGTTGAGGTTATTGTTGAATTTGTTGGTGTTTTTCAATGTTGAGGTTGTTGTTGTTTTTCAATGTTGAGGTTGTTGTTGAATTTGTTGGTGTTTTTCAATGTTGAGTTTGTTGTTGTTTTTCAATGTTGAGGTTGTTGTTGAATTTGTTGGTGCTTTTCAATGTTGAGGTTGTTGTTGAATTTGTTGGTGTTTTTCAATGTTGAGGTTGTTGTTGTTTTTCAATGTTGAGGTTGTTGTTGAATTTGTTGGTGTTTTTCAATGTTGAGTTTGTTGTTGAATTTGTAGGTGTTTTTCAATGTTGAGGTTGTTGTTGAATTTGTTGGTGTTTTTCAATGTTGAGGTTGTTGCTGTTTTTCAATGTTGAGGTTGTTGTTGAATTTGTTGGTGTTTTTCAATGTTGAGATTGTTGTTGAATTTGTTGGTGTTTTTAAATGTTGAGGTTGTTGTTGAATTTGTTGGTGTTTTTCAATGTTGAGGTTGTTGTTGAATTTGTTGGTGTTTTTCAATGTTGAGGTTGTTGATGTTTTTCAATGCTGAGGTTGTTGTTGAATGTGTTGGTGTTTTTCAATGTTGAGGTTGTTGTTGAATTTGTTGGTGTCTTTCAATGTTGAGGTTGTTGTTGTTTTTCAAAGTTGAGGTTGTTGTTGAATTTGTTGGTGTTTTTCAATGTTGAGGTTGTTGTTGTTTTTCAATGTTGAGGTTGTTGTTGAATTTGTTGGTGTTTTTAAATGTTGAGGTTGTTGTTGAATTTGTTGGTGTTTTTCAATGTTGAGGTTGTTGTTGAATTTGTTGGTGTTTTTCAATGTTGAGGTTGTTGTTGTTTTTCAATGTTGAGGTTGTTGTTGAAGTTGTTGGTGTTTTTCAGTGTTGAGGTTATTGTTGAATTTGTTGGTGTTTTTCAATGTTGAGGTTGTTGTTGTTTTTCAATGTTGAGGTTGTTGTTGAATTTGTCGGTGTTTTTCAATGTTGAGTTTGTTGTTGTTTTTCAATGTTGAGGTTGTTGTTGAATTTGTTGGTGTTTTTCAATGTTGAGGTTGTTGTTGTTTTTCAAAGTTGAGGTTGTTGTTGAATTTGTTGGTGTTTTTCAATGTTGAGATTGTTGTTGTTTTTCAATGTTGAGGTTGTTGTTGAATTTGTTGGTCTTTTTCAATGTTGAGGTTGTTGTTGAATTTGTTGGTGTTTTTCAATGTTGAGGTTGTTGTTGTTTTTCAATGTTGAGGTTTTTGTTGAGCTGGTTGGTGTTTTTAAATGTTGAGGTTGTTGTTGAATTTGTTGGTGTTTTTCAATGTTGAGGTTGTTGTTGAATTTGTTGGTGTTTTTCAATGTTGAGGTTGTTGTTGTTTTTACATGTTGGGGTTGTTGTTGAATTTGTTGGTGTTTTTCAATTTTGAGGATGTTGTTGTTTTTCAATGTTGAGGTTGTTGTTGAATTTGTTGGTGTTTTTCAATGTTGAGTTTGTTGTTGTTTTTCAATGTTGAGGTTGTTGTTGAATTTGTTGGTGTTTTTCAATGTTGAGGTTGTTGTTGTTTTTCAAAGTTGAGGTTGTTGTTGAATTTGTTGGTGTTTTTCAATGTTGAGGTTGTTGTTGTTTTTCAATGTTGAGGTTGTTGTTGAATTTGTTGGTGTTTTTCAATGTTGAGGTTGTTGTTGAATTTGTTGGTGTTTTTCAATGTTGAGGTTGTTGTTGTTTTTCAATGTTGAGGTTTTTGTTGAGCTGGTTGGTGTTTTTCAATGTTGAGGTTGTTGTTGAATTTGTTGCTGTTTTTCAATGTTGAGGTTGTTGTTGAATTTGTTGGTGTTGTTCAATGTAGTGATTGTTGTTGAATTTGTTGGTGTTTTTCAATGTTGAGGTTGTTGTTGAATTTGTTGGTGTTTTTCAAAGTTGAGGTTGCTGTTGTTTTTCAATGCTGAGGTAGTTGTTGAATTTGTTGGTGTTTTTCAATGTTGAGGTTGTTGTTGAATTTGTTGGTGTTTTTCAATGTTGAGGTTGTTGTTGTTTTTCAATGTTGAGGTTGTGGTTGAATTTGTTGGTGTTTTTCAATGTTGAGGTTGTTGTTGTTTTTCAATGTTGAGGTTGTTGTTGAATTTGTTGGTGTTTTTCAGTGTTGAGGTTGTTGTTGAATTTGTTGGCGTTTTTCAATGTTGAGGTTGTTGTTGTTTTTCAATGTTGAGGTTGTTGTTGAATTTGTTGGTGTTTTTCAATGTTGAGTTTTTTGTTGTTTTTCAATGTTGAGGTTGTTGTTGAATTTGTTGGTGTTTTTCAATGTTGAGGTTGTTGTTGTTTTTCAATGTTGAGGTTGTTGTTGAATTTGTTGGTGTTTTTCAATGTTGAGGTTGTTGTTGTTTTTCAATTTGAGGTTGTTGTTGAATTTGTTGGTGTTTTTCAATGTTGAGGTTGTTGTTGAATTTGTTGGTCTTTTTCAATGTTGAGGTTGTTGTTGTTTTTCAATGTTGAGGTTTTTGTTGAGCTGGTTGGTGTTTTTCAATGTTGAGGTTGTTGTTGAATTTGTTGGTGTTTTTCAATGTTGAGGTTGTTGTTGAATTTGTTGGTGTTTTTCAATGTTGAGGTTGTTGTTGTTTTTCAATGTTGAGGTTGTTGTTGAATTTGTTGGTGTTTTTGCATGATAAGGTTGTTGTTGTTTTTCAAAGTTGAGGTTGTTGTTGAATTTGTTGGAGTTTTTCAATGTTGAGGTTGTTGTTGTTTTTCAATGTTGAGGTTGTTGTTGAAGTTGTTGGTGTTTTTCAGTGTTGAGGTTATTGTTGAATTTGTTGGTGTTTTTCAATGTTGAGGTTGTTGTTGTTTTTCAATGTTGAGGTTGTTGTTGAATTTGTTGGTGTTTTTCAATGTTGAGTTTGTTGTTGTTTTTCAATGTTGAGGTTGTTGTTGAATTTGTTGGTGCTTTTCAATGTTGAGGTTGTTGTTGAATTTGTTGGTGTTTTTAAATGTTGAGGTTGTTGTTGTTTTTCAATGTTGAGGTTGTTGTTGAATTTGTTGGTGTTTTTCAATGTTGAGTTTGTTGTTGAATTTGTTGGTGTTTTTCAATGTTGAGGTTGTTGTTGAATTTGTTGGTGTTTTTCAATGTTGAGGTTGTTGCTGTTTTTCAATGTTGAGGTTGTTGTTGAATTTGTTGGTGTTTTTCAATGTTGAGATTGTTGTTGAATTTGTTGGTGTTTTTTAATGTTGAGGTTGTTGTTGAATTTGTTGGTGTTTTTCAATGTTGAGGTTGTTGTTGAATTTGTTGGTGTTTTTCAATGTTGAGGTTGTTGATGTTTTTCAATGCTGAGGTTGTTGTTGAATGTGTTGGTGTTTTTCAATGTTGAGGTTGTTGTTGAATTTGTTGGTGTCTTTCAATGTTGAGGTTGTTGTTGTTTTTCAAAGTTGAGGTTGTTGTTGAATTTGTTGGTGTTTTTCAATGTTGTGGTTGTTGTTGTTTTTCAATGTTGAGGTTGTTGTTGAATTTGTTGGTGTTTTTAAATGTTGAGGTTGTTGTTGAATTTGTTGGTGTTTTTCAATGTTGAGGTTGTTGTTGAATTTGTTGGTGTTTTTCAATGTTGAGGTTGTTGTTGTTTTTCAATGTTGAGGTTGTTGTTGAAGTTGTTGGTGTTTTTCAGTGTTGAGGTTATTGTTGAATTTGTTGGTGTTTTTCAATGTTGAGGTTGTTGTTGTTTTTCAATGTTGAGGTTGTTGTTGAATTTGTTGGTGTTTTTCAATGTTGAGTTTGTTGTTGTTTTTCAATGTTGAGGTTGTTGTTGAATTTGTTGGTGTTTTTCAATGTTGAGGTTGTTGTTGTTTTTCAAAGTTGAGGTTGTTGTTGAATTTGTTGGTGTTTTTCAATGTTGAGGTTGTTGTTGTTTTTCAATGTTGAGGTTGTTGTTGAATTTGTTGGTGTTTTTCAATGTTGAGGTTGTTGTTGAATTTGTTGGTGTTTTTCAATGTTGAGGTTGTTATTGTTTTTCAATGTTGAGGTTTTTGTTGAGCTGGTTGGTGTTTTTAAATGTTGAGGTTGTTGTTGAATTTGTTGGTGTTTTTCAATGTTGAGGTTGTTGTTGAATTTGTTGGTGTTTTTCAATGTTGAGGTTGTTGTTGTTTTTAAATGTTGGGGTTGTTGTTGAATTTGTTGGTGTTTTTCAATTTTGAGGATGTTGTTGTTTTTCAATGTTGAGGTTGTTGTTGAATTTGTTGGTGTTTTTCCATGATGAGGTTGATGTTGTTTTTCAAAGTTGAGGTTGTTGTTGAATTTGTTGGTGTTTTTCAATGTTGAGGTTGTTGTTGTTTTTCAATGTTGAGGTTGTTGTTGAATTTGTTGGTGTTTTTCAATGTTGAGTTTGTTGTTGAATTTGTTGGTGTTTTTCAATGTTGAGGTTGTTGTTGAATTTGTTGGTGTTTTTCAATGTTGAGGTTGTTGTTGAATTTGTTGGTGTTTTTCAATGTTGAGGTTGTTGCTGTTTTTCAATGTTGAGGTTGTTGTTGAATTTGTTGGTGTTTTTTAATGTTGTGATTGTTGTTGAATTTGTTGGTGTTTTTCAATGTTGAGGTTGTTGTTGAATTTGTTGGTGTTTTTCAAAGTTGAGGTTGTTGTTGTTTTTCAATGCTGAGGTTGTTGTTGAATTTGTTGGTGTTTTTCAATGTTGAGGTTGTTGTTGAATTTGTTGGTGTTTTTCAATGTTGAGGTTGTTGTTGTTTTTCAATGTTGAGGTTGTGGTTGAATTTGTTGGTGTTTTTCAATGTTGAGGTTGTTGTTGTTTTTCAATGTTGAGGTTGTTGTTGAATTTGTTGGTGTTTTTCAGTGTTGAGGTTGTTGTTGAATTTGTTGGTGTTTTTCAATGTTGAGGTTGTTGTTGTTTTTCAATGTTGAGGTTGTTGTTGAATTTGTTGGTGTTTTTCAATGTTGAGTTTTTTGTTGTTTTTCAATGTTGAGGTTGTTGTTGAATTTGTTGGTGTTTTTCAATGTTGAGGTTGTTGTTGTTTTTCAATGTTGAGGTTGTTGTTGAATTTGTTGGTGTTTTTCAATGTTGAGGTTGTTGTTGTTTTTCAATTTGAGGTTGTTGTTGAATTTGTTGGTGTTTTTCAATGTTGAGGTTGTTATTGAATTTGGTGGTCTTTTTCAATGTTGAGGTTGTTGTTGTTTTTCAATGTTGAGGTTGTTGTTGATCTGGTTGGTGTTTTTCAATGTTGAGGTTGTTGTTGAATTTGTTGGTGTTTTTCAATGTTGAGGTTGTTGTTGAATTTGTTGGTGTTTTTCAATGTTGATGTTGTTGTTGTTTTTCAATGTTGAGGTTGTTGTTGAATTTGTTGGTGTTTTTGCATGATAAGGTTGTTGTTGTTTTTCAAAGTTGAGGTTGTTGTTGAATTTGTTGGAGTTTTTCAATGTTGAATTTTTTGTTGAACTTGTTGGTGTTTTTCAATGTTGAGGTTGTTGCTTTTCAATGTTGAGGTTGTTGTTGAATTTGTTGGTGTTTTTCAATGTTGAGGCTGTTGTTGAATTTGGTGGTGTTTTTCAATGTTGAGGTTGTTGTTGTTTTTAAATGTTGAGGTTGTTGTTGTATTTGTTGTTGTTTTTTCAATTTTTAGGTTGTTGGTGTTTTTCAATGTTGAGGTTGTTGGTGAATTTGATGGCGTTTTTCAATGTTGAAGTTGTTTTTGAATTTGTTGGTGTTTTTCAATTTCGAGGTTGTTGTTGAATTTGTTGGTGTTTTTCAATGTTGAAGTTTTTGTTGAATTTGTTGGTGTTTTTCAATGTTGAGGTTGTTGTTGTTTTTCAATGTTGAGGTTGTTGTTGAATTTGCTGGTGTTTTTCAATGTTGAGGTTGTTGTTGTTTTTCAATGCTGAGGTTGTTGTTGAATTTGTTGGTCTTTTTCAATGTTGACGTTGTTGTTGAATTTGTTGGTGTTTTTCAATGTTGAGGTTGTTGTTGTTTTTCAATGTTGAGGTTGTTGTTGTGTTTGTTGGTGTTTTTCAATGTTGAGGCTGTTGTTGAATTTGTTGGTGTTTTTCAATGTTGAGGTTGTTGTTGAATTTGTTGGTGTTTTTCAATGTTGAGGTTGTTGTTGTTTTTAAATGTTGGGGTTGTTGTTGAATTTGTTGGTGTTTTTCAATTTTGAGGATGTTGTTGTTTTTCAATGTTGAGGTTGTTGTTGAATTTGTTGGTGTTTTTCCATGATGAGGTTGTTGTTGTTTTTCAAAGTTGAGGTTGTTGTTGAATTTGTTGGTGTTTTTCAATGTCGGGGTTGTTGTTGAATTTGTTGGTGTTTTTCAATGTTGAATTTTTTGTTGAATTTGTTGGTGTTTTTCCATGTTGAGGTTGTTGTTTTTCAATGTTGAGGTTGTTGTTGAATTTGTTGGCGTTTTTAAATGTTGAGGTTGTTGTTGAATTTGTTGGTGTTTTCAATGTTGAGGTTGTTGTTGAATTTGTTGGTGTTTTTAAATGTTGAGGTTGTTGTTGTTTTTCAATGTTGAGGTTGTTGTTGAATTTGTTGGTGTTTTTCAATCTTGAGTTTGTTGTTGAATTTCTTGGTGTTTTTCAATGTTGAGGTTGTTTTTGAATTTGTTGGTGTTATTCAATGTTGAGGTTGCTGTTGAATTTGTTGGTGTTTTTCAATGTTGAGGTTGTTGCTGTTTTTCAATGTTGAGGTTGTTGTTGAATTTGTTGGTGTTTTTCAATGTTGAGGTTGTTGTTGAATTTGTTGGTGTTTTTCAATGTTGAGGTTGTTGGTGTTTTTCAATGTTGAGGTTGTTGTTGAATTTGTTGGTGTTTTTCAATGTTGAGGTTGTTGTTGTTTTTCAATGTTGAGGTTGTTGTTGAATTTGTTGGTGTTTTTCAATGTTTAGGTTGTTGTTGTTTTTCAATGTTGAGGTTGTTGTTGAATTTGTTGGTGTTTTTCAATGTTGAGGTTGTTGTTGAATTTGTTGGTGTTTTTCAATGTTGAGGTTGTTGTTGTTTTTCAATGTTGAGGTTGTTGTTGAATTTGTTGGTGTTTTTCAATGTTGAGTTTGTTGTTCTTTTTCAATGTTGAGGTTGTTGTTGAATTTGTTGGTGTTTTTCAATGTTGAGGTTGTTGTTGTTTTTCAATGTTGAGTTTGTTGTTGAATTTGTTGGTGCTTTTCAATGTTGAGGTTGTTGTTGAATTTGTTGGTGTTTTTCAATGTTGAGGTTGTTGTTGTTTTTCAATGTTGAGGTTGTTGTTGAATTTGTTGCTGTTTTTCAATGTTGAGGTTGTTGTTGAATTTGGTGGTCTTTTTCAATGTTGAGGTTATTGTTGTTTTTCAATGTTGAGGTTGTTGTTGATCTGGTTGGTGTTTTTCAATGTTGAGGTTGTTGTTGAATTTGTTGGTGTTTTTCAATGTTGAGGTTGTTGTTGAATTTGTTGGTGTTTTTCAATGTTGAGGTTGTTGTTGTTTTTCAATGTTGAGGTTGTTGTTGAATTTGTTGGTGTTTTTGCATGATAAGGTTGTTGTTGTTTTTCAAAGTTGAGGTTGTTGTTGAATTTGTTGGAGTTTTTCAATGTTGAATTTTTTGTTGAACTTGTTGGTGTTTTTCAATGTTGAGGTTGTTGCTTTTCAATGTTGAGGTTGTTGTTGAATTTGTTGGTGTTTTTCAATGTTGAGGCTGTTGTTGAATTTGTTGGTGTTTTTCAATGTTGAGGTTGTTGTTGTTTTTAAATGTTGAGGTTGTTGTTTTATTTGTTGTTGTTTTTTCAATTTTTAGGTTGTTGGTGTTTTTCAATGTTGAGGTTGTTGGTGAATTTGATGGTGTTTTTCAATGTTGAAGTTGTTTTTGAATTTGTTGGTGTTTTTCAATTTCGAGGTTGTTGTTGAATTTGTTGGTGTTTTTCAATGTTGAAGTTTTTGTTGAATTTGTTGGTGTTTTTCAATGTTGAGGTTGTTGTTCTTTTTCAATGTTGAGGTTTTTGTTGAATTTGCTGGTGTTTTTCAATGTTGAGGTTGTTGTTGAATTTGTTGGCGTTTTTAAATGTTGAGGTTGTTGTTGAATTTGTTGGTGTTTTCAATGTTGAGGTTGTTGTTGAATTTGTTGGTGTTTTTAAATGTTGAGGTTGTTGTTGTTTTTCAATGTTGAGGTTGTTGTTGAATTTGTTGGTGTTTTTCAATGTTGAGTTTGTTGTTGAATTTGTTGGTGTTTTTCAATGTTGAGGTTGTTTTTGAATTTGTTGGTGTTATTCAATGTTGAGGTTGCTGTTGAATTTGTTGGTGTTTTTCAATGTTGAGGTTGTTGCTGTTTTTCAATGTTGAGGTTGTTGTTGAATTTGTTGGTGTTTTTCAATGTTGAGGTTGTTGTTGAATTTGTTGGTGTTTTTCAATGTTGAGGTTGTTGGTGTTTTTCAATGTTGAGGTTGTTGTTGAATTTGTTGGTGTTTTTCAATGTTGAGGTTGTTGTTGTTTTTCAATGTTGAGGTTGTTGTTGAATTTGTTGGTGTTTTTCAATGTTTAGGTTGTTGTTGTTTTTCAATGTTGAGGTTGTTGTTGAATTTGCTGGTGTTTTTCAATGTTGAGGTTGTTGTTGTTTTTCAATGCTGAGGTTGTTGTTGAATTTGTTGGTCTTTTTCAATGTTGACGTTGTTGTTGAATTTGTTGGTGTTTTTCAATGTTGAGGTTGTTGTTGTTTTTCAATGTTGAGGTTGTTGTTGTGTTTGTTGGTGTTTTTCAATGTTGAGGCTGTTGTTGAATTTGTTGGTGTTTTTCAATGTTGAGGTTGTTGTTGAATTTGTTGGTGTTTTTCAATGTTGAGGTTGTTGTTGTTTTTAAATGTTGGGGTTGTTGTTGAATTTGTTGGTGTTTTTCAATTTTGAGGATGTTGTTGTTTTTCAATGTTGAGGTTGTTGTTGAATTTGTTGGTGTTTTTCCATGATGAGGTTGTTGTTGTTTTTCAAAGTTGAGGTTGTTGTTGAATTTGTTGGTGTTTTTCAATGTCGGGGTTGTTGTTGAATTTGTTGGTGTTTTTCAATGTTGAATTTTTTGTTGAATTTGTTGGTGTTTTTCCATGTTGAGGTTGTTGTTTTTCAATGTTGAGGTTGTTGTTGAATTTGTTGGCGTTTTTAAATGTTGAGGTTGTTGTTGAATTTGTTGGTGTTTTCAATGTTGAGGTTGTTGTTGAATTTGTTGGTGTTTTTAAATGTTGAGGTTGTTGTTGTTTTTCAATGTTGAGGTTGTTGTTGAATTTGTTGGTGTTTTTCAATCTTGAGTTTGTTGTTGAATTTCTTGGTGTTTTTCAATGTTGAGGTTGTTTTTGAATTTGTTGGTGTTATTCAATGTTGAGGTTGCTGTTGAATTTGTTGGTGTTTTTCAATGTTGAGGTTGTTGCTGTTTTTCAATGTTGAGGTTGTTGTTGAATTTGTTGGTGTTTTTCAATGTTGAGGTTGTTGTTGTTTTTCAATGTTGAGGTTGTTGTTGAATTTGTTGGTGTTTTTCAATGTTTAGGTTGTTGTTGTTTTTCAATGTTGAGGTTGTTGTTGAATTTGTTGGTGTTTTTCAATGTTGAGGTTGTTGTTGAATTTGTTGGTGTTTTTCAATGTTGAGGTTGTTGTTGTTTTTCAATGTTGAGGTTGTTGTTGAATTTGTTGGTGTTTTTCAATGTTGAGTTTGTTGTTCTTTTTCAATGTTGAGGTTGTTGTTGAATTTGTTGGTGTTTTTCAATGTTGAGGTTGTTGTTGTTTTTCAATGTTGAGTTTGTTGTTGAATTTGTTGGTGCTTTTCAATGTTGAGGTTGTTGTTGAATTTGTTGGTGTTTTTCAATGTTGAGGTTGTTGTTGTTTTTCAATGTTGAGGTTGTTGTTGAATTTGTTGCTGTTTTTCAATGTTGAGGTTGTTGTTGAATTTGGTGGTCTTTTTCAATGTTGAGGTTGTTGTTGTTTTTCAATGTTGAGGTTGTTGTTGATCTGGTTGGTGTTTTTCAATGTTGAGGTTGTTGTTGAATTTGTTGGTGTTTTTCAATGTTGAGGTTGTTGTTGAATTTGTTGGTGTTTTTCAATGTTGAGGTTGTTGTTGTTTTTCAATGTTGAGGTTGTTGTTGAATTTGTTGGTGTTTTTGCATGATAAGGTTGTTGTTGTTTTTCAAAGTTGAGGTTGTTGTTGAATTTGTTGGAGTTTTTCAATGTTGAATTTGTTGTTGAACTTGTTGGTGTTTTTCAATGTTGAGGTTGTTGCTTTTCAATGTTGAGGTTGTTGTTGAATTTGTTGGTGTTTTTCAATGTTGAGGCTGTTGTTGAATTTGTTGGTGTTTTTCAATGTTGAGGTTGTTGTTGTTTTTAAATGTTGAGGTTGTTGTTTTATTTGTTGTTGTTTTTTCAATTTTTAGGTTGTTGGTGTTTTTCAATGTTGAGGTTGTTGGTGAATTTGATGGTGTTTTTCAATGTTGAAGTTGTTTTTGAATTTGTTGGTGTTTTTCAATTTCGAGGTTGTTGTTGAATTTGTTGGTGTTTTTCAATGTTGAAGTTTTTGTTGAATTTGTTGGTGTTTTTCAATGTTGAGGTTGTTGTTCTTTTTCAATGTTGAGGTTGTTGTTGAATTTGCTGGTGTTTTTCAATGTTGAGGTTGTTGTTGAATTTGTTGGCGTTTTTAAATGTTGAGGTTGTTGTTGAATTTGTTGGTGTTTTCAATGTTGAGGTTGTTGTTGAATTTGTTGGTGTTTTTAAATGTTGAGGTTGTTGTTGTTTTTCAATGTTGAGGTTGTTGTTGAATTTGTTGGTGTTTTTCAATGTTGAGTTTGTTGTTGAATTTGTTGGTGTTTTTCAATGTTGAGGTTGTTTTTGAATTTGTTGGTGTTATTCAATGTTGAGGTTGCTGTTGAATTTGTTGGTGTTTTTCAATGTTGAGGTTGTTGCTGTTTTTCAATGTTGAGGTTGTTGTTGAATTTGTTGGTGTTTTTCAATGTTGAGGTTGTTGTTGAATTTGTTGGTGTTTTTCAATGTTGAGGTTGTTGGTGTTTTTCAATGTTGAGGTTGTTGTTGAATTTGTTGGTGTTTTTCAATGTTGAGGTTGTTGTTGTTTTTCAATGTTGAGGTTGTTGTTGAATTTGTTGGTGTTTTTCAATGTTTAGGTTGTTGTTGTTTTTCAATGTTGAGGTTGTTGTTGAATTTGTTGGTGTTTTTCAATGTTGAGGTTGTTGTTGAATTTGTTGGTGTTTTTCAATGTTGAGGTTGTTGTTGTTTTTCAATGTTGAGGTTGTTGTTGAATTTGTTGGTGTTTTTCAATGTTGAGTTTGTTGTTCTTTTTCAATGTTGAGGTTGTTGTTGAATTTGTTGGTGTTTTTCAATGTTGAGGTTGTTGTTGTTTTTCAATGTTGAGTTTGTTGTTGAATTTGTTGGTGCTTTTCAATGTTGAGGTTGTTGTTGAATTTGTTGGTGTTTTTCAATGTTGAGGTTGTTGTTGTTTTTCAATGTTGAGGTTGTTGTTGAATTTGTTGGTGTTTTTCAATGTTGAGGTTGTTGTTGAATTTGGTGGTCTTTTTCAATGTTGAGGTTGTTGTTGTTTTTCAATGTTGAGGTTGTTGTTGATCTGGTTGGTGTTTTTCAATGTTGAGGTTGTTGTTGAATTTGTTGGTGTTTTTCAATGTTGAGGTTGTTGTTGAATTTGTTGGTGTTTTTCAATGTTGAGGTTGTTGTTGTTTTTCAATGTTGAGGTTGTTGTTGAATTTGTTGGTGTTTTTGCATGATAAGGTTGTTGTTGTTTTTCAAAGTTGAGGTTGTTGTTGAATTTGTTGGAGTTTTTCAATGTTGAATTTTTTGTTGAACTTGTTGGTGTTTTTCAATGTTGAGGTTGTTGCTTTTCAATGTTGAGGTTGTTGTTGAATTTGTTGGTGTTTTTCAATGTTGAGGCTGTTGTTGAATTTGTTGGTGTTTTTCAATGTTGAGGTTGTTGTTGTTTTTAAATGTTGAGGTTGTTGTTGTATTTGTTGTTGTTTTTTCAATTTTTAGGTTGTTGGTGTTTTTCAATGTTGAGGTTGTTGGTGAATTTGATGGTGTTTTTCAATGTTGAAGTTGTTTTTGAATTTGTTGCTGTTTTTCAATTTCGAGGTTGTTGTTGAATTTGTTGGTGTTTTTCAATGTTGAAGTTTTTGTTGAATTTGTTGGTGTTTTTCAATGTTGAGGTTGTTGTTGTTTTTCAATGTTGAGGTTGTTGTTGAATTTGCTGGTGTTTTTCAATGTTGAGGTTGTTGTTGTTTTTCAATGCTGAGGTTGTTGTTGAATTTGTTGGTCTTTTTCAATGTTGACGTTGTTGTTGAATTTGTTGGTGTTTTTCAATGTTGAGGTTGTTGTTGTTTTTCAATGTTGAGGTTGTTGTTGTGTTTGTTGGTGTTTTTCAATGTTGAGGTTGTTGTTGAATTTGTTGGTGTTTTTCAATGTTGAGGTTGTTGTTGAATTTGTTGGTGTTTTTCAATGTTGAGGTTGTTGTTGTTTTTAAATGTTGGGGTTGTTGTTGAATTTGTTGGTGTTTTTCAATTTTGAGGATGTTGTTGTTTTTCAATGTTGAGGTTGTTGTTGAATTTGTTGGTGTTTTTCCATGATGAGGTTGTTGTTGAATTTGTTGGTGTTTTTCAATGTTGAATTTTTTGTTGAATTTGTTGGTGTTTTTCCATGTTGAGGTTGTTGTTTTTCAATGTTGAGGTTGTTGTTGAATTTGTTGGCGTTTTTAAATGTTGAGGTTGTTGTTGAATTTGTTGGTGTTTTCAATGTTGAGGTTGTTGTTGAATTTGTTGGTGTTTTTAAATGTTGAGGTTGTTGTTGTTTTTCAATGTTGAGGTTGTTGTTGAATTTGTTGGTGTTTTTCAATGTTGAGTTTGTTGTTGAATTTGTTGGTGTTTTTCAATGTTGAGGTTGTTTTTGAATTTGTTGGTGTTATTCAATGTTGAGGTTGCTGTTGAATTTGTTGGTGTTTTTCAATGTTGAGGTTGTTGCTGTTTTTCAATGTTGAGGTTGTTGTTGAATTTGTTGGTGTTTTTCAATGTTGAGGTTGTTGTTGAATTTGTTGGTGTTTTTCAATGTTGAGGTTGTTGGTGTTTTTCAATGTTGAGGTTGTTGTTGAATTTGTTGGTGTTTTTCAATGTTGAGGTTGTTGTTGTTTTTCAATGTTGAGGTTGTTGTTGAATTTGTTGGTGTTTTTCAATGTTTAGGTTGTTGTTGTTTTTCAATGTTGAGGTTGTTGTTGAATTTGTTGGTGTTTTTCAATGTTGAGGTTGTTGTTGAATTTGTTGGTGTTTTTCAATGTTGAGGTTGTTGTTGTTTTTAAATGTTGAGGTTGTTGTTGAATTTGTTGGTGTTTTTCAATGTTGAGTTTGTTGTTCTTTTTCAATGTTGAGGTTGTTGTTGAATTTGTTGGTGTTTTTCAATGTTGAGGTAGTTGTTGTTTTTCAATGTTGAGTTTGTTGTTGAATTTGTTGGTGCTTTTCAATGTTGAGGTTGTTGTTGAATTTGTTGGTGTTTTTCAATGTTGAGGTTGTTGTTGTTTTTCAATGTTGAGGTTGTTGTTGAATTTGTTGGTGTTTTTCAAAGTTGAGTTTGTTGTTGAATTTGTTGGTGTTTTTCAATGTTGAGGTTGTTGTTGAATTTGTTGGTGTTTTTCAAAGTTGCGGTTGTTGTTGTTTTTCAATGCTGAGGTTGTTGTTGAATTTGTTGGTGTTTTTCAATGTTGAGGTTGTTGTTGAATTTGTTGGTGTTTTTCAATGTTGAGGTTGTTGTTGTTTTTCAATGTTGAGGTTGTGGTTGAATTTGTTGGTGTTTTTCAATGTTGAGGTTGTTGCTGTTTTTCAATGTTGAGGTTGTTGTTGAATTTGTTGGTGTTTTTCAGTGTTGAGGTTGTTGTTGAATTTGTTGGTGTTTTTCAATGTTGAGGTTGTTGTTGTTTTTCAATGTTGAGGTTGTTGTTGAATTTGTTGGTGTTTTTCAATGTTGAGTTTTTTGTTGTTTTTCAATGTTGAGGTTGTTGTTGAATTTGTTGGTGTTTTTCAATGTTGAGGTTGTTGTTGTTTTTCAATTTGAGGTTGTTGTTGAATTTGTTGGTGTTTTTCAATGTTGAGGTTGTTGTTGAATTTGTTGGTCTTTTTCAATGTTGAGGTTGTTGTTGTTTTTCAATGTTGAGGTTGTTGTTGAGGTGGTTGGTGTTTTTCAATGTTGAGGTTGTTGTTGAATTTGTTGGTGTTTTTCAATGTTGAGGTTGTTGTTGAATTTGCTGGTGTTTTTCAATGTTGAGGTTGTTGTTGAATTTGTTGGCGTTTTTAAATGTTGAGGTTGTTGTTGAATTTGTTGGTGTTTTCAATGTTGAGGTTGTTGTTGAATTTGTTGGTGTTTTTAAATGTTGAGGTTGTTGTTGTTTTTCAATGTTGAGGTTGTTGTTGAATTTGTTGGTGTTTTTCAATGTTGAGTTTGTTGTTGAATTTGTTGGTGTTTTTCAATGTTGAGGTTGTTTTTGAATTTGTTGGTGTTATTCAATGTTGAGGTTGCTGTTGAATTTGTTGGTGTTTTTCAATGTTGAGGTTGTTGCTGTTTTTCAATGTTGAGGTTGTTGTTGAATTTGTTGGTGTTTTTCAATGTTGAGGTTGTTGTTGAATTTGTTGGTGTTTTTCAATGTTGAGGTTGTTGGTGTTTTTCAATGTTGAGGTTGTTGTTGAATTTGTTGGTGTTTTTCAATGTTGAGGTTGTTGTTGTTTTTCAATGTTGAGGTTGTTGTTGAATTTGTTGGTGTTTTTCAATGTTTAGGTTGTTGTTGTTTTTCAATGTTGAGGTTGTTGTTGAATTTGTTGGTGCTTTTCAATGTTGAGGTTGTTGTTGAATTTGTTGGTGTTTTTCAATGTTGAGGTTGTTGTTGTTTTTCAATGTTGAGGTTGTTGTTGAATTTGTTGGTGTTTTTCAAAGTTGAGTTTGTTGTTGAATTTGTTGGTGTTTTTCAATGTTGAGGTTGTTGTTGAATTTGTTGGTGTTTTTCAAAGTTGCGGTTGTTGTTGTTTTTCAATGCTGAGGTTGTTGTTGAATTTGTTGGTGTTTTTCAATGTTGAGGTTGTTGTTGAATTTGTTGGTGTTTTTCAATGTTGAGGTTGTTGTTGTTTTTCAATGTTGAGGTTGTGGTTGAATTTGTTGGTGTTTTTCAATGTTGAGGTTGTTGCTGTTTTTCAATGTTGAGGTTGTTGTTGAATTTGTTGGTGTTTTTCAGTGTTGAGGTTGTTGTTGAATTTGTTGGTGTTTTTCAATGTTGAGGTTGTTGTTGTTTTTCAATGTTGAGGTTGTTGTTGAATTTGTTGGTGTTTTTCAATGTTGAGTTTTTTGTTGTTTTTCAATGTTGAGGTTGTTGTTGAATTTGTTGGTGTTTTTCAATGTTGAGGTTGTTGTTGTTTTTCAATTTGAGGTTGTTGTTGAATTTGTTGGTGTTTTTCAATGTTGAGGTTGTTGTTGAATTTGTTGGTCTTTTTCAATGTTGAGGTTGTTGTTGTTTTTCAATGTTGAGGTTGTTGTTGAGGTGGTTGGTGTTTTTCAATGTTGAGGTTGTTGTTGAATTTGTTGGTGTTTTTCAATGTTGAGGTTGTTGTTGAATTTGCTGGTGTTTTTCAATGTTGAGGTTGTTGTTGAATTTGTTGGCGTTTTTAAATGTTGAGGTTGTTGTTGAATTTGTTGGTGTTTTCAATGTTGAGGTTGTTGTTGAATTTGTTGGTGTTTTTAAATGTTGAGGTTGTTGTTGTTTTTCAATGTTGAGGTTGTTGTTGAATTTGTTGGTGTTTTTCAATGTTGAGTTTGTTGTTGAATTTGTTGGTGTTTTTCAATGTTGAGGTTGTTTTTGAATTTGTTGGTGTTATTCAATGTTGAGGTTGCTGTTGAATTTGTTGGTGTTTTTCAATGTTGAGGTTGTTGCTGTTTTTCAATGTTGAGGTTGTTGTTGAATTTGTTGGTGTTTTTCAATGTTGAGGTTGTTGTTGAATTTGTTGGTGTTTTTCAATGTTGAGGTTGTTGGTGTTTTTCAATGTTGAGGTTGTTGTTGAATTTGTTGGTGTTTTTCAATGTTGAGGTTGTTGTTGTTTTTCAATGTTGAGGTTGTTGTTGAATTTGTTGGTGTTTTTCAATGTTTAGGTTGTTGTTGTTTTTCAATGTTGAGGTTGTTGTTGAATTTGTTGGTGTTTTTCAATGTTGAGGTTGTTGTTGAATTTGTTGGTGTTTTTCAATGTTGAGGTTGTTGTTGTTTTTCAATGTTGAGGTTGTTGTTGAATTTGTTGGTGTTTTTCAATGTTGAGTTTGTTGTTCTTTTTCAATGTTGAGGTTGTTGTTGAATTTGTTGGTGTTTTTCAATGTTGAGGTTGTTGTTGTTTTTCAATGTTGAGTTTGTTGTTGAATTTGTTGGTGCTTTTCAATGTTGAGGTTGTTGTTGAATTTGTTGGTGTTTTTCAATGTTGAGGTTGTTGTTGTTTTTCAATGTTGAGGTTGTTGTTGAATTTGTTGGTGTTTTTCAATGTTGAGGTTGTTGTTGAATTTGGTGGTCTTTTTCAATGTTGAGGTTGTTGTTGTTTTTCAATGTTGAGGTTGTTGTTGATCTGGTTGGTGTTTTTCAATGTTGAGGTTGTTGTTGAATTTGTTGGTGTTTTTCAATGTTGAGGTTGTTGTTGAATTTGTTGGTGTTTTTCAATGTTGAGGTTGTTGTTGTTTTTCAATGTTGAGGTTGTTGTTGAATTTGTTGGTGTTTTTGCATGATAAGGTTGTTGTTGTTTTTCAAAGTTGAGGTTGTTGTTGAATTTGTTGGAGTTTTTCAATGTTGAATTTTTTGTTGAACTTGTTGGTGTTTTTCAATGTTGAGGTTGTTGTTGTTTTTAAATGTTGAGGTTGTTGTTGTATTTGTTGTTGTTTTTTCAATTTTTAGGTTGTTGGTGTTTTTCAATGTTGAGGTTGTTGGTGAATTTGATGGTGTTTTTCAATGTTGAAGTTGTTTTTGAATTTGTTGGTGTTTTTCAATTTCGAGGTTGTTGTTGAATTTGTTGGTGTTTTTCAATGTTGAAGTTTTTGTTGAATTTGTTGGTGTTTTTCAATGTTGAGGTTGTTGTTGTTTTTCAATGTTGAGGTTGTTGTTGAATTTGCTGGTGTTTTTCAATGTTGAGGTTGTTGTTGTTTTTCAATGCTGAGGTTGTTGTTGAATTTGTTGGTCTTTTTCAATGTTGACGTTGTTGTTGAATTTGTTGGTGTTTTTCAATGTTGAGGTTGTTGTTGTTTTTCAATGTTGAGGTTGTTGTTGTGTTTGTTGGTGTTTTTCAATGTTGAGGTTGTTGTTGAATTTGTTGGTGTTTTTCAATGTTGAGGTTGTTGTTGAATTTGTTGGTGTTTTTCAATGTTGAGGTTGTTGTTGTTTTTAAATGTTGGGGTTGTTGTTGAATTTGTTGGTGTTTTTCAATTTTGAGGATGTTGTTGTTTTTCAATGTTGAGGTTGTTGTTGAATTTGTTGGTGTTTTTCCATGATGAGGTTGTTGTTGAATTTGTTGGTGTTTTTCAATGTTGAATTTTTTGTTGAATTTGTTGGTGTTTTTCCATGTTGAGGTTGTTGTTTTTCAATGTTGAGGTTGTTGTTGAATTTGTTGGCGTTTTTAAATGTTGAGGTTGTTGTTGAATTTGTTGGTGTTTTCAATGTTGAGGTTGTTGTTGAATTTGTTGGTGTTTTTAAATGTTGAGGTTGTTGTTGTTTTTCAATGTTGAGGTTGTTGTTGAATTTGTTGGTGTTTTTCAATGTAGAGTTTGTTGTTGAATTTGTTGGTGTTTTTCAATGTTGAGGTTGTTTTTGAATTTGTTGGTGTTATTCAATGTTGAGGTTGCTGTTGAATTTGTTGGTGTTTTTCAATGTTGAGGTTGTTGCTGTTTTTCAATGTTGAGGTTGTTGTTGAATTTGTTGGTGTTTTTCAATGTTGAGGTTGTTGTTGAATTTGTTGGTGTTTTTCAATGTTGAGGTTGTTGGTGTTTTTCAATGTTGAGGTTGTTGTTGAATTTGTTGGTGTTTTTCAATGTTGAGGTTGTTGTTGTTTTTCAATGTTGAGGTTGTTGTTGAATTTGTTGGTGTTTTTCAATGTTTAGGTTGTTGTTGTTTTTCAATGTTGAGGTTGTTGTTGAATTTGTTGGTGTTTTTCAATGTTGAGGTTGTTGTTGAATTTGTTGGTGTTTTTCAATGTTGAGGTTGTTGTTGTTTTTAAATGTTGAGGTTGTTGTTGAATTTGTTGGTGTTTTTCAATGTTGAGTTTGTTGTTCTTTTTCAATGTTGAGGTTGTTGTTGAATTTGTTGGTGTTTTTCAATGTTGAGGTTGTTGTTGTTTTTCAATGTTGAGTTTGTTGTTGAATTTGTTGGTGCTTTTCAATGTTGAGGTTGTTGTTGAATTTGTTGGTGTTTTTCAATGTTGAGGTTGTTGTTGTTTTTCAATGTTGAGGTTGTTGTTGAATTTGTTGGTGTTTTTCAATGTTGAGTTTGTTGTTGAATTTGTTGGTGTTTTTCAATGTTGAGGTTGTTGTTGAATTTGTTGGTGTTTTTCAAAGTTGCGGTTGTTGTTGTTTTTCAATGCTGAGGTTGTTGTTGAATTTGTTGGTGTTTTTCAATGTTGAGGTTGTTGTTGAATTTGTTGGTGTTTTTCAATGTTGAGGTTGTTGTTGTTTTTCAATGTTGAGGTTGTGGTTGAATTTGTTGGTGTTTTTCAATGTTGAGGTTGTTGCTGTTTTTCAATGTTGAGGTTGTTGTTGAATTTGTTGGTGTTTTTCAGTGTTGAGGTTGTTGTTGAATTTGTTGGTGTTTTTCAATGTTGAGGTTGTTGTTGTTTTTCAATGTTGAGGTTGTTGTTGAATTTGTTGGTGTTTTTCAATGTTGAGTTTTTTGTTGTTTTTCAATGTTGAGGTTGTTGTTGAATTTGTTGGTGTTTTTCAATGTTGAGGTTGTTGTTGTTTTTCAATGTTGAGGTTGTTGTTGAATTTGTTGGTGTTTTTCAATGTTGAGGTTGTTGTTGTTTTTCAATTTGAGGTTGTTGTTGAATTTGTTGGTGTTTTTCAATGTTGAGGTTGTTGTTGAATTTGTTGGTCTTTTTCAATGTTGAGGTTGTTGTTGTTTTTCAATGTTGAGGTTGTTGTTGAGGTGGTTGGTGTTTTTCAATGTTGAGGTTGTTGTTGAATTTGTTGGTGTTTTTCAATGTTGAGGTTGTTTTTGAATTTGTTGGTGTTTTTCAATGTTGAGGTTGTTGTTGTTTTTCAATGTTGAGGTTGTTGTTGAATTTGTTGGTGTTTTTGCTTGATAAGGTTGTTGTTGTTTTTCAAAGTTGAGGTTGTTGTTGAATTTGTTGGAGTTTTTCAATGTTGAATTTTTTGTTGAACTTGTTGGTGTTTTTCAATGTTGAGGTTGTTGCTTTTCAATGTTGAGGTTGTTGTTGAATTTGTTGGCGTTTTTCAATGTTGAGGCTGTTGTTGAATTTGTTGGTGTTTTTCAATGTTGAGGTTGTTGTTGTTTTTAAATGTTGAGGTTGTTGTTGTATTTGTTGGTGTTTTTTCAATTTTTAGGTTGTTGTTGTTTTTCAATGTTGAGGTTGTTGCTGAATTTGATGGTGTTTTTCAATGTCGAGGTTGTTGTTGAATTTGTTCGTGTTTTTCAATGTTGAAGTTGTTGTTGAATTTGTTGGTGTTTTTCAATTTCGAGGTTGTTGTTGAATTTGTTGGTGTTTTTCAATGTTGAAGTTTTTGTTGAATTTGTTGGTGTTTTTCAATGTTGAGGTTGTTGTTGTTTTTCAATGTTGAGGTTGTTGTTGAATTTGCTGGTGTTTTTCAATGTTGAGGTTGTTGTTGTTTTTCAATGCTGAGGTTGTTGTTGAATTTGTTGGTCTTTTTCAATGTTGACGTTGTTGTTGAATTTGTTGGTGTTTTTCAATGTTGAGGTTGTTGTTGTTTTTCAATGTTGAGGTTGTTGTTGTGTTTGTTGGTGATTTTCAATGTTGAGGTTGTTGTTGAATTTGTTGGTGTTTTTCAATGTTGAGGTTGTTGTTGAATTTGTTGGTGTTTTTCAATGTTGAGGTTGTTGTTGTTTTTAAATGTTGGGGTTGTTGTTGAATTTGTTGGTGTTTTTCAATTTTGAGGATGTTGTTGTTTTTCAATGTTGAGGTTGTTGTTGAATTTGTTGGTGTTTTTCCATGATGAGGTTGTTGTTGTTTTTCAAAGTTGAGGTTGTTGTTGAATTTGTTGGTGTTTTTCAATGTCGGGGTTGTTGTTGAATTTGTTGCTGTTTTTCAATGTTGAATTTTTTGTTGAATTTGTTGGTGTTTTTCAATGTTGAGGTTGTTGTTTTTCAATGTTGAGGTTGTTGTTGAATTTGTTGGCGTTTTTAAATGTTGAGGTTGTTGTTGAATTTGTTGGTGTTTTCAATGTTGAGGTTGTTGTTGAATTTGTTGGTGTTTTTAAATGTTGAGGTTGTGGTTGAATTTGCTGTTGTTTTTCAATGTTGAGGTTGTTGTTGAATTTGTTGGTGTTTTTCAATGTTGAGGTTGTTGTTGTTTTTCAATGTTAAGGTTGTTGTTGAATTTGTTGGTGTTTTTCAATGTTTAGGTTGTTGTTGTTTTTCAATGTTGAGGTTGTTGTTCAATTTGTTGGTGTTTTTCAATGTTGAGGTTGTTGTTGAATTTGTTGGTGTTTTTCAATGTTGAGGTTGTTGTTGTTTTTCAATGTTGAGGTTGTTGTTGAATTTGTTGGTGTTTTTCAGTGTTGAGTTTGTTGTTGTTTTTCAATGTTGAGGTTGTTGTTGAATTTGTTGGTGTTTTTCAATGCTGAGGTTGTTGTTGTTTTTCAATGTTGAGTTTGTTGTTGAATTTGTTGGTGCTTTTCAATGTTGAGGTTGTTGTTGAATTTGTTGGTGTTTTTCAATGTTGAGGTTGTTGTTGTTTTTCAATGTTGAGGTTGTTGTTGAATTTGTTGTTGTTTTTCAATGTTGAGTTTGTTGTTGAATTTGTTGGTGTTTTTCAATGTTGAGGTTGTTGTTGAATTTGTTGGTGCTTTTCAATGTTGAGGATGTTGTTGAATTTCTTGGTGTTTTTCAATGTTCAGGTTGTTGTTGTTTTTAAATGTTGAGGTTGTTGTTGAATTTGTTGGTGTTTTTTCAATTTTGAGGTTGTTGGTGTTTTTCAATGTTGAGGTTGTTGTTGAATTTGATGGTGTTTTTCAATGTCGAGGTTGTTGTTGAATTTGTTGGTGTTTTTCAATGTTGAAGTTGTTGTTGAATTTGTTGGTGTTTTTCAATTTCGAGGTTGTTGTTGAATTTGTTGGTGTTTTTCAATTTTGAAGTTTTTGTTGAATTTGTTGGTATTTTTCAATGTTGAGGTTGTTGTTGTTTTTCAATGTTGAGGTTGTTGTTGAATTTGTTGTTGTTTTTCAATGTTGAGGTTGTTGTTGTTTTTCAATGCTGAGGTTGTTGTTGAATTTGTTGGTGTTTTTCAATGTTGAGGTTGTTGTTGAATTTGTTGGTGTTTTTCAATGTTGAGGTTGTTGATGTTTTTCAATGCTGAGGTTGTTGTTGAATTTGTTGGTGTTTTTCAACGTTGAGGTTGTTGTTGAATTTGCTGGTGTTTTTCAATGTTGAGGTTGTTGTTGTTTTTCAATGTTGAGGTTGTTGTTGAATTTGTTGGTGTTTTTCAATGTTGAGGTTGTTGTTGTTTTTCAATGTTGAGGTTGTTGTTGAATTTGTTGGTGTTTTTCAGTGTTGAGGTTGTTGTTGAATTTGTTGGTGTTTTTCAATGTTGAGGTTGTTGTTGTTTTTCAATGTTGAGGTTGTTGTTGAATTTGTTGGTGTTTTTCAATGTTGAGTTTGTTGTTGTTTTTCAATGTTGAGGTTGTTGTTGAATTTGTTGGTGTTTTTCAATGTTGAGGTTGTTGTTGTTTTTCAATGTTGAGGTTGATGTTGAATTTGTTGGTGTTTTTCAATGTTGAGGTTGTTGTTGTTTTTCAATTTGAGGTTGTTGTTGAATTTGTTGGTGTTTTTCAATGTTTAGGTTGTTGTTGTTTTTCAATGTTGAGGTTGTTGTTCAATTTGTTGGTGTTTTTCAATGTTGAGGTTGTTGTTGAATTTGTTGGTGTTTTTCAATGTTGAGGTTGTTGTTGTTTTTCAATGTTGAGGTTGTTGTTGAATTTGTTGGTGTTTTTCAGTGTTGAGTTTGTTGTTGTTTTTCAATGTTGAGGTTGTTGTTGAATTTGTTGGTGTTTTTCAATGCTGAGGTTGTTGTTGTTTTTCAATGTTGAGTTTGTTGTTGAATTTGTTGGTGCTTTTCAATGTTGAGGTTGTTGTTGAATTTGTTGGTGTTTTTCAATGTTGAGGTTGTTGTTGTTTTTCAATGTTGAGGTTGTTGTTGAATTTGTTGTTGTTTTTCAATGTTGAGTTTGTTGTTGAATTTGTTGGTGTTTTTCAATGTTGAGGTTGTTGTTGAATTTGTTGGTGCTTTTCAATGTTGAGGATGTTGTTGAATTTCTTGGTGTTTTTCAATGTTCAGGTTGTTGTTGTTTTTAAATGTTGAGGTTGTTGTTGAATTTGTTGGTGTTTTTTCAATTTTGAGGTTGTTGGTGTTTTTCAATGTTGAGGTTGTTGTTGAATTTGATGGTGTTTTTCAATGTCGAGGTTGTTGTTGAATTTGTTGGTGTTTTTCAATGTTGAAGTTGTTGTTGAATTTGTTGGTGTTTTTCAATTTCGAGGTTGTTGTTGAATTTGTTGGTGTTTTTCAATTTTGAAGTTTTTGTTGAATTTGTTGGTATTTTTCAATGTTGAGGTTGTTGTTGTTTTTCAATGTTGAGGTTGTTGTTGAATTTGTTGTTGTTTTTCAATGTTGAGGTTGTTGTTGTTTTTCAATGCTGAGGTTGTTGTTGAATTTGTTGGTGTTTTTCAATGTTGAGGTTGTTGTTGAATTTGTTGGTGTTTTTCAATGTTGAGGTTGTTGATGTTTTTCAATGCTGAGGTTGTTGTTGAATTTGTTGGTGTTTTTCAACGTTGAGGTTGTTGTTGAATTTGCTGGTGTTTTTCAATGTTGAGGTTGTTGTTGTTTTTCAATGTTGAGGTTGTTGTTGAATTTGTTGGTGTTTTTCAATGTTGAGGTTGTTGTTGTTTTTCAATGTTGAGGTTGTTGTTGAATTTGTTGGTGTTTTTCAGTGTTGAGGTTGTTGTTGAATTTGTTGGTGTTTTTCAATGTTGAGGTTGTTGTTGTTTTTCAATGTTGAGGTTGTTGTTGAATTTGTTGGTGTTTTTCAATGTTGAGTTTGTTGTTGTTTTTCAATGTTGAGGTTGTTGTTGAATTTGTTGGTGTTTTTCAATGTTGAGGTTGTTGTTGTTTTTCAATGTTGAGGTTGATGTTGAATTTGTTGGTGTTTTTCAATGTTGAGGTTGTTGTTGTTTTTCAATGTTGAGGTTGTTGTTGAATTTGTTGGTGTTTTTCAATGTTGAGGTTGTTGCTGTTTTTCAATGTTGAGGTTGTTGTTGAATTTGTTGGTGTTTTTCAATGTTGAGGTTGTTGTTGTTTTTCAATGTTGAGGTTGTTGTTGAATTTGTTGGTGCTTTTCAATGTTGAGGTTGTTGTTGAATTTGTTGGTGTTTTTCAATGTTGAGGTTGTTGTTGTTTTTCAATGTTGAGGTTGTTGTTGAATTTGTTGGTGTTTTTCAATGTTGAGTTTGTTGTTGAATTTGTTGGTGTTTTTCAATGTAGAGGTTGTTGTTGAATTTGTTGGTGTTTTTCAATGTTGAGGTTGTTGTTGAATTTGTTGGTGTTTTTCAATGTTGAGGTTGTTGCTGTTTTTCAATGTTGAGGTTGTTGTTGAATTTGTTGGTGTTTTTCAATGTTGAGATTGTTGTTGAATTTGTTGGTGTTTTTAAATGTAGAGGTTGTTGTTGAATTTGTTGTTGTTTTTCAATGTTGAGGTTGTTGTTGAATTTGTTGGTGTTTTTCAATGTTGAGGTTGTTGATGTTTTTCAATGCTGAGGTTGTTGTTGAATTTGTTGGTGTTTTTCAATGTTGAGGTTGTTGTTGAATTTGTTGGTGTTTTTCAATGTTGAGGTTGTTGTTGTTTTTCAATGTTGAGGTTGTTGTTGAATTTGTTGGTGTTTTTCAATGTTGAGGTTGTTGTTGTTTTTCAATGTTGAGGTTGTTGTTGAATTTGTTGGTGTTTTTCAGTGTTGAGGTTGTTGTTGAATTTGTTGGTGTTTTTCAATGTTGAGGTTGTTGTTGTTTTTCAATGTTGAGGTTGTTGTTGAATTTGTTGGTGTTTTTCAATGTTGAGTTTGTTGTTGTTTTTCAATGTTGAGGTTGTTGTTGAATTTGTTGGTGTTTTTCAATGTTGAGGTTGTTGTTGTTTTTCAATGTTGAGGTTGTTGTTGAATTTGTTGGTGTTTTTGATTGTTGAGGTTGTTGTTGTTTTTCAATGTTGAGGTTGTTGTTGAATTTGTTGGTCTTTTTCAATGTTGAGGTTGTTGTTGAATTTTTTGTTGTTTTTCAATGTTGAGGTTGTTGTTGTTTTTCAATGTTGAGGTTGTTGTTGAGCTGGTAGCTGTTTTTCAATGTTGAGGTTGTTGTTGAATTTGTTGGTGTTTTTCAATGTTGAGGTTGTTGTTGAATTTGTTGGTGTTTTTCAATGTTGAGGTTGTTGTTGTTTTTAAATGTCGTGGTTGTTGTTGAATTTGTTGGTGTTTTTCAATTTTGAGGATGTTGTTGTTTTTCAATGTTGAGGTTGTTGTTGAATTTGTTGGTGTTTTTCCATGATGAGGTTGATTTTGTTTTTCAAAGTTGAGGTTGTTGTTGAATTTGTTGGTGTTTTTCAATGTTGAGGTTGTTGTTGTTTTTCAATGTTGAGGTTGTTGTTGAATTTGTTGGTGTTTTTCAATGTTGAGTTTGTTGTTGAATTTGTTGGTGTTTTTCAATGTTGAGGTTGTTTTTGAATTTGTTGGTGTTTTTCAATGTTGAGGTTGTTGTTGAATTTGTTGGTGTTTTTCAATGTTGAGGTTGCTGCTGTTTTTCAATGTTGAGGTTGTTGTTGAATTTGTTGGTGTTTTTCAATGTTGAGGTTGTTTTTGAATTTGTTGGTGTTTTTCAATGTTGAGGTTGTTGCTGTTTTTCAATGTTGAGGTTGTTGTTGAATTTGTTGGTGTTTTTCAATGTTGAGGTTGTTGTTGTTTTTCAATGCTGAGGTTGTTGTTGAATTTGTTGGTGTTTTTCAATGTTGAGGTTGTTGTTGAATTTGTTGGTGTTTTTCAATGTTGAGGTTGTTGTTGAATTTGTTGGTGTTTTTCAATGTTGAGGTTGTTGTTGTTTTTCAATGTTAAGGTTGTTGTTGAATTTGTTGGTGTTTTTCAATGTTTAGGTTGTTGTTGTTTTTCAATGTTGAGGTTGTTGTTCAATTTGTTGGTGTTTTTCAATGTTGAGGTTGTTGTTGAATTTGTTGGTGTTTTTCAATGCTGAGGTTGTTGTTGTTTTTCAATGTTGAGGTTGTTGTTGAATTTGTTGGTGTTTTTCAATGTTGAGTTTGTTGTTGTTTTTCAATGTTGAGGTTGTTGTTGAATTTGTTGGTGTTTTTCAATGTTGAGATTGTTGTTGTTTTTCAATGTTGAGTTTGTTGTTGAATTTGTTGGTGCTTTTCAATGTTGAGGTTGTTGTTGAATTTGTTGGTGTTTTTCAATGTTGAGGTTGTTGTTGTTTTTCAATGTTGAGGTTGTTGTTGAATTTGTTGTTGTTTTTCAATGTTGAGTTTGTTGTTGAATTTGTTGGTGTTTTTCAATGTTGAGGTTGTTGTTGAATTTGTTGGTGTTTTTCAATGTTGAGGATGTTTTTGAATTTCTTGGTGTTTTTCAATGTTCAGGTTGTTGTTGTTTTTAAATGTTGAGGTTGTTGTTGAATTTGTTGGTGTTTTTTCAATTTTGAGGTTGTTGGTGTTTTTCAATGATGATGTTGTTGTTGAATTTGATGGTGTTTTTCAATGTCGAGGTTGTTGTTGAATTTGTTGGTGTTTTTCAATGTTGAAGTTGTTGTTGAATTTGTTGTTTTTCAATTTCGAGGTTGTTGTTGAATTTGTTGGTGTTTTTCAATGTTGAAGTTTTTGTTGAATTTGTTGGTATTTTTCAATGTTGAGGTTGTTGTTGTTTTTCAATGTTGAGGTTGTTGTTGAATTTGTTGGTGTTTTTCAATGTTGAGGTTGTTGTTGTTTTTCAATGCTGAGGTTGTTGTTGAATTTGTTGGTGTTTTTCAATGTTGAGGTTGTTGACGTTTTTCAATGCTGAGGTTGTTGTTGCATTTGTTGGTGTTTTTCAACGTTGAGGTTGTTGTTGAATTTGCTGGTGTTTTTCAATGTTGAGGTTGTTGGTCTTTTTCAATGTTGAGGTTGTTGTTGTTTTTCAATGTTGAGGTTGTTGTTGAATTTGTTGGTGTTTTTCAGTGTTGAGGTTGTTGTTGAATTTGTTGGTGTTTTTCAATGTTGAGGTTGTTGTTGTTTTTCAATGTTGAGGTTGTTGTTGAATTTGTTGGTGTTTTTCAATGTTGAGTTTGTTGTTGTTTTTCAATGTTGAGGTTGTTGTTGAATTTGTTGGTGTTTTTCAATGTTGAGGTTGTTGTTGTTTTTCAATGTTGAGGTTGTTGTTGAATTTGTTGGTGTTTTTCAATGTTGAGGTTGTTGTTGTTTTTCAATGTTGAGGTTGTTGTTGAATTTGTTGGTGTTTTTCAATGTTGAGTTTGTTGTTGTTTTTCAATGTTGAGGTTGTTGTGGAATTTGTTGGTGTTTTTCAATGTTGAGATTGTTGTTGTTTTTCAATGTTGAGTTTGTTGTTGAATTTGTTGGTGCTTTTCAATGTTGAGGTTGTTGTTGAATTTGTTGGTGTTTTTCAATGTTGAGGTTGTTGTTGTTTTTCAATGTTGAGGTTGTTGTTGAATTTGTTGTTGTTTTTCAATGTTGAGTTTGTTGTTGAATTTGTTGGTGTTTTTCAATGTTGAGGTTGTTGTTGAATTTGTTGGTGTTTTTCAATGTTGAGGATGTTGTTGAATTTCTTGGTGTTTTTCAATGTTCAGGTTGTTGTTGTTTTTAAATGTTGAGGTTGTTGTTGAATTTGTTGGTGTTTTTTCAATTTTGAGGTTGTTGGTGTTTTTCAATGTTGAGGTTGTTGTTGAATTTGATGGTGTTTTTCAATGTCGAGGTTGTTGTTGAATTTGTTGGTGTTTTTCAATGTTGAAGTTGTTGTTGAATTTGTTGTTTTTCAAATTCGAGGTTGTTGTTGAATTTGTTGGTGTTTTTCAATGTTGAAGTTTTTGTTGAATTTGTTGGTATTTTTCAATGTTGAGGTTGTTGTTGTTTTTCAATGTTGAGGTTGTTGTTGAATTTGTTGGTGTTTTTCAATGTTGAGGTTGTTGTTGTTTTTCAATGCTGAGGTTGTTGTTGAATTTGTTGGTGTTTTTCAATGTTGAGGTTGTTGTTGAATTTGTTGGTGTTTTTCAATGTTGAGGTTGTTGATGTTTTTCAATGCTGAGGTTGTTGTTGAATTTGTTGGTGTTTTTCAACGTTGAGGTTGTTGTTGAATTTGCTGGTGTTTTTCAATGTTGAGGTTGTTGTTGTTTTTCAATGTTGAGGTTGTTGTTGAATTTGTTGGTGTTTTTCAATGTTGAGGTTGTTGTTGTTTTTCAATGTTGAGGTTGTTGTTGAATTTGTTGGTGTTTTTCAGTGTTGAGGTTGTTGTTGAATTTGTTGGTGTTTTTCAATGTTGAGGTTGTTGTTGTTTTTCAATGTTGAGGTTGTTGTTGAATTTGTTGGTGTTTTTCAATGTTGAGTTTGTTGTTGTTTTTCAATGTTGAGGTTGTTGTTGAATTTGTTGGTGTTTTTCAATGTTGAGGTTGTTGTTGTTTTTCAATGTTGAGGTTGTTGTTAAATTTGTTGGTGTTTTTCAATGTTGAGGTTGTTGTTGTTTTTCAATGTTGAGGTTGTTGTTGAATTTGTTGGTGTTTTTCAATGTTGAGGTTGTTGTTGTTTTTCAATGTTGAGGTTGTTGTTGAATTTGTTGGTGTTTTTCAATGTTGAGGTTGTTGTTGTTTTTCAATGTTGAGGTTGTTGTTGAATTTGTTGGTGCTTTTCAATGTTGAGGTTGTTGTTGAATTTGTTGGTGTTTTTCAATGTTGAGGTTGTTGTTGTTTTTCAATGTTGAGGTTGTTGTTGAATTTGTTGGTGTTTTTCAATGTTGAGTTTGTTGTTGAATTTGTTGGTGTTTTTCAATGTAGAGGTTGTTGTTGAATTTGTTGGTGTTTTTCAATGTTGAGGTTGTTGTTGAATTTGTTGGTGTTTTTCAATGTTGAGGTTGTTGCTGTTTTTCAATGTTGAGGTTGTTGTTGAATTTGTTGGTGTTTTTCAATGTTGAGATTGTTGTTGAATTTGTTGGTGTTTTTAAATGTAGAGGTTGTTGTTGAATTTGTTGGTGTTTTTCAATGTTGAGGTTGTTGTTGAATTTGTTGGTGTTTTTCAATGTTGAGGTTGTTGATGTTTTTCAATGCTGAGGTTGTTGTTGAATTTGTTGGTGTTTTTCAATGTTGAGGTTGTTGTTGAATTTGTTGGTGTTTTTCAATGTTGAGGTTGTTGTTGTTTTTCAATGTTGAGGTTGTTGTTGAATTTGTTGGTGTTTTTCAATGTTGAGGTTGTTGTTGTTTTTCAATGTTGAGGTTGTTGTTGAATTTGTTGGTGTTTTTCAGTGTTGAGGTTGTTGTTGAATTTGTTGGTGTTTTTCAATGTTGAGGTTGTTGTTGTTTTTCAATGTTGAGGTTGTTGTTGAATTTGTTGGTGTTTTTAAATGTTGAGTTTGTTGTTGTTTTTCAATGTTGAGGTTGTTGTTGAATTTGTTGGTGTTTTTCAATGTTGAGGTTGTTGTTGTTTTTCAATGTTGAGGTTGTTGTTGAATTTGTTGGTGTTTTTGATTGTTGAGGTTGTTGTTGTTTTTCAATGTTGAGGTTGTTGTTGAATTTGTTGGTCTTTTTCAATGTTGAGGTTGTTGTTGAATTTGTTGTTGTTTTTCAATGTTGAGGTTGTTGTTGTTTTTCAATGTTGAGGTTGTTGTTGAGCTGGTAGCTGTTTTTCAATGTTGAGGTTGTTGTTGAATTTGTTGGTGTTCTTCAATGTTGAGGTTGTTGTTGAATTTGTTGGTGTTTTTCAATGTTGAGGTTGTTGTTGTTTTTAAATGTCGTGGTTGTTATTGAATTTGTTGGTGTTTTTCAATTTTGAGGATGTTGTTGTTTTTCAATGCTGAGGTTGTTGTTGAATTTGTTGGTGTTTTTCAATGTTGAGTTTGTTGTTGAATTTGTTGGTGTTTTTCAATGTTGAGGTTGTTTTTGAATTTGTTGGTGTTTTTCAATGTTGAGGTTGTTGTTGAATTTGTTGGTGTTTTTCAATGTTGAGGTTGTTGCTGTTTTTCAATGTTGAGGTTGTTGTTGAATTTGTTGGTGTTTTTCAATGTTGAGGTTGTTGTTGAATTTGTTGGTGTTTTTCAATGTTGAGGTTGTTGCTGTTTTTCAATGTTGAGGTTGTTGTTGAATTTGTTGGTGTTTTTCAATGTTGAGGTTGTTGTTGTTTTTCAATGCTGAGGTTGTTGTTGAATTTGTTGGTGTTTTTCAATGTTGAGGTTGTTGTTGAATTTGTTGGTGTTTTTCAATGTTGAGATTGTTGTTGTTTTTCAATGTTGAGGTTGTGGTTGAATTTGTTGGTATTTTTCAATGTTGAGGTTGTTGTTGTTTTTCAATGTTGAGGTTGTTGTTGAATTTGTTGGTGTTTTTCAGTGTTGAGGTTGTTGTTGAATTTGTTGGTGTTTTTCAATGTTGAGGTTGTTGTTGTTTTTCAATGTTGAGGTTGTTGTTGAATTTGTTGGTGTTTTTCAATGTTGAGGTTGTTGTTTTTCAATGCTGAGGTTGTTGTTGAATTTGTTGGTGTTTTTCAATGTTTAGGTTGTTGTTGAATTTGTTGGTGTTTTTCAATGTTGAGGTTGTTGTTGAATTTGTTGGTGTTTTTCAATGTTGAGGTTGTTGATGTTTTTCAATGCTGAGGTTGTTGTTGAATTTGTTGGTGTTTTTCAATGTTGAGGTTGTTGTTGAATTTGTTGGTGTTTTTCAATGTTGAGGTTGTTGTTGTTTTTCAATGTTGAGGTTGTTGTTGAATTTGTTGGTGTTTTTCAATGTTGAGGTTGTTGTTGTTTTTCAATGTTGAGGTTGTTGTTGAATTTGTTGGTGTTTTTCAGTGTTGAGGTTGGTGTTGAATTTGTTGGTGTTTTTCAATGTTGAGGTTGTTGTTGTTTTTCAATGTTGAGGTTGTTGTTGAATTTGTTGGTGTTTTTCAATGTTGAGTTTGTTGTTGTTTTTCAATGTTGAGGTTGTTGTTGAATTTGTTGGTGTTTTTCAATGTTGAGGTTGTTGTTGTTTTTCAATGTTGAGGTTGTTGTTGAATTTGTTGGTGTTTTTGATTGTTGAGGTTGTTGTTGTTTTTCAATGTTGAGGTTGTTGTTGAATTTGTTGGTCTTTTTCAATGTTGAGGTTGTTGTTGAATTTGTTGTTGTTTTTCAATGTTGAGGTTGTTGTTGTTTTTCAATGTTGAGGTTGTTGTTGAGCTGGTAGCTGTTTTTCAATGTTGAGGTTGTTGTTGAATTTGTTGGTGTTTTTCAATGTTGAGGTTGTTGTTGAATTTGTTGGTGTTTTTCAATGTTGAGGTTGTTGTTGTTTTTAAATGTCTTGGTTGTTATTGAATTTGTTGGTGTTTTTCAATTTTGAGGATGTTGTTGTTTTTCAATGCTGAGGTTGTTGTTGAATTTGTTGGTGTTTTTCAATGTTGAGTTTGTTGTTGAATTTGTTGGTGTTTTTCAATGTTGAGGTTGTTTTTGAATTTGTTGGTGTTTTTCAATGTTGAGGTTGTTGTTGAATTTGTTGGTGTTTTTCAATGTTGAGGTTGTTGCTGTTTTTCAATGTTGAGGTTGTTGTTGAATTTGTTGGTGTTTTTCAATGTTGAGGTTGTTGTTGAATTTGTTGGTGTTTTTCAATGTTGAGGTTGTTGCTGTTTTTCAATGGTGAGGTTGTTGTTGAATTTGTTGGTGTTTTTCAATGTTGAGGTTGTTGTTGTTTTTCAATGCTGAGGTTGTTGTTGAATTTGTTGGTGTTTTTCAATGTTGAGGTTGTTGTTGAATTTGTTGGTGTTTTTCAATGTTGAGGTTGTTGTTGTTTTTCAATGTTGAGGTTGTGGTTGAATTTGTTGGTATTTTTCAATGTTGAGGTTGTTGTTGTTTTTCAATGTTGAGGTTGTTGTTGAATTTGTTGGTGTTTTTCAGTGTTGAGGTTGTTGTTGAATTTGTTGGTGTTTTTCAATGTTGAGGTTGTTGTTGTTTTTCAATGTTGAGGTTGTTGTTGAATTTGTTGGTGTTTTTCAATGTTGTGTTTTTTGTTGTTTTTCAATGTTGAGGTTGTTGTTGAATTTGTTGGTGTTTTTCAATGTTGAGGTTGTTGTTGTTTTTCAATGTTGAGGTTGTTGTTGAATTTGTTGGTGTTTTTCAATGTTGAGGTTGTTGTTGTTTTTCAATTTGAGGTTGTTGTTGAATTTGTTGGTGTTTTTCAATGTTGAGGTTGTTGTTGAATTTGTTGGTGTTTTTCAATGTTGAGGTTGTTGTTGTTTTTCAATGTTGAGTTTGTTGTTGAGCTGGTTGGTGTTTTTCAATGTTGAGGTTGTTTTTGAATTTGTTGGTGTTTTTCAATGTTGAGGTTGTTGTTGAATTTGTTGGTGTTTTCAATGTTGAGGTTGTTGTTGTTTTTCAATGTTGAGGTTGTTGTTCAATTTGTTGGTGTTTTTCCATGATGAGGTTGTTGTTGCTTTTCAAAGTTGAGGTTGTTGTTGAATTTGTTGCTGTTTTTTAATGTTGAATTTTCTGTTGAACTGGTTGGTGTTTTTCAATGTTGAGGTTGTTGCTTTTCAATGTTGAGGTTGTTGTTGAATTTGTTGGTGTTTTTCAATGTTGAGGTTGTTGTTGAATTTGTTGGTGTTTTTCCATGATGAGGTTGTTGTTGTTTTTCAAAGTTGAGGTTGTTGTTGAATTTTTTGGTGTTTTTCAATGTCGGGGTTGTTGTTGAATTTGTTGGTTTTTTTCAATGTTGAATTTTTTGTTGAATTTGTTGGTGTTTTTCAGTGTTGAGGTTGTTGTTTTTCAATGTTGAGGTTGTTGTTGAATTTGTTGGCGTTTTTAAATGTTGAGGTTGTTGTTGAATTTGTTGGTGTTTTCAATGTTGAGGTTGTTGTTGAATTTGTTGGTGTTTTTAAATGTTGAGGTTGTGGTTGAATTTGCTGGTGTTTTTCAATGTTGAGGTTGTTGTTGTTTTTCAATGTTGAGGTTGTTGTTGAATTTGTTGGTGTTTTTCAATGTTGAGTTTGTTGTTGAATTTGTTGGTGTTTTTCAATGTAGAGGTTGTTGTTGAATTTGTTGGTGTTTTTCAATGTTGAGGTTGTTGTTGAATTTGTTGGTGTTTTTCAATGTTGAGGTTGTTGCTGTTTTTCAATGTTGAGGTTGTTGTTGAATTTGTTGGTGTTTTTCAATGTTGAGATTGTTGTTGAATTTGTTGGTGTTTTTAAATGTAGAGGTTGTTGTTGAATTTGTTGGTGTTTTTCAATGTTGAGGTTGTTGTTGAATTTGTTGGTGTTTTTCAATGTTGAGGTTGTTGATGTTTTTCAATGCTGAGGTTGTTGTTGAATTTGTTGGTGTTTTTCAATGTTGAGGTTGTTGTTGAATTTGTTGGTGTTTTTCAATGTTGAGGTTGTTGTTGTTTTTCAATGTTGAGGTTGTTGTTGAATTTGTTGGTGTTTTTCAATGTTGAGGTTGTTGTTGTTTTTCAATGTTGAGGTTGTTGTTGAATTTGTTGGTGTTTTTCAGTGTTGAGGTTGTTGTTGAATTTGTTGGTGTTTTTCAATGTTGAGGTTGTTGTTGTTTTTCAATGTTGAGGTTGTTGTTGAATTTGTTGGTGTTTTTAAATGTTGAGTTTGTTGTTGTTTTTCAATGTTGAGGTTGTTGTTGAATTTGTTGGTGTTTTTCAATGTTGAGGTTGTTTTTGTTTTTCAATGTTGAGGTTGTTGTTGAATTTGTTGGTGTTTTTGATTGTTGAGGTTGTTGTTGTTTTTCAATGTTGAGGTTGTTGTTGAATTTGTTGGTCTTTTTCAATGTTGAGGTTGTTGTTGAATTTGTTGTTGTTTTTCAATGTTGAGGTTGTTGTTGTTTTTCAATGTTGAGGTTGTTGTTGAGCTGGTAGCTGTTTTTCAATGTTGAGGTTGTTGTTGAATTTGTTGGTGTTCTTCAATGTTGAGGTTGTTGTTGAATTTGTTGGTGTTTTTCAATGTTGAGGTTGTTGTTGTTTTTAAATGTCGTGGTTGTTATTGAATTTGTTGGTGTTTTTCAATTTTGAGGATGTTGTTGTTTTTCAATGCTGAGGTTGTTGTTGAATTTGTTGGTGTTTTTCAATGTTGAGTTTGTTGTTGAATTTGTTGGTGTTTTTCAATGTTGAGGTTGTTTTTGAATTTGTTGGTGTTTTTCAATGTTGAGGTTGTTGTTGAATTTGTTGGTGTTTTTCAATGTTGAGGTTGTTGCTGTTTTTCAATGTTGAGGTTGTTGTTGAATTTGTTGGTGTTTTTCAATGTTGAGGTTGTTGTTGAATTTGTTGGTGTTTTTCAATGTTGAGGTTGTTGCTGTTTTTCAATGTTGAGGTTGTTGTTGAATTTGTTGGTGTTTTTCAATGTTGAGGTTGTTGTTGTTTTTCAATGCTGAGGTTGTTGTTGAATTTGTTGGTGTTTTTCAATGTTGAGGTTGTTGTTGAATTTGTTGGTGTTTTTCAATGTTGAGATTGTTGTTGTTTTTCAATGTTGAGGTTGTGGTTGAATTTGTTGGTATTTTTCAATGTTGAGGTTGTTGTTGTTTTTCAATGTTGAGGTTGTTGTTGAATTTGTTGGTGTTTTTCAGTGTTGAGGTTGTTGTTGAATTTGTTGGTGTTTTTCAATGTTGAGGTTGTTGTTGTTTTTCAATGTTGAGGTTGTTGTTGAATTTGTTGGTGTTTTTCAATGTTGAGGTTGTTGTTTTTCAATGCTGAGGTTGTTGTTGAATTTGTTGGTGTTTTTCAATGTTTAGGTTGTTGTTGAATTTGTTGGTGTTTTTCAATGTTGAGGTTGTTGTTGAATTTGTTGGTGTTTTTCAATGTTGAGGTTGTTGATGTTTTTCAATGCTGAGGTTGTTGTTGAATTTGTTGGTGTTTTTCAATGTTGAGGTTGTTGTTGAATTTGTTGGTGTTTTTCAATGTTGAGGTTGTTGTTGTTTTTCAATGTTGAGGTTGTTGTTGAATTTGTTGGTGTTTTTCAATGTTGAGGTTGTTGTTGTTTTTCAATGTTGAGGTTGTTGTTGAATTTGTTGGTGTTTTTCAGTGTTGAGGTTGTTGTTGAATTTGTTGGTGTTTTTCAATGTTGAGGTTGTTGTTGTTTTTCAATGTTGAGGTTGTTGTTGAATTTGTTGGTGTTTTTCAATGTTGAGTTTGTTGTTGTTTTTCAATGTTGAGGTTGTTGTTGAATTTGTTGGTGTTTTTCAATGTTGAGGTTGTTGTTGTTTTTCAATGTTGAGGTTGTTGTTGAATTTGTTGGTGTTTTTGATTGTTGAGGTTGTTGTTGTTTTTCAATGTTGAGGTTGTTGTTGAATTTGTTGGTCTTTTTCAATGTTGAGGTTGTTGTTGAATTTGTTGTTGTTTTTCAATGTTGAGGTTGTTGTTGTTTTTCAATGTTGAGGTTGTTGTTGAGCTGGTAGCTGTTTTTCAATGTTGAGGTTGTTGTTGAATTTGTTGGTGTTTTTCAATGTTGAGGTTGTTGTTGAATTTGTTGGTGTTTTTCAATGTTGAGGTTGTTGTTGTTTTTAAATGTCTTGGTTGTTATTGAATTTGTTGGTGTTTTTCAATTTTGAGGATGTTGTTGTTTTTCAATGCTGAGGTTGTTGTTGAATTTGTTGGTGTTTTTCAATGTTGAGTTTGTTGTTGAATTTGTTGGTGTTTTTCAATGTTGAGGTTGTTTTTGAATTTGTTGGTGTTTTTCAATGTTGAGGTTGTTGTTGAATTTGTTGGTGTTTTTCAATGTTGAGGTTGTTGCTGTTTTTCAATGTTGAGGTTGTTGTTGAATTTGTTGGTGTTTTTCAATGTTGAGGTTGTTGTTGAATTTGTTGGTGTTTTTCAATGTTGAGGTTGTTGCTGTTTTTCAATGGTGAGGTTGTTGTTGAATTTGTTGGTGTTTTTCAATGTTGAGGTTGTTGTTGTTTTTCAATGCTGAGGTTGTTGTTGAATTTGTTGGTGTTTTTCAATGTTGAGGTTGTTGTTGAATTTGTTGGTGTTTTTCAATGTTGAGGTTGTTGTTGTTTTTCAATGTTGAGGTTGTGGTTGAATTTGTTGGTATTTTTCAATGTTGAGGTTGTTGTTGTTTTTCAATGTTGAGGTTGTTGTTGAATTTGTTGGTGTTTTTCAGTGTTGAGGTTGTTGTTGAATTTGTTGGTGTTTTTCAATGTTGAGGTTGTTGTTGTTTTTCAATGTTGAGGTTGTTGTTGAATTTGTTGGTGTTTTTCAATGTTGTGTTTTTTGTTGTTTTTCAATGTTGAGGTTGTTGTTGAATTTGTTGGTGTTTTTCAATGTTGAGGTTGTTGTTGTTTTTCAATGTTGAGGTTGTTGTTGAATTTGTTGGTGTTTTTCAATGTTGAGGTTGTTGTTGTTTTTCAATTTGAGGTTGTTGTTGAATTTGTTGGTGTTTTTCAATGTTGAGGTTGTTGTTGAATTTGTTGGTGTTTTTCAATGTTGAGGTTGTTGTTGTTTTTCAATGTTGAGTTTGTTGTTGAGCTGGTTGGTGTTTTTCAATGTTGAGGTTGTTTTTGAATTTGTTGGTGTTTTTCAATGTTGAGGTTGTTGTTGAATTTGTTGGTGTTTTCAATGTTGAGGTTGTTGTTGTTTTTCAATGTTGAGGTTGTTGTTCAATTTGTTGGTGTTTTTCCATGATGAGGTTGTTGTTGTTTTTCAAAGTTGAGGTTGTTGTTGAATTTGTTGCTGTTTTTTAATGTTGAATTTTCTGTTGAACTGGTTGGTGTTTTTCAATGTTGAGGTTGTTGCTTTTCAATGTTGAGGTTGTTGTTGAATTTGTTGGTGTTTTTCAATGTTGAGGTTGTTGTTGAATTTGTTGGTGTTTTTCCATGATGAGGTTGTTGTTGTTTTTCAAAGTTGAGGTTGTTGTTGAATTTTTTGGTGTTTTTCAATGTCGGGGTTGTTGTTGAATTTGTTGGTTTTTTTCAATGTTGAATTTTTTGTTGAATTTGTTGGTGTTTTTCAATGTTGAGGTTGTTGTTTTTCAATGTTGAGGTTGTTGTTGAATTTGTTGGCGTTTTTAAATGTTGAGGTTGTTGTTGAATTTGTTGGTGTTTTCAATGTTGAGGTTGTTGTTGAATTTGTTGGTGTTTTTAAATGTTGAGGTTGTGGTTGAATTTGCTGGTGTTTTGCAATGTTGAGGTTGTTGTTGTTTTTCAATGTTGTGGTTGTTGTTGAATTTGTTGGTGTTTTTAAATGTTGAGGTTGTTGTTGTTTTTCAATGTTGAGGTTGTTGTTGTATTTGTTGGTGTTTTTCAATGTTGAGGTTGTTGTTGTTTTTCAATGCTGAGGTTGTTGTTGAATTTGTTAGTGTTTTTCTATGTTGAGGCTGTTGTTGAATTTGTTGGTGTTTTTCAATGTTGAGGTTGTTGTTGTTTTTCAATGTTGAGGTTGTTGTTGATTTTGTTGGTGTTTTTCAATGTTTAGCTTGTTGTTGTTTTTCAATGTTGAGGTTGTTGTTGAATTTGTTGGTGTTTTTCAATGTTGAGGTTGTTGTTGAATTTGTTGGTGTTTTTCAATGTTGAGGTTGTTGTTGTTTTTCAATGTTGAGGTTGTTGTTGAATTTGTTGGTGTTTTTCAATGTTGAGTTTGTTGTTGTTTTTCAATGTTGAGGTTGTTGTTGAATTTGTTGGTGTTTTTCAATGTTGTGGTTGTTGTTGTTTTTCAATGTTGAGTTTGTTGTTGAATTTGCTGGTGCTTTTCAATGTTGAGGTTGTTGATGAATTAGTTGGTGTTTTTCAATGTTGAGGTTGTTGTTGTTTTTCAATGTTGAGGTTGTTGTTGAATTTGTTGGTCTTTTTCAATGTTGAGTTTGTTGCTGAATTTGTTGTTGTTTTTCAATGTTGAGGTTGTTGCTGTTTTTCAATGTTGAGGTTGTTGTTGAATTTGTTGGTGTTATTCAATGTTGAGGTTGTTGTTGTTTTTCAATGCTGAGGTTGTTGTTGAATTTGTTGTTGTTTTTCAATGTTGAGGTTGTTGTTGAATTTGTTGGTGTTTTTCATTGTTGAGGTTGTTGTTGTTTTTCAATGTTGAGGTTGTTGAATTTGTTGGTGTTTTTCAATGTTGAGGTTGTTGTTGAAGTTGTTGGTGTTTTTCAATGTTGAGGTTGTTGTTGTTTTTCAATGTTGAGGTTATTGTTGAATTTGTTGGTGTTTTTCAATGTTGAGGTTGTTGTTGTTTTTCAATGTTGAGGTTGTTGTTGAATTTGTTGGTGTTTTTCAATGTTGAGTTTGTTGTTGCTTTTCAATGTTGAGGTTGTTGTTGAATTTGTTGGTGTTTTTCAATGTTGAGGTTGTTGTTGAATTTGTTGGTGTTTTTCAATGTTGAGGTTGTTGTTGTTTTTCAATGTTGAGGTTGTTGTTGAATTTGTTGGTGTTTTTCAATGTTGAGGTTGTTGTTGTTTTTCAATGTTGAGGTTATTGTTGAATTTGTTGGTGTTTTTCAATGTTGAGGTTGTTGTTGAATTTGTTGGTGTTTTTCAATGTTGAGGTTGTTGTTGTTTTTCAATGTTGAGGTTATTGTTGAATTTGTTGGTGTTTTTCAATGTTGAGGTTGTTGTTGTTTTTCAATGTTGAGGTTGTTGTTGAATTTGTTGGTGTTTTTCAATGTTGAGTTTGTTGTTGCTTTTCAATGTTGAGGTTGTTGTTGAATTTGTTGGTGTTTTTCAATGTTGAGGTTGTTGTTGTTTTTCAATGTTCAGGTTGTTGTTGAATTTGTTGGTGCTTTTCAATGTTGAGGTTGTTGTTGAATTTGTTGGTGTTTTTCAATGTTGAGGTTGTTGTTGTTTTTCAATGTTGAGGTTGTTGTTGAATTTGTTGGTGTTTTTCAATGTTGAGTTTGTTGTTGAATTTGTTGGTGTTTTTCAATGTTGAGGTTGTTGTTGAATTTGTTGGTGTTTTTCAATGTTGAGGTTGTTTGTTGATTTTGTTGGTGTTTTTCAATGTGGAGGTTGTTGCTGTTTTTCAATGTTGAGGTTGTTGTTGAATTTGTTGGTGTTTTACAATGTTGAGATTGTTGTTGAATTTGTTGGTGTTATTAAATGTTGAGGTTGTTGTTGAATTTGTTGGTGTTTTTCAATGTTGAGGTTGTTGTTGTTTTTCAATGTTGAGGTTGTTGTTGAATTTGTTGGTGTTTTTCAATGTTGAGGTTGTTTTTGTTTTGCAATGTTGAGGTTGTTGTTGAATTTGTTGGTGTTTTTCAATTTCGAGGTTGTTGTTGAATTTGTTGGTGTTTGTCAATGTTGAAGTTGTTGTTGAATTTGTTGGTGTTTTTCAATGTTGAGGTTGTTGTTGTTTTTCAATGTTGCGGTTGTTGTTGAATTTGTTGGTTTTTTTCAATGCTGAGGTTGTTGTTGTTTTTCAATGCTGAGGTTGTTGTTGAATTTGTTGGTGTTTTTAAATGTTGAGGTTGTTGTTGAATTTGTTGGTGTTTTTCAATGTTGAGGTTGTTGTTGTTTTTCAATGTTGAGGTTGTTGTTGAATTTGTTGGTGTTTTTCAATAATGAGGTTGTTGTTGTTTTTCAATGTTGAAGTTGTTGAATTTGTTGGTGTTTTTCAATGTTGAGGTTGTTGTTGTTTTTCAATGTTGAGGTTGTTCTGAATTTGTTCGTGTTTTTCAATGTCGAGGTTGTTGTTGTTTTTCAATGCTGAGGTTGTTGTTGAATTTGTTGGTGTTTTTCAATGTTGAAGTTGTTGTTGAATTTGTTGGTGTTTTTCAATGTTGAGGTTGTTGTTGTTTTTCAATGTTGAGGTTGTTGTTGAATTTGTTGGTGTTTTTGAATGTTGAGGTTGTTGTTGTTTTTCAATGTTGAGGTTGTTGTTGAATTTGTTGGTGTTTTTCAATGTTGAGGTTGTTGTTGTTTTTCAATGTTGAGGTTATTGTTGAATTTGTTGGTGTTTTTCAATGTTGAGGTTGTTGTTGTTTTTCAATGTTGAGGTTGTTGTTGAATTTGTTGGTGTTTTTCAATGTTGAGTTTGTTGTTGCTTTTCAATGTTGAGGTTGTTGTTGAATTTGTTGTTGTTTTTCAATGTTGAGGTTGTTGTTGAATTTGTTGGTGTTTTTCAATGTTGAGGTTGTTGTTGAATTTGTTGGTGTTTTTCAATGTTGAGGTTGTTGGTGTTTTTCAATGTTGAGGTTGTTGTTGAATTTGTTGGTGTTTTTCAATGTTGAGATTCTTGTTGTTTTTCAATGTTGAGGTTGTTTTTGAATTTGTTGGTGTTTTTAAATGTTGAGGTTGTTGTTGAATTTGTTGGTGTTTTTCAATGTTGAGGTTGTTGTTGTTTTTCAATGTTGAGGTTGTTGTTGAATTTGTTGGTGTTTTTCAATGTTGAGGTTGTTGTTGTTTTTCAATGTTGAGGTTGTTGTTGAATTTGTTGGTGTTTTTCAATTTCGAGGTTGTTGTTGAATTTGTTGGTGTTTTTCAATGTTGAAGTTGTTGTTGAATTTGTTGGTGTTTTTCAATGTTGATGTTGTTGTTGTTTTTCAATGTTGAGGTTGTTCTGAATTTGTTGGTGTTTTTCAATGTTGAGGTTGTTGTTGTTTTTCAATGCTGAGGTTGTTGTTGAATTTGTAGGTGTTTTTCAATGTTGAGGTTGTTGTTGAATTTGTTGGTGTTTTTCAATGTTGAGGTTGTTGTTGAATTTGTTGGTGTTTTTCAATGTTGAGGTTGTTGTTGTTTTTCAATGTTGAGGTTGTTGTTGAATTTGTTGGTGTTTTTCAATGTTGAGGTTTTTGTTGTTTTTCAATGTTGAGGTTGTTGTTGAATTTGTTGGTGTTTTTCAATGTTGAGGTTGTTGTTGAATTTATTGGTGTTTTTCAATGTTGAGGTTGTTGTTGTTTTTCAATGTTGAGGTTATTGTTGAATTTGTTGGTGTTTTTCAATGTTGAGGTTGTTGTTGTTTTTCAATGTTGAGGTTGTTGTTGAATTTGTTGGTGTTTTTCAATGTTGAGTTTGTTGTTGCTTTTCAATGTTGAGGTTGTTGTTGAATTTGTTGGTGTTTTTCAATGTTGAGGTTGTTGTTGATTTTGTTGGTGTTTTTCAATGTTGAGGTTGTTGTTGAATTTGTTGGTGTTTTTCAATGTTGAGGTTGTTGCTGTTTTTCAATGTTGAGGTTGTTGTTGAATTTGTTGGTGTTTTTCAATGTTGAGATTGTTGTTGTTTTTCAATGTTGAGGTTGTTGTTGAATTTGTTGGTGTTTTTAAATGTTGAGGTTGTTGTTGAATTTGTTGGTGTTTTTCAATGTTGAGGTTGTTGTTGTTTTTCAATGTTGAGGTTGTTGTTGAATTTGTTGGTGTTTTTCAATGTTGAGGTTGTTGTTGTTTTTCAATGTTGAGGTTGTTGTTGAATTTGTTGGTGTTTTTCAATTTCGAGGTTGTTGTTGAATTTGTTGGTGTTTTTCAATGTTGAAGTTGTTGTTGAATTTGTTGGTGTTTTTCAATGTTGAGGTTGTTGTTGTTTTTCAATGTTGAGGTGGTTCTGAATTTGTTGGTGTTTTTCAATGTTGAGGTTGTTGTTGTTTTTCAATGCTGTGGTTGTTGTTGAATTTGTTGGTGTTTTTCAATGTTGAGGTTGTTGTTGAATTTGTTGGTGTTTTTCAATGTTGAGGTTGTTGTTGTTTTTCAATGTTGAGGTTGTTGTTGAATTTGTTGGTGTTTTTCAATGTTGAGGTTGTTGTTGTTTTTCAATGTTGAGGTTGTTGTTGAATTTGTTGTTGTTTTTCAATGTTGAGGTTATTGTTGAATTTGTTGGTGTTTTTCAATGTTGAGGTTGTTGTTGTTTTTCAATTTTGAGGTTGTTGTTGAATTTGTTGGTGTTTTTCAATGTTGAGTTTGTTGTTGCTTTTCAATGTTGAGGTTGTTGTTGAATTTGTTGGTGTTTTTCAATGTTGAGGTTGTTGTTGTTTTTCAATGTTGAGGTTATTGTTGAATTTGTTGGTGTTTTTCAATGTTGAGGTTGTTGTTGTTTTTCAATGTTGAGGTTGTTGTTGAATTTGTTGGTGTTTTTCAATGTTGAGGTTGTTTTTGTTTTGCAATGTTGAGGTTGTTGTTGAATTTGTTGGTGTTTTTCAATTTCGAGGTTGTTGTTGAATTTGTTGGTGTTTGTCAATGTTGAAGTTGTTGTTGAATTTGTTGGTGTTATTAAATGTTGAGGTTGTTGTTGAATTTGTTGGTGTTTTTCAATGTTGAGGTTGTTGTTGTTTTTCAATGTTGAGGTTGTTGTTGAATTTGTTGGTGTTTTTCAATGTTGAGGTTGTTTTTGTTTTGCAATGTTGAGGTTGTTGTTGAATTTGTTGGTGTTTTTCAATTTCGAGGTTGTTGTTGAATTTGTTGGTGTTTGTCAATGTTGAAGTTGTTGTTGAATTTGTTGGTGTTTTTCAATGTTGAGGTTGTTGTTGTTTTTCAATGTTGCGGTTGTTGTTGAATTTGTTGGTTTTTTTCAATGTTGAGGTTGTTGTTGTTTTTCAATGCTGAGGTTGTTGTTGAATTTGTTGGTGTTTTTCAATGTTGAGGTTGTTGTTGAATTTGTTGGTGTTTTTCAATGTTGAGGTTGTTGTTGTTTTTCAATGTTGAGGTTGTTGTTGAATTTGTTGGTGTTTTTCAATGTTGAGGTTGTTGTTGTTTTTCAATGTTGAAGTTGTTGAATTTGTTGGTGTTTTTCAATGTTGAGGTTGTTGTTGTTTTTCAATGTTGAGGTTGTTCTGAATTTGTTCGTGTTTTTCAATGTCGAGGTTGTTGTTGTTTTTCAATGCTGAGGTTGTTGTTGAATTTGTTGGTGTTTTTCAATGTTGAAGTTGTTGTTGAATTTGTTGGTGTTTTTCAATGTTGAGGTTGTTGTTGTTTTTCAATGTTGAGGTTGTTGTTGAATTTGTTGGTGTTTTTCAATGTTGAGGTTGTTGTTGTTTTTCAATGTTGAGGTTGTTGTTGAATTTGTTGGTGTTTTTCAATGTTGAGGTTGTTATTCAATTTGTTGGTGTTTTTCAATGTTGAGGTTGTTGTTGTTTTTCAATGTTGAGGTTATTGTTGAATTTGTTGGTGTTTTTCAATGTTGAGGTTGTTGTTGTTTTTCAATGTTGAGGTTGTTGTTGAATTTGTTGGTGTTTTTCAATGTTGAGTTTGTTGTTGCTTTTCAATGTTGAGGTTGTTGTTGAATTTGTTGTTGTTTTTCAATGTTGAGGTTGTTGTTGAATTTGTTGGTGTTTTTCAATGTTGAGGTTGTTGTTGAATTTGTTGGTGTTTTTCAATGTTGAGGTTGTTGGTGTTTTTCAATGTTGAGGTTGTTGTTGAATTTGTTGGTGTTTTTCAATGTTGAGATTCTTGTTGTTTTTCAATGTTGAGGTTGTTTTTGAATTTGTTGGTGTTTTTAAATGTTGAGGTTGTTGTTGAATTTGTTGGTGTTTTTCAATGTTGAGGTTGTTGTTGTTTTTCAATGTTGAGGTTGTTGTTGAATTTGTTGGTGTTTTTCAATGTTGAGGTTGTTGTTGTTTTTCAATGTTGAGGTTGTTGTTGAATTTGTTGGTGTTTTTCAATTTCGAGGTTGTTGTTGAATTTGTTGGTGTTTTTCAATGTTGAAGTTGTTGTTGAATTTGTTGGTGTTTTTCAATGTTGATGTTGTTGTTGTTTTTCAATGTTGAGGTTGTTCTGAATTTGTTGGTGTTTTTCAATGTTGAGTTTGTTGTTGTTTTTCAATGCTGAGGTTGTTGTTGAATTTGTAGGTGTTTTTCAATGTTGAGGTTGTTGTTGAATTTGTTGGTGTTTTTCAATGTTGAGGTTGTTGTTGAATTTGTTGGTGTTTTTCAATGTTGAGGTTGTTGTTGTTTTTCAATGTTGAGGTTGTTGTTGAATTTGTTGGTGTTTTTCAATGTTGAGGTTTTTGTTGTTTTTCAATGTTGAGGTTGTTGTTGAATTTGTTGGTGTTTTTCAATGTTGAGGTTGTTGTTGAATTTATTGGTGTTTTTCAATGTTGAGGTTGTTGTTGTTTTTCAATGTTGAGGTTATTGTTGAATTTGTTGGTGTTTTTCAATGTTGAGGTTGTTGTTGTTTTTCAATGTTGAGGTTGTTGTTGAATTTGTTGGTGTTTTTCAATGTTGAGTTTGTTGTTGCTTTTCAATGTTGAGGTTGTTGTTGAATTTGTTGGTGTTTTTCAATGTTGAGGTTGTTGTTGAATTTGTTGGTGTTTTTCAATGTTGAGGTTGTTGTTGAATTTGTTGGTGTTTTTCAATGTTGAGGTTGTTGCTGTTTTTCAATGTTGAGGTTGTTGTTGAATTTGTTGGTGTTTTTCAATGTTGAGATTGTTGTTGTTTTTCAATGTTGAGGTTGTTGTTGAATTTGTTGGTGTTTTTAAATGTTGAGGTTGTTGTTGAATTTGTTGGTGTTTTTCAATGTTGAGGTTGTTGTTGTTTTTCAATGTTGAGGTTGTTGTTGAATTTGTTGGTGTTTTTCAATGTTGAGGTTGTTGTTGTTTTTCAATGTTGAGGTTGTTGTTGAATTTGTTGGTGTTTTTCAATTTCGAGGTTGTTGTTGAATTTGTTGGTGTTTTTCAATGTTGAAGTTGTTGTTGAATTTGTTGGTGTTTTTCAATGTTGAGGTTGTTGTTGTTTTTCAATGTTGAGGTGGTTCTGAATTTGTTGGTGTTTTTCAATGTTGAGGTTGTTGTTGTTTTTCAATGCTGTGGTTGTTGTTGAATTTGTTGGTGTTTTTCAATGTTGAGGTTGTTGTTGAATTTGTTGGTGTTTTTCAATGTTGAGGTTGTTGTTGTTTTTCAATGTTGAGGTTGTTGTTGAATTTGTTGGTGTTTTTCAATGTTGAGGTTGTTGTTGTTTTTCAATGTTGAGGTTGTTGTTGAATTTGTTGTTGTTTTTCAATGTTGAGGTTATTGTTGAATTTGTTGGTGTTTTTCAATGTTGAGGTTGTTGTTGTTTTTCAATTTTGAGGTTGTTGTTGAATTTGTTGGTGTTTTTCAATGTTGAGTTTGTTGTTGCTTTTCAATGTTGAGGTTGTTGTTGAATTTGTTGGTGTTTTTCAATGTTGAGGTTGTTGTTGTTTTTCAATGTTGAGGTTATTGTTGAATTTGTTGGTGTTTTTCAATGTTGAGGTTGTTGTTGTTTTTCAATGTTGAGGTTGTTGTTGAATTTGTTGGTGTTTTTCAATGTTGAGTTTGTTGTTGCTTTTCAATGTTGAGGTTGTTGTTGAATTTGTTGGTGTTTTTCAATGTTGAGGTTGTTGTTGAATTTGTTGGTGTTTTTCAATGTTGAGGTTGTTGTTGTTTTTCAATGTTGAGGTTGTTGTTGAATTTGTTGGTGTTTTTCAATGTTGAGGTTGTTGTTGTTTTTCAATGTTGAGGTTATTGTTGAATTTGTTGGTGTTCTTCAATGTTGAGGTTGTTGTTGAATTTGTTGGTGTTTTTCAATGTTGAGGTTGTTGTTGTTTTTCAATGTTGAGGTTATTGTTGAATTTGTTGGTGTTTTTCAATGTTGAGGTTGTTGTTGTTTTTCAATGTTGAGGTTGTTGTTGAATTTGTTGGTGTTTTTCAATGTTGAGTTTGTTGTTGCTTTTCAATGTTGAGGTTGTTGTTGAATTTGTTGGTGTTTTTCAATGTTGAGGTTGTTGTTGTTTTTCAATGTTCAGGTTGTTGTTGAATTTGTTGGTGCTTTTCAATGTTGAGGTTGTTGTTGAATTTGTTGGTGTTTTTCAATGTTGAGGTTGTTGTTGTTTTTCAATGTTGAGGTTGTTGTTGAATTTGTTGGTGTTTTTCAATGTTGAGTTTGTTGTTGAATTTGTTGGTGTTTTTCAATGTTGAGGTTGTTGTTGAATTTGTTGGTGTTTTTCAATGTTGAGGTTGTTTGTTGATTTTGTTGGTGTTTTTCAATGTTGAGGTTGTTGCTGTTTTTCAATGTTGAGGTTGTTGTTGAATTTGTTGGTGTTTTACAATGTTGAGATTGTTGTTGAATTTGTTGGTGTTTTTAAATGTTGAGGTTGTTGTTGAATTTGTTGGTGTTTTTCAATGTTGAGGTTGTTGTTGTTTTTCAATGTTGAGGTTGTTGTTGAATTTGTTGGTGTTTTTCAATGTTGAGGTTGTTTTTGTTTTGCAATGTTGAGGTTGTTGTTGAATTTGTTGGTGTTTTTCAATTTCGAGGTTGTTGTTGAATTTGTTGGTGTTTGTCAATGTTGAAGTTGTTGTTGAATTTGTTGGTGTTTTTCAATGTTGAGGTTGTTGTTGTTTTTCAATGTTGCGGTTGTTGTTGAATTTGTTGGTTTTTTTCAATGTTGAGGTTGTTGTTGTTTTTCAATGCTGAGGTTGTTGTTGAATTTGTTGGTGTTTTTCAATGTTGAGGTTGTTGTTGAATTTGTTGGTGTTTTTCAATGTTGAGGTTGTTGTTGTTTTTCAATGTTGAGGTTGTTGTTGAATTTGTTGGTGTTTTTCAATGTTGAGGTTGTTGTTGTTTTTCAATGTTGAAGTTGTTGAATTTGTTGGTGTTTTTCAATGTTGAGGTTGTTGTTGTTTTTCAATGTTGAGGTTGTTCTGAATTTGTTCGTGTTTTTCAATGTCGAGGCTGTTGTTGTTTTTCAATGCTGAGGTTGTTGTTGAATTTGTTGGTGTTTTTCAATGTTGAGGTTGTTGTTGAATTTGTTGGTGTTTTTCAATGTTGAGGTTGTTGTTGTTTTTCAATGTTGAGGTTGTTGTTGAATTTGTTGGTGTTTTTCAATGTTGAGGTTGTTGTTGTTTTTCAATGTTGAGGTTGTTGTTGAATTTGTTGGTGTTTTTCAATGTTGAGGTTGTTATTCAATTTGTTGGTGTTTTTCAATGTTGAGGTTGTTGTTGTTTTTCAATGTTGAGGTTATTGTTGAATTTGTTGGTGTTTTTCAATGTTGAGGTTGTTGTTGTTTTTCAATGTTGAGGTTGTTGTTGAATTTGTTGGTGTTTTTCAATGTTGAGTTTGTTGTTGCTTTTCAATGTTGAGGTTGTTGTTGAATTTGTTGTTGTTTTTCAATGTTGAGGTTGTTGTTGAATTTGTTGCTGTTTTTTAATGTTGAGGTTGTTGTTGAATTTGTTGGTGTTTTTCAATGTTGAGGTTGTTGGTGTTTTTCAATGTTTAGGTTGTTGTTGAATTTGTTGGTGTTTTTCAATGTTGAGATTCTTGTTGTTTTTCAATGTTGAGGTTGTTTTTGAATTTGTTGGTGTTTTTAAATGTTGAGGTTGTTGTTGAATTTGTTGGTGTTTTTCAATGTTGAGGTTGTTGTTGTTTTTCAATGTTGAGGTTGTTGTTGAATTTGTTGGTGTTTTTCAATGTTGAGGTTGTTGTTGTTTTTCAATGTTGAGGTTGTTGTTGAATTTGTTGGTGTTTTTCAATTTCGAGGTTGTTGTTGAATTTGTTGGTGTTTTTCAATGTTGAAGTTGTTGTTGAATTTGTTGGTGTTTTTCAATGTTGATGTTGTTGTTGTTTTTCAATGTTGAGGTTGTTCTGAATTTGTTGGTGTTTTTCAATGTTGAGGTTGTTGTTGTTTTTCAATGCTGAGGTTGTTGTTGAATTTGTTGGTGTTTTTCAATGTTGAGGTTGTTGTTGAATTTGTTGGTGTTTTTCAATGTTGAGGTTGTTGTTGAATTTGTTGGTGTTTTTCAATGTTGAGGTTGTTGTTGTTTTTCAAAGTTGAGGTTGTTGTTGAATTTGTTGGTGTTTTTCAATGTTGAGGTTTTTGTTGTTTTTCAATGTTGAGGTTGTTGTTCAATTTGTTGGTGTTTTTCAATGTTGAGGTTGTTGTTGAATTTATTGGTGTTTTTCAATGTTGAGGTTGTTGTTGTTTTTCAATGTTGAGGTTATTGTTGAATATGTTGGTGTTTTTCAATGTTGAGGTTGTTGTTGTTTTTCAATGTTGAGGTTGTTGTTGAATTTGTTGGTGTTTTTCAATGTTGAGTTTGTTGTTGCTTTTCAATGTTGAGGTTGTTGTTGAATTTGTTGGTGTTTTTCAATGTTGAGGTTGTTGTTGAATTTGTTGGTGTTTTTCAATGTTGAGGTTGTTGTTGAATTTGTTGGTGTTTTTCAATGTTGAGGTTGTTGCTGTTTTTCAATGTTGAGGTTGTTGTTGAATTTGTTGGTGTTTTTCAATGTTGAGATTGTTGTTGTTTTTCAATGTTGAGGTTGTTGTTGAATTTGTTGGTGTTTTTAAATGTTGAGGTTGTTGTTGAATTTGTTGGTGTTTTTCAATGTTGAGGTTGTTGTTGTTTTTCAATGTTGAGGTTGTTGTTGAATTTGTTGGTGTTTTTCAATGTTGAGGTTGTTGTTGTTTTTCAATGTTGAGGTTGTTGTTGAATTTGTTGGTGTTTTTCAATTTCGAGGTTGTTGTTGAATTTGTTGGTGTTTTTCAATGTTGAAGTTGTTGTTGAATTTGTTGGTGTTTTTCAATGTTGAGGTTGTTGTTGTTTTTCAATGTTGAGGTGGTTCTGAATTTGTTGGTGTTTTTCAATGTTGAGGTTGTTGTTGTTTTTCAATGCTGTGGTTGTTGTTGAATTTGTTGGTGTTTTTCAATGTTGAGGTTGTTGTTGAATTTGCTGGTGTTTTTCAATGTTGAGGTTGTTGTTGTTTTTCAATGTTGAGGTTGTTGTTGAATTTGTTGGTGTTTTTCAATGTTGAGGTTGTTGTTGTTTTTCAATGTTGAGGTTGTTGTTGAATTTGTTGTTGTTTTTCAATGTTGAGGTTATTGTTGAATTTGTTGGTGTTTTTCAATGTTGAGGTTGTTGTTGTTTTTCAATGTTGAGGTTGTTGTTGAATTTGTTGGTGTTTTTCAATGTTGAGTTTGTTGTTGCTTTTCAATGTTGAGGTTGTTGTTGAATTTGTTGGTGTTTTTCAATGTTGAGGTTGTTGTTGTTTTTCAATGTTGAGGTTATTGTTGAATTTGTTGGTGTTTTTCAATGTTGAGGTTGTTGTTGTTTTTCAATGTTGAGGTTGTTGTTGAATTTGTTGGTGTTTTTCAATGTTGAGTTTGTTGTTGCTTTTCAATGTTGAGGTTGTTGTTGAATTTGTTGGTGTTTTTCAATGTTGAGGTTGTTGTTGAATTTGCTGGTGTTTTTCAATGTTGAGGTTGTTGTTGTTTTTCAATGTTGAGGTTGTTGTTGAATTTGTTGGTGTTTTTCAATGTTGAGGTTGTTGTTGTTTTTCAATGTTGAGGTTATTGTTGAATTTGTTGGTGTTTTTCAATGTTGAGGTTGTTGTTGAATTTGTTGGTATTTTTCAATGTTGAGGTTGTTGTTGTTTTTCAATGTTCAGGTTATTGTTGAATTTGTTGGTGTTTTTCAATGTTGAGGTTGTTGTTGTTTTTCAATGTTGAGGTTGTTGTTGAATTTGTTGGTGTTTTTCAATGTTGAGGTTGTTGTTGTTTTTCAATGTTCAGGTTGTTGTTGAATTTGTTGGTGCTTTTCAATGTTGAGGTTGTTGTTGAATTTGTTGGTGTTTTTCAATGTTGAGGTTGTTGTTTTTCAATGTTGAGGTTATTGTTGAATTTGTTGGTGTTTTTCAATGTTGAGGTTGTTGTTGTTTTTCAATGTTGAGGTTGTTGTTGAATTTGTTGGTGTTTTTCAATGTTGAGTTTGTTGTTGCTTTTCAATGTTGAGGTTGTTGTTGAATTTGTTGGTGTTTTTCAATGTTGAGGTTGTTGTTGTTTTTCAATGTTGAGGTTATTGTTGAATTTGTTGGTGTTTTTCAATGTTGAGGTTGTTGTTGTTTTTCAATGTTGAGGTTGTTGTTGAATTTGTTGGTTTTTTTCAAAGTTGAGTTTGTTGTTGCTTTTCAATGTTGAGGTTGTTGTTGAATTTGTTGGTGTTTTTCAATGTTGAGGTTGTTGTTGAATTTGTTGGTGTTTTTCAATGTTGAGGTTGTTGTTGTTTTTCAATGTTGAGGTTGTTGTTGAATTTGTTGGTGTTTTTCAATGTTGAGGTTGTTGTTGTTTTTCAATGTTGAGGTTATTGTTGAATTTGTTGGTGTTTTTCAATGTTGAGGTTGTTGTTGAATTTGTTGGTGTTTTTCAATGTTGAGGTTGTTGTTGTTTTTCAATGTTGAGGTTGTTGTTGAGTTTGTTATTGTTTTTCAATGTTGAGGTTTTTGTTGAATTTGTTGGTGTTTTTCAATGTTGAGGTTGTTGTTGAATTTGTTGGTGTTTTTCAATGTTGAGGTTGTTGTTGTTTTTAAATGTTGAGGTTGTTGTTGAATTTGTTGGTGTTTTTTCAATTTTGATGTTGTTGGTGTTTTTCAATGTTGAGGTTGTTGTTGAATTTGATGGTGTTTTTCAATGTCGAGGTTGTTGTTGAATTTGTTGGTGTTTTTCAATGTTGAAGTTGTTGTTGAATTTGTTGGTGTTTTTCAATGTTGAGGTTGTTGTTGAATTTGTTGGTGTTTTTCAATGTTGAAGTTTTTGTTGAATTTGTTGGTGTATTTCAATGTTGAGGTTGTTGTTGTTTTTCAATGTTGAGGTTGTTGTTGAATTTGTTGGTGTTTTTCAATGTTGAGGTTGTTGTTGTTTTTCAAAGCTGAGGTTGTTGTTGAATTTGTTGGTGTTTTTCAATGTTGAGGTTGTTGTTGAATTTGTTGGTGTTTTTCAATGTTGACGTTGTTGTTGTTTTTCAATGTTGAGGTTGTTGTTGAATTTGTTGTTGTTTTTCAATGTTGAGGTTGTTGTTGTTTTTCAATGTTGAGGTTGTTGTTGAATTTGTTGGTGTTTTTCAATGTTGAAGTTGTTGTTGAATTTGTTGGTGTTTTTCAATGTTGAGGTTGTTGTTGTTTTTCAATGTTGAGGTTGTTGTTGAATTTGTTGGTGTTTTTCAATGTTGAGTTTGTTGTTGTTTTTCAATGTTGAGGTTGTTGTTGAATATGTTGGTGTTTTTCAATGTTGAGGTTGTTGTTGTTTTTCAATGTTGAGGTTGTTGTTGTTTTTAAATGTTGGGGTTGTTGTTGAATTTGTTGGTGTTTTTCAATTTTGAGGATGTTGTTGTTTTTCAATGTTGAGGTTGTTGTTGAATTTGTTGGTGTTTTTCCATGATGAGGTTGTTGTTGTTTTTCAAAGTTGAGGTTGTTGTTGAATTTGTTGGTGTTTTTCAATGTTGAATTTTTTGTTGAATTTGTTGGTGTTTTTCAATGTTGAGGTTGCTGTTGTTTTTCAATGTTGAGGTTTGTTGTTGAATTTGTTGGTGATTTTCAATGTTGAGGTTGCTGTTGTTTTTCAATGTTGAGGTTGTTGTTGAATTTGTTTGTGTTTTTCAATTTCGAGGTTGTTGTTGAATTTGTTGGTGTTTGTCAATGTTGAAGTTGTTGTTGAATTTGTTGGTGTTTTTCAATGTTGAGGTTGTTGTTGTTTTTCAATGTTGAGGTTGTTGTTGAATTTGTTGGTATTTTTCAATGTTGAGGTTGTTGTTGTTTTTCAATGCTGAGGTTGTTGTTGAATTTGTTGGTGTTTATCAATGTTGAGGTTGTTGTTGAATTTGTTGGTGTTTTTCAATGTTGAGGTTGTTGTTGTTTTTCAATGTTGAGGTTGTTGTTGAATTTGTTGGTGTTTTTCAATGTTGAGGTTGTTGTTGTTTTTCAATGTTGAGGTTGTTGTTGAATTTGATGGTGTTTTTCAATGTTGAGGTTGTTGTTGAATTTGTTGGTGTTTTTCAATGTTGAGGTTGTTGTTGTTTTTCAATGTTGAGGTTATTGTTGAATTTGTTGGTGTTTTTCAATGTTGAGGTTGTTGTTGTTTTTCAATGTTGAGGTTGTTGTTGAATTTGTTGGTGTTTTTCAATGTTGAGGTTGTTGTTGTTTTTCAATGTTGAGGTTGTTGTTGAATGTGTTGGTGTTTTTCAATGTTGAGGTTGTTGTTGTTTTTCAATGTTGAGGTTGTTGTTGAATTTGTTGGTGTTTTTCAATGTTGAGGTTGTTGGTGAATTTGTTGGTGTTTTTCAATGTTGAGGTTGTTGTTGTTTTTCAATGTTGAGGTTGTTGAATTTGTTGGTGTTTTTCAATCTTGAGTTTGTTGTTGAATTTGTTGGTGTTTTTCAATGTAGAGGTTGCTGTTGAATTTGCTGGTGTTTTTCAATGTTGAGGTTGTTGTTGTTTTTCAATGTTGAGGTTGTTGTTGAATTTGTTGGTGTTTTTCAATTTTGAGGTTGTTGTTGAATTTGCTGGTGTTTTTCAATGTTGAGGTTGTTGTTGTTTTTCAATGTTGAGGTTGTTGTTGAATTTGTTGGTGTTTTTCAATGTTGAGGTTGTTGTTGTTTTTCAATGTTGAGGCTATTGTTGAATTTGTTGGTGTTTTTCAATGTTGAGGTTGTTGTTGAATTTGTTGGTGTTTTTCAATGTTGAGGTTGTTGTTGTTTTTCAATGTTGAGGTTATTGTTGAATTTGTTGGTGTTTTTCAATGTTGAGGTTGTTGTTGTTTTTCAATGTTGAGGTTGTTGTTGAATTTGTTGGTCTTTTTCAATGTTGAGGTTGTTGTTGTTTTTCAATGTTCAGGTTGTTGTTGAATTTGAAGGTGCTTTTCAATGTTGAGGTTGTTGTTGAATTTGTTGGTGTTTTTCAATGTTGAGGTTGTTGTTGTTTTTCAATGTTGAGGTTATTGTTGAATTTGTTGGTGTTTTTCAATGTTGAGGTTGTTGTTGTTTTTCAATGTTGAGGTTGTTGTTGAATTTGTTGGTGTTTTTCAATGTTGAGTTTGTTGTTGCTTTTCAATGTTGAGGTTGTTGTTGAATTTGTTGGTGTTTTTCAATGTTGAGGTTGTTGTTGTTTTTCAATGTTGAGGTTATTGTTGAATTTGTTGGTGCTTTTCAATGTTGAGGTTGTTGTTGTTTTTCAATGTTGAGGTTGTTGTTGAATTTGTTGGTTTTTTTCAATGTTGAGTTTGTTGTTGCTTTTCAATGTTGAGGTTGTTGTTGAATTTGTTGGTGTTTTTCAATGTTGAGGTTGTTGTTGAATTTGTTGGTGTTTTTCAATGTTGAGGTTGTTGTTGTTTTTCAATGTTGAGGTTGTTGTTGAATTTGTTGGTGTTTTTCAATGTTGAGGTTGTTGTTGTTTTTCAATGTTGAGGTTATTGTTGAATTTGTTGGTGTTTTTCAATGTTGAGGTTGTTGTTGAATTTGTTGGTGTTTTTCAAAGTTGAGGTTGTTGTTGTTTTTCAATGTTGAGGTTGTTGTTGAGTTTGTTATTGTTTTTCAATGTTGAGGTTTTTGTTGAATTTGTTGGTGTTTTTCAATGTTGAGGTTGTTGTTGAATTTGTTGGTGTTTTTCAATGTTGAGGTTGTTGTTGTTTTTAAATGTTGAGGTTGTTGTTGAATTTGTTGGTGTTTTTTCAATTTTGATGTTGTTGGTGTTTTTCAATGTTGAGGTTGTTGTTGAATTTGATGGTGTTTTTCAATGTCGAGGTTGTTGTTGAATTTGTTGGTGTTTTTCAATGTTGAAGTTGTTGTTGAATTTGTTGGTGTTTTTCAATGTTGAGGTTGTCGTTGAATTTGTTGGTGTTTTTCAATGTTGAAGTTTTTGTTGAATTTGTTGGTGTATTTCAATGTTGAGGTTGTTGTTGTTTTTCAATGTTGAGGTTGTTGTTGAATTTGTTGGTGTTTTTCAATGTTGAGGTTGTTGTTGTTTTTCAAAGCTGAGGTTGTTGTTGAATTTGTTGGTGTTTTTCAATGTTGAGGTTGTTGTTGAATTTGTTGGTGTTTTTCAATGTTGACGTTGTTGTTGTTTTTCAATGTTGAGGTTGTTGTTGAATTTGTTGTTGTTTTTCAATGTTGAGGTTGTTGTTGTTTTTCAATGTTGAGGTTGTTGTTGAATTTGTTGGTGTTTTTCAATGTTGAAGTTGTTGTTGAATTTGTTGGTGTTTTTCAATGTTGAGGTTGTTGTTGTTTTTCAATGTTGAGGTTGTTGTTGAATTTGTTGGTGTTTTTCAATGTTGAGTTTGTTGTTGTTTTTCAATGTTGAGGTTGTTGTTGAATATGTTGGTGTTTTTCAATGTTGAGGTTGTTGTTGTTTTTCAATGTTGAGGTTGTTGTTGTTTTTAAATGTTGGGGTTGTTGTTGAATTTGTTGGTGTTTTTCAATTTTGAGGATGTTGTTGTTTTTCAATGTTGAGGTTGTTGTTGAATTTGTTGGTGTTTTTCCATGATGAGGTTGTTGTTGTTTTTCAAAGTTGAGGTTGTTGTTGAATTTGTTGGTGTTTTTCAATGTTGAATTTTTTGTTGAATTTGTTGGTGTTTTTCAATGTTGAGGTTGCTGTTGTTTTTCAATGTTGAGGTTTGTTGTTGAATTTGTTGGTGATTTTCAATGTTGAGGTTGCTGTTGTTTTTCAATGTTGAGGTTGTTGTTGAATTTGTTGGTGTTTTTCAATTTCGAGGTTGTTGTTGAATTTGTTGGTGTTTGTCAATGTTGAAGTTGTTGTTGAATTTGTTGGTGTTTTTCAATGTTGAGGTTGTTGTTGTTTTTCAATGTTGAGGTTGTTGTTGAATTTGTTGGTATTTTTCAATGTTGAGGTTGTTGTTGTTTTTCAATGCTGAGGTTGTTGTTGAATTTGTTGGTGTTTATTCAATGTTGAGGTTGTTGTTGAATTTGTTGGTGTTTTTCAATGTTGAGGTTGTTGTTGTTTTTCAATGTTGAGGTTGTTGTTGAATTTGTTGGTGTTTTTCAATGTTGAGGTTGTTGTTGTTTTTCAATGTTGAGGTTGTTGTTGAATTTGATGGTGTTTTTCAATGTTGAGGTTGTTGTTGAATTTGTTGGTGTTTTTCAATGTTGAGGTTGTTGTTGTTTTTCAATGTTGAGGTTATTGTTGAATTTGTTGGTGTTTTTCAATGTTGAGGTTGTTGTTGTTTTTCAATGTTGAGGTTGTTGTTGAATTTGTTGGTGTTTTTCAATGTTGAGGTTGTTGTTGTTTTTCAATGTTGAGGTTGTTGTTGAATGTGTTGGTGTTTTTCAATGTTGAGGTTGTTGTTGTTTTTCAATGTTGAGGTTGTTGTTGAATTTGTTGGTGTTTTTCAATGTTGAGGTTGTTGGTGAATTTGTTGGTGTTTTTCAATGTTGAGGTTGTTGTTGTTTTTCAATGTTGAGGTTGTTGAATTTGTTGGTGTTTTTCAATCTTGAGTTTGTTGTTGAATTTGTTGGTGTTTTTCAATGTAGAGGTTGCTGTTGAATTTGTTGGTGTTTTTCAATGTTGAGGTTGTTGTTCTTTTTCAATGTTGAGGTTGTTGTTGAGTTTGTTATTGTTATTCTTTGTTGAGGTTTTTGTTGAATTTGTTGGTGTTTTTCAATGTTGAGGTTGTTGTTGAATTTGTTGGTGTTTTTCAATGTTGAGGTTGTTGTTGTTTTTAAATGTTGAGGTTGTTGTTGAATTTGTTGGTGTTTTTAAATGTCGAGGTTGTTGTTGAATTTGTTGGTGCTTTTCAATGTTGAAGTTGTTGTTGAATTTGTTGGTGTTTTTCAATTTCGAGGTTGTTGTTGAATTTGTTGGTGTTTTTCAATGTTGAAGTTTTTGTTGAATTTGTTGGTGTTTTTCAATGTTGAGGTTGTTGTTGTTTTTCAATGTTGATGTTGTTGCTGTTTTTCAATGTTGAGGTTGTTGTTGAATTTGATGGTGTTTTTCAATGTCGAGGTTGTTGTTGAATTTGTTGGTGTTTTTCAATGTTGAAGTTGTTGTTGAATTTGTTGGTGTTTTTCAATTTCGAGGTTGTTGTTGAATTTGTTGGTGTTTTTCAATGTTGAAGTTTTTGTTGAATTTGTTGGTGTTTTTCAATGTTGAGGTTGTTGTTGTTTTTCAATGTTGAGGTTGTTGTTGAATTTGTTGGTGTTTTTCAATTTTGAGGTTGTTGTTGTTTTTCAAAGCTGAGGTTGTTGTTGAATTTGTTGGTGTTTTTCAATGTTGAGATTGTTGTTGAATTTGTTGGTGTTTTTCAATGTTGACGTTGTTGTTGTTTTTCAATGTTGAGGTTGTTGTTGAATTTGTTGGTGTTTTTCAATGTTGAGGTTGTTGTTGTTTTTCAATGTTGAGGTTGTTGTTGAATTTGTTGGTGTTTTTCAATGTTGAAGTTGTGGTTGAATTTTTTGGTGTTTTTCAATGTCGAGGTTGTTGTTGTTTTTCAATGTTGAGGTTGTTGTTGAATTTGTTGGTGTTTTTCAATGTTGAGTTTGTTGTTGTTTTTCAATGTTGAGGTTGTTGTTGAATATGTTGGTGTTTTTCAATGTTGAGGTTGTTGTTGTTTTTCAATGTTGAGGTTGTTGTTGTTTTTAAATGTTGGGGTTGTTGTTGAATTTGTTGGTGTTTTTCAATGTTGAAGTTTTTGTTGAATTTGTTGGTGTTTTTCAATGTTGAGGTTGTTGTTGTTTTTCAATGTTGAGGTTGTTGTTGAATTTGTTGGTGTTTTTCAATGTTGAGGTTGTTATTGTTTTTCAAAGCTGAAGTTGTTGTTGAATTTGTTGGTGTTTTTCAATGTTGAGGTTGTTGTTGAATTTGTTGGTGTTTTTCAATGTTGACGTTGTTGTTGTTTTTCAATGTTGAGGTTGTTGTTGAATTTGTTGGTGTTTTTCAATGTTGAGGTTGTTGTTGTTTTTCAATGTTGAGGTTGTTGTTGAATTTGCTGGTGTTTTTCAATGTTGAAGTTGTTGTTGAATTTGTTGGTGTTTTTCAATGTTGAGGTTGTTGTTGTTTTTCAATGTTGAGGTTGTTGTTGCATTTGTTGGTGTTTTTCAATGTTGAGTTTGTTGTTGTTTTTAAATGTTGAGGTTGTTGTTGAATATGTTGGTGTTTTTCAATGTTGAGGTTGTTGTTGTTTTTCAATGTTGAGGTTGTTGTAGTTTTTAAATCTTGGGGTTGTTGTTGAATTTGTTGGTGTTTTTCAATTTTGAGGATGTTGTTGTTTTTCAAAGTTGAGCTTGTTGTTGTATTTGTTGGTGTTTTTCAATTTCGAGGTTGTTGTTGAATTTGTTGGTGTTTGTCAATGTTGAAGTTGTTGTTGAATTTGTTGGTGTTTTTCAATGTTGAGGTTGTTGTTGTTTTTCAATGTTGAGGTTGTTGTTGAATTTGATGGTATTTTTCAATGTTGAGGTTGTTGTTGTTTTTCAATGCTGAGGTTGTTGTTGAATTTGTTGGTGTTTTTCAATGTTGAGGTTGTTGTTGAATTTGTTGGTGTTTTTCAATGTTGAGGTTGTTGTTGTTTTTCAATGTTGAGGTTGTTGTTGAATTTGTTGGTGTTTTTCAATGTTGAGGTTGTTGTTGTTTTTAAATGTTGAGGTTGTTGTTGAATTTGTTGGTGTTTTTTCAATATTGATGTTGTTGGTGTTTTTCAATGTTGAGGTTGTTGTTGAATTTGATGGTGTTTTTCAATGTCGAGGTTGTTGTTGAATATGTTGGTGTTTTTCAATGTTGAAGTTGTTGTTGAATTTGTTGGTGTTTTTCAATTTCGAGGTTGTTGTTGAATTTGTTGGTGCTTTTCAATGTTGAAGTTTTTGTTGAATTTGTTGGTGTTTTTCAATGTTGAGGTTGTTGTTGTTTTTCAATGTTGAGGTTGTTGTTGAATTTGTTGGTGTTTTTCAATGTTGAGGTTGTTGTTGTTTTTCAATTTTGATGTTGTTGCTGTTTTTCAATGTTGAGGTTGTTGTTGAATTTGATGGTGTTTTGCAATGTCGAGGTTGTTGTTGAATTTGTTGGTGTTTTTCAATGTTGAAGTTGTTGTTGAATTTGTTGGTGTTTTTCAATGTTGAGGTTGTTGTTGTTTTTCAAAGTTGATGTTGTTGCTGTTTTTCAATGTTGAGGTTGTTGTTGAATTTGATGGTGTTTTTCAATGTCGAGGTTGTTGTTGAATTTGTTGGTGTTTTTCAATGTTGAAGTTGTTGTTGAATTTGTTGGTGTTTTTCAATGTTGAGGTTGTTGTTGTTTTTCAATGTTGAGGTTGTTGTTGAATTTGTTGGTGTTTTTCAATGTTGAGGTTGTTGTTGTTTTTCAATGTTGAGGTTGTTGTTGAATTTGTTGGTGTTTTTCAATGTTGAGGTTGTTGTTGTTTTTCAATGTTGAGGTTGTTGTTGAATGTGTTGGTGTTTTTCAATGTTGAGGTTGTTGTTGTTTTTCAATGTTGAGGTTGTTGTTGAATTTGTTGGTGTTTTTCAATGTTGAGGTTGTTGTTGAATTTGTTGGTGTTTTTCAATGTTGAGGTTGTTGTTGTTTTTCAATGTTGAGGTTGTTGAATTTGTTGGTGTTTTTCAATCTTGAGTTTGTTATTGAATTTGTTGTTGTTTTTAAATGTTGAGGTTGTTGTTGAATTTGTTGGTGTTTTTTCAATTTTGATGTTGGTGTTTTTCAATGTTGAGGTTGTTGTTGAATTTGATGGTGTTTTTCAATGTCGAGGTTGTTGTTGAATTTGTTGGTGTTTTTCAATGTTGAAGTTGTTGTTGAATTTGTTGGTGTTTTTCAATGTTGAGGTTGTTGTTGAATTTGTTGGTGTTTTTCAATGTTGAAGTTTTTGTTGAATTTGTTGGCGTTTTTCAATGTTGAGGTTGTTGTTGTTTTTCAATGTTGAGGTTGTTGTTGAATTTGTTGGTGTTTTTCAATGTTGAGGTTGTTGTTGCTTTTCAAAGCTGAGGTTGTTGTTGAATTTGTTGGTGTTTTTCAATGTTGAGGTTGTTGTTGAATTTGTTGGTGTTTTTCAATGTTGACGTTGTTGTTGTTTTTCAATGTTGAGGTTGTTGTTGAATTTGTTGTTGTTTTTCAATGTTGAGGTTGTTGTTGTTTTTCAATGTTGAGGTTGTTGTTGAATTTGTTGGTGTTTTTCAATGTTGAAGTTGTTGTTGAATTTGTTGGTGTTTTTCAATGTTGAGGTTGTTGTTGTTTTTCAATGTTGAGGTTGTTGTTGAATTTGTTGGTGTTTTTCAATGTTGAGTTTCTTGTTGTTTTTCAATGTTGAGGGTGTTGTTGAATATGTTGGTGTTTTTCAATGTTGAGGTTGTTGTTGTTTTTCAATGTTGAGGTTGTTGTTGTTTTTAAATGTTGGGGTTGTTATTGAATTTGTTGGTGTTTTTCAATTTTGAGGATGTTGTTGTTTTTCAATGTTGAGGTTGTTGTTGAATTTGTTGGTGTTTTTCCATGATGAGGTTGTTGTTGTTTTTCAAAGTTGAGGTTGTTGTTGAATTTGTTGGTGTTTTTCAATGTTGAATTTTTTGTTAAATTTGTTGGTGTTTTTCAATGTTGAGGTTGTTGTTGTTTTTCAATGTTGAGGTTGTTGTTTAATTTGTTGGTGATTTTCAATGTTGAGGTTTCTGTTGTTTTTCAATGTTGAGGTTGTTGTTGAATTTGTTGGTGTTTTTCAATTTCGAGGTTGTTGTTGAATTTGTTGGTGTTTTTCAATGTTGAGGTTGTTGTTGTTTTTCAATGTTGAGGTTATTGTTGAATTTGTTGGTGTTTTTCAATGTTGAGGTTGTTGTTGTTTTTCAATGTTGAGGTTGTTGTTGAATTTGTTGGTGTTTTTCAATGTTGAGGTTGTTGTTGTTTTTCAATGTTGAGGTTGTTGTTGAATGTGTTGGTGTTTTTCAATGTTGAGGTTGTTGTTGTTTTTCAATGTTGAGGTTGTTGTTGAATTTGTTGGTGTTTTTCAATGTTGAGGTTGTTGTTGAATTTGTTGGTGTTTTTCAATGTTGAGGTTGTTGTTGTTTTTCAATGTTGAGGTTGTTGAATTTGTTGGTTTTTTTCAATCTTGAGTTTGTTGTTGAATTTGTTGGTGTTTTTCAATGTAGAGGTTGCTGTTGAATTTGTTGGTGTTTTTCAATGTTGAGGTTGTTGTTCTTTTTCAATGTTGAGGTTGTTGTTGAGTTTGTTATTGTTATTCTTTGTTGAGGTTTTTGTTGAATTTGTTGGTGTTTTTCAATGTTGAGGTTGTTGTTGAATTTGTTGGTGTTTTTCAATGTTGAGGTTGTTGTTGTTTTTAAATGTTGAGGTTGTTGTTGAATTTGTTGGTGTTTTTCAATGTCGAGGTTGTTGTTGAATTTGTTGGTGCTTTTCAATGTTGAAGTTGTTGTTGAATTTGTTGGTGTTTTTCAATTTCGAGGTTGTTGTTGAATTTGTTGGTGTTTTTCAATGTTGAAGTTTTTGTTGAATTTGTTGGTGTTTTTCAATGTTGAGGTTGTTGTTGTTTTTCAATGTTGATGTTGTTGCTGTTTTTCAATGTTGAGGTTGTTGTTGAATTTGATGGTGTTTTTCAATGTCGAGGTTGTTGTTGAATTTGTTGGTGTTTTTCAATGTTGAACTTTTTGTTGAATTTGTTGGTGTTTTTCAATGTTGAGGTTGTTGTTGTTTTTCAATGTTGAGGTTGTTGTTGAATTTGTTGGTGTTTTTCAATGTTGAGGTTGTTGTTGTTTTTCAAAGCTGAGGTTGTTGTTGAATTTGATGGTGTTTTTCAATGTTGAGATTGTTGTTGAATTTGTTGGTGTTTTTCAATGTTGACGTTGTTGTTGTTTTTCAATGTTGAGGTTGTTGTTGAATTTGTTGGTGTTTTTCAATGTTGAGGTTGTTGTTGTTTTTCAATGTTGAGGTTGTTGTTGAATTTGTTGTTGTTTTTCAATGTTGAGGGTGTTGTTGAATATGTTGGTGTTTTTCAATGTTGAGGTTGTTGTTGTTTTTCAATGTTGAGGTTGTTGTTGTTTTTAAATGTTGGGGTTGTTATTGAATTTGTTGGTGTTTTTCAATTTTGAGGATGTTGTTGTTTTTCAATGTTGAGGTTGTTGTTGAATTTGTTGGTGTTTTTCCATGATGAGGTTGTTGTTGTTTTTCAAAGTTGAGGTTGTTGTTGAATTTGTTGGTGTTTTTCAATGTTGAATTTTTTGTTAAATTTGTTGGTGTTTTTCAATGTTGAGGTTGTTGTTGTTTTTCAATGTTGAGGTTGTTGTTTAATTTGTTGGTGATTTTCAATGTTGAGGTTTCTGTTGTTTTTCAATGTTGAGGTTGTTGTTGAATTTGTTGGTGTTTTTCAATTTCGAGGTTGTTGTTGAATTTGTTGGTGTTTTTCAATGTTGAGGTTGTTGTTGTTTTTCAATGTTGAGGTTATTGTTGAATTTGTTGGTGTTTTTCAATGTTGAGGTTGTTGTTGTTTTTCAATGTTGAGGTTGTTGTTGAATTTGTTGGTGTTTTTCAATGTTGAGGTTGTTGTTGTTTTTCAATGTTGAGGTTGTTGTTGAATGTGTTGGTGTTTTTCAATGTTGAGGTTGTTGTTGTTTTTCAATGTTGAGGTTGTTGTTGAATTTGTTGGTGTTTTTCAATGTTGAGGTTGTTGTTGAATTTGTTGGTGTTTTTCAATGTTGAGGTTGTTGTTGTTTTTCAATGTTGAGGTTGTTGAATTTGTTGGTTTTTTTCAATCTTGAGTTTGTTGTTGAATTTGTTGGTGTTTTTCAATGTAGAGGTTGCTGTTGAATTTGTTGGTGTTTTTCAATGTTGAGGTTGTTGTTCTTTTTCAATGTTGAGGTTGTTGTTGAGTTTGTTATTGTTATTCTTTGTTGAGGTTTTTGTTGAATTTGTTGGTGTTTTTCAATGTTGAGGTTGTTGTTGAATTTGTTGGTGTTTTTCAATGTTGAGGTTGTTGTTGTTTTTAAATGTTGAGGTTGTTGTTGAATTTGTTGGTGTTTTTCAATGTCGAGGTTGTTGTTGAATTTGTTGGTGCTTTTCAATGTTGAAGTTGTTGTTGAATTTGTTGGTGTTTTTCAATTTCGAGGTTGTTGTTGAATTTGTTGGTGTTTTTCAATGTTGAAGTTTTTGTTGAATTTGTTGGTGTTTTTCAATGTTGAGGTTGTTGTTGTTTTTCAATGTTGATGTTGTTGCTGTTTTTCAATGTTGAGGTTGTTGTTGAATTTGATGGTGTTTTTCAATGTCGAGGTTGTTGTTGAATTTGTTGGTGTTTTTCAATGTTGAAGTTGTTGTTGAATTTGTTGGTGTTTTTCAATTTCGAGGTTGTTGTTGAATTTGTTGGTGTTTTTCAATGTTGAAGTTTTTGTTGAATTTGTTGGTGTTTTTCAATGTTGAGGTTGTTGTTGTTTTTCAATGTTGAGGTTGTTGTTGAATTTGTTGGTGTTTTTCAATGTTGAGGTTGTTGTTGTTTTTCAAAGCTGAGGTTGTTGTTGAATTTGTTGGTGTTTTTCAATGTTGAGATTGTTGTTGAATTTGTTGGTGTTTTTCAATGTTGACGTTGTTGTTGTTTTTCAATGTTGAGGTTGTTGTTGAATTTGTTGGTGTTTTTCAATGTTGAGGTTGTTGTTGTTTTTCAATGTTGAGGTTGTTGTTGAATTTGTTGGTGTTTTTCAATGTTGAAGTTGTGGTTGAAAATGTTGGTGTTTTTCAATGTTGAGGTTGTTGTTGTTTTTCAATGTTGAGGTTGTTGTTGAATTTGTTGGTGTTTTTCAATGTTGAGTTTGTTGTTGTTTTTCAATGTTGAGGTTGTTGTTGAATATGTTGGTGTTTTTCAATGTTGAGGTTGTTGTTGTTTTTCAATGTTGAGGTTGTTGTTGTTTTTAAATGTTGGGGTTGTTGTTGAATTTGTTGGTGTTTTTCAATGTTGAAGTTTTTGTTGAATTTGTTGGTGTTTTTCAATGTTGAGGTTGTTGTTGTTTTTCAATGTTGAGGTTGTTGTTGAATTTGTTGGTGTTTTTCAATGTTCAGGTTGTTATTGTTTTTCAAAGCTGAGGTTGTTGTTGAATTTGTTGGTGTTTTTCAATGTTGAGGTTGTTGTTGAATTTGTTGGTGTTTTTCAATGTTGACGTTGTTGTTGTTTTTCAATGTTGAGGTTGTTGTTGAATTTGTTGTTGTTTTTCAATGTTGAGGTTGTTGTTGTTTTTCAATGTTGAGGTTGTTGTTGAATTTGCTGGTGTTTTTCAATGTTGAAGTTGTTGTTGAATTTGTTGGTGTTTTTCAATGTTGAGGTTGTTGTTGTTTTTCAATGTTGAGGTTGTTGTTGCATTTGTTGGTGTTTTTCAATGTTGAGTTTGTTGTTGTTTTTAAATGTTGAGGTTGTTGTTGAATATGTTGGTGTTTTTCAATGTTGAGGTTGTTGTTGTTTTTCAATGTTGAGGTTGTTGTAGTTTTTAAATCTTGGGGTTGTTGTTGAATTTGTTGGTGTTTTTCAATTTTGAGGATGTTGTTGTTTTTCAAAGTTGAGCTTGTTGTTGTATTTGTTGGTGTTTTTCAATTTCGAGGTTGTTGTTGAATTTGTTGGTGTTTGTCAAAGTTGAAGTTGTTGTTGAATTTGTTGGTGTTTTTCAATGTTGAGGTTGTTGTTGTTTTTCAATGTTGAGGTTGTTGTTGAATTTGATGGTATTTTTCAATGTTGAGGTTGTTGTTGTTTTTCAATGCTGAGGTTGTTGTTGAATTTGTTGGTGTTTTTCAATGTTGAGGTTGTTGTTGAATTTGTTGGTGTTTTTCAATGTTGAGGTTGTTGTTGTTTTTCAATGTTGAGGTTGTTGTTGAATTTGTGGGTGTTTTTCAATGTTGAGGTTGTTGTTGTTTTTAAATGTTGAGGTTGTTGTTGAATTTGTTGGTGTTTTTTCAATATTGATGTTGTTGGTGTTTTTCAATGTTGAGGTTGTTGTTGAATTTGATGGTGTTTTTCAATGTCGAGGTTGTTGTTGAATATGTTGGTGTTTTTCGATGTTGAAGTTGTTGTTGAATTTGTTGGTGTTTTTCAATTTCGAGGTTGTTGTTGAATTTGTTGGTGCTTTTCAATGTTGAAGTTTTTGTTGAATTTGTTGGTGTTTTTCAATGTTGAGGTTGTTGTTGTTTTTCAATGTGGAGGTTGTTGTTGAATTTGTTGGTGTTTTTCAATGTTGAGGTTGTTGTTGTTTTTCAAAGCTGAGGTTGTTGTTGAATTTGTTGTTGTTTTTCAATGTTGAGGTTGTTGTTGAATTTGTTGGTGTTTTTCAATGTTGACGTTGTTGTTGTTTTTCAATGTTGAGGTTGTTGTTGAATTTGTTGGTGTTTTTCAATGTTGAGGTTGTTGTTGTTTTTCAATGTTGAGGTTGTTGTTGAATTTGTTGGTGTTTTTCAATGTTGAAGTTGTTGTTGAATTTGTTGGTGTTTTTCAATGTTGAGGTTGTTGTTGTTTTTCAATGTTGAGGTTGTTGTTGAATTTGTTGGTGTTTTTCAATGTTGAGTTTGTTGTTGTTTTTCAATGTTGAGGTTGTTGTTGAATATGTTGGTGTTTTTCAATGTTGAGGTTGTTGTTGTTTTTCAATGTTGAGGTTGTTGTTGTTTTTAAATGTTGGGGTTTTTGTTGAATTTGTTGTTGTTTTTCAATGTTGAAGTTTTTGCTGAATTTGTTGGTGTTTTTCAATGTTGAGGTTGTTGTTGTTTTTCAATGTTGAGGTTGTTGTTGAATTAGTTGGTGTTTTTCAATGTTGAGGTTGTTGTTGTTTTTCAAAGCTGAGGTTGTTGTTGAATTTGTTGGTGTTTTTCAATGTTGACGTTGTTGTTGTTTTTCAATGTTGAGGTTGTTGTTGAATTGGTTGGTGTTTTTCAATGTTGAGGTTGTTGTTGTTTTTCAATGTTGAGGTTGTTGTTGAATTTCTTGGTGTTTTTCAATGTTGAAGTTGTTGTTGAATTTCTTGGTGTTTTTCAATGTTGAGGTTGTTGTTGTTTTTCAATGTTGACGTTGTTGTTGAATTTGTTGGTGTTTTTCAATGTTGAGTTTGTTGTTGTTTTTCAATGTTGAGGTTGTTGTTGAATATGTTGGTGTTTTTCAATGTTGAGGTTGTTGTTGTTTTTCAATGTTGAGGTTGTTGTTGTTTTTAAATGTTGGGGTTCTTGTTGAATTTGTTGGTGTTTTTCAATTTTGAGGATGTTGTTGTTTTTCAATGTTGAGGTTGTTGTTGAATTTGTTGGTGTTTTTCCATGATGAGGTTGTTGTTGTTTTTCAAAGTTGAGGTTGTTGTTGAATTTGTTGGTGTTTTTCAATGTTGAATTTTTTGTTGAATTTGTTGGTGTTTTTCAATGTTGAGGTTGTTGTTGTTTTTCAATGTTGAGGTTGTTGTTGAATTTGTTGGTGATTTTCAATGTTGAGGTTGTTGTTGTTTTTCAATGTTGAGGTTGTTGTTGAATTTGTTGGTGTTTTTCAATTTCGAGGTTGTTGTTGAATTTGTTGGTGTTTGTCAATGTTGAAGTTGTTGTAGAATTTGTTGGTGTTTTTCAATGTTGAGGTTGTTGTTGTTTTTCAATGTTGAGGTTGTTGTTGAATTTGTTGGTATTTTTCAATGTTGAGGTTGTTGTTGTTTTTCAATGCTGAGGTTGTTGTTGAATTTGTTGGTGTTTTTCAATGTTGAGGTTGTTGTTGAATTTGTTGGTGTTTTTCAATGTTGAGGTTGTTGTTGTTTTTCAATGTTGAGGTTGTTGTTGAATTTGTTGGTGTTTTTCAATGTTGAGGTTGTTGTTGTTTTTCAATGTTGTGGTTGTTGTTGAATTTGTTGGTGTTTTTCAATGTTGAGGTTTTTGTTGAATTTGTTGGTGTTTTTCAATGTTGAGGTTGTTGTTGTTTTTCAATGTTGAGGTTATTGTTGAATTTGTTGGTGTTTTTCAATGTTGAGGTTGTTGTTGTTTTTCAATGTTGAGGTTGTTGTTGAATTTGTTGGTGTTTTTCAATGTTGAGGTTGTTGTTGTTTTTCAATGTTGAGGTTGTTGTTGAATGTGTTGGTGTTTTTCAATGTTGAGGTTGTTGTTGTTTTTCAATGTTGAGGTTGTTGTTGAATTTGTTGGTGTTTTTCAATGTTGAGGTTGTTGTTGAATTTGTTGGTGTTTTTCAATGTTGAGGTTGTTGTTGTTTTTCAATGTTGAGGTTGTTGAACTTGTTGGTGTTTATCAATCTTGAGTTTGTTGTTGAATTTGTTGGTGTTTTTCAATGTAGTGGTTGCTGTTAAATTTGTTGGTGTTTTTCAATGTTGAGGTTGTTGTTCTTTTTCAATGTTGAGGTTGTTGTTGAGTTTGTTATTGTTTTTCAATGTTGAGGTTTTTGTTGAATTTGTTGGTGTTTTTCAATGTTGTGGTTGTTGTTGAATTTGTTGGTGTTTTTCAATGTTGAGGTTGTTGTTGTTTTTAAATGTTGAGGTTGTTGTTGAATTTGTTGGTGTTTTTTCAATTTTGATGTTGTTGGTGTTTTTCAATGTTGAGGTTGTTGTTGAATTTGATGGTGTTTTTCAATGTCGAGGTTGTTGTTGAATTTGTTGGTGTTTTTCAATGTTGAGGTTGTTGTTGAATTTGTTGGTGTTTTTCAATTTCGAGGTTGTTGTTGAATTTGTTGGTGTTTTTCAATGTTGAGGTTGTTGTTGTTTTTAAATGTTGGGGTTGTTGTTGAATTTGTTGGTGTTTTTCAATGTTGAAGTTTTTGTTGAATTTGTTGGTGTTTTTCAATGTTGAGGTTGTTGTTGATTTTCAATGTTGAGGTTGTTGTTGAATTTGTTGGTGTTTTTCAATGTTGAGGTTGTTGTTGAATTTGTTGGTGTTTTTCAATGTTGACGTTGTTGTTGTTTTTCAATGTTGAGTTTGTTGTTGAATTTGTTGGTGTTTTTCAATGTTGAGGTTCTTGTTGTTTTTCAATGTTGAGGTTGTTGTTGAATTTCTTGGTGTTTTTCAATGTTGAAGTTGTTGTTGAATTTGTTGGTGTTTTTCAATGTTGAGGTTGTTGTTGTTTTTCAATGTTGAGGTTGTTGTTGAATTTGTTGGTGTTTTTCAATGTTGAGTTTGTTGTTGTTTTTCAATGTTGAGGTTGTTGTTGAATATGTTGGTGTTTTTCAATGTTGAGGTTGTTGTTGTTTTTCAATGTTGAGGTTGTTGTTGTTTTTAAATGTTGGGGTTGTTGTTGAATTTGTTGGTGTTTTTCAATGTTGAGGTTGTTGTTGTTTTTCAATGTTGAGGTTGTTGTTGAATTTGTTGGAGTTTTTCAATGTTGAGGTTGTTGTTGCTTTTCAATGTTGAGGTTGTTGTTGAATTTGTTGGTGTTTTTCAATGTTGAGGTTGTTGTTGAATTTGTTGGTGTTTTTCAATGTTGAGGTTGTTGTTGTTTTTCAATGTTGAGGTTATTGTTGAATTTGTTGGTGTTTTTCAATGTTGAGGTTGTTGTTGTTTTTCAATGTTGAGGTTGTTGTTGAATTTGTTGTTGTTTTTCAATGTTGAGGTTGTTGTTGTTTTTCAATGTTGAGGTTGTTGTTGAATGTGTTGGTGTTTTTCAATGTTGAGGTTGTTGTTGTTTTTCAATGCTGAGGTTGTTGTTGAATTTGTTGGTGTTTTTCAATGTTGAGGTTGTTGTTGAATTTGTTGGTGTTTTTCAATGTTGAGGTTGTTGTTGTTTTTCAATGTTGAGGTTGTTGAATTTGTTGGTGTTTTTCAATCTTGAGTTTGTTGTTGAATTTGTTGGTGTTTTTCAATGTAGAGGTTGCTGTTGAATTTGTTGGTGTTTTTCAATGTTGAGGTTGTTGTTCTTTTTCAATGTTGAGGTTGTTGTTGAGTTTGTTATTGTTTTTCAATGTTGAGGTTTTTGTTGAATTTGTTGGTGTTTTTCAATTTTGTGCTTGTTGTTGAATTTGTTGGTGTTTTTCAATGTTGAGGTTGTTGTTGTTTTTAAGTGTTGAGGTTGTTGTTGAATTTGATGGTGTTTTTTCAATTTTGATGTTGTTGGTGTTTTTCAATGTTGAGGTTGTTGTTGAATTTGATGGTGTTTTTCAATGCCGAGGTTGTTGTTGAATTTGTTGGTGTTTTTCAATGTTGAAGTTGTTGTTGAATTTGTTGGTGTTTTTCAATTTCGAGGTTGTTGTTGAATTTGTTGGTGTTTTTCAATGTTGAAGTTTTTGTTGAATTTGTTGGTGTTTTTCAATGTTCAGGTTGTTGTTGTTTTTCAATGTTGAGGTTGTTGTTGAATTTGTTGGTGTTTTTCAATGTTGAGGTTGTTGTTATTTTTCAAAGCTGAGGTTGTTGTTGAATTTGTTGGTGTTTTTCAATGTTGAGGTTGTTGTTGAATTTGTTGGTGTTTTTCAATGTTGACGTTGTTGTTGTTTTTCAATGTTGAGGTTGTTGTTGAATTTGTTGGTGTTTTTCAATGTTGAGTTTGTTGTTGTTTTTCAATGTTGAGGTTGTTGTTGAATATGTTGGTGTTTTTCAATGTTGAGGTTGTTGTTGTTTTTCAATGTTGAGGTTGTTGTTGTTTTTAAATGTTGGGGTTGTTGTTGAATTTGTTGGTGTTTTTCAATTTTGAGGATGTTGTTGTCTTTCAATGTTGAGGTTGTTGTTGAATTTGTTGGTGTTTTTCCATGATGAGGTTGTTGTTGTTTTTCAAAGTTGAGGTTGTTGTTGAATTTGTTGGTGTTTTTCAATGTTGAATTTTTTGTTGAATTTGTTGGTGTTTTTCAATGTAGAGGTTGTTGTTGTTTTTCAATGTTGAGGTTGTTGTTGAATTTGTTGGTGATTTTCAATGTTGAGGTTGTTGTTGTTTTTCAATGTTGAGGTTGTTGTTGAATTTGTTGGTGTTTTTCAATTTCGAGGTTGTTGTTGAATTTGTTGGTGTTTGTCAATGTTGAAGTTTTTGTTGAATTTGTTGGTATTTTTCAATGTTGAATTTTTTGTTGAATTTGTTGGTGTTTTTCAATGTAGAGGTTGTTGTTGTTTTTCAATGTTGAGGTTGTTGTTGAATTTGTTGGTATTTTTCAATGTTGAGGTTGTTGTTGTTTTTCAATGCTGAGGTTGTTGTTGAATTTGTTGGTGTTTTTCAATGTTGAGGTTGTTGTTGAATTTGTTGGTGTTTTTCAATGTTGAGGTTGTTGTTGTTTTTCAATGTTGAGGTTGTTGTTGAATTTGTTGGTGTTTTTCAATGTTGAGGTTGTTGTTGCTTTTCAATGTTGAGGTTGTTGTTGACTTTGTTGGTGTTTTTCAATGTTGAGGTTGTTGTTGAATTTGTTGGTGTTTTTCAATGTTGAGGTTGTTGTTGTTTTTCAATGTTGAGGTGATTGTTGAATTTGTTGGTGTTTTTCAATGTTGAGGTTGTTGTTGTTTTTCAATGTTGAGGTTGTTGTTGAATTTGTTGTTGTTTTTCAATGTTGAGGTTGTTGTTGTTTTTCAATGTTGAGGTTGTTGTTGAATGTGTTGGTGTTTTTCAATGTTGAGGTTGTTGTTGTTTTTCAATGTTGAGGTTGTTGTTGAATTTGTTGGTGTTTTTCAATGTTGAGGTTGTTGTTGAATTTGTTGGTGTTTTTCAATGTTGAGGTTGTTGTTGTTTTTCAATGTTGAGGTTGTTGAATTTGTTGGTGTTTTTCAATCTTGAGTTTGTTGTTGAATTTGTTGGTGTTTTTCAATGTACAGGTTGCTGTTGAATTTGTTGGTGTTTTTCAATGTTGAGGTTGTTGTTCTTTTTCAATGTTGAGGTTGTTGTTGAGTTTGTTATTGTTTTTCAATGTTGAGGTTTTTGTTGAATTTGTTGGTGTTTTTCAATTTTGTGGTTGTTGTTGAATTTGTTGGTGTTTTTCAATGTTGAGGTTGTTGTTGTTTTTAAGTGTTGAGGTTGTTGTTGAATTTGTTGGTGTTTTTTCAATTTTGATGTTGTTGGTGTTTTTCAATGTTGAGGTTGTTGTTGAATTTGATGGTGTTTTTCAATGCCGAGGTTGTTGTTGAATTTGTTGGTGTTTTTCAATGTTGAAGTTGTTGTTGAATTTGTTGGTGTTTTTCAATTTCGAGGTTGTTGTTGAATTTGTTGGTGTTTTTCAATGTTGAAGTTTTTGTTGAATTTGTTGGTGTTTTTCAATGTTCAGGTTGTTGTTGTTTTTCAATGTTGAGGTTGTTGTTGAATTTGTTGGTGTTTTTCAATGTTGAGGTTGTTGTTGTTTTTCAAAGCTGAGGTTGTTGTTGAATTTGTTGGTGTTTTTCAATGTTGAGGTTGTTGTTGAATTTGTTGGTGTTTTTCAATGTTGACGTTGTTGTTGTTTTTCAATGTTGAGGTTGTTGTTGAATTTGTTGGTGTTTTTCAATGTTGAGGTTGTTGTTGTTTTTCAATGTAGAGGTTGTTGTTGAATTTGTTGGTGTTTTTCAATGTTGAAGTTGTTGTTGAATTTGTTGGTGTTTTTCAATGTTGAGGTTGTTGTTGTTTTTCAATGTTGAGGTTGTTGTTGAATTTGTTGGTGTTTTTCAATGTTGAGTTTGTTGTTGTTTTTCAATGTTGAGGTTGTTGTTGAATATGTTGGTGTTTTTCAATGTTGAGGTTGTTGTTGTTTTTCAATGTTGAGGTTGTTGTTGTTTTTAAATGTTGGGGTTGTTGTTGAATTTGTTGGTGTTTTTCAATTTTGAGGATGTTGTTGTTTTTCAGTGTTGAGGTTGTTGTTGAATTTGTTGGTGTTTTTCCATGATGAGGTTGTTGTTGTTTTTCAAAGTTGAGGTTGTTGTTGAATTTGTTGGTGTTTTTCAATGTTGAATTTTTTGTTGAATTTGTTGGTGTTTTTCAATGTTGAGGTTGTTGTTGTTTTTCAATGTTGAGGTTGTTGTTGAATTTTTTGGTGATTTTCAATGTTGAGGTTGCTGTTGTTTTTCAATGTTGAGGTTGTTGTTGAATTTGTTGGTGTTTTTCAATTTCGAGGTTGTTGTTGAATTTGTTGGTGTTTGTCAATGTTGAAGTTGTTGTTGAATTTGTTGGTGTTTTTCAATGTTGAGGTTGTTGTTGTTTTTCAATGTTGAGGTTGTTGTTGAATTTGTTGGTATTTTTCAATTTTGAGGTTGTTGTTGTTTTTCAATGCTGAGGTTGTTGTTGAATTTGTTGGTGTTTTTCAATGTTGAGGTTGTTGTTGAATTTGTTGGTGTTTTTCAATGTTGAGGTTGTTGTTGTTTTTCAATGTTGAGGTTGTTGTTGAATTTGTTGGTGTTTTTCAATGTTGAGGTTGTTGTTGTTTTTCAATGTTGAGGTTGTTGTTGAATTTGTTGGTGTTTTTCAAGGTTGAGGTTGTTGTTGAATTTGTTGGTGTTTTTCAATGTTGAGGTTGTTGTTGTTTTTCAAAGTTCAGGTTATTGTTGAATTTGTTGGTGTTTTTCAATGTTGAGGTTGTTGTTGTTTTTCAATGTTGAGGTTGTTGTTGAATTTGTTGGTGTTTTTCAATGTTGAGATTGTTGTTGTTTTTCAATGTTGAGGTTGTTGTTGAATTTGTTGGTGTTTTTCAATGTTGAGGTTGTTGTTGTTTTTCAATGTTGAGGTTGTTGTTGAATTTGTTGGTGTTTTTCAATGTTGAGGTTGTTGTTGTTTTTCAATGTTGAGGTTGTTGTTGAATTTGTTGGTGTTTTTCAATGTTGAGGTTGTTGTTGAATTTGTTGGTGTTTTTCAATGTTGATGTTGTTGTTGTTTTTCAATGTTGAGGTTGTTGAATTTGTTGGTGTTTTTCAATCTTGAGTTTGTTGTTGAATTTGTTGGTGTTTTTCAATGTAGAGGTTGTTGTTGAATTTGTTGGTGTTTTTCAATGTTGAGGTTGTTGTTCTTTTTCAATGTTGAGGTTGTTGTTGAGTTTGTTATTGTTTTTCAATGTTGAGGTTTTTGTTGAAATTGTTGGTGTTTTTCAATGTTGAGGTTGTTGTTGAATTTGTTGGTGTTTTTCAATGTTGAAGTTGTTGTTGAATTTGTTGATGTTTTTCAATTTCGAGGTTGTTGTTGAATTTGTTGGTGTTTTTCAATGTTGAAGTTTTTGTTGAATTTGTTGGTGGTTTTCAATGTTGAGGTTGTTGTTGTTTTTCAATGTTGAGGTTGTTGTTGAATTTGTTGGTGTTTTTCAATGTTGAGGTTGTTGTTGTTTTTCAATGTTGAGGTTGTTGTTGAATTTGTTTGTGTTTTTCAATGTTGAAGTTGTTGTTGAATTTCTTGGTGTTTTTCAATGTTGAGGTTGTTGTTGTTTTTCAATGTTGAGGTTGTTGTTGAATTTTTTGGTGATTTTCAATGTTGAGGTTGCTGTTGTTTTTCAATGTTGAGGTTGTTGTTGAATTTGTTGGTGTTTTTCAATTTCGAGGTTGTTGTTGAATTTGTTGGTGTTTGTCAATGTTGAAGTTGTTGTTGAATTTGTTGGTGTTTTTCAATGTTGAGGTTGTTGTTGTTTTTCAATGTTGAGGTTGTTGTTGAATTTGTTGGTATTTTTCAATTTTGAGGTTGTTGTTGTTTTTCAATGCTGAGGTTGTTGTTGAATTTGTTGGTGTTTTTCAATGTTGAGGTTGTTGTTGAATTTGTTGGTGTTTTTCAGTGTTGAGGTTGTTGTTGTTTTTCAATGTTGAGGTTGTTGTTGAATTTGTTGGTGTTTTTCAATGTTGAGGTTGTTGTTGTTTTTCAATGTTGAGGTTGTTGTTGAATTTGTTGGTGTTTTTCAATGTTGAGGTTGTTGTTGAATTTGTTGGTGTTTTTCAATGTTGAGATTGTTGTTGTTTTTCAAAGTTCAGGTTATTGTTGAATTTGTTGGTGTTTTTCAATGTTGAGGTTGTTGTTGTTTTTCAATGTTGAGGTTGTTGTTGAATTTGTTGGTGTTTTTCAATCTTGAGATTGTTGTTGTTTTTCAATGTTGAGGTTGTTGTTGAATTTGTTGGTGTTTTTCAATGTTGAGGTTGTTGTTGAATTTGTTGGTGTTTTTCAATGTTGATGTTGTTGTTGTTTTTCAATGTTGAGGTTGTTGAATTTGTTGGTGTTTTTCAATCTTGAGTTTGTTGTTGAATTTGTTGGTGTTTTTCAATGTAGAGGTTGTTGTTGAATTTGTTGGTGTTTTTCAATGTTGAGGTTGTTGTTCTTTTTCAATGTTGAGGTTGTTGTTGAGTTTGTTATTGTTTTTCAATGTTGAGGTTTTTGTTGAATTTGTTGGTGTTTTTCAATGTTGAGGTTGTTGTTGAATTTGTTGGTGTTTTTCAATGTTGAAGTTGTTGTTGAATTTGTTGGTGTTTTTCAATTTCGAGGTTGTTGTTGAATTTGTTGGTGTTTTTCAATGTTGAAGTTTTTGTTGAATTTGTTGGTGGTTTTCAATGTTGAGGTTGTTGTTGTTTTTCAATGTTGAGGTTGTTGTTGAATTTGTTGGTGTTTTTCAATGTTGAGGTTGTTGTTGTTTTTCAATGTTGAGGTTGTTGTTGAATTTGTTGGTGTTTTTCAATGTTGAGGTTGTTGTTGTTTTTCAATGTTGAGGTTGTTGTTGAATTTGTTGGTGTTTTTCAATGTTGAGTTTGTTATTGTTTTTCAATGTTGAGGTTGTTGTTGAATATGTTGGTGTTTTTCAATGTTGAGGTTGTTGTTGTTTTTCAATGTTGAGGTTGTTGTTGTTTTTAAATGTTGGGGTTGTTGTTGAATTTGTTGGTGTTTTTCAATTTTGAGGATGTTGTTGTTTTTCAATGTTGAGGTTGTTGTTGAATTTGTTGGTGTTTTTCCATGATGAGGTTGTTGTTGTTTTTCAAAGTTGAGGTTGTTGTTGAATTTGTTGGTGTTTTTCAATGTTGAATTTTTTGTTGAATTTGTTGGTGTTTTTCAATGTTGAGGTTGTTGTTTTTCAATGTTGAGGTTGTTGTTGAATTTGTTGGTGTTTTTCAATGTTGAGGTTGTTGTTGAATTTGTTGGTGTTTTTCAATGTTGAGGTTGTTGTTGTTTTTAAATGTTGAGGTTGTTGTTGAATTTGTTGGTGTTTTTTCAATTTTGAGGTTGTTGGTGTTTTTCAATGTTGAGGTTGTTGTTGAATTTGATGGTGTTTTTCAATGTCGAGGTTGTTGTTGAATTTGTTGGTGTTTTTCAATGTTGAGGTTGTTGTTGTTTTTCAATGTTGAGGTTGTTGTTGAATTTGTTGGTGTTTTTCAATGTTGAGGTTGTTGTTGTTTTTCAATGTTGAGGTTGTTGTTGTTTTTCAATGTTGAGGTTGTTGTTGAATTTGTTGGTGCTTTTCAATGTTGAGGTTGTTGTTGAATTTGTTGGTGTTTTTCAATATTGATGTTGTTGTTGTTTTTCAATGTTGAGGTTGTTGTTGAATTTGTTGGTCTTTTTCAATGTTGAGTTTGTTGTTGAATTTGTTGGTGTTTTTCAATGTAGAGGTTGCTGTTGAATTTGTTGGTGTTTTTCAATGTTGAGGTTGTTGTTGAGTTTGTTATTGTTTTTCAATGTTGAGGTTTTTGTTGAATTTGTTGGTGTTTTTCAATTTCGAGGTTGTTGTTGAATTTGTTGGTGTTTTTCAATGTTGAAGTTTTTGTTGAATTTGTTGGTGGTTTTCAATGTTGAGGTTGTTGTTGTTTTTCAATGTTGAGGTTGTTGTTGAATTTGTTGGTGTTTTTCAATGTTGAGGTTGTTGTTGTTTTTCAATGTTGAGGTTGTTGTTGAATTTGTTGGTGTTTTTCAATGTTGAAGTTGTTGTTGAATTTGTTGGTGTTTTTCAATGTTGAGGTTGTTGTTGTTTTTCAATGTTGAGGTTGTTGTTGAATTTATTGGTGTTTTTCAATGTTGAGTTTGTTATTGTTTTTCAATGTTGAGGTTGTTGTTGAATATGTTGGTGTTTTTCAATGTTGAGGTTGTTGTTGTTTTTCAATGTTGAGGTTGTTGTTGTTTTTAAATGTTGGGGTTGTTGTTGAATTTGTTGGTGTTTTTCAATTTTGAGGATGTTGTTGTTTTTCAATGTTGAGGTTGTTGTTGAATTTGTTGGTGTTTTTCCATGATGAGGTTGTTGTTGTTTTTCAAAGTTGAGGTTGTTGTTGAATTTGTTGGTATTTTTCAATGTTGAATTTTTTGTTGAATTTGTTGGTGTTTTTCAATGTTGAGGTTGTTGTTTTTCAATGTTGAGGTTGTTGTTGAATTTGTTGGTGTTTTTCAATGTTGAGGTTGTTGTTGAATTTGTTGGTGTTTTTCAATGTTGAGGTTGTTGTTGTTTTTAAATGTTGAGGTTGTTGTTGAATTTGTTGGTGTTTTTTCAATTTTGAGGTTGTAGGTGTTTTTCAATGTTGAGGTTGTTGTTGAATTTGATGGTGTTTTTCAATGTCGAGGTTGTTGTTGAATTTGTTGGTGTTTTTCAATGTTGAGGTTGTTGTTGTTTTTCAATGTTGAGGTTGTTGTTGAATTTGTTGGTGTTTTTCAATTTTGAGGTTGTTGTTGTTTTTCAATGTTGAGGTTGTTGTTGAATTTGTTGGTGTTTTTCAATGTTGAGGTTGTTGTTGTTTTTCAATGTTGAGGTTGTTGTTGAATTTGTTGGTGCTTTTCAATGTTGAGGTTGTTGTTGAATTTGTTGGTGTTTTTCAATATTGATGTTGTTGTTGTTTTTCAATGTTGAGGTTGTTGTTGAATTTGTTGGTCTTTTTCAATGTTGAGTTTGTTGTTGAATTTGTTGGTGTTTTTCAATGTAGAGGTTGCTGTTGAATTTGTTGGTGTTTTTCAATGTTGAGGTTGTTGTTGAGTTTGTTATTGTTTTTCAATGTTGAGGTTTTTGTTGAATTTGTTGGTGTTTTTCAATTTTGTGGTTGTTGTTGAATTTGTTGGTGTTTTTCAATGTTGAGGTTGTTGTTGTTTTTAAGTGTTGAGGTTGTTGTTGAATTTGTTGGTGTTTTTTCAATTTTGATGCTGTTGGTGTTTTTCAATGTTGAGGTTGTTGTTGAATTTGATGGTGTTTTTCAATGCCGAGGTTGTTGTTGAATTTGTTGGTGTTTTTCAATGTTGAAGTTGTTGTTGAATTTGTTGGTGTTTTTCAATTTCGAGGTTGTTGTTGAATTTGTTGGTGTTTTTCAATGTTGAAGTTTCTGTTGAATTTGTTGGTGTTTTTCAATGTTCAGGTTGTTGTTGTTTTTCAATGTTGAGGTTGTTGTTGAATTTGTTGGTGTTTTTCAATGTTGAGGTTGTTGTTGTTTTTCAAAGCTGAGGTTGTTGTTGAATTTGTTGGTGTTTTTCAATGTTGAGGTTGTTGTTGAATTTGTTGGTGTTTTTCAATGTTGACGTTGTTGTTGTTTTTCAATGTTGAGGTTGTTGTTGAATTTGTTGGTGTTTTTCAATGTTGAGGTTGTTGTTGTTTTTCAATGTTGAGGTTGTTGTTGAATTTGTTGGTGTTTTTCAATGTTGAAGTTGTTGTTGAATTTGTTGGTGTTTTTCAATGTTGAGGTTGTTGTTGTTTTTCAATGTTGAGGTTGTTGTTGAATTTGTTGGTGTTTTTCAATGTTGAGTTTGTTGTTGTTTTTCAATGTTGAGGTTGTTGTTGAATATGTTGGTGTTTTTCAATGTTGAGGTTGTTGTTGTTTTTCAATGTTGAGGTTGTTGTTGTTTTTAAATGTTGGGGTTGTTGTTGAATTTGTTGGTGTTTTTCAATATTGAGGATGTTGTTGTTTTTCAATGTTGAGGTTGTTGTTGAATTTGTTGGTGTTTTTCCATGATGAGGTTGTTGTTGTTTTTCAAAGTTGAGGTTGTTGTTGAATTTGTTGGTGTTTTTCAATGTTGAATTTTTTGTTGAATTTGTTGGTGTTTTTCAATGTTGAGGTTGTTGTTGTTTTTCAATGTTGAGGTTGTTGTTGAATTTTTTGGTGATTTTCAATGTTGAGGTTGCTGTTGTTTTTCAATGTTGAGGTTGTTGTTGAATTTGTTGGTGCTTTTCAATGTTGAGGTTGTTGTTGAATTTGTTGGTGTTTGTCAATGTTGAAGTTGTTGTTGAATTTGTTGGTGTTTTTCAATGTTGAGGTTGTTGTTGTTTTTCAATGTTGAGGTTGTTGTTGAATTTGTTGGTATTTTTCAATTTTGAGGTTGTTGTTGTTTTTCAATGCTGAGGTTGTTGTTGAATTTGTTGGTGTTTTTCAATGTTGAGGTTGTTGTTGAATTTGTTGGTGTTTTTCAATGTTGAGGTTGTTGTTGTTTTTCAATGTTGAGGTTGTTGTTGAATTTGTTGGTGTTTTTCAATGTTGAGGTTGTTGTTGTTTTTCAATGTTGAGGTTGTTGTTGAATTTGTTGGTGTTTTTCAATGTTGAGGTTGTTGTTGTTTTTCAATGTTGAGGTTGTTGTTGAATTTGTTGGTGTTTTTCAATGTTGAGGTTGTTGTTGAATTTGTTGGTGTTTTTCAATGTTGAGGTTGTTGTTGTTTTTCAAAGTTCAGGTTATTGTTGAATTTGTTGGTGTTTTTCAATGTTGAGGTTGTTGTTGTTTTTCAATGTTGAGGTTGTTGTTGAATTTGTTGGTGTTTTTCAATGTTGAGATTGTTGTTGTTTTTCAATGTTGAGGTTGTTGTTGAATTTGTTGGTGTTTTTCAATGTTGAGGTTGTTGTTGTTTTTCAATGTTGAGGTTGTTGTTGAATTTGTTGGTGTTTTTCAATGTTGAGGTTGTTGTTGTTTTTCAATGTTGAGGTTGTTGTTGAATTTGTTGTTGTTTTTCAATGTTGAGGTTGTTGTTGAATTTGTTGGTGTTTTTCAATGTTGATGTTGTTGTTGTTTTTCAATGTTGAGGTTGTTGAATTTGTTGGTGTTTTTCAATCTTGAGTTTGTTGTTGAATTTGTTGGTGTTTTTCAATGTAGAGGTTGTTGTTGAATTTGTTGGTGTTTTTCAATGTTGAGGTTGTTGTTCTTTTTCAATGTTGAGGTTGTTGTTGAGTTTGTTATTGTTTTTCAATGTTGAGGTTTTTGTTGAATTTGTTGGTGTTTTTCAATGTTGAGGTTGTTGTTGAATTTGTTGGTGTTTTTCAATGTTGAAGTTGTTGTTGAATTTGTTGATGTTTTTCAATTTCGAGGTTGTTGTTGAATTTGTTGGTGTTTTTCAATGTTGAAGTTTTTGTTGAATTTGTTGGTGGTTTTCAATGTTGAGGTTGTTGTTGTTTTTCAATGTTGAGGTTGTTGTTGAATTTGTTGGTGTTTTTCAATGTTGAGGTTGTTGTTGTTTTTCAATGTTGAGGTTGTTGTTGAATTTGTTGGTGTTTTTCAATGTTGAAGTTGTTGTTGAATTTGTTGGTGTTTTTCAATGTTGAGGTTGTTGTTGTTTTTCAATGTTGAGGTTGTTGTTGAATTTTTTGGTGATTTTCAATGTTGAGGTTGCTGTTGTTTTTCAATGTTGAGGTTGTTGTTGAATTTGTTGTTGTTTTTCAATTTCGAGGTTGTTGTTGAATTTGTTGGTGTTTGTCAATGTTGAAGTTGTTGTTGAATTTGTTGGTGTTTTTCAATGTTGAGGTTGTTGTTGTTTTTCAATGTTGAGGTTGTTGTTGAATTTGTTGGTATTTTTCAATTTTGAGGTTGTTGTTGTTTTTCAATGCTGAGGTTGTTGTTGAATTTGTTGGTGTTTTTCAATGTTGAGGTTGTTGTTGAATTTGTTGGTGTTTTTCAATGTTGAGGTTGTTGTTGTTTTTCAATGTTGAGGTTGTTGTTGAATTTGTTGGTCTTTTTCAATGTTGAGGTTGTTGTTGTTTTTCAATGTTGAGGTTGTTGTTGAATTTGTTGGTGTTTTTCAATGTTGAGGTTGTTGTTGAATTTGTTGGTGTTTTTCAATGTTGAGGTTGTTGTTGTTTTTCAAAGTTCAGGTTATTGTTGAATTTGTTGGTGTTTTTCAATGTTGAGGTTGTTGTTGTTTTTCAATGTTGAGGTTGTTGTTGAATTTGTTGGTGTTTTTCAATGTTGAGATTGTTGTTGTTTTTCAATGTTGAGGTTGTTGTTGAATTTGTTGGTGTTTTTCAATGTTGAGGTTGTTGTTGTTTTTCAATGTTGAGGTTGTTGTTGAATTTGTTGGTGTTTTTCAATGTTGAGGTTGTTGTTGTTTTTCAATGTTGAGGTTGTTGTTGAATTTGTTGGTGTTTTTCAATGTTGAGGTTGTTGTTGAATTTCTTGGTGTTTTTCAATGTTGATGTTGTTGTTGTTTTTCAATGTTGAGGTTGTTGAATTTGTTTGTCTTTTTCAATCTTGAGTTTGTTGTTGAATTTGTTGGTGTTTTTCAATGTAGAGGTTGTTGTTGAATTTGTTGGTGTTTTTCAATGTTGAGGTTGTTGTTCTTTTTCAATGTTGAGGTTGTTGTTGAGTTTGTTATTGTTTTTCAATGTTGAGGTTTTTGTTGAATTTGTTGGTGTTTTTCAATGTTGAGGTTGTTGTTGAATTTGTTGGTGTTTTTCAATGTTGAAGTTGTTGTTGAATTTGTTGGTGTTTTTCAATTTCGAGGTTGTTGTTGAATTTGTTGGTGTTTTTCAATGTTGAAGTTTTTGTTGAATTTGTTGGTGGTTTTCAATGTTGAGGTTGTTGTTGTTTTTCAATGTTGAGGTTGTTGTTGAATTTGTTGGTGTTTTTCAATGTTGAGGTTGTTGTTGTTTTTCAATGTTGAGGTTGTTGTTGAATTTGTTGGTGTTTTTCAATGTTGAAGTTGTTGTTGAATTTGTTGGTGTTTTTCAATGTTGAGGTTGTTGTTGTTTTTCAATGTTGAGGTTGTTGTTGAATTTGTTGGTGTTTTTCAATGTTGAGTTTGTTGTTGTTTTTCAATGTTGAGGTTGTTGTTGAATATGTTGGTGTTTTTCAATGTTGAGGTTGTTGTTGTTTTTCAATGTTGAGGTTGTTGTTGTTTTTAAATGTTGGGGTTGTTGTTGAATTTGTTGGTGTTTTTCAATTTTGAGGATGTGGTTGTTTTTCAATGTTGAGGTTGTTGTTGAATTTGTTGGTGTTTTTCCATGATGAGGTTGTTGTTGTTTTTCAAAGTTGAGGTTGTTGTTGAATTTGTTGGTGTTTTTCAATGTTGAATTTTTTGTTGAATTTGTTGGTGTTTTTCAAAGTTGAGGTTGTTGTTTTTCAATGTTGAGGTTGTTGTTGAATTTGTTGGTGTTTTTCAATGTTGAGGTTGTTGTTGAATTTGTTGGTGTTTTTCAATGTTGAGGTTGTTGTTGTTTTTAAATGTTGAGGTTGTTGTTGAATTTGTTGGTGTTTTTTCAATTTTGAGGTTGTTGGTGTTTTTCAATGTTGAGGTTGTTGTTGAATTTGATGGTGTTTTTCAATGGCGAGGTTGTTGTTGAATTTGTTGGTGTTTTTCAATGTTGAGGTTGTTGTTGTTTTTCAATGTTGAGGTTGTTGTTGAATTTGTTGGTGTTTTTCAATGTTGAGGTTGTTGTTGTTTTTCAATGTTGAGGTTGTTGTTGAATTTGTTGGTGTTTTTCAATGTTGAGGTTGTTGTTGTTTTTCAATGTTGAGGTTGTTGTTGAATTTGTTGGTGTTTTTCAATATTGATGTTGTTGTTGTTTTTCAATGTTGAGGTTGTTGTTGAATTTGTTGGTCTTTTTCAATGTTGAGTTTGTTGTTGAATTTGTTGGTGTTTTTCAATGTTGAGGTTGTTGTTGAATTTGTTGGTGTTTTTCAATGTTGAGGTTGTTGTTGAATTTGTTGGTGTTTTTCAATGTTGAGGTTGTTGCTGTTTTTCAATGTTGAGGTTGTTGTTGAATTTGTTGGTGTTTTTCAATGTTGAGATTGTTGTTGTTTTTCAATGTTGAGGTTGTTGTTGAATTTGTTGGTGTTTTTAAATGTTGAGGTTGTTGTTGAATTTGTTGGTGTTTTTCAATGTTGAGGTTGTTGTTGTTTTTCAATGTTGAGGTTGTTGTTGAATTTGTTGGTGTTTTTCAATGTTGAGGTTGTTGTTGTTTTTCAATGTTGAGGTTGTTGTTGAATTTGTTGGTGTTTTTCAATTTCGAGGTTGTTGTTGAATTTGTTGGTGTTTTTCAATGTTGAAGTTGTTGTTGAATTTGTTGGTGTTTTTCAATGATGAGGTTGTTGTTGTTTTTCAATGTTGAGGTTGTTCTGAATTTGTTGGTGTTTTTCAATGTTGAGGTTGTTGTTGTTTTTCAATGCTGAGGTGGTTGTTGAATTTGTTGGTGTTTTTCAATGTTGAGGTTGTTGTTGAATTTGTTGGTGTTTTTCAATGTTGAGGTTGTTCTTGTTTTTCAATGTTGAGGTTGTTGTTGAATTTGTTGGTGTTTTTCAATGTTGAGGTTGTTGTTTTGTTTCAATGTAGAGGTTGTTGTTGAATTTGTTGGTGTTTTTCAATGTTGAGGTTGTTGTTCTTTTTCAATGTTGAGGTTGTTGTTGAGTTTGTTATTGTTTTTCAATGTTGAGGTTTTTGTTGAATTTGTTGGTGTTTTTCAATGTTGAGGTTGTTGTTGAATTTGTTGGTGTTTTTCAATGTTGAAGTTGTTGTTGAATTTGTTGATGTTTTTCAATTTCGAGGTTGTTGTTGAATTTGTTGGTGTTTTTCAATGTTGAAGTTTTTGTTGAATTTGTTGGTGGTTTTCAATGTTGAGGTTGTTGTTGTTTTTCAATGTTGAGGTTGTTGTTGAATTTGTTGGTGTTTTTCAATGTTGAGGTTGTTGTTGTTTTTCAATGTTGAGGTTGTTGTTGAATTTGTTGGTGTTTTTCAATGTTGAAGTTGTTGTTGAATTTGTTGGTGTTTTTCAATGTTGAGGTTGTTGTTGTTTTTCAATGTTGAGGTTGTTGTTGAATTTTTTGGTGATTTTCAATGTTGAGGTTGCTGTTGTTTTTCAATGTTGAGGTTGTTGTTGAATTTGTTGTTGTTTTTCAATTTCGAGGTTGTTGTTGAATTTGTTGGTGTTTGTCAATGTTGAAGTTGTTGTTGAATTTGTTGGTGTTTTTCAATGTTGAGGTTGTTGTTGTTTTTCAATGTTGAGGTTGTTGTTGAATTTGTTGGTATTTTTCAATTTTGAGGTTGTTGTTGTTTTTCAATGCGTTTTTCAATGTTGAGGTTGTTGTTGTTTTTCAATGTTGAGGTTGTTGTTGAATTTGTTGGTCTTTTTCAATGTTGAGGTTGTTGTTGTTTTTCAATGTTGAGGTTGTTGTTGAATTTGTTGGTGTTTTTCAATGTTGAGGTTGTTGTTGAATTTGTTGGTGTTTTTCAATGTTGAGGTTGTTGTTGTTTTTCAAAGTTCAGGTTATTGTTGAATTTGTTGGTGTTTTTCAATGTTGAGGTTGTTGTTGTTTTTCAGTGTTGAGGTTGTTGTTGAATTTGTTGGTGTTTTTCAATGTTGAGATTGTTGTTGTTTTTCAATGTTGAGGTTGTTGTTGAATTTGTTGGTGTTTTTCAATGTTGAGGTTGTTGTTGTTTTTCAATGTTGAGGTTGTTGTTGAATTTGTTGGTGTTTTTCAATGTTGAGGTTGTTGTTGTTTTTCAATGTTGAGGTTGTTGTTGAATTTGTTGGTGTTTTTCAATGTTGAGGTTGTTGTTGAATTTCTTGGTGTTTTTCAATGTTGATGTTGTTGTTGTTTTTCAATGTTGAGGTTGTTGAATTTGTTTGTCTTTTTCAATCTTGAGTTTGTTGTTGAATTTGTTGGTGTTTTTCAATGTAGAGGTTGTTGTTGAATTTGTTGGTGTTTTTCAATGTTGAGGTTGTTGTTCTTTTCAATGTTGAGGTTGTTGTTGAGTTTGTTATTGTTTTTCAATGTTGAGGTTTTTGTTGAATTTGTTGGTGTTTTTCAATGTTGAGGTTGTTGTTGAATTTGTTGGTGTTTTTCAATGTTGAAGTTGTTGTTGAATTTGTTGGTGTTTTTCAATTTCGAGGTTGTTGTTGAATTTGTTGGTGTTTTTCAATGTTGAAGTTTTTGTTGAATTTGTTGGTGGTTTTCAATGTTGAGGTTGTTGTTGTTTTTCAATGTTGAGGTTGTTGTTGAATTTGTTGGTGTTTTTCAATGTTGAGGTTGTTGTTGTTTTTCAATGTTGAGGTTGTTGTTGAATTTGTTGGTGTTTTTCAATGTTGAAGTTGTTGTTGAATTTGTTGGTGTTTTTCAATGTTGAGGTTGTTGTTGTTTTTCAATGTTGAGGTTGTTGTTGAATTTGTTGGTGTTTTTCAATGTTGAGTTTGTTGTTGTTTTTCAATGTTGAGGTTGTTGTTGAATATGTTGGTGTTTTTCAATGTTGAGGTTGTTGTTGTTTTTCAATGTTGAGGTTGTTGTTGTTTTTAAATGTTGGGGTTGTTGTTGAATTTGTTGGTGTTTTTCAATTTTGAGGATGTGGTTGTTTTTCAATGTTGAGGTTGTTGTTGAATTTGTTGGTGTTTTTCCATGATGAGGTTGTTGTTGTTTTTCAAAGTTGAGGTTGTTGTTGAATTTGTTGGTGTTTTTCAATGTTGAATTTTTTGTTGAATTTGTTGGTGTTTTTCAAAGTTGAGGTTGTTGTTTTTCAATGTTGAGGTTGTTGTTGAATTTGTTGGTGTTTTTCAATGTTGAGGTTGTTGTTGAATTTGTTGGTGTTTTTCAATGTTGAGGTTGTTGTTGTTTTTAAATGTTGAGGTTGTTGTTGAATTTGTTGGTGTTTTTTCAATTTTGAGGTTGTTGGTGTTTTTCAATGTTGAGGTTGTTGTTGAATTTGATGGTGTTTTTCAATGGCGAGGTTGTTGTTGAATTTGTTGGTGTTTTTCAATGTTGAGGTTGTTGTTGTTTTTCAATGTTGAGGTTGTTGTTGAATTTGTTGGTGTTTTTCAATGTTGAGGTTGTTGTTGTTTTTCAATGTTGAGGTTGTTGTTGAATTTGTTGGTGTTTTTCAATGTTGAGGTTGTTGTTGTTTTTCAATGTTGAGGTTGTTGTTGAATTTGTTGGTGTTTTTCAATATTGATGTTGTTGTTGTTTTTCAATGTTGAGGTTGTTGTTGAATTTGTTGGTCTTTTTCAATGTTGAGTTTGTTGTTGAATTTGTTGGTGTTTTTCAATGTTGAGGTTGTTGTTGAATTTGTTGGTGTTTTTCAATGTTGAGGTTGTTGTTGAATTTGTTGGTGTTTTTCAATGTTGAGGTTGTTGCTGTTTTTCAATGTTGAGGTTGTTGTTGAATTTGTTGGTGTTTTTCAATGTTGAGATTGTTGTTGTTTTTCAATGTTGAGGTTGTTGTTGAATTTGTTGGTGTTTTTAAATGTTGAGGTTGTTGTTGAATTTGTTGGTGTTTTTCAATGTTGAGGTTGTTGTTGTTTTTCAATGTTGAGGTTGTTGTTGAATTTGTTGGTGTTTTTCAATGTTGAGGTTGTTGTTGTTTTTCAATGTTGAGGTTGTTGTTGAATTTGTTGGTGTTTTTCAATTTCGAGGTTGTTGTTGAATTTGTTGGTGTTTTTCAATGTTGAAGTTGTTGTTGAATTTGTTGGTGTTTTTCAATGATGAGGTTGTTGTTGTTTTTCAATGTTGAGGTTGTTCTGAATTTGTTGGTGTTTTTCAATGTTGAGGTTGTTGTTGTTTTTCAATGCTGAGGTGGTTGTTGAATTTGTTGGTGTTTTTCAATGTTGAGGTTGTTGTTGAATTTGTTGGTGTTTTTCAATGTTGAGGTTGTTCTTGTTTTTCAATGTTGAGGTTGTTGTTGAATTTGTTGGTGTTTTTCAATGTTGAGGTTGTTGTTGTTTTTCAATGTTGAGGTTGTTGTTGAATTTGTTGGTGTTTTTCAATGTTGAGGTTGTTGTTGAATTTGTTGGTGTTTTTCAATGTTGAAGTTGTTGTTGAATTTGTTGGTGTTTTTCAATTTCGAGGTTGTTGTTGAATTTGTTGGTGTTTTTCAATGTTGAAGTTTTTGTTGAATTTGTTGGTGGTTTTCAATGTTGAGGTTGTTGTTGTTTTTCAATGTTGAGGTTGTTGTTGAATTTGTTGGTGTTTTTCAATTTCGAGGTTGTTGTTGAATTTGTTGGTTTTTGTCAATGTTGAAGTTGTTGTTGAATTTGTTGGTGTTTTTCAATGTTGAGGTTGTTGTTGTTTTTCAATGTTGAGGTTGTTGTTGAATTTGTTGGTATTTTTCAATTTTGAGGTTGTTGTTGTTTTTCAATGCTGAGGTTGTTGTTGAATTTGTTGGTGTTTTTCAATGTTGAGGTTGTTGTTGAATTTGTTGGTGTTTTTCAATGTTGAGGTTGTTGTTGTTTTTCAATGTTGAGGTTGTTGTTGAAATTGTTGGTGTTTCTCAATGTTGAGGTTGTTGTTGTTTTTCAATGTTGAGGTTGTTGTTGAATTTGTTGGTGTTTTTCAATGTTGAGGTTGTTGTTGAATTTGTTGGTGTTTTTCAATGTTGAGGTTGTTGTTGTTTTTCAAAGTTCAGGTTATTGTTGAATTTGTTGGTGTTTTTCAATGTTGAGGTTGTTGTTGTTTTTCAATGTTGAGGTTGTTGTTGAATTTGTTGGTGTTTTTCAATGTTGAGATTGTTGTTGTTTTTCAATGTTGAGGTTGTTGTTGAATTTGTTGGTGTTTTTCAATGTTGAGGATGTTGTTGTTTTTCAATGTTGAGGTTGTTGTTGAATTTGCTGGTGTTTTTCAATGTTGAGGTTGTTGTTGTTTTTCAATGTTGAGGTTGTTGTTGAATTTGTTGTTGTTTTTCAATGTTGAGGTTGTTGTTGAATTTGTTGGTGTTTTTCAATGTTGATGTTGTTGTTGTTTTTCAATGTTGAGTTTGTTGAATTTGTTGGTGTTTTTCAATCTTGAGTTTGTTGTTGAATTTGTTGGTGTTTTTCAATGTAGAGGTTGTTGTTGAATTTGTTGGTGTTTTTCAATGTTGAGGTTGTTGTTCTTTTTCAATGTTGAGGTTGTTGTTGAGTTTGTTATTGTTTTTCAATGTTGAGGTTTTTGTTGAATTTGTTGGTGTTTTTCAATGTTGAGGTTGTTGTTTAATTTGTTGGTGTTTTTCAATGTTGAAGTTGTTGTTGAATTTGTTGATGTTTTTCAATTTCGAGGTTGTTGTTGAATTTGTTGGTGTTTTTCAATGTTGAAGTTTTTGTTGAATTTGTTGGTGGTTTTCAATGTTGAGGTTGTTGTTGTTTTTCAATGTTGAGGTTGTTGTTGAATTTGTTGGTGTTTTTCAATGTTGAGGTTGTTGTTGTTTTTCAATGTTGAGGTTGTTGTTGAATTTGTTGGTGTTTTTCAATGTTGAAGTTGTTGTTGAATTTGTTGGTGTTTTTCAATGTTGAGGTTGTTGTTGTTTTTCAATGTTGAGGTTGTTGTTGAATTTTTTTGGTGATTTTCAATGTTGAGGTTCCTGTTGTTTTTCAATGTTGAGGTTGTTGTTGAATTTGTTGGTGTTTTTCAATTTCGAGGTTGTTGTTGAATTTGTTGGTGTTTGTCAATGTTGAAGTTGTTGTTGAATTTGTTGGTGTTTTTCAATGTTGAGGTTGTTGTTGTTTTTCAATGTTGAGGTTGTTGTTGAATTTGTTGGTATTTTTCAACTTTGAGGTTGTTGTTTTTCAATGCTGAGGTTGTTGTTGAATTTGTTGGTGTTTTTCAATGTTGAGGTTGTTGTTGAATTTGTTGGTGTTTTTCAATGTTGAGGTTGTTGTTGTTTTTCAATGTTGAGGTTGTTGTTGAATTTGTTGGTGTTTTTCAATGTTGAGGTTGTTGTTGTTTTTCAATGTTGAGGTTGTTGTTGAATTTGTTGGTGTTTTTCAATGTTGAGGTTGTTGTTGAATTTGTTGGTGTTTTTCAATGTTGAGGTTGTTGTTGTTTTTCAAAGTTCAGGTTATTGTTGAATTTGTTGGTGTTTTTCAATGTTGAGGTTGTTGTTGTTTTTCAATGTTGAGGTTGTTGTTGAATTTGTTGGTGTTTTTCAATGTTGAGATTGTTGTTGTTTTTCAATGTTGAGGTTGTTGTTGAATTTGTTGGTGTTTTTCAATGTTGAGGTTGTTGTTGTTTTTCAATGTTGAGGTTGTTGTTGAATTTGTTGTTGTTTTTCAATGTTGAGGTTGTTGTTGTTTTTCAATGTTGAGGTTGTTGTTGAATTTGTTGGTGTTTTTCAATGTTGAGGTTGTTGTTGAATTTGTTGGTGTTTTTCAATGTTGATGTTGTTGTTGTTTTTCAATGTTTGAGGTTGTTGAATTTGTTGGTGTTTTTCAATCTTGAGTTTGTTGTTGAATTTGTTGGTGTTTTTCAATATAGAGGTTGTTGTTGAATTTGTTGGTGTTTTTCAATGTTGAGGTTGTTGTTCTTTTTCAATGTTGAGGTTGTTGTTGAGTTTGTTATTGTTTTTCAATGTTGAGGTTTTTGTTGAATTTGTTGGTGTTTTTCAATGTTGAGGTTGTTGTTGAATTTGTTGGTGTTTTTCAATGTTGAAGTTGTTGTTGAATTTGTTGATGTTTTTCAATTTCGAGGTTGTTGTTGAATTTGTTGGTGTTTTTCAATGTTGAAGTTTTTGTTGAATTTGTTGGTGGTTTTCAATGTTGAGGTTGTTGTTGTTTTTCAATGTTGAGGTTGTTGTTGAATTTGTTGGTGTTTTTCAATGTTGAGGTTGTTGTTGTTTTTCAATGTTGAGGTTGTTGTTGAATTTGTTGGTGTTTTTCAATGTTGAGGTTGTTGTTGAATTTGTTGGTGTTTTTCAATGTTGAGGTTGTTGTTGTTTTTCAATGTTGAGGTTGTTGTTGAATTTTTTTGGTGATTTTCAATGTTGAGGTTCCTGTTGTTTTTCAATGTTGAGGTTGTTGTTGAATTTGTTGGTGTTTTTCAATTTCGAGGTTGTTGTTGAATTTGTTGGTGTTTGTCAATGTTGAAGTTGTTGTTGAATTTGTTGGTGTTTTTCAATGTTGAGGTTGTTGTTGTTTTTCAATGTTGAGGTTGTTGTTGAATTTGTTGGTATTTTTCAACTTTGAGGTTGTTGTTTTTCAATGCTGAGGTTGTTGTTGAATTTGTTGGTGTTTTTCAATGTTGAGGTTGTTGTTGAATTTGTTGGTGTTTTTCAATGTTGAGGTTGTTGTTGTTTTTCAATGTTGAGGTTGTTGTTGAATTTGTTGGTGTTTTTCAATGTTGAGGTTGTTGTTGTTTTTCAATGTTGAGGTTGTTGTTGAATTTGTTGGTGTTTTTCAATGTTGAGGTTGTTGTTGAATTTGTTGGTGTTTTTCAATGTTGAGGTTGTTGTTGTTTTTCAAAGTTCAGGTTATTGTTGAATTTGTTGGTGTTTTTCAATGTTGAGGTTGTTGTTGTTTTTCAATGTTGAGGTTGTTGTTGAATTTGTTGGTGTTTTTCAATGTTGAGATTGTTGTTGTTTTTCAATGTTGAGGTTGTTGTTGAATTTGTTGGTGTTTTTCAATGTTGAGGTTGTTGTTGTTTTTCAATGTTGAGGTTGTTGTTGAATTTGTTGTTGTTTTTCAATGTTGAGGTTGTTGTTGTTTTTCAATGTTGAGGTTGTTGTTGAATTTGTTGGTGTTTTTCAATGTTGAGGTTGTTGTTGAATTTGTTGGTGTTTTTCAATGTTGATGTTGTTGTTGTTTTTCAATGTTGAGGTTGTTGAATTTGTTGGTGTTTTTCAATCTTGAGTTTGTTGTTGAATTTGTTGGTGTTTTTCAATGTAGAGGTTGTTGTTGAATTTGTTGGTGTTTTTTCAATGTTGAGGTTGTTGTTCTTTTTCAATGTTGAGGTTGTTGTTGAGTTTGTTATTGTTTTTCAATGTTGAGGTTTTTGTTGAATTTGTTGGTGTTTTTCAATGTTGAAGTTGTTGTTGAATTTGTTGATGTTTTTCAATTTCGAGGTTGTTGTTGAATTTGTTGGTGTTTTTCAATGTTGAAGTTTTTGTTGAATTTGTTGGTGGTTTTCAATGTTGAGGTTGTTGTTGTTTTTCAATGTTGAGGTTGTTGTTGAATTTGTTGGTGTTTTTCAATGTTGAGGTTGTTGTTGTTTTTCAATGTTGAGGTTGTTGTTGAATTTGTTGGTGTTTTTCAATGTTGAAGTTGTTGTTGAATTTGTTGGTGTTTTTTCAATGTTGAGGTTGTTGTTGTTTTTCAATGTTGAGGTTGTTGTTGAATTTTTTTGGTGATTTTCAATGTTGAGGTTGCTGTTGTTTTTCAATGTTGAGGTTGTTGTTGAATTTGTTGGTGTTTTTCAATTTCGAGGTTGTTGTTGAATTTGTTGGTGTTTGTCAATGTTGAAGTTGTTGTTGAATTTGTTGGTGTTTTTTCAATGTTGAGGTTGTTGTTGTTTTTCAATGTTGAGGTTGTTGTTGAATTTGTTGGTATTTTTCAATTTTGAGGTTGTTGTTTTTCAATGCTGAGGTTGTTGTTGAATTTGTTGGTGTTTTTCAATGTTGAGGTTGTTTGTTGAATTTGTTGGTGTTTTTCAATGTTGAGGTTGTTGTTGTTTTTCAATGTTGAGGTTGTTGTTGACTTTGTTGGTGTTTTTCAATGTTGAGGTTGTTGTTGTTTTTCAATGTTGAGGTTGTTGTTGAATTTGTTGGTGTTTTTCAATGTTGAGGTTGTTGTTGAATTTGTTGGTGTTTTTCAATGTTGAGGTTGTTGTTGTTTTTCAAAGTTCAGGTTATTGTTGAATTTGTTGGTGTTTTTCAATGTTGAGGTTGTTGTTGTTTTTCAATGTTGAGGTTGTTGTTGAATTTGTTGGTGTTTTTCAATGTTGAGATTGTTGTTGTTTTTCAATGTTGAGGTTGTTGTTGAATTTGTTGGTGTTTTTCAATGTTGAGGTTGTTGTTGTTTTTCAATGTTGAGGTTGTTGTTGAATTTGTTGGTGTTTTACAATGTTGAGGTTGTTGCTGTTTTTCAATGTTGAGGTTGTTGTTGAATTTGTTGGTGTTTTTCAATGTTGAGGTTGTTGTTGAATTTGTTGGTGTTTTTCAATGTTGATGTTGTTGTTGTTTTTCAATGTTGAGGTTGTTGAATTTGTTGGTGTTTTTCAATCTTGAGTTTGTTGTTGAATTTGTTGGTGTTTTTTCAATGTAGAGGTTGTTGTTGAATTTGTTGGTCTTTTTCAATGTTGAGGTTGTTGTTCTTTTTCAATGTTGAGGTTGTTGTTGAGTTTGTTATTGTTTTTCAATGTTGAGGTTTTTATTGAATTTGTTGGTGTTTTTCAATGTTGAGGTTGTTGTTGAATTTGTTGGTGTTTTTCAATGTTGAAGTTGTTGTTGAATTTGTTGGTGTTTTTCAATTTCGAGGTTGTTGTTGAATTTGTTGGTGTTTTTCAATGTTGAAGTTTTTGTTGAATTTGTTGGTGGTTTTCAATGTTGAGGTTGTTGTTGTTTTTCAATGTTGAGGTTGTTGTTGAATTTGTTGGTGTTTTTTCAATGTTGAGGTTGTTGTTGTTTTTCAATGTTGAGGTTGTTGTTGAATTTGTTGGTGTTTTTCAATGTTGAAGTTGTTGTTGAATTTGTTGGTGTTTTTCAATGTTGAGGTTGTTGTTGTTTTTCAATGTTGAGGTTGTTGTTGAATTTGTTGGTGTTTTTCAATGTTGAGTTTGTTGTTGTTTTTCAATGTTGAGGTTGTTGTTGAATATGTTGGTGTTTTTCAATGTTGAGGTTGTTGTTATTTTTCAATGTTGAGGTTGTTGTTGTTTTTAAATGTTGGGGTTGTTGTTGAATTTGTTGGTGTTTTTCAATTTTGAGGATGTTGTTGTTTTTCAATGTTGAGGTTGTTGTTGAATTTGTTGGTGTTTTTCCATGATGAGGTTGTTGTTGTTTTTCAAAGTTGAGGTTGTTGTTGAATTTGTTGGTGTTTTTCAATGTTGAATTTTTTGTTGAATTTGTTGGTGTTTTTCAATGTTGAGGTTGTTGTTTTTCAATGTTGAGGTTGTTGTTGAATTTGTTGGTGTTTTTCAATGTTGAGGTTGTTGTTGAATTTGTTGGTGTTTTTCAATGTTGAGGTTGTTGTTGTTTTTCAATGTTGAGGTTGTTGTTGAATTAGTTGGTGTTTTTCAATGTTGAGGTTGTTGTTGAATTTGTTGGTGTTTTTCAATGTTGATGTTGTTGTTGTTTTTCAATGTTGAGGTTGTTGAATTTGTTGGTGTTTTATCAATTTTGAGGTTGTTGGTGTTTTTCAATGTTGAGGTTGTTGTTGAATTTGATGGTGTTTTTCAATGTCGAGGTTGTTGTTGAATTTGTTGGTGTTTTTCAATGTTGAGGTTGTTGTTGTTTTTCAATGTTGAGGTTGTTGTTGAATTTGTTGGTGTTTTTCAATGTTGAGGTTGTTGTTGTTTTTCAATGTTGAGGTTGTTGTTGAATTTGTTGGTGTTTTTCAATGTTGAGGTTGTTGTTGTTTTTCAATGTTGAGGTTGTTGTTGAATTTGTTGGTGCTTTTCAATGTTGAGGTTGTTGTTGAATTTGTTGGTGTTTTTCAATATTGATGTTGTTGTTGTTTTTCAATGTTGAGATTGTTGTTGAATTTGTTGGTCTTTTTCAATGTTGAGTTTGTTGTTGAATTTGTTGGTGTTTTTCAATGTTGAGGTTGTTGTTGAATTTGTTGGTGTTTTTCAATGTTGAGGTTGTTGTTGAATTTGTTGGTGTTTTTCAATGTTGAGGTTGTTGCTGTTTTTCAATGTTGAGGTTGTTGTTGAATTTGTTGGTGTTTTTCAATGTTGAGATTGTTGTTGTTTTTCAATGTTGAGGTTGTTGTTGAATTTGTTGGTGTTTTTAAATGTTGAGGTTGTTGTTGAATTTGTTGGTGTTTTTCAATGTTGAGGTTGTTGTTGTTTTTCAATGTTGAGGTTGTTGTTGAATTTGTTGGTGTTTTTCAATGTTGAGGTTGTTGTTGTGTTTTTCAATGTTGAGGTTGTTGTTGAATTTGTTGGTGTTTTTCAATGTTGAGGTTGTTGTTGAATTTGTTGGTGTTTTTCAATGTTGAAGTTGTTGTTGAATTTGTTGGTGTTTTTCAATGTTGAGGTTGTTGTTGTTTTTCAATGTTGAGGTTGTTCTGAATTTGTTGGTGTTTTTCAATGTTGAGGTTGTTGTTGTTTTTCAATGTTGAGGTTGTTGTTGAATTTGTTGGTGTTTTTTCAATGTTGAGGTTGTTCTTGTTTTTCAATGTTGAGGTTGTTGTTGAATTTGTTGGTGTTTTATAATGTTGAGGTTGTTGTTGTTTTTCAATGTTGAGGTTGTTGTTGAATTTGTTGGTGTTTTTCAATGTTGAGGTTGTTGTTGAATTTGTTGGTGTTTTTCAATGTTGAGGATGTTGTTGTTTTTCAATGTTGAGGTTGTTGTTGAATTTGTTGGTGTTTTTCAATGTTGAAGTTGTTGTTGAATTTGTTGGTGTTTTTCAATGTTGAGGTTGTTGTTGTTTTTCAATGTTGAGGTTGTTGTTGAATATGTTGGTGTTTTTCAATGTTGAGGTTGTTGTTGTTTTTCAATGTTGAGGTTGTTGTTGTTTTTCAATGTTGGGGTTGTTGTTGAACTTGTTGTTGTTTATCAATTTTGAGGATGTTGTTGTTTTTCAGTGTTGAGGTTGTTGTTGAATTTGTTGGTGTTTTTCCATGATGAGGTTGTTGTTGTTTTTCAAAGTTGAGGTTGTTGTTGAATTTGTTGGTGTTTTTCAATGTTGAATTTTTTGTTGAATTTGTTGGTGTTTTTCAATGTTGAGGTTGTTGTTTTTCAATGTTGAGGTTGTTGTTGAATTTGTTGGTGTTTTTCAATGTTGAGGTTGTTGTTGAATTTGTTGGTGTTTTTCAATGTTGAGGTTGTTGTTGTTTTTAAATGTTGAGGTTGTTGTTGAATTTGTTGGTGTTTTTTCAATTTTGAGGTTGTTGGTGTTTTTCAATGTTGAGGTTGTTGTTGAATTTGCTGGTGTTTTTCAATGTCGAGGTTGTTGTTGAATTTGTTGGTGTTTTTCAATGTTGAGGTTGTTGTTGTTTTTCAATGTTGAGGTTGTTGTTGAATTTGTTGGTGTTTTTCAATGTTGAGGTTGTTGTTGTTTTTCAATGTTGAGGTTGTTGTTGAATTTGTTGGTGTTTTTCAATGTTGAGGTTGTTGTTGTTTTTCAATGTTGAGGTTGTTGTTGAATTTGTTGGTGCTTTTCAATGTTGAGGTTGTTGTTGAATTTGTTGGTGTTTTTCAATATTGATGTTGTTGTTGTTTTTCAATGTTGAGGTTGTTGTTGAATTTGTTGGTCTTTTTCAATGTTGAGTTTGTTGTTGAATTTGTTGGTGTTTTTCAATGTTGAGGTTGTTGTTGAATTTGTTCGTGTTTTTCAATGTTGAGGTTGTTGTTGAATTTGTTGGTGTTTTTCAATGTTGAGGTTGTTGCTGTTTTTCAATGTTGAGGTTGTTGTTGAATTTGTTGGTGTTTTCCATGTTGAGATTGTTGTTGTTTTTCAATGTTGAGGTTGTTGTTGAATTTGTTGGTGTTTTTAAATGTTGAAGTTGTTGTTGAATTTGTTGGTGTTTTTCAATGTTGAGGTTGTTGTTGTTTTTCAATGTTGAGGTTGTTGTTGAATTTGTTGGTGTTTTTCAATGTTGAGGTTGTTGTTGTTTTTCAATGTTGAGGTTGTTGTTGAATTTGTTGGTGTTTTTCAATTTCGAGGTTGTTGTTGAATTTGTTGGTGTTTTTCAATGTTGAAGTTGTTGTTGAATTTGTTGGTGTTTTTCAATGTTGAGGTTGTTGTTGTTTTTCAATGTTGAGGTTGTTCTGAATTTGTTGGTGTTTTTCAATGTTGAGGTTGTTGTTGTTTTTCAATGCTGAGGTGGTTGTTGAATTTGTTGGTGTTTTTCAATGTTGAGGTTGTTGTTGAATTTGTTGGTGTTTTTCAATGTTGAGGTTGTTCTTGTTTTTCAATGTTGAGGTTGTTGTTGAATTTGTTGGTGTTTTTCAATGTTGAGGTTGTTGTTGTTTTTCAATGTTGAGGTTGTTGTTGAATTTGTTGGTGTTTTTCAATGTTGAGGTTGTTGTTGAATTTGTTGGTGTTTTTCAATGTTGAGGTTGTTGTTGTTTTTCAATGTTGAGGTTATTGTTGAATTTGTTGGTCTTTTTCAATGTTGAGGTTGTTGTTGTTTTTCAATGTTGAGGTTGTTGTTGAATTTGTTGGTGTTTTTCAATGTTGAGTTTGTTGTTGCTTTTCAATGTTGAGGTTGTTGTTGAATTTGTTGGTGTTTTTCAATGTTGAGGTTGTTGTTGTTTTTCAATGTTTGGTTGTTGTTGAATTTTTTGGTGTTTTTCAATGTTGAGCTTGTTGTTGTTTTTCAATGTTGAGGTTGTTGTTGAATTTGTTGGTGTACTTCAATGTTGAGGTTGTTGTTGAATTTGTTGGTGTTTTTCAATGTTGAGGTTGTTGTTGTTTTGCAATGTTGAGGTTGTTGAATTTGTCGGTGTTTTTCAATGTTGAGGTTGTTGTTGAATTTGTTGGTGTTTTTCAATGTTGAAGTTGTTGTTGAATTTGTTGGTGTTTTTCAATTTCGAGGTTGTTGTTGAATTTGTTGGTGTTTTTCAATGTTGAAGTTTTTGTTGAATTTGTTGGTGGTTTTCAATGTTGAGGTTGTTGTTGTTTTTCAATGTTGAGGTTGTTGTTGAATTTGTTGGTGTTTTTCAATGTTGAGGATGTTGTTGTTTTTCAATGTTGAGGTTGTTGTTGAATTTGTTGGTGTTTTTCAATGTTGAAGTTGTTGTTGAATTTGTTGGTGTTTTTCAATGTTGAGGTTGTTGTTGTTTTTCAATGTTGAGGTTGTTGTTGAATTTGTTGGTGTTTTTCAATGTTGAGTTTGTTGTTGTTTTTCAATGTTGAGGTTGTTGTTGAATATGTTGGTGTTTTTCAATGTTGAGGTTGTTGTTGTTTTTCAATGTTGAGGTTGTTGTTGTTTTTCAATGTTGGGGTTGTTGTTGAATTTGTTGTTGTTTATCAATTTTGAGGATGTTGTTGTTTTTCAATGTTGAGGTTGTTGTTGAATTTGTTGGTGTTTTTCCATGATGAGGTTGTTGTTGTTTTTCAAAGTTGAGGTTGTTGTTGAATTTGTTGGTGTTTTTCAATGTTGAATTTTTTGTTGAATTTGTTGGTGTTTTTCAATGTTGAGGTTGTTGTTTTTCAATGTTGAGGTTGTTGTTGAATTTGTTGGTGTTTTTCAATGTTGAGGTTGTTGTTGAATTTGTTGGTGTTTTTCAATGTTGAGGTTGTTGTTGTTTTTAAATGTTGAGGTTGTTGTTGAATTTGTTGGTGTTTTTTCAATTTTGAGGTTGTTGGTGTTTTTCAATGTTGAGGTTGTTGTTGAATTTGATGGTGTTTTTCAATGTCGAGGTTGTTGTTGAATTTGTTGGTGTTTTTCAATGTTGAGGTTGTTGTTGTTTTTCAATGTTGAGGTTGTTGTTGAATTTGTTGGTGTTTTTCAATGTTGAGGTTGTTGTTGTTTTTCAATGTTGAGGTTGTTGTTGAATTTGTTGGTGTTTTTCAATGTTGAGGTTGTTGTTGTTTTTCAATGTTGAGGTTGTTGTTGAATTTGTTGGTGCTTTTCAATGTTGAGGTTGTTGTTGAATTTGTTGGTGTTTTTCAATATTGATGTTGTTGTTGTTTTTCAATGTTGAGGTTGTTGTTGAATTTGTTGGTCTTTTTCAATGTTGAGTTTGTTGTTGAATTTGTTGGTGTTTTTCAATGTTGAGGTTGTTGTTGAATTTGTTGGTGTTTTTCAATGTTGAGGTTGTTGTTGAATTTGTTGGTGTTTTTCAATGTTGAGGTTGTTGCTGTTTTTCAATGTTGAGGTTGTTGTTGAATTTGTTGGTGTTTTCCATGTTGAGATTGTTGTTGTTTTTCAATGTTGAGGTTGTTGTTGAATTTGTTGGTGTTTTTAAATGTTGAAGTTGTTGTTGAATTTGTTGGTGTTTTTCAATGTTGAGGTTGTTGTTGTTTTTCAATGTTGAGGTTGTTGTTGAATTTGTTGGTGTTTTTCAATGTTGAGGTTGTTGTTGTTTTTCAATGTTGAGGTTGTTGTTGAATTTGTTGGTGTTTTTCAATTTCGAGGTTGTTGTTGAATTTGTTGGTGTTTTTCAATGTTGAAGTTGTTGTTGAAATTGTTGGTGTTTTTCAATGTTGAGGTTGTTGTTGTTTTTCAATGTTGAGGTTGTTCTGAATTTGTTGGTGTTTTTCAATGTTGAGGTTGTTGTTGTTTTTCAATGCTGAGGTGGTTGTTGAATTTGTTGGTGTTTTTCAATGTTGAGGTTGTTGTTGAATTTGTTGGTGTTTTTCAATGTTGAGGTTGTTCTTGTTTTTCAATGTTGAGGTTGTTGTTGAATTTGTTGGTGTTTTTCAATGTTGAGGTTGTTGTTGTTTTTCAATGTTGAGGTTGTTGTTGAATTTGTTGGTGTTTTTCAATGTTGAGGTTGTTGTTGAATTTGTTGGTGTTTTTCAATGTTGAGGTTGTTGTTGTTTTTCAATGTTGAGGTTATTGTTGAATTTGTTGGTCTTTTTCAATGTTGAGGTTGTTGTTGTTTTTCAATGTTGAGGTTGTTGTTGAATTTGTTGGTGTTTTTCAATGTTGAGTTTGTTGTTGCTTTTCAATGTTGAGGTTGTTGTTGAATTTGTTGGTGTTTTTCAATGTTGAGGTTGTTGTTGTTTTTCAATGTTTGGTTGTTGTTGAATTTTTTGGTGTTTTTCAATGTTGAGCTTGTTGTTGTTTTTCAATGTTGAGGTTGTTGTTGAATTTGTTGGTGTATTTCAATGTTGAGGTTGTTGTTGAATTTGTTGGTGTTTTTCAATGTTGAGGTTGTTGTTGTTTTTCAATGTTGAGGTTGTTGAATTTGTCGGTGTTTTTCAATCTTGAGTCTGTTGTTGAATTTGTTGGTGTTTTTCAATGTTGAGGTTGTTGTTGAATTTGTTGGTGTTTTTCAATGTTGAGGTTGTTGTTGCTTTTCAATGTTGAGGTTGTTGTTGAGTTTGTTGGTGTTTTTCAATGTTGAGGTTGTTGTTGAATTTGTTGGTGTTTTTCAATGTTGAGGTTGTTGTTGAATTTCTTGGTGTTTTTCAATGTTGAGGTTGTTCTTGTTTTTCAATGTTGAGGTTGTTGTTGAATTTGTTGGTGTTTTTTCAATTTTGAGGTTGTTGGTGTTTTTCAATGTTGAGGTTGTTGTTGAATTTGATGTTGTTTTTCAATGTCGAGGTTGTTGTTGAATTTGTTGGTGTTTTTCAATGTTGAAGTTGTTGTTGAATTTGTTGGTGTTTTTCAATGTTGAGGTTGTTGTTGTTTTTCAATGTTGAGGTTGTTGTTGAATTTGTTGGTGTTTTTCAATGTTGAGGTTGTTGTTGTTTTTCAATGCTGAGGTTGTTGTTGAATTTGTTGGTGTTTTTCAATGTTGAGGTTGTTGTTGAATTTGTTGGTGTTTTTCAATGTTGAGGTTGTTGTTGTTTTTCAATGTTCAGGTTGTTGTTGAATTTGTTGTTGTTTTTCAATGTTGAGGTTGTTGTTGCTTTTCAATGTTGAGGTTGTTGTTGATTTTGTTGGTGTTTTTCAATGTTGAGTTTGTTGTTGAATTTGTTGGTATTTTTCAATGTTGAGGTTGTTGTTGAATTTGTTGGTGTTTTTCAATGTTGAGGTTGTTGTTGAATTTGTTGGTGTTTTTCAATGTTGAGGTTGTTGTTGTTTTTCAATGTTGAGGTTGTTGTTGAATTTGTTGGTGTTTTTCAATGTTGAGTTTGTTGTTGAATTTGTTGGTGTTTTTCAATGTTGAGGTTGTTATTGAATTTGTTGGTGTTTTTCAATGTTGAGGTTGTTGTTGAATTTGTTGGTGTTTTTCAATGTTGAGGTTGTTCTGAATTTGTTGGTGTTTTTCAATGTTGAGGTTGCTGCTGTTTTTCAATGCTGAGGTGGTTGTTGAATTTGTTGGTGTTTTTCAATGTTGAGGTTGTTGTTGAATTTGTTGGTGTTTTTCAATGTTGAGGTTGTTCTTGTTTTTCAATGTAGAGGTTGTTGTTGAATTTGTTGGTGTTTTTCAATGTTGAGGTTGTTGTTGTTTTTCAATGTTGAGGTTGTTGTTGAATTTGTTGGTGTTTTTCAATGTTGAGGTTGTTGTTGTTTTTCAATGTTGAGGTTGTTGTTGAATTTGTTGGTGTTTTTCAATTTCGAGGTTGTTGTTGAATTTGTTGGTGTTTTTCAATGTTGAAGTTGTTGTTGAATTTGTTGGTGTTTTTCAATGTTGAGGTTGTTGTTGTTTTTCAATGTTGAGGTTGTTCTGAATTTGTTGGTGTTTTTCAATGTTGAGGTTGTTGTTGCTTTTCAATGCTGAGGTGGTTGTTGAATTTGTTGGTGTTTTGCAATGTTGAGGTTGTTGTTGAATTTGTTGGTGTTTTTCAATGTTGAGGTTGTTCTTGTTTTTCAATGTTGAGGTTGTTGTTGAATTTGTTGGTGTTTTTCAATGTTGAGGTTGTTGTTGTTTTTCAATGTTGAGGTTGTTGTTGAATTTGTTGGTGTTTTTCAATGTTGAGGTTGTTGTTGAATTTGTTGGTGTTTTTCAATGTTGAGGTTGTTGTTGTTTTTCAATGTTGAGGTTATTGTTGAATTTGTTGGTCTTTTTCAATGTTGAGGTTGTTGTTGTTTTTCAATGTTGAGGTTGTTGTTGAATTTGTTGGTGTATTTCAATGTTGAGGTTGTTGTTGAATTTGTTGGTGTTTTTCAATGTTGAGGTTGTTGTTGTTTTTCAATGTTGAGGTTGTTGAATTTGTCGGTGTTTTTCAATCTTGAGTCTGTTGTTGAATTTGTTGGTGTTTTTCAATGTTGAGGTTGTTGTTGAATTTGTTGGTGTTTTTCAATGTTGAGGTTGTTGTTGCTTTTCAATGTTGAGGTTGTTGTTGAGTTTGTTGGTGTTTTTCAATGTTGAGGTTGTTGTTGAATTTGTTGGTGTTTTTCAATGTTGAGGTTGTTGTTGAATTTCTTGGTGTTTTTCAATGTTGAGGTTGTTCTTGTTTTTCAATGTTGAGGTTGTTGTTGAATTTGTTGGTGTTTTTTCAATTTTGAGGTTGTTGGTGTTTTTCAATGTTGAGGTTGTTGTTGAATTTGATGGTGTTTTTCAATGTCGAGGTTGTTGTTGAATTTGTTGGTGTTTTTCAATGTTGAAGTTGTTGTTGAATTTGTTGGTGTTTTTCAATGTTGAGGTTGTTGTTGTTTTTCAATGTTGAGGTTGTTGTTGAGTTTGTTGGTGTTTTTCAATGTTGAGGTTGTTGTTGTTTTTCAATGCTGAGGTTGTTGTTGAATTTGTTGGTGTTTTTCAATGTTGAGGTTGTTTTTGAATTTGTTGGTGTTTTTCAATGTTGAGGTTGTTGTTGTTTTTCAATGTTCAGGTTGTTGTTGAATTTGTTGTTGTTTTTCAATGTTGAGGTTGTTGTTGCTTTTCAATGTTGAGGTTGTTGTTGAATTTGTTGGTGTTTTTCAATGTTGAGTTTGTTGTTGAATTTGTTGGTATTTTTCAATGTTGAGGTTGTTGTTGAATTTGTTGGTGTTTTTCAATGTTGAGGTTGTTGTTGTTTTTCAATGTTGAGGTTGTTGTTGAATTTGTTGGTGTTTTTCAATGTTGAGTTTGTTGTTGAATTTGTTGGTGTTTTTCAATGTTGAGGTTGTTATTGAATTTGTTGCTGTTTTTCAATGTTGAGGTTGTTGTTGAATTTGTTGGTGTTTTTCAATGTTGAGGTTGTTCTGAATTTGTTGGTGTTTTTCAATGTTGAGGTTGCTGCTGTTTTTCAATGCTGAGGTGGTTGTTGAATTTGTTGGTGTTTTTCAATGTTGAGGTTGTTGTTGAATTTGTTGGTGTTTTTCAATGTTGAGGTTGTTCTTGTTTTTCAATGTAGAGGTTGTTGTTGAATTTGTTGGTGTTTTTCAATGTTGAGGTTGTTGTTGTTTTTCAATGTTGAGGTTGTTGTTGAATTTGTTGGTGCTTTTCAATGTTGAGGTTGTTGTTGAATTTGTTGGTGTTTTTCAAAGTTGAGGTTGTTGTTGTTTTTCAATGTTGAGGCTATTGTTGAATTTGTTGGTGTTTTTCAATGTTGAGGTTGTTGTTGTTTTTCAATGTTGAGGTTGTTGTTGAATTTGTTGGTGTTTTTCAATGTTGAGTTTGTTGTTGCTTTTCAATGCTGAGGTTGTTGTTGAATTTGTTGGTCTTTTTCAATGTTGAGGTTGTTGTTGTTTTTCAATGTTGAGGTTGTTTTTGAATTTTTTGGTGTTTTTCAATGTTGAGCTTGTTGTTGTTTTTCAATGTTGAGGTTGTTGTTGAATTTGTTGGTGTTTTTCAATGTTGAGGTTGTTGTTGTTTTTCAATGTTGAGGTTGTTGAATTTGTTGGTGTTTTTCAATCTTGAGTTTGTTGTTGAATTTGTTGGTGTTTTTCAATGTTGAGGTTGTTGTTGAATTTGTTGGTGTTTTTCAATGTTGAGGTTGTTGTTGTTTTTCAATGTTGAGGTTGTTGTTGAGTTTGCTGGTGTTTTTCAATGTTGAGGTTGTTGTTGAATTTGTTGGTGTTTTTCAATGTTGAGGTTGTTGTTGAATTTCTTGGTGTTTTTCAATGTTGAGGTTGTTCTTGTTTTTCAATGTTGAGGCTGTTGTTGAATTTGTTGGTGTTTTTCAATGTTGAGGTTGTTGTTGTTTTTCAATGCTGTGGTTGTTGTTGAATTTGTCGGTGTTTTTCAATGTTGAGGTTGTTGTTGAATTTGTTGGTGTTTTTCAATGTTGAGGTTGTTGTTGTTTTTCAATGTTGAGGTTGTTGTTGAATTTGTTGTTGTTTTTCAATGTTGAGGTTGGTGTTGTTTTTCAATGTTGAGGTTGTTGTTGAATTTGTTGGTGTTTTTCAATGTTGAGGTTGTTGTTGTTTTTCAATGTTGAGGTTGGTGTTGAATTTGTTGGTGTTTTTCAATGTTGAGGTTGTTGCTGTTTTTCAATGTTGAGGTTGTTGTTGAATTTGTTGGTGTTTTTCAATGTTGAGATTGTTGTTGTTTTTCAATGTTGAGGTTGTTGTTGAATTTGTTGGTGTTTTTCAATGTTGAGGTTGTTGTTGAATTTGTTGGTGTTTTTCAATGTTGAGGTTGTTGTTGTTTTTCAATGTTGAGGTTGTTGTTGAATTTGTTGGTGTTTTTCAATGTTGAGGTTGTTGTTGTTTTTCAATGTTGAGGTTGTTGTTGAATTTGTTGGTGTTTTTCAATTTCGAGGTTGTTGTTGAATTTGTTGGTGTTTGTCAATGTTGAAGTTGTTGTTGAATTTGTTGGTGTTTTTCAATGTTGAGGTTGTTGTTGGTTTTCAATGTTGAGGTTGTTGTTGAATTTGTTGGTGGTTTTCAATGTTGAGGTTGTTGTTGTTTTTCAATGCTGAGGTTGTTGTTGAATTTGTTGGTGTTTTTCAATGTTGAGGTTGTTGTTGAATTTGTTGGTGTTTTTCAATGTTGAGGTTGTTGTTGTTTTTCAATGCTGAGGTTGTTGTTGAATTTGTTGGTGTTTTTCAATGTTGAGGTTGTTGTTGAATTTTTTGGTGTTTTTCAATGTTGAGGTTGTTCTTGTTTTTCAATGTTGAGGTTGTTGTTGAATTTGTTGGTGTTTTTCAATGTTGAGGTTGTTGTTGTTTTTCAATGTTGAGGTTGTTGTTGAATTTGTTGGTGTTTTTCAATGTTGAGGTTGTTGTTGAATTTGTTGGTGTTTTTCAATGTTGAGGTTGTTGTTGTTTTTCAATGTTGAGGTTGTTGTTGAATTTGTTGGTGTTTTTCAATGTTGAGGTTGTTGTTGTTTTTCAATGTTGAGGTTGTTGAATTTGTTGGTGTTTTTCAATCTTGAGTTTTGTTGTTGAATTTGTTGGTGTTTTTCAATGTAGAGGTTGTTGTTGAATTTGTTGGTGTTTTTCAATGTTGAGGTTGTTGTTCTTTTTCAATGTTGAGGTTGTTGTTGAGTTTGTTATTGTTTTTCAATGTTGAGGTTTTTGTTGAATTTGTTGGTGTTTTTCAATGTTGAGGTTGTTGTTGAATTTGTTGGTGTTTTTCAATGTTGAGGTTGTTGTTGAATTTCTTGGTGTTTTTCAATGTTGAGGTTGTTCTTGTTTTTCAATGTTGAGGCTGTTGTTGAATTTGTTGGTGTTTTTCAATGTTGAGGTTGTTGTTGTTTTTCAATGCTGTGGTTGTTGTTGAATTTGTCGGTGTTTTTCAATGTTGAGGTTGTTGTTGAATTTGTTGGTGTTTTTCAATGTTGAGGTTGTTGTTGTTTTTCAATGTTGAGGTTGTTGAATTTGTCGGTGTTTTTCAATCTTGAGTCTGTTGTTGAATTTGTTGGTGTTTTTCAATGTTGAGGTTGTTGTTGAATTTGTTGGTGTTTTTCAATGTTGAGGTTGTTGTTGCTTTTCAATGTTGAGGTTGTTGTTGAGTTTGTTGGTGTTTTTCAATGTTGAGGTTGTTGTTGAATTTGTTGGTGTTTTTCAATGTTGAGGTTGTTGTTGAATTTCTTGGTGTTTTTCAATGTTGAGGTTGTTCTTGTTTTTCAATGTTGAGGTTGTTGTTGAATTTGTTGGTGTTTTTTCAATTTTGAGGTTGTTGGTGTTTTTCAATGTTGAGGTTGTTGTTGAATTTGATGGTGTTTTTCAATGTCGAGGTTGTTGTTGAATTTGTTGGTGTTTTTCAATGTTGAAGTTGTTGTTGAATTTGTTGGTGTTTTTCAATGTTGAGGTTGTTGTTGTTTTTCAATGTTGAGGTTGTTGTTGAGTTTGTTGGTGTTTTTCAATGTTGAGGTTGTTGTTGTTTTTCAATGCTGAGGTTGTTGTTGAATTTGTTGGTGTTTTTCAATGTTGAGGTTGTTTTTGAATTTGTTGGTGTTTTTCAATGTTGAGGTTGTTGTTGTTTTTCAATGTTCAGGTTGTTGTTGAATTTGTTGTTGTTTTTCAATGTTGAGGTTGTTGTTGCTTTTCAATGTTGAGGTTGTTGTTGAATTTGTTGGTGTTTTTCAATGTTGAGTTTGTTGTTGAATTTGTTGGTATTTTTCAATGTTGAGGTTGTTGTTGAATTTGTTGGTGTTTTTCAATGTTGAGGTTGTTGTTGTTTTTCAATGTTGAGGTTGTTGTTGAATTTGTTGGTGTTTTTCAATGTTGAGTTTGTTGTTGAATTTGTTGGTGTTTTTCAATGTTGAGGTTGTTATTGAATTTGTTGCTGTTTTTCAATGTTGAGGTTGTTGTTGAATTTGTTGGTGTTTTTCAATGTTGAGGTTGTTCTGAATTTGTTGGTGTTTTTCAATGTTGAGGTTGCTGCTGTTTTTCAATGCTGAGGTGGTTGTTGAATTTGTTGGTGTTTTTCAATGTTGAGGTTGTTGTTGAATTTGTTGGTGTTTTTCAATGTTGAGGTTGTTCTTGTTTTTCAATGTAGAGGTTGTTGTTGAATTTGTTGGTGTTTTTCAATGTTGAGGTTGTTGTTGTTTTTCAATGTTGAGGTTGTTGTTGAATTTGTTGGTGCTTTTCAATGTTGAGGTTGTTGTTGAATTTGTTGGTGTTTTTCAAAGTTGAGGTTGTTGTTGTTTTTCAATGTTGAGGCTATTGTTGAATTTGTTGGTGTTTTTCAATGTTGAGGTTGTTGTTGTTTTTCAATGTTGAGGTTGTTGTTGAATTTGTTGGTGTTTTTCAATGTTGAGTTTGTTGTTGCTTTTCAATGTTGAGGTTGTTGTTGAATTTGTTGGTGTTTTTCAATGTTGAGGTTGTTGTTGTTTTTCAATGTTGAGGTTGTTTTTGAATTTTTTGGTGTTTTTCAATGTTGAGCTTGTTGTTGTTTTTCAATGTTGAGGTTGTTGTTGAATTTGTTGGTGTTTTTCAATGTTGAGGTTGTTGTTGTTTTTCAATGTTGAGGTTGTTGAATTTGTTGGTGTTTTTCAATCTTGAGTTTGTTGTTGAATTTGTTGGTGTTTTTCAATGTTGAGGTTGTTGTTGTTTTTCAATGTTGAGGTTGTTGTTGAGTTTGCTGGTGTTTTTCAATGTTGAGGTTGTTGTTGAATTTGTTGGTGTTTTTCAATGTTGAGGTTGTTGTTGAATTTCTTGGTGTTTTTCAATGTTGAGGTTGTTCTTGTTTTTCAATGTTGAGGCTGTTGTTGAATTTGTTGGTGTTTTTCAATGTTGAGGTTGTTGTTGTTTTTCAATGCTGTGGTTGTTGTTGAATTTGTCGGTGTTTTTCAATGTTGAGGTTGTTGTTGAATTTGTTGGTGTTTTTCAATGTTGAGGTTGTTGTTGTTTTTCAATGTTGAGGTTGTTGTTGAATTTGTTGTTGTTTTTCAATGTTGAGGTTGGTGTTGTTTTTCAATGTTGAGGTTGTTGTTGAATTTGTTGGTGTTTTTCAATGTTGAGGTTGTTGATGTTTTTCAATGTTGAGGTTGGTGTTGAATTTGTTGGTGTTTTTCAATGTTGAGGTTGTTGCTGTTTTTCAATGTTGAGGTTGTTGTTGAATTTGTTGGTGTTTTTCAATGTTGAGATTGTTGTTGTTTTTCAATGTTGAGGTTGTTGTTGAATTTGTTGGTGTTTTTCAATGTTGAGGTTGTTGTTGAATTTGTTGGTGTTTTTCAATGTTGAGGTTGTTGTTGTTTTTCAATGTTGAGGTTGTTGTTGAATTTGTTGGTGTTTTTCAATGTTGAGGTTGTTGTTGTTTTTCAATGTTGAGGTTGTTGTTGAATTTGTTGGTGTTTTTCAATTTCGAGGTTGTTGTTGAATTTGTTGGTGTTTGTCAATGTTGAAGTTGTTGTTGAATTTGTTGGTGTTTTTCAATGTTGAGGTTGTTGTTGGTTTTCAATGTTGAGGTTGTTGTTGAATTTGTTGGTGGTTTTCAATGTTGAGGTTGTTGTTGTTTTTCAATGCTGAGGTTGTTGTTGAATTTGTTGGTGTTTTTCAATGTTGAGGTTGTTGTTGAATTTGTTGGTGTTTTTCAATGTTGAGGTTGTTGTTGTTTTTCAATGCTGAGGTTGTTGTTGAATTTGTTGGTGTTTTTCAATGTTGAGGTTGTTGTTGAATTTTTTGGTGTTTTTCAATGTTGAGGTTGTTCTTGTTTTTCAATGTTGAGGTTGTTGTTGAATTTGTTGGTGTTTTTCAATGTTGAGGTTGTTGTTGTTTTTCAATGTTGAGGTTGTTGTTGAATTTGTTGGTGTTTTTCAATGTTGAGGTTGTTGTTGAATTTGTTGGTGTTTTTCAATGTTGAGGTTGTTGTTGTTTTTCAATGTTGAGGTTGTTGTTGAATTTGTTGGTGTTTTTCAATGTTGAGGTTGTTGTTGTTTTTCAATGTTGAGGTTGTTGAATTTGTTGGTGTTTTTCAATCTTGAGTTTTGTTGTTGAATTTGTTGGTGTTTTTCAATGTAGAGGTTGTTGTTGAATTTGTTGGTGTTTTTCAATGTTGAGGTTGTTGTTCTTTTTCAATGTTGAGGTTGTTGTTGAGTTTGTTATTGTTTTTCAATGTTGAGGTTTTTGTTGAATTTGTTGGTGTTTTTCAATGTTGAGGTTGTTGTTGAATTTGTTGGTGTTTTTCAATGTTGAGGTTGTTGTTGAATTTCTTGGTGTTTTTCAATGTTGAGGTTGTTCTTGTTTTTCAATGTTGAGGCTGTTGTTGAATTTGTTGGTGTTTTTCAATGTTGAGGTTGTTGTTGTTTTTCAATGCTGTGGTTGTTGTTGAATTTGTCGGTGTTTTTCAATGTTGAGGTTGTTGTTGAATTTGTTGGTGTTTTTCAATGTTGAGGTTGTTGTTGTTTTTCAATGTTGAGGTTGTTGTTGAATTTGTTGTTGTTTTTCAATGTTGAGGTTGGTGTTGTTTTTCAATGTTGAGGTTGTTGTTGAATTTGTTGGTGTTTTTCAATGTTGAGGTTGTTGTTGTTTTTCAATGTTGAGGTTGGTGTTGAATTTGTTGGTGTTTTTCAATGTTGAGGTTGTTGCTGTTTTTCAATGTTGAGGTTGTTGTTGAATTTGTTGGTGTTTTTCAATGTTGAGATTGTTGTTGTTTTTCAATGTTGAGGTTGTTGTTGAATTTGTTGGTGTTTTTCAATGTTGAGGTTGTTGTTGAATTTGTTGGTGTTTTTCAATGTTGAGGTTGTTGTTGTTTTTCAATGTTGAGGTTGTTGTTGAATTTGTTGGTGTTTTTCAATGTTGAGGTTGTTGTTGTTTTTCAATGTTGAGGTTGTTGTTGAATTTGTTGGTGTTTTTCAATTTCGAGGTTGTTGTTGAATTTGTTGGTGTTTGTCAATGTTGAAGTTGTTGTTGAATTTGTTGGTGTTTTTCAATGTTGAGGTTGTTGTTGGTTTTCAATGTTGAGGTTGTTGTTGAATTTGTTGGTGGTTTTCAATGTTGAGGTTGTTGTTGTTTTTCAATGCTGAGGTTGTTGTTGAATTTGTTGGTGTTTTTCAATGTTGAGGTTGTTGTTGAATTTGTTGGTGTTTTTCAATGTTGAGGTTGTTGTTGTTTTTCAATGCTGAGGTTGTTGTTGAATTTGTTGGTGTTTTTCAATGTTGAGGTTGTTGTTGAATTTTTTGGTGTTTTTCAATGTTGAGGTTGTTCTTGTTTTTCAATGTTGAGGTTGTTGTTGAATTTGTTGGTGTTTTTCAATGTTGAGGTTGTTGTTGTTTTTCAATGTTGAGGTTGTTGTTGAATTTGTTGGTGTTTTTCAATGTTGAGGTTGTTGTTGAATTTGTTGGAGTTTTTCAATGTTGAGGTTGTTGTTGTTTTTCAATGTTGAGGTTGTTGTTGAATTTGTTGGTGTTTTTCAATGTTGAGGTTGTTGTTGTTTTTCAATGTTGAGGTTGTTGAATTTGTTGGTGTTTTTCAATCTTGAGTTTTGTTGTTGAATTTGTTGGTGTTTTTCAATGTAGAGGTTGTTGTTGAATTTGTTGGTGTTTTTCAATGTTGAGGTTGTTGTTCTTTTTCAATGTTGAGGTTGTTGTTGAGTTTGTTATTGTTTTTCAATGTTGAGGTTTTTGTTGAATTTGTTGGTGTTTTTCAATGTTGAGGTTGTTGTTGAATTTGTTGGTGTTTTTCAATGTTGAGGTTGTTGTTGTTTTTAAATGTTGAGGTTGTTGTTGAATTTGTTGGTGTTTTTTCCATTTAGAGGTTGTTGGTATTTTTCAATGTTGAGGTTGTTGTTGAATTTGATGGTGTTTTTCAATGTCGAGGTTGTTGTTGAATTTGTTGGTGTTTTTCAATGTTGAAGTTGTTGTTGAATTTGTTGGTGTTTTTCAATTTCGAGGTTGTTGTTGAATTTGTTGGTGTTGTTCAATGTTGAAGTTTTTGTTGAATTTGTTGGTGTTTTTCAATGTTGAGGTTGTTGTTGTTTGTCAATGTTGAGGTTGTTGTTGAATTTGTTGGTGTTTTTCAATGTTGAGGTTGTTGTTGTTTTTCAATGCTGAGGTTGTTGTTGAATTTGTTGGTGTTTTTCAATGTTGAGGTTGTTGAATTTGTTGGTGTTTTTCAATGTTGACGTTGTTGTTGTTTTTCAATGCTGAGGTTGTTGTTGAATTTCTGGGTGTTTTTCAATGTTGAGGTTGTTGTTGTTTTTCAATTTTGAGGTTGTTGTTGAAATTGTTGGTGTTTTTCAATGTTGAAGTTGTTGTTGAATTTGTTGGTGTTTTTCAATGTTGAGGTTGTTGTTGTTTTTCAATGTTGAGGTTGTTGTTGAATTTGTTGGTGTTTTTCAATGTTGAGTTTGTTGTTGTTTTTCAATGTTGAGGTTGTTGTTGAATATGTTGGTGTTTTTCAATGTTGAGGTTGTTGTTGTTTTTCAATGTTGAGGTTGTTGTTGTTTTTAAATGTTGGGGTTGTTGTTGAATTTGTTGGTGTTTTTCAATTTTGAGGATGTTGTTGTTTTTCAATGTTGAGGTTGTTGTTGAATTTGTTGGTGTTTTTCCATGATGAGGTTGTTGTTGTTTTTCAAAGTTGAGGTTGTTGTTGAATTTGTTGGTGTTTTTCAATGTTGAGGTTGTTGTTGTTTTTAAATGTTGAGGTTGTTGTTGAATTTGTTGGTGTTTTTTCAATTTTGAGGTTGTTGGTGTTTTTCAATGTTGAGGTTGTTGTTGAATTTGATGGTGTTTTTCAATGTCGAGGTTGTTGTTGAATTTGTTGGTGTTTTTCAATGTTGAGGTTGTTGTTGTTTTTCAATGTTGAGGTTGTTGTTGAATTTGTTGGTGTTTTTCAATGTTGAGGTTGTTGTTGTTTTTCAATGTTGAGGTTGTTGTTGAATTTGTTGGTGTTTTTCAATGTTGAGGTTGTTGTTGTTTTTCAATGTTGAGGTTGTTGTTGAATTTGTTGGTGCTTTTCAATGTTGAGGTTGTTGTTGAATTTGTTGGTGTTTTTCAATATTGATGTTGTTGTTGTTTTTCAATGTTGAGGTTGTTGTTGAATTTGTTGGTCTTTTTCAATGTTGAGTTTGTTGTTGAATTTGTTGGTGTTTTTCAATGTTGAGGTTGTTGTTGAATTTGTTGGTGTTTTTCAATGTTGAGGTTGTTGTTGAATTTGTTGGTGTTTTTCAATGTTGAGGTTGTTGCTGTTTTTCAATGTTGAGGTTGTTGTTGAATTTGTTGGTGTTTTCCATGTTGAGATTGTTGTTGTTTTTCAATGTTGAGGTTGTTGTTGAATTTGTTGGTGTTTTTAAATGTTGAAGTTGTTGTTGAATTTGTTGGTGTTTTTCAATGTTGAGGTTGTTGTTGTTTTTCAATGTTGAGGTTGTTGTTGAATTTGTTGGTGTTTTTCAATGTTGAGGTTGTTGTTGTTTTTCAATGTTGAGGTTGTTGTTGAATTTGTTGGTGTTTTTCAATTTCGAGGTTGTTGTTGAATTTGTTGGTGTTTTTCAATGTTGAAGTTGTTGTTGAATTTGTTGGTGTTTTTCAATGTTGAGGTTGTTGTTGTTTTTCAATGTTGAGGTTGTTCTGAATTTGTTGGTGTTTTTCAATGTTGAGGTTGTTGTTGTTTTTCAATGCTGAGGTGGTTGTTGAATTTGTTGGTGTTTTTCAATGTTGAGGTTGTTGTTGAATTTGTTGGTGTTTTTCAATGTTGAGGTTGTTCTTGTTTTTCAATGTTGAGGTTGTTGTTGAATTTGCTGGTGTTTTTCAATGTTGAGGTTGTTGTTGTTTTTCAATGTTGAGGTTGTTGTTGAATTTGTTGGTGTTTTTCAATGTTGAGGTTGTTGTTGAATTTGTTGGTGTTTTTCAATGTTGAGGTTGTTGTTGTTTTTCAATGTTGAGGTTATTGTTGAATTTGTTGGTCTTTTTCAATGTTGAGGTTGTTGTTGTTTTTCAATGTTGAGGTTGTTGTTGAATTTGTTGGTGTTTTTCAATGTTGAGTTTGTTGTTGCTTTTCAATGTTGAGGTTGTTGTTGAATTTGTTGGTGTTTTTCAATGTTGAGGTTGTTGTTGCTTTTCAATGTTTGGTTGTTGTTGAATTTTTTGGTGTTTTTCAATGTTGAGCTTGTTGTTGTTTTTCAATGTTGAGGTTGTTGTTGAATTTGTTGGTGTATTTCAATGTTGAGGTTGTTGTTGAATTTGTTGGTGTTTTTCAATGTTGAGGTTGTTGTTGTTTTTCAATGTTGAGGTTGTTGAATTTGTCGGTGTTTTTCAATCTTGAGTCTGTTGTTGAATTTGTTGGTGTTTTTCAATGTTGAGGTTGTTGTTGAATTTGTTGGTGTTTTTCAATGTTGAGGTTGTTGTTGCTTTTCAATGTTGAGGTTGTTGTTGAGTTTGTTGGTGTTTTTCAATGTTGAGGTTGTTGTTGAATTTGTTGGTGTTTTTCAATGTTGAGGTTGTTGTTGAATTTCTTGGTGTTTTTCAATGTTGAGGTTGTTCTTGTTTTTCAATGTTGAGGTTGTTGTTGAATTTGTTGGTGTTTTTTCAATTTTGAGGTTGTTGGTGTTTTTCAATGTTGAGGTTGTTGTTGAATTTGATGTTGTTTTTCAATGTCGAGGTTGTTGTTGAATTTGTTGGTGTTTTTCAATGTTGAAGTTGTTGTTGAATTTGTTGGTGTTTTTCAATGTTGAGGTTGTTGTTGTTTTTCAATGTTGAGGTTGTTGTTGAATTTGTTGGTGTTTTTCAATGTTGAGGTTGTTGTTGTTTTTCAATGCTGAGGTTGTTGTTGAATTTGTTGGTGTTTTTCAATGTTGAGGTTGTTGTTGAATTTGTTGGTGTTTTTCAATGTTGAGGTTGTTGTTGTTTTTCAATGTTCAGGTTGTTGTTGAATTTGTTGTTGTTTTTCAATGTTGAGGTTGTTGTTGCTTTTCAATGTTGAGGTTGTTGTTGAATTTGTTGGTGTTTTTCAATGTTGAGTTTGTTGTTGAATTTGTTGGTATTTTTCAATGTTGAGGTTGTTGTTGAATTTGTTGGTGTTTTTCAATGTTGAGGTTGTTGTTGAATTTGTTGGTGTTTTTCAATGTTGAGGTTGTTGTTGTTTTTCAATGTTGAGGTTGTTGTTGAATTTGTTGGTGTTTTTCAATGTTGAGTTTGTTGTTGAATTTGTTGGTGTTTTTCAATGTTGAGGTTGTTATTGAATTTGTTGGTGTTTTTCAATGTTGAGGTTGTTGTTGAATTTGTTGGTGTTTTTCAATGTTGAGGTTGTTCTGAATTTGTTGGTGTTTTTCAATGTTGAGGTTGCTGCTGTTTTTCAATGCTGAGGTGGTTGTTGAATTTGTTGGTGTTTTTCAATGTTGAGGTTGTTGTTGAATTTGTTGGTGTTTTTCAATGTTGAGGTTGTTCTTGTTTTTCAATGTAGAGGTTGTTGTTGAATTTGTTGGTGTTTTTCAATGTTGAGGTTGTTGTTGTTTTTCAATGTTGAGGTTGTTGTTGAATTTGTTGGTGTTTTTCAATGTTGAGGTTGTTGTTGTTTTTCAATGTTGAGGTTGTTGTTGAATTTGTTGGTGTTTTTCAATTTCGAGGTTGTTGTTGAATTTGTTGGTGTTTTTCAATGTTGAAGTTGTTGTTGAATTTGTTGGTGTTTTTCAATGTTGAGGTTGTTGTTGTTTTTCAATGTTGAGGTTGTTCTGAATTTGTTGGTGTTTTTCAATGTTGAGGTTGTTGTTGTTTTTCAATGCTGAGGTGGTTGTTGAATTTGTTGGTGTTTTGCAATGTTGAGGTTGTTGTTGAATTTGTTGGTGTTTTTCAATGTTGAGGTTGTTCTTGTTTTTCAATGTTGAGGTTGTTGTTGAATTTGTTGGTGTTTTTCAATGTTGAGGTTGTTGTTGTTTTTCAATGTTGAGGTTGTTGTTGAATTTGTTGGTGTTTTTCAATGTTGAGGTTGTTGTTGAATTTGTTGGTGTTTTTCAATGTTGAGGTTGTTGTTGTTTTTCAATGTTGAGGTTATTGTTGAATTTGTTGGTCTTTTTCAATGTTGAGGTTGTTGTTGTTTTTCAATGTTGAGGTTGTTGTTGAATTTGTTGGTGTATTTCAATGTTGAGGTTGTTGTTGAATTTGTTGGTGTTTTTCAATGTTGAGGTTGTTGTTGTTTTTCAATGTTGAGGTTGTTGAATTTGTCGGTGTTTTTCAATCTTGAGTCTGTTGTTGAATTTGTTGGTGTTTTTCAATGTTGAGGTTGTTGTTGAATTTGTTGGTGTTTTTCAATGTTGAGGTTGTTGTTGCTTTTCAATGTTGAGGTTGTTGTTGAGTTTGTTGGTGTTTTTCAATGTTGAGGTTGTTGTTGAATTTGTTGGTGTTTTTCAATTTTGAGGTTGTTGTTGAATTTCTTGGTGTTTTTCAATGTTGAGGTTGTTCTTGTTTTTCAATGTTGAGGTTGTTGTTGAATTTGTTGGTGTTTTTTCAATTTTGAGGTTGTTGGTGTTTTTCAATGTTGAGGTTGTTGTTGAATTTGATGGTGTTTTTCAATGTCGAGGTTGTTGTTGAATTTGTTGGTGTTTTTCAATGTTGAAGTTGTTGTTGAATTTGTTGGTGTTTTTCAATGTTGAGGTTGTTGTTGTTTTTCAATGTTGAGGTTGTTGTTGAGTTTGTTGGTGTTTTTCAATGTTGAGGTTGTTGTTGTTTTTCAATGCTGAGGTTGTTGTTGAATTTGTTGGTGTTTTTCAATGTTGAGGTTGTTTTTGAATTTGTTGGTGTTTTTCAATGTTGAGGTTGTTGTTGTTTTTCAATGTTCAGGTTGTTGTTGAATTTGTTGTTGTTTTTCAATGTTGAGGTTGTTGTTGCTTTTCAATGTTGAGGTTGTTGTTGAATTTGTTGGTGTTTTTCAATGTTGAGTTTGTTGTTGAATTTGTTGGTATTTTTCAATGTTGAGGTTGTTGTTGAATTTGTTGGTGTTTTTCAATGTTGAGGTTGTTGTTGTTTTTCAATGTTGAGGTTGTTGTTGAATTTGTTGGTGTTTTTCAATGTTGAGTTTGTTGTTGAATTTGTTGGTGTTTTTCAATGTTGAGGTTGTTATTGAATTTGTTGCTGTTTTTCAATGTTGAGGTTGTTGTTGAATTTGTTGGTGTTTTTCAATGTTGAGGTTGTTCTGAATTTGTTGGTGTTTTTCAATGTTGAGGTTGCTGCTGTTTTTCAATGCTGAGGTGGTTGTTGAATTTGTTGGTGTTTTTCAATGTTGAGGTTGTTGTTGAATTTGTTGGTGTTTTTCAATGTTGAGGTTGTTCTTGTTTTTCAATGTAGAGGTTGTTGTTGAATTTGTTGGTGTTTTTCAATGTTGAGGTTGTTGTTGTTTTTCAATGTTGAGGTTGTTGTTGAATTTGTTGGTGCTTTTCAATGTTGAGGTTGTTGTTGAATTTGTTGGTGTTTTTCAAAGTTGAGGTTGTTGTTGTTTTTCAATGTTGAGGCTATTGTTGAATTTGTTGGTGTTTTTCAATGTTGAGGTTGTTGTTGTTTTTCAATGTTGAGGTTGTTGTTGAATTTGTTGGTGTTTTTCAATGTTGAGTTTGTTGTTGCTTTTCAATGTTGAGGTTGTTGTTGAATTTGTTGGTGTTTTTCAATGTTGAGGTTGTTGTTGTTTTTCAATGTTGAGGTTGTTTTTGAATTTTTTGGTGTTTTTCAATGTTGAGCTTGTTGTTGTTTTTCAATGTTGAGGTTGTTGTTGAATTTGTTGGTGTTTTTCAATGTTGAGGTTGTTGTTGTTTTTCAATGTTGAGGTTGTTGAATTTGTTGGTGTTTTTCAATCTTGAGTTTGTTGTTGAATTTGTTGGTGTTTTTCAATGTTGAGGTTGTTGTTGAATTTGTTGGTGTTTTTCAATGTTGAATTTTTTGTTGTTGTTTTTCAATGTTGAGGTTGTTGTTGAGTTTGCTGGTGTTTTTCAATGTTGAGGTTGTTGTTGAATTTGTTGGTGTTTTTCAATGTTGAGGTTGTTGTTGAATTTCTTGGTGTTTTTCAATGTTGAGGTTGTTCTTGTTTTTCAATGTTGAGGCTGTTGTTGAATTTGTTGGTGTTTTTCAATGTTGAGGTTGTTGTTGTTTTTCAATGCTGTGGTTGTTGTTGAATTTGTCGGTGTTTTTCAATGTTGAGGTTGTTGTTGAATTTGTTGGTGTTTTTCAATGTTGAGGTTGTTGTTGTTTTTCAATGTTGAGGTTGTTGTTGAATTTGTTGTTGTTTTTCAATGTTGAGGTTGGTGTTGTTTTTCAATGTTGAGGTTGTTGTTGAATTTGTTGGTGTTTTTCAATGTTGAGGTTGTTGTTGTTTTTCAATGTTGAGGTTGGTGTTGAATTTGTTGGTGTTTTTCAATGTTGAGGTTGTTATTGAATTTGTTGCTGTTTTTCAATGTTGAGGTTGTTGTTGAATTTGTTGGTGTTTTTCAATGTTGAGGTTGTTCTGAATTTGTTGGTGTTTTTCAATGTTGAGGTTGCTGCTGTTTTTCAATGCTGAGGTGGTTGTTGAATTTGTTGGTGTTTTTCAATGTTGAGGTTGTTGTTGAATTTGTTGGTGTTTTTCAATGTTGAGGTTGTTCTTGTTTTTCAATGTAGAGGTTGTTGTTGAATTTGTTGGTGTTTTTCAATGTTGAGGTTGTTGTTGTTTTTCAATGTTGAGGTTGTTGTTGAATTTGTTGGTGCTTTTCAATGTTGAGGTTGTTGTTGAATTTGTTGGTGTTTTTCAAAGTTGAGGTTGTTGTTGTTTTTCAATGTTGAGGCTATTGTTGAATTTGTTGGTGTTTTTCAATGTTGAGGTTGTTGTTGTTTTTCAATGTTGAGGTTGTTGTTGAATTTGTTGGTGTTTTTCAATGTTGAGTTTGTTGTTGCTTTTCAATGTTGAGGTTGTTGTTGAATTTGTTGGTGTTTTTCAATGTTGAGGTTGTTGTTGTTTTTCAATGTTGAGGTTGTTTTTGAATTTTTTGGTGTTTTTCAATGTTGAGCTTGTTGTTGTTTTTCAATGTTGAGGTTGTTGTTGAATTTGTTGGTGTTTTTCAATGTTGAGGTTGTTGTTGTTTTTCAATGTTGAGGTTGTTGAATTTGTTGGTGTTTTTCAATCTTGAGTTTGTTGTTGAATTTGTTGGTGTTTTTCAATGTTGAGGTTGTTGTTGAATTTGTTGGTGTTTTTCAATGTTGAGGTTGTTGTTGTTTTTCAATGTTGAGGTTGTTGTTGAGTTTGCTGGTGTTTTTCAATGTTGAGGTTGTTGTTGAATTTGTTGGTGTTTTTCAATGTTGAGGCTGTTGTTGAATTTCTTGGTGTTTTTCAATGTTGAGGTTGTTCTTGTTTTTCAATGTTGAGGCTGTTGTTGAATTTGTTGGTGTTTTTCAATGTTGAGGTTGTTGTTGTTTTTCAATGCTGTGGTTGTTGTTGAATTTGTCGGTGTTTTTCAATGTTGAGGTTGTTGTTGAATTTGTTGGTGTTTTTCAATGTTGAGGTTGTTGTTGTTTTTCAATGTTGAGGTTGTTGTTGAATTTGTTGTTGTTTTTCAATGTTGAGGTTGGTGTTGTTTTTCAATGTTGAGGTTGTTGTTGAATTTGTTGGTGTTTTTCAATGTTGAGGTTGTTGTTGTTTTTCAATGTTGAGGTTGGTGTTGAATTTGTTGGTGTTTTTCAATGTTGAGGTTGTTGCTGTTTTTCAATGTTGAGGTTGTTGTTGAATTTGTTGGTGTTTTTCAATGTTGAGATTGTTGTTGTTTTTCAATGTTGAGGTTGTTGTTGAATTTGTTGGTGTTTTTCAATGTTGAGGTTGTTGTTGAATTTGTTGGTGTTTTTCAATGTTGAGGTTGTTGTTGTTTTTCAATGTTGAGGTTCTTGTTGAATTTGTTGGTGTTTTTCAATGTTGAGGTTGTTGTTGTTTTTCAATGTTGAGGTTGTTGTTGAATTTGTTGGTGTTTTTCAATTTCGAGGTTGTTGTTGAATTTGTTGGTGTTTGTCAATGTTGAAGTTGTTGTTGAATTTGTTGGTGTTTTTCAATGTTGAGGTTGTTGTTGGTTTTCAATGTTGAGGTTGTTGTTGAATTTGTTGGTGGTTTTCAATGTTGAGGTTGTTGTTGATTTTCAATGCTGAGGTTGTTGTTGAATTTGTTGGTGTTTTTCAATGTTGAGGTTGTTGTTGAATTTGTTGGTGTTTTTCAATGTTGAGGTTGTTGTTGTTTTTCAATGCTGAGGTTGTTGTTGAATTTGTTGGTGTTTTTCAATGTTGAGGTTGTTGTTGAATTTTTTGGTGTTTTTCAATGTTGAGGTTGTTCTTGTTTTTCAATGTTGAGGTTGTTGTTGAATTTGTTGGTGTTTTTCAATGTTGAGGTTGTTGTTGTTTTTCAATGTTGAGGTTGTTGTTGAATTTGTTGGTGTTTTTCAATGTTGAGGTTGTTGTTGAATTTGTTGGTGTTTTTCAATGTTGAGGTTGTTGTTGTTTTTCAATGTTGAGGTTGTTGTTGAATTTGTTGGTGTTTTTCAATGTTGAGGTTGTTGTTGTTTTTCAATGTTGAGGTTGTTGAATTTGTTGGTGTTTTTCAATCTTGAGTTTTGTTGTTGAATTTGTTGGTGTTTTTCAATGTAGAGGTTGTTGTTGAATTTGTTGGTGTTTTTCAATGTTGAGGTTGTTGTTCTTTTTCAATGTTGAGGTTGTTGTTGAGTTTGTTATTGTTTTTCAATGTTGAGGTTTTTGTTGAATTTGTTGGTGTTTTTCAATGTTGAGGTTGTTGTTGAATTTGTTGGTGTTTTTCAATGTTGAGGTTGTTGTTGAATTTCTTGGTGTTTTTCAATGTTGAGGTTGTTCTTGTTTTTCAATGTTGAGGCTGTTGTTGAATTTGTTGGTGTTTTTCAATGTTGAGGTTGTTGTTGTTTTTCAATGCTGTGGTTGTTGTTGAATTTGTCGGTGTTTTTCAATGTTGAGGTTGTTGTTGAATTTGTTGGTGTTTTTCAATGTTGAGGTTGTTGTTGTTTTTCAATGTTGAGGTTGTTGTTGAATTTGTTGTTGTTTTTCAATGTTGAGGTTGGTGTTGTTTTTCAATGTTGAGGTTGTTGTTGAATTTGTTGGTGTTTTTCAATGTTGAGGTTGTTGTTGTTTTTCAATGTTGAGGTTGGTGTTGAATTTGTTGGTGTTTTTCAATGTTGAGGTTGTTGCTGTTTTTCAATGTTGAGGTTGTTGTTGAATTTGTTGGTGTTTTTCAATGTTGAGATTGTTGTTGTTTTTCAATGTTGAGGTTGTTGTTGAATTTGTTGGTGTTTTTCAATGTTGAGGTTGTTGTTGAATTTGTTGGTGTTTTTCAATGTTGAGGTTGTTGTTGTTTTTCAATGTTGAGGTTGTTGTTGAATTTGTTGGTGTTTTTCAATGTTGAGGTTGTTGTTGTTTTTCAATGTTGAGGTTGTTGTTGAATTTGTTGGTGTTTTTCAATTTCGAGGTTGTTGTTGAATTTGTTGGTGTTTGTCAATGTTGAAGTTGTTGTTGAATTTGTTGGTGTTTTTCAATGTTGAGGTTGTTGTTGGTTTTCAATGTTGAGGTTGTTGTTGAATTTGTTGGTGGTTTTCAATGTTGAGGTTGTTGTTGTTTTTCAATGCTGAGGTTGTTGTTGAATTTGTTGGTGTTTTTCAATGTTGAGGTTGTTGTTGAATTTGTTGGTGTTTTTCAATGTTGAGGTTGTTGTTGTTTTTCAATGTTGAGGTTGGTGTTGAATTTGTTGGTGTTTTTCAATGTTGAGGTTGTTGCTGTTTTTCAATGTTGAGGTTGTTGTTGAATTTGTTGGTGTTTTTCAATGTTGAGATTGTTGTTGTTTTTCAATGTTGAGGTTGTTGTTGAATTTGTTGGTGTTTTTCAATGTTGAGGTTGTTGTTGAATTTGTTGGAGTTTTTCAATGTTGAGGTTGTTGTTGTTTTTCAATGTTGAGGTTGTTGTTGAATTTGTTGGTGTTTTTCAATGTTGAGGTTGTTGTTGTTTTTCAATGTTGAGGTTTTTGAATTTGTTGGTGTTTTTCAATCTTGAGTTTTGTTGTTGAATTTGATGGTGTTTTTCAATGTAGAGGTTGTTGTTGAATTTGTTGGTGTTTTTCAATGTTGAGGTTGTTGTTCTTTTTCAATGTTGAGGTTGTTGTTGAGTTTGTTATTGTTTTTCAATGTTGAGGTTTTTGTTGAATTTGTTGGTGTTTTTCAATGTTGAGGTTGTTGTTGAATTTGTTGGTGTTTTTCAATGTTGAGGTTGTTGTTGTTTTTAAATGTTGAGGTTGTTGTTGAATTTGTTGGTGTTTTTTCCATTTAGAGGTTGTTGGTATTTTTCAATGTTGAGGTTGTTGTTGAATTTGATGGTGTTTTTCAATGTCGAGGTTGTTGTTGAATTTGTTGGTGTTTTTCAATGTTGAAGTTGTTGTTGAATTTGTTGGTGTTTTTCAATTTCGAGGTTGTTGTTGAATTTGTTGGTGTTTTTCAATGTTGAAGTTTTTGTTGAATTTGTTGGTGTTTTTCAATGTTGAGGTTGTTGTTGTTTGTCAATGTTGAGGTTGTTGTTGAATTTGTTGGTGTTTATCAATGTTGAGGTTGTTGTTGTTTTTCAATGCTGAGGTTGTTGTTGAATTTGTTGGTGTTTTTCAATGTTGAGGTTGTTGAATTTGTTGGTGTTTTTCAATGTTGACGTTGTTGTTGTTTTTCAATGCTGAGGTTGTTGTTGAATTTCTGGGTGTTTTTCAATGTTGAGGTTGTTGTTGTTTTTCAATTTTGAGGTTGTTGTTGAAATTGTTGGTGTTTTTCAATGTTGAAGTTGTTGTTGAATTTGTTGGTGTTTTTCAATGTTGAGGTTGTTGTTGTTTTTCAATGTTGAGGTTGTTGTTGAATTTGTTGGTGTTTTTCAATGTTGAGTTTGTTGTTGTTTTTCAATGTTGAGGTTGTTGTTGAATATGTTGGTGTTTTTCAATGTTGAGGTTGTTGTTGTTTTTCAATGTTGAGGTTGTTGTTGTTTTTAAATGTTGGGGTTGTTGTTGAATTTGTTGGTGTTTTTCAATTTTGAGGATGTTGTTGTTTTTCAATGTTGAGGTTGTTGTTGAATTTGTTGGTGTTTTTCCATGATGAGGTTGTTGTTGTTTTTCAAAGTTGAGGTTGTTGTTGAATTTGTTGGTGTTTTTCAATGTTGAATTTTTTGTTGAATTTGTTGGTGTTTTTCAATGTTGAGGTTGTTGTTTTTCAATGTTGAGGTTGTTGTTGAATTTGTTGGTGTTTTTCAATGTTGAGGTTGTTGTTGTTTTTCAATGTTGAGGTTGGTGTTGAATTTGTTGGTGTTTTTCAATGTTGAGGTTGTTATTGAATTTGTTGCTGTTTTTCAATGTTGAGGTTGTTGTTGAATTTGTTGGTGTTTTTCAATGTTGAGGTTGTTCTGAATTTGTTGGTGTTTTTCAATGTTGAGGTTGCTGCTGTTTTTCAATGCTGAGGTGGTTGTTGAATTTGTTGGTGTTTTTCAATGTTGAGGTTGTTGTTGAATTTGTTGGTGTTTTTCAATGTTGAGGTTGTCCTTGTTTTTCAATGTAGAGGTTGTTGTTGAATTTGTTGGTGTTTTTCAATGTTGAGGTTGTTGTTGTTTTTCAATGTTGAGGTTGTTGTTGAATTTGTTGGTGCTTTTCAATGTTGAGGTTGTTGTTGAATTTGTTGGTGTTTTTCAAAGTTGAGGTTGTTGTTGTTTTTCAATGTTGAGGCTATTGTTGAATTTGTTGGTGTTTTTCAATGTTGAGGTTGTTGTTGTTTTTCAATGTTGAGGTTGTTGTTGAATTTGTTGGTGTTTTTCAATGTTGAGTTTGTTGTTGCTTTTCAATGTTGAGGTTGTTGTTGAATTTGTTGGTGTTTTTCAATGTTGAGGTTGTTGTTGTTTTTCAATGTTGAGGTTGTTTTTGAATTTTTTGGTGTTTTTCAATGTTGAGCTTGTTGTTGTTTTTCAATGTTGAGGTTGTTGTTGAATTTGTTGGTGTTTTTCAATGTTGAGGTTGTTGTTGTTTTTCAATGTTGAGGTTGTTGAATTTGTTGGTGTTTTTCAATCTTGAGTTTGTTGTTGAATTTGTTGGTGTTTTTCAATGTTGAGGTTGTTGTTGAATTTGTTGGTGTTTTTCAATGTTGAGGTTGTTGTTGTTTTTCAATGTTGAGGTTGTTGTTGAGTTTGCTGGTGTTTTTCAATGTTGAGGTTGTTGTTGAATTTGTTGGTGTTTTTCAATGTTGAGGTTGTTGTTGAATTTCTTGGTGTTTTTCAATGTTGAGGTTGTTCTTGTTTTTCAATGTTGAGGCTGTTGTTGAATTTGTTGGTGTTTTTCAATGTTGAGGTTGTTGTTGTTTTTCAATGCTGTGGTTGTTGTTGAATTTGTCGGTGTTTTTCAATGTTGAGGTTGTTGTTGAATTTGTTGGTGTTTTTCAATGTTGAGGTTGTTGTTGTTTTTCAATGTTGAGGTTGTTGTTGAATTTGTTGTTGTTTTTCAATGTTGAGGTTGGTGTTGTTTTTCAATGTTGAGGTTGTTGTTGAATTTGTTGGTGTTTTTCAATGTTGAGGTTGTTGTTGTTTTTCAATGTTGAGGTTGGTGTTGAATTTGTTGGTGTTTTTCAATGTTGAGGTTGTTGCTGTTTTTCAATGTTGAGGTTGTTGTTGAATTTGTTGGTGTTTTTCAATGTTGAGATTGTTGTTGTTTTTCAATGTTGAGGTTGTTGTTGAATTTGTTGGTGTTTTTCAATGTTGAGGTTGTTGTTGAATTTGTTGGTGTTTTTCAATGTTGAGGTTGTTGTTGTTTTTCAATGTTGAGGTTCTTGTTGAATTTGTTGGTGTTTTTCAATGTTGAGGTTGTTGTTGTTTTTCAATGTTGAGGTTGTTGTTGAATTTGTTGGTGTTTTTCAATTTCGAGGTTGTTGTTGAATTTGTTGGTGTTTGTCAATGTTGAAGTTGTTGTTGAATTTGTTGGTGTTTTTCAATGTTGAGGTTGTTGTTGGTTTTCAATGTTGAGGTTGTTGTTGAATTTGTTGGTGGTTTTCAATGTTGAGGTTGTTGTTGATTTTCAATGCTGAGGTTGTTGTTGAATTTGTTGGTGTTTTTCAATGTTGAGGTTGTTGTTGAATTTGTTGGTGTTTTTCAATGTTGAGGTTGTTGTTGTTTTTCAATGCTGAGGTTGTTGTTGAATTTGTTGGTGTTTTTCAATGTTGAGGTTGTTGTTGAATTTTTTGGTGTTTTTCAATGTTGAGGTTGTTCTTGTTTTTCAATGTTGAGGTTGTTGTTGAATTTGTTGGTGTTTTTCAATGTTGAGGTTGTTGTTGTTTTTCAATGTTGAGGTTGTTGTTGAATTTGTTGGTGTTTTTCAATGTTGAGGTTGTTGTTGAATTTGTTGGTGTTTTTCAATGTTGAGGTTGTTGTTGTTTTTCAATGTTGAGGTTGTTGTTGAATTTGTTGGTGTTTTTCAATGTTGAGGTTGTTGTTGTTTTTCAATGTTGAGGTTGTTGAATTTGTTGGTGTTTTTCAATCTTGAGTTTTGTTGTTGAATTTGTTGGTGTTTTTCAATGTAGAGGTTGTTGTTGAATTTGTTGGTGTTTTTCAATGTTGAGGTTGTTGTTCTTTTTCAATGTTGAGGTTGTTGTTGAGTTTGTTATTGTTTTTCAATGTTGAGGTTTTTGTTGAATTTGTTGGTGTTTTTCAATGTTGAGGTTGTTGTTGAATTTGTTGGTGTTTTTCAATGTTGAGGTTGTTGTTGAATTTCTTGGTGTTTTTCAATGTTGAGGTTGTTCTTGTTTTTCAATGTTGAGGCTGTTGTTGAATTTGTTGGTGTTTTTCAATGTTGAGGTTGTTGTTGTTTTTCAATGCTGTGGTTGTTGTTGAATTTGTCGGTGTTTTTCAATGTTGAGGTTGTTGTTGAATTTGTTGGTGTTTTTCAATGTTGAGGTTGTTGTTGTTTTTCAATGTTGAGGTTGTTGTTGAATTTGTTGTTGTTTTTCAATGTTGAGGTTGGTGTTGTTTTTCAATGTTGAGGTTGTTGTTGAATTTGTTGGTGTTTTTCAATGTTGAGGTTGTTGTTGTTTTTCAATGTTGAGGTTGGTGTTGAATTTGTTGGTGTTTTTCAATGTTGAGGTTGTTGCTGTTTTTCAATGTTGAGGTTGTTGTTGAATTTGTTGGTGTTTTTCAATGTTGAGATTGTTGTTGTTTTTCAATGTTGAGGTTGTTGTTGAATTTGTTGGTGTTTTTCAATGTTGAGGTTGTTGTTGAATTTGTTGGTGTTTTTCAATGTTGAGGTTGTTGTTGTTTTTCAATGTTGAGGTTGTTGTTGAATTTGTTGGTGTTTTTCAATGTTGAGGTTGTTGTTGTTTTTCAATGTTGAGGTTGTTGTTGAATTTGTTGGTGTTTTTCAATTTCGAGGTTGTTGTTGAATTTGTTGGTGTTTGTCAATGTTGAAGTTGTTGTTGAATTTGTTGGTGTTTTTCAATGTTGAGGTTGTTGTTGGTTTTCAATGTTGAGGTTGTTGTTGAATTTGTTGGTGGTTTTCAATGTTGAGGTTGTTGTTGTTTTTCAATGCTGAGGTTGTTGTTGAATTTGTTGGTGTTTTTCAATGTTGAGGTTGTTGTTGAATTTGTTGGTGTTTTTCAATGTTGAGGTTGTTGTTGTTTTTCAATGTTGAGGTTGGTGTTGAATTTGTTGGTGTTTTTCAATGTTGAGGTTGTTGCTGTTTTTCAATGTTGAGGTTGTTGTTGAATTTGTTGGTGTTTTTCAATGTTGAGATTGTTGTTGTTTTTCAATGTTGAGGTTGTTGTTGAATTTGTTGGTGTTTTTCAATGTTGAGGTTGTTGTTGAATTTGTTGGAGTTTTTCAATGTTGAGGTTGTTGTTGTTTTTCAATGTTGAGGTTGTTGTTGAATTTGTTGGTGTTTTTCAATGTTGAGGTTGTTGTTGTTTTTCAATGTTGAGGTTTTTGAATTTGTTGGTGTTTTTCAATCTTGAGTTTTGTTGTTGAATTTGATGGTGTTTTTCAATGTAGAGGTTGTTGTTGAATTTGTTGGTGTTTTTCAATGTTGAGGTTGTTGTTCTTTTTCAATGTTGAGGTTGTTGTTGAGTTTGTTATTGTTTTTCAATGTTGAGGTTTTTGTTGAATTTGTTGGTGTTTTTCAATGTTGAGGTTGTTGTTGAATTTGTTGGTGTTTTTCAATGTTGAGGTTGTTGTTGTTTTTAAATGTTGAGGTTGTTGTTGAATTTGTTGGTGTTTTTTCCATTTAGAGGTTGTTGGTATTTTTCAATGTTGAGGTTGTTGTTGAATTTGATGGTGTTTTTCAATGTCGAGGTTGTTGTTGAATTTGTTGGTGTTTTTCAATGTTGAAGTTGTTGTTGAATTTGTTGGTGTTTTTCAATTTCGAGGTTGTTGTTGAATTTGTTGGTGTTTTTCAATGTTGAAGTTTTTGTTGAATTTGTTGGTGTTTTTCAATGTTGAGGTTGTTGTTGTTTGTCAATGTTGAGGTTGTTGTTGAATTTGTTGGTGTTTATCAATGTTGAGGTTGTTGTTGTTTTTCAATGCTGAGGTTGTTGTTGAATTTGTTGGTGTTTTTCAATGTTGAGGTTGTTGAATTTGTTGGTGTTTTTCAATGTTGACGTTGTTGTTGTTTTTCAATGCTGAGGTTGTTGTTGAATTTCTGGGTGTTTTTCAATGTTGAGGTTGTTGTTGTTTTTCAATTTTGAGGTTGTTGTTGAAATTGTTGGTGTTTTTCAATGTTGAAGTTGTTGTTGAATTTGTTGGTGTTTTTCAATGTTGAGGTTGTTGTTGTTTTTCAATGTTGAGGTTGTTGTTGAATTTGTTGGTGTTTTTCAATGTTGAGTTTGTTGTTGTTTTTCAATGTTGAGGTTGTTGTTGAATATGTTGGTGTTTTTCAATGTTGAGGTTGTTGTTGTTTTTCAATGTTGAGGTTGTTGTTGTTTTTAAATGTTGGGGTTGTTGTTGAATTTGTTGGTGTTTTTCAATTTTGAGGATGTTGTTGTTTTTCAATGTTGAGGTTGTTGTTGAATTTGTTGGTGTTTTTCCATGATGAGGTTGTTGTTGTTTTTCAAAGTTGAGGTTGTTGTTGAATTTGTTGGTGTTTTTCAATGTTGAATTTTTTGTTGAATTTGTTGGTGTTTTTCAATGTTGAGGTTGTTGTTTTTCAATGTTGAGGTTGTTGTTGAATTTGTTGGTGTTTTTCAATGTTGAGGTTGTTGTTGAATTTGTTGGTGTTTTTTAATGTTGAGGTTGTTGTTGTTTCTAAATGTTGAGGTTGTTGTTGAATTTGTTGGTGTTTTTTCAATTTTGAGGTTGTTGGTGTTTTTCAATGTTGAGGTTGTTGTTGAATTTGATGGTGTTTTTCAATGTCGAGGTTGTTGTTGAATTTGTTGGTGTATTTCAATGTTGAGGTTGTTGTTGTTTTTCAATGTTGAGGTTGTTGTTGAATTTGTTGGTGTTTTTCAATGTTGAGGTTGTTGTTGTTTTTCAATGTTGAGGTTGTTGTTGAATTTGTTGGTGTTTTTCAATGTTGAGGTTGTTGTTGTTTTTCAATGTTGAGGTTGTTGTTGAATTTGTTGGTGCTTTTCAATGTTGAGGTTGTTGTTGAATTTGTTGGTGTTTTTCAATGTTGAGGTTGTTGTTGTTTTTCAATGTTGAGGTTGTTGTTGAATTTGTTGGTGTTTTTCAATCTTGAGTTTGTTGTTGAATTTGTTGGTGTTTTTCAATGTTGAGGTTGTTGTTGAATTTGTTGGTGTTTTTCAATGTTGAGGTTGTTGTTGAATTTGTTGGTGTTTTTCAATGTTGAGGTTGTTGCTGTTTTTCAATGTTGAGGTTGTTGTTGAATTTGTTGGTGTTTTTCAATGTTGAGGTTGTTGTTGTTTTTCAATGTTGAGGTTGTTTTTGAATTTTTTGGTGTTTTTCAATGTTGAGCTTGTTGTTGTTTTTCAATGTTGAGGTTGTTGTTGAATTTGTTGGTGTTTTTCAATGTTGAGGTTGTTGTTGTTTTTCAATGTTGATGTTGTTGAATTTGTTGGTGTTTTTCAATCTTGAGTTTGTTGTTGAATTTGTTGGTGTTTTTCAATGTTGAGGTTGTTGTTGAAATTGTTGGTGTTTTTCAATGTTGAGGTTGTTGTTGTTTTTCAATGTTGAGGTTGTTGTTGAGTTTGTTGGTGTTTTTCAATGTTGAGGTTGTTGTTGAATTTGTTGGTGTTTTTCAATGTTGAGGTTGTTGTTGAATTTCTTGGTGTTTTTCAATGTTGAGGTTGTTCTTGTTTTTCAATGTTGAGGTTGTTGTTGAATTTGTTGGTGTTTTTCAATTTTGAGGTTGTTGTTGTTTTTCAATGCTGTGGTTGTTGTTGAATTTGTCGGTGTTTTTCAATGTTGAGGTTGTTGTTGAATTTGTTGGTGTTTTTCAATGTTGAGGTTGTTGTTGTTTTTCAATGTTGAGGTTGTTGTTGAATTTGTTGTTGTTTTTCAATGTTGAGGTTGGTGTTGTTTTTCAATGTTGATGTTGTTGTTGAATTTGTTGGTGTTTTTCAATGTTGAGGTTGTTGTTGTTTTTCAATGTTGAGGTTGTTGTTGAATTTGTTGGAGTTTTTCAATGTTGAGGTTGTTGTTGTTTTTCAATGTTGAGGTTGTTGTTGAATTTGTTGGTGTTTTTCAATGTTGAGGTTGTTGTTGTTTTTCAATGTTGAGGTTGTTGTTGAATTTGTTGGTGTTTTTCAATGTTGAGTTTGTTGTTGAATTTGTTGGTGTTTTTCAATGTTGAGGTTGTTGTTGAATTTGTTGGTGTTTTTCAATGTTGAGGTTGCTGTTGAATTTGTTGGTGTTTTTCAATGTTGAGGTTGTTGCTGTTTTTCAATGTTGAGGTTGTTGTTGAATTTGTTGGTGTTTTTCAATGTTGAGATTGTTGTTGTTTTTCAATGTTGAGGTTGTTGTTGAATTTGTTGGTGTTTTTCAATGTTGAGGTTGTTGTTGAATTTGTTGGTGTTTTTCAATGTTGAGGTTGTTGTTGTTTTTCAATGTTGAGGTTGTTGTTGAATTTGTTGGTGTTTTTCAATGTTGAGGTTGTTGTTGTTTTTCAATGTTGAGGTTGTTGTTGAATTTGTTGGTGTTTTTCAATGTTGAGGTTGTTGTTGAATTTGTTGGTGTTTGTCAATGTTGAAGTTGTTGTTGAATTTGTTGGTGTATTTCAATGTTGAGGTTGTTGTTGGTTTTCAATGTTGAGGTTGTTGTTGAATTTGATGGTGGTTTTCAATGTTGAGGTTGTTGTTGTTTTTCAATGCTGAGGTTGTTGTTGAATTTGTTGTTGTTTTTCAATGTTGAGGTTGTTGTTGAATTTGTTGGTGTTTTTCAATGTTGAGGTTGTTGTTGTTTTTCAATGTTGAGGTTGTTGTTGAATTTGTTGGTATTTTTCAATGTTGAGGTTGTTGTTGTTTTTCAATGCTGAGGTTGTTGTTGAATTTGTTGGTGTTTTTCAATGTTGAGGTTGTTGTTGAATTTGTTGGTGTTTTTCAATGTTGAGGTTGTTCTTGTTTTTCAATGTTGAGGTTGTTGTTGAATTTGTTGGTGTTTTTCAATGTTGAGGTTGTTGTTGTTTTTCAATGTTGAGGTTGTTGTTGAATTTGTTGGTGTTTTTCAATGTTGAGGTTGTTGTTGAATTTGTTGGTGTTTTTCAATGTTGAGGTTGTTGTTGAATTTGTTGTTGTTTTTCAATGTTGAGGTTGTTGAATTTGTTGGTGTTTTTCAATGTAGAGGTTGTTGTTGAATTTGTTGGTGTTTTTCAATGTTGAGGTTGTTGTTCTTTTTCAATGTTGAGGTTGTTGTTGAGTTTGTTATTGTTTTTCAATGTTGAGGTTTTTGTTGAATTTGTTGGTGTTTTTCAATGTTGAGGTTGTTGTTGAATTTGTTGGTGTTTTTCAATGTTGAGGTTGTTGTTGTTTTTAAATGTTGAGGTTGTTGTTGAATTTGTTGGTGTTTTTTCAATTTAGAGGTTGTTGGTATTTTTCAATGTTGAGGTTGTTGTTGAATTTGATGGTGTTTTTCAATGTCGAGGTTGTTGTTGAATTTGTTGGTGTTTTTCAATGTTGAAGTTGTTGTTGAATTTGTTGGTGTTTTTCATTTTCGAGGTTGTTGTTGAATTTGTTGGTGTTTTTCAAAGTTGAAGTTTTTGTTGAATTTGTTGGTGTTTTTCAATGTTGAGGTTGTTGTTGTTTTTCAATGTTGAGGTTGTTGTTGAATTTGTTGGTGTTTTTCAATGTTGAGGTTGTTGTCGTTTTTCAATGCTGAGGTTGTTGTTGAATTTGTTGGTGTTTTTCAATGTTGAGGTTGTTGAATTTGTTGGTGTTTTTCAATGTTGACGTTGTTGTTGTTTTTCAATGTTGAGGTTGTTGTTGAATTTCTGGGTGTTTTTCAATGTTGAGGTTGTTGTTGTTTTTCAATTTTGAGGTTGTTGTTGAATTTGTTGGTGTTTTTCAATGTTGAGGTTGTTGTTGTTTTTCAATTTTGAGGTTGTTGTTGAAATTGTTGGTGTTTTTCAATGTTGAAGTTGTTGTTGAATTTGTTGGTGTTTTTCAATGTTGAGGTTGTTGTTGTTTTTCAATGTTGAGGTTGTTGTTGAATTTGATGGTGTTTTTCAATGTTGAGTTTGTTGTTGTTTTTCAATGTTGAGGTTGTTGTTGAATATGTTGGTGTTTTTCAATGTTGAGGTTGTTGTTGTTTTTCAATGTTGAGGTTGTTGTTGTTTTTAAATGTTGGGGTTGTTGTTGAATTTGTTGGTGTTTTTCAATTTTGAGGATGTTGTTGTTTTTCAATGTTGAGGTTGTTGTTGAATTTGTTGGTGTTTTTCCATGATGAGGTTGTTGTTGTTTTTCAAAGTTGAGGTTGTTGTTGAATTTGTTGGTGTTTTTCAATGTTGAATTTTTTGTTGAATTTGTTGGTGTTTTTCAATGTTGAGGTTGTTGTTTTTCAATGTTGAGGTTGTTGTTGAATTTGTTGGTGTTTTTCAATGTTGAGGTTGTTGTTGAATTTGTTGGTGTTTTTTAATGTTGAGGTTGTTGTTGTTTCTAAATGTTGAGGTTGTTGTTGAATTTGTTGGTGTTTTTTCAATTTTGAGGTTGTTGGTGTTTTTCAATGTTGAGGTTGTTGTTGAATTTGATGGTGTTTTTCAATGTCGAGGTTGTTGTTGAATTTGTTGGTGTATTTCAATGTTGAGGTTGTTGTTGTTTTTCAATGTTGAGGTTGTTGTTGAATTTGTTGGTGTTTTTCAATGTTGAGGTTGTTGTTGTTTTTCAATGTTGAGGTTGTTGTTGAATTTGTTGGTGTTTTTCAATGTTGAGGTTGTTGTTGTTTTTCAATGTTGAGGTTGTTGTTGAATTTGTTGGTGCTTTTCAATGTTGAGGTTGTTGTTGAATTTGTTGGTGTTTTTCAATGTTGAGGTTGTTGTTGTTTTTCAATGTTGAGGTTGTTGTTGAATTTGTTGGTGTTTTTCAATCTTGAGTTTGTTGTTGAATTTGTTGGTGTTTTTCAATGTTGAGGTTGTTGTTGAATTTGTTGGTGTTTTTCAATGTTGAGGTTGTTGTTGAATTTGTTGGTGTTTTTCAATGTTGAGGTTGTTGCTGTTTTTCAATGTTGAGGTTGTTGTTGAATTTGTTGGTGTTTTTCAATGTTGAGGTTGTTGTTGTTTTTCAATGTTGAGGTTGTTTTTGAATTTTTTGGTGTTTTTCAATGTTGAGCTTGTTGTTGTTTTTCAATGTTGAGGTTGTTGTTGAATTTGTTGGTGTTTTTCAATGTTGAGGTTGTTGTTGTTTTTCAATGTTGATGTTGTTGAATTTGTTGGTGTTTTTCAATCTTGAGTTTGTTGTTGAATTTGTTGGTGTTTTTCAATGTTGAGGTTGTTGTTGAAATTGTTGGTGTTTTTCAATGTTGAGGTTGTTGTTGTTTTTCAATGTTGAGGTTGTTGTTGAGTTTGTTGGTGTTTTTCAATGTTGAGGTTGTTGTTGAATTTGTTGGTGTTTTTCAATGTTGAGGTTGTTGTTGAATTTCTTGGTGTTTTTCAATGTTGAGGTTGTTCTTGTTTTTCAATGTTGAGGTTGTTGTTGAATTTGTTGGTGTTTTTCAATTTTGAGGTTGTTGTTGTTTTTCAATGCTGTGGTTGTTGTTGAATTTGTCGGTGTTTTTCAATGTTGAGGTTGTTGTTGAATTTGTTGGTGTTTTTCAATGTTGAGGTTGTTGTTGTTTTTCAATGTTGAGGTTGTTGTTGAATTTGTTGTTGTTTTTCAATGTTGAGGTTGGTGTTGTTTTTCAATGTTGATGTTGTTGTTGAATTTGTTGGTGTTTTTCAATGTTGAGGTTGTTGTTGTTTTTCAATGTTGAGGTTGTTGTTGAATTTGTTGGAGTTTTTCAATGTTGAGGTTGTTGTTGTTTTTCAATGTTGAGGTTGTTGTTGAATTTGTTGGTGTTTTTCAATGTTGAGGTTGTTGTTGTTTTTCAATGTTGAGGTTGTTGTTGAATTTGTTGGTGTTTTTCAATGTTGAGTTTGTTGTTGAATTTGTTGGTGTTTTTCAATGTTGAGGTTGTTGTTGAATTTGTTGGTGTTTTTCAATGTTGAGGTTGCTGTTGAATTTGTTGGTGTTTTTCAATGTTGAGGTTGTTGCTGTTTTTCAATGTTGAGGTTGTTGTTGAATTTGTTGGTGTTTTTCAATGTTGAGATTGTTGTTGTTTTTCAATGTTGAGGTTGTTGTTGAATTTGTTGGTGTTTTTCAATGTTGAGGTTGTTGTTGAATTTGTTGGTGTTTTTCAATGTTGAGGTTGTTGTTGTTTTTCAATGTTGAGGTTGTTGTTGAATTTGTTGGTGTTTTTCAATGTTGAGGTTGTTGTTGTTTTTCAATGTTGAGGTTGTTGTTGAATTTGTTGGTGTTTTTCAATGTTGAGGTTGTTGTTGAATTTGTTGGTGTTTGTCAATGTTGAAGTTGTTGTTGAATTTGTTGGTGTATTTCAATGTTGAGGTTGTTGTTGGTTTTCAATGTTGAGGTTGTTGTTGAATTTGATGGTGGTTTTCAATGTTGAGGTTGTTGTTGTTTTTCAATGCTGAGGTTGTTGTTGAATTTGTTGTTGTTTTTCAATGTTGAGGTTGTTGTTGAATTTGTTGGTGTTTTTCAATGTTGAGGTTGTTGTTGTTTTTCAATGTTGAGGTTGTTGTTGAATTTGTTGGTATTTTTCAATGTTGAGGTTGTTGTTGTTTTTCAATGCTGAGGTTGTTGTTGAATTTGTTGGTGTTTTTCAATGTTGAGGTTGTTGTTGAATTTGTTGGTGTTTTTCAATGTTGAGGTTGTTCTTGTTTTTCAATGTTGAGGTTGTTGTTGAATTTGTTGGTGTTTTTCAATGTTGAGGTTGTTGTTGTTTTTCAATGTTGAGGTTGTTGTTGAATTTGTTGGTGTTTTTCAATGTTGAGGTTGTTGTTGAATTTGTTGGTGTTTTTCAATGTTGAGGTTGTTGTTGAATTTGTTGTTGTTTTTCAATGTTGAGGTTGTTGAATTTGTTGGTGTTTTTCAATGTAGAGGTTGTTGTTGAATTTGTTGGTGTTTTTCAATGTTGAGGTTGTTGTTCTTTTTCAATGTTGAGGTTGTTGTTGAGTTTGTTATTGTTTTTCAATGTTGAGGTTTTTGTTGAATTTGTTGGTGTTTTTCAATGTTGAGGTTGTTGTTGAATTTGTTGGTGTTTTTCAATGTTGAGGTTGTTGTTGTTTTTAAATGTTGAGGTTGTTGTTGAATTTGTTGGTGTTTTTTCAATTTAGAGGTTGTTGGTATTTTTCAATGTTGAGGTTGTTGTTGAATTTGATGGTGTTTTTCAATGTCGAGGTTGTTGTTGAATTTGTTGGTGTTTTTCAATGTTGAAGTTGTTGTTGAATTTGTTGGTGTTTTTCATTTTCGAGGTTGTTGTTGAATTTGTTGGTGTTTTTCAAAGTTGAAGTTTTTGTTGAATTTGTTGGTGTTTTTCAATGTTGAGGTTGTTGTTGTTTTTCAATGTTGAGGTTGTTGTTGAATTTGTTGGTGTTTTTCAATGTTGAGGTTGTTGTCGTTTTTCAATGCTGAGGTTGTTGTTGAATTTGTTGGTGTTTTTCAATGTTGAGGTTGTTGAATTTGTTGGTGTTTTTCAATGTTGACGTTGTTGTTGTTTTTCAATGTTGAGGTTGTTGTTGAATTTCTGGGTGTTTTTCAATGTTGAGGTTGTTGTTGTTTTTCAATTTTGAGGTTGTTGTTGAATTTGTTGGTGTTTTTCAATGTTGAAGTTGTTGTTGAATTTGTTGGTGTTTTTCAATGTTGAGGTTGTTGTTGTTTTTCAATGTTGAGGTTGTTGTTGAATTTGTTGGTGTTTTTCAATGTTGAGTTTGTTGTTGTTTTTCAATGTTGAGGTTGTTGTTGAATATGTTGGTGTTTTTCATTGTTGAGGTTGTTGTTGTTTTTCAATGTTGAGGTTGTTGTTGTTTTTAAATGTTGGGGTTGTTGTTGAATTTGTTGGTGTTTTTCAATTTTGAGGATGTTGTTGTTTTTCAATGTTGAGGTTGTTGTTCAATTTGTTGGTGTTTTTCCATGATGAGGTTGTTGTTGTTTTTCAAAGTTGAGGTTGTTGTTGAATTTGTTGGTGTTTTTCAATGTTGAGGTTGTTGTTGAATTTGTTGGTGTTTTTCAATGTTGAGGTTGTTGTTGTTTCTAAATGTTGAGGTTGTTGTTGAATTTGTTGGTGTTTTTTCAATTTTGAGGTTGTTGGTGTTTTTCAATGTTGAGGTTGTTGTTGAATTTGATGGTGTTTTTCAATGTCGAGGTTGTTGTTGAATTTGTTGGTGTATTTCAATGTTGAGGTTGTTGTTGTTTTTCAATGTTGAGGTTGTTGTTGAATTTGTTGGTGTTTTTCAATGTTGAGGTTGTTGTTGTTTTTCAATGTTGAGGTTGTTGTTGAATTTGTTGGTGTTTTTCAATGTTGAGGTTGTTGTTGTTTTTCAATGTTGAGGTTGTTGTTGAATTTGTTGGCGCTTTTCAATGTTGAGGTTGTTGTTGAATTTGTTGGTGTTTTTCAATGTTGAGGTTGTTGTTGTTTTTCAATGTTGAGGTTGTTGTTGAATTTGTTGGTGTTTTTCAATCTTGAGTTTGTTGTTGAATTTGTTGGTGTTTTTCAATGTTGAGGTTGTTGTTGAATTTGTTGGTGTTTTTCAATGTTGAGGTTGTTGTTGAATTTGTTGGTGTTTTTCAATGTTGAGATAGTTGTTGTTTTTCAATGTTGAGGTTGTTGTTGAATTTGTTGGTGTTTTTAAATGTTGAGGTTGTTGTTGAATTTGTTGGTGTTTTTCAATGTTGAGGTTGTTGTTGTTTTTCAATGTTGAGGTTGTTGTTGAATTTGCTGGTGTTTTTCAATGTTGAGGTTGTTGTTGTTTTTCAATGTTGAGGTTGTTGTTGAATTTGTTGGTGTTTTTCAATTTCGAGGTTGTTGTTGAAATTGTTGGTGTTTTTCAATCTTGAAGTTGTTGTTGAATTTGTTGGTGTTTTTCAATGTTGAGGTTGTTGTTGTTTTTCAATGTTGAGGTTGTTCTGAATTTGTTGGTGTTTTTCAATGTTGAGGTTGTTGTTGTTTTTCAATGCTGAGGTTGTTGTTGAATTTGTTGGTGTTTTTCAATGTTGAGGTTGTTGTTGAATTTGTTGGTCTTTTTCAATGTTGAGGTTGTTGTTGTTTTTCAATGTTGAGGTTGTTGTTGAATTTGTTGGTGTTTTTCAATGTTGAGTTTGTTGTTGTTTTTCAATGTTGAGGTTGTTGTTGAATATGTTGGTGTTTTTCAATGTTGAGGTTGTTGTTGTTTTTCAATGTTGAGTTTGTTGTTGTTTTTAAATGTTGGGGTTGTTGTTGAATTTGTTGGTGTTTTTCAATTTTGAGGATGTTGTTGTTTTTCAATGTTGAGGTTGTTGTTGAATTTGTTGGTGTTTTTCCATGATGAGGTTGTTGTTGTTTTTCAAAGTTGAGGTTGTTGTTGAATTTGTTGGTGTTTTTCAATGTTGAATTTTTTGTTGAATTTCTTGGTGTTTTTCAATGTTGAGGTTGTTGTTTTTCAATGTTGAGGTTGTTGTTGAATTTGTTGGTGTTTTTCAAAGTTGAGGTTGTTGTTGAATTTGTTGGTGTTTTTCAATGTTGAGGTTGTTGTTGAATTTAAATGTTGAGGTTGTTGTTGAATTTGTTGGTGTTTTTTCAATTTTGAGGTTGTTGGTGTTTTTCAATGTTGAGGTTGTTGTTGAATTTGATGGTGTTTTTCAATTTCGAGGTTGTTGTTGAATTTGTTGGTGTTTTTCAATGTTGAGGTTGTTGTTGTTTTTCAATGCTGAAGTTGTTGTTGAATTTGTTGGTGTTTTTCAATGTTGAGGTAGTTGTTGAATTTGTTGGTGTTTTTCAATGTTGAGGTTGATGTTGTATTTGATGGTGTTTTTCAATGTCGAGGTTGTTGTTGAATTTGTTGGTGTTTTTCAATGTTGAAGTTGTTATGGAATTTGTTGGTGATTTTCAATGTTGAGGTTGTTGTTGTTTTTCAATGCTGAGGTTGTTGTTGAATTTGTTGGTGTTTTTCAATGTTGAGATTGTTGTTGTTTTTCAATGCTGAGGTTGTTGTTGAATTTGTTGGTGTTTTTAAATGTTGAGGTTGTTGTTGAATTTGCTGGTGTTTTGCAATGTTGAGGTTGTTGTTGTTTTTCAATGTTGAGGTTGTTGTTGAATTTGTTGGTGTTTTTCAATGTTGAGGTTGTTGTTGTTTTTCAATGTTGAGGTTGTTGTTGTATTTGTTGGTGTTTTTCAATTTCGAGGTTGTTGTTGAATTTGTTGGTGTTTCTCAATGTTGAAGTTGTTGTTGAATTTGTTGGTGTTTTTCAATGTTGAGGTTGTTGTTGTTTTTCGATGTTGAGGTTGTTGTTGAATTTGTTGGTGTTTTTCAATGTTGAGGTTGTTGTTGTTTTTCAATGCTGAGGTTGTTGTTGAATTTGTTGGTGTTTTTCAATGTTGAGGTTGTTGTTGAATTTGTTGGTGTTTTTCAATGTTGAGGTTGTTGTTGTTTTTCAATGTTGAGGTTGTTGTTGAATTTGTTGGTGTTTTTCAATGTTTAGGTTGTTGTTGTTTTTCAATGTTGAGGTTGTTGTTGAATTTGTTGGTGTTTTTCAATGTTGAGGTTGTTTTTGAATTTGTTGGTGTATTTCAATGTTGATGTTGTTGTTGTTTTTCAATGTTGAGGTTGTTGTTGAATTTGTTGGTGTTTTTCAATGTTGAGTTTGTTGTTGTTTTTCAATGTTGAGGTTGTTGTTGAATTTGTTGGTGCTTTTCAATGTTGAGGTTGTTGTTGAATTTGTTGGTGTTTTTCAATGTTGAGGTTGTTGTTGTTTTTCAATGTTGAGGTTGTTGTTGAATTTGTTGGTGTTTTTCAATGTTGACTTTGTTGTTGAATTTGTTGGTGTTTTTCAATGTTGAGGTTGTTGTTGAATTTGTTGGTGTTTTTCAATGTTGAGGTTGTTGCTGTTTTTCAATGTTGAGGTTGTTGTTGAATTTGTTGGTGTTTTTCAATGTTGAGATTGATGTTGTTTTTCAATGTTGAGGTTGTTGTTGAATTTGTTGGTGTTTTTAAATGTTGAGGTTGTTGTTGTTTTTCAATGGTGAGGTTGTTGTTGAATTTGTTGGTGTTTTTCAATGTTGAGGTTGTTGTTGTTTTTCAATGTTGAGGTTGTTGTTGAATTTGTTGGTGTTTTTCAATGTTGAGGTTGTTGGTGTTTTTCAATGTTGAGGTTGTTGTTGAATTTGTTGGTGTTTTTCATTGTTGAGGTTGTTGTTGAATTTGTTGGTGTTTTTCAATTTTGAGGTTGTTGTTGTTTTTCAATGTTGAGGTTGTTGTTGAGTTTGTTGGTGTTTTTCAATGTTGAGGTTGTTGTTGAATTTGTTGGTGTTTTTCAATGTTGAGGTTGTTGTTGAATTTGTTGGTGTTTTTCAATGTTGAGGTTGTTGTTGTTTTTAAATGTTGGGGTTGTTGTTGAATTTGTCGGTGTTTTTCAATTTTGAGGATGTTATTGTTTTTCAATGTCGAGGTTGTTGTTGAATTTGTTGGTGTTTTTCAATGTTGAAGTTGTTGTTGAATTTGTTGGTGATTTTCAATGTTGAGGTTGTTGTTGTTTTTCAATGCTGAGTTTGTTGTTGAATTTGTTGGTGTTTTTCAATGTTGAGATTGTTGTTGTTTTTCAATGTTGAGGTTGTTGTTGAATTTGTTGGTGTTTTTAAATGTTGAGGTTGTTGTTGAATTTGCTGGTGTTTTGCAATGTTGAGGTTGTTGTTGTTTTTCAATGTTGAGGTTGTTGTTGAATTTGTTGGTGTTTTTCAATGTTGAGGTTGTTGTTGTTTTTCAATGTTGAGGTTGTTGTTGTATTTGTTGGTGTTTTTCAATTTCGAGGTTGTTGTTGAATTTGTTGGTGTTTCTCAATGTTGAAGTTGTTGTTGAATTTGTTGGTGTTTTTGAATGTTGAGGTTGTTGTTGTTTTTCAATGTTGAGGTTGTTGTTGAATTTGTTGGTGTTTTTCAATGTTGAGGTTGTTGTTGTTTTTCAATGCTGAGAATGTTGTTGAATTTGTTGGTGTTTTTCAATGTTGAGGTTGTTGTTGAATTTGTTGGTGTTTTTCAATGTTGAGGTTGTTGTTGTTTTTCAATGTTGAGGTTGTTGTTGAATTTGTTGGTGTTTTTCAATGTTTAGGTTGTTGTTGTTTTTCAATGTTGAGGTTGTTGTTGAATTTGTTGGTGTTTTTCAATGTTGAGGTTGTTTTTCAATTTGTTGGTGTATTTCAATGTTGATGTTGTTGTTGTTTTTCAATGTTGAGGTTGTTGTTGAATTTGTTGGTGTTTTTCAATGTTGAGGTTGTTGTTGAATTTGTTGGTGTTTTTCAATGTTGAGGTTGTTGTTGTTTTTCAATGGTGAGGTTGTTGTTGAATTTGTTGGTGTTTTTCAATGTTGAGGTTGTTGTTGTTTTTCAATGTTGAGGTTGTTGTTGAATTTGTTGGTGTTTTTCAATGTTGAGGTTGTTGGTGTTTTTCAATGTTGAGGTTGTTGTTGAATTTGTTGGTGTTTTTCATTGTTGAGGTTGTTGTTGAATTTGTTGGTGTTTTTCAATTTTGAGGTTGTTGTTGTTTTTCAATGTTGAGGTTGTTGTTGAGTTTGTTGGTGTTTTTCAATGTTGAGGTTGTTGTTGAATTTGTTGGTGTTTTTCAATGTTGAGGTTGTTGTTGAATTTGTTGGTGTTTTTCAATGTTGAGGTTGTTGTTGTTTTTAAATGTTGGGGTTGTTGTTGAATTTGTCGGTGTTTTTCAATTTTGAGGATGTTATTGTTTTTCAATGTCGAGGTTGTTGTTGAATTTGTTGGTGTTTTTCAATGTTGAAGTTGTTGTTGAATTTGTTGGTGATTTTCAATGTTGAGGTTGTTGTTGTTTTTCAATGCTGAGTTTGTTGTTGAATTTGTTGGTGTTTTTCAATGTTGAGATTGTTGTTGTTTTTCAATGTTGAGGTTGTTGTTGAATTTGTTGGTGTTTTTAAATGTTGAGGTTGTTGTTGAATTTGCTGGTGTTTTGCAATGTTGAGGTTGTTGTTGTTTTTCAATGTTGAGGTTGTTGTTGAATTTGTTGGTGTTTTTCAATGTTGAGGTTGTTGTTGTTTTTCAATGTTGAGGTTGTTGTTGTATTTGTTGGTGTTTTTCAATTTCGAGGTTGTTGTTGAATTTGTTGGTGTTTCTCAATGTTGAAGTTGTTGTTGAATTTGTTGGTGTTTTTGAATGTTGAGGTTGTTGTTGTTTTTCAATGTTGAGGTTGTTGTTGAATTTGTTGGTGTTTTTCAATGTTGAGGTTGTTGGTGTTTTTCAATGTTGAGGTTGATGTTGTATTTGATGGTGTTTTTCAATGTCGAGGTTGTTGTTGAATTTGTTGGTGTTTTTCAATGTTGAAGTTGTTATGGAATTTGTTGGTGATTTTCAATGTTGAGGTTGTTGTTGTTTTTCAATGCTGAGGTTGTTGTTGAATTTGTTGGTGTTTTTCAATGTTGAGATTGTTGTTGTTTTTCAATGCTGAGGTTGTTGTTGAATTTGTTGGTGTTTTTAAATGTTGAGGTTGTTGTTGAATTTGCTGGTGTTTTGCAATGTTGAGGTTGTTGTTGTTTTTCAATGTTGAGGTTGTTGTTGAATTTGTTGGTGTTTTTCAATGTTGAGGTTGTTGTTGTTTTTCAATGTTGAGGTTGTTGTTGTATTTGTTGGTGTTTTTCAATTTCGAGGTTGTTGTTGAATTTGTTGGTGTTTCTCAATGTTGAAGTTGTTGTTGAATTTGTTGGTGTTTTTCAATGTTTAGGTTGTTGTTGTTTTTCGATGTTGAGGTTGTTGTTGAATTTGTTGGTGTTTTTCAATGTTGAGGTTGTTGTTCTTTTTCAATGCTGAGGTTGTTGTTGAATTTGTTGGTGTTTTTCAATGTTGAGGTTGTTGTTGAATTTGTTGGTGTTTTTCAATGTTGAGGTTGTTGTTGTTTTTCAATGTTGAGGTTGTTGTTGAATTTGTTGGTGTTTTTCAATGTTTAGGTTGTTGTTGTTTTTCAATGTTGAGGTTGTTGTTGAATTTGTTGGTGTTTTTCAATGTTCAGGTTGTTCTTGAATTTGTTGGTGTATTTCAATGTTGATGTTGTTGTTGTTTTTCAATGTTGAGGTTGTTGTTGAATTTGTTGGTGTTTTTCAATGTTGAGTTTGTTGTTGTTTTTCAATGTTGAGGTTGTTGTTGAATTTGTTGGTGCTTTTCAATGTTGAGGTTGTTGTTGAATTTGTTGGTGTTTTTCAATGTTGAGGTTGTTGTAGTTTTTCAATGTTGAGGTTGTTGTTGAATTTGTTGGTGTTTTTCAATGTTGACTTTGTTGTTGAATTTGTTGGTGTTTTTCAATGTTGAGGTTGTTGTTGAATTTGTTGGTGTTTTTCAATGTTGAGGTTGTTGCTGTTTTTCAATGTTGAGGTTGTTGTTGAATTTGTTGGTGTTTTTCAATGTTGAGATTGATGTTGTTTTTCAATGTTGAGGTTGTTGTTGAATTTGTTGGTGTTTTTAAATGTTGAGGTTGTTGTTGTTTTTCAATGGTGAGGTTGTTGTTGAATTTGTTGGTGTTTTTCAATGTTGAGGTTGTTGTTGTTTTTCAATGTTGAGGTTGTTGTTGAATTTGTTGGTGTTTTTCAATGTTGAGGTTGTTGGTGTTTTTCAATGTTGAGGTTGTTGTTGAATTTGTTGGTGTTTTTCATTGTTGAGGTTGTTGTTGAATTTGTTGGTGTTTTTCAATGTTGAGGTTGTTGTTGTTTTTCAATGTTGAGGTTGTTGTTGAGTTTGTTGGTGTTTTTCAATGTTGAGGTTGTTGTTGAATTTGTTGGTGTTTTTCAATGTTGAGGTTGTTGTTGAATTTGTTGGTGTTTTTCAATGTTGAGGTTGTTGTTGTTTTTAAATGTTGGGGTTGTTGTTGAATTTGTCGGTGTTTTTCAATTTTGAGGATGTTATTGTTTTTCAATGTCGAGGTTGTTGTTGAATTTGTTGGTGTTTTTCAATGTTGAAGTTGTTGTTGAATTTGTTGGTGATTTTCAATGTTTAGGTTGTTGTTGTTTTTCGATGTTGAGGTTGTTGTTGAATTTGTTGGTGTTTTTCAATGTTGAGGTTGTTGTTCTTTTTCAATGCTGAGGTTGTTGTTGAATTTGTTGGTGTTTTTCAATGTTGAGGTTGTTGTTGAATTTGTTGGTGTTTTTCAATGTTGAGGTTGTTGTTGTTTTTCAATGTTGAGGTTGTTGTTGAATTTGTTGGTGTTTTTCAATGTTTAGGTTGTTGTTGTTTTTCAATGTTGAGGTTGTTGTTGAATTTGTTGGTGTTTTTCAATGTTCAGGTTGTTCTTGAATTTGTTGGTGTATTTCAATGTTGATGTTGTTGTTGTTTTTCAATGTTGAGGTTGTTGTTGAATTTGTTGGTGTTTTTCAATGTTGAGTTTGTTGTTGTTTTTCAATGTTGAGGTTGTTGTTGAATTTGTTGGTGCTTTTCAATGTTGAGGTTGTTGTTGAATTTGTTGGTGTTTTTCAATGTTGAGGTTGTTGTTGTTTTTCAATGTTGAGGTTGTTGTTGAATTTGTTGGTGTTTTTCAATGTTGACTTTGTTGTTGAATTTGTTGGTGTTTTTCAATGTTGAGGTTGTTGTTGAATTTGTTGGTGTTTTTCAATGTTGAGGTTGTTGCTGTTTTTCAATGTTGAGGTTGTTGTTGAATTTGTTGGTGTTTTTCAATGTTGAGATTGATGTTGTTTTTCAATGTTGAGGTTGTTGTTGAATTTGTTGGTGTTTTTAAATGTTGAGGTTGTTGTTGTTTTTCAATGGTGAGGTTGTTGTTGAATTTGTTGGTGTTTTTCAATGTTGAGGTTGTTGTTGTTTTTCAATGTTGAGGTTGTTGTTGAATTTGTTGGTGTTTTTCAATGTTGAGGTTGTTGGTGTTTTTCAATGTTGAGGTTGTTGTTGAATTTGTTGGTGTTTTTCATTGTTGAGGTTGTTGTTGAATTTGTTGGTGTTTTTCAATGTTGAGGTTGTTGTTGTTTTTCAATGTTGAGGTTGTTGTTGAGTTTGTTGGTGTTTTTCAATGTTGAGGTTGTTGTTGAATTTGTTGGTGTTTTTCAATGTTGAGGTTGTTGTTGAATTTGTTGGTGTTTTTCAATGTTGAGGTTGTTGTTGTTTTTAAATGTTGGGGTTGTTGTTGAATTTGTCGGTGTTTTTCAATTTTGAGGATGTTATTGTTTTTCAATGTCGAGGTTGTTGTTGAATTTGTTGGTGTTTTTCAATGTTGAAGTTGTTGTTGAATTTGTTGGTGATTTTCAATGTTGAGGTTGTTGTTGTTTTTCAATGCTGAGTTTGTTGTTGAATTTGTTGGTGTTTTTCAATGTTGAGATTGTTGTTGTTTTTCAATGTTGAGGTTGTTGTTGAATTTGTTGGTGTTTTTAAATGTTGAGGTTGTTGTTGAATTTGCTGGTGTTTTGCAATGTTGAGGTTGTTGTTGTTTTTCAATGTTGAGGTTGTTGTTGAATTTGTTGGTGTTTTTCAATGTTGAGGTTGTTGTTGTTTTTCAATGTTGAGGTTGTTGTTGTATTTGTTGGTGTTTTTCAATTTCGAGGTTGTTGTTGAATTTGTTGGTGTTTCTCAATGTTGAAGTTGTTGTTGAATTTGTTGGTGTTTTTGAATGTTGAGGTTGTTGTTGTTTTTCAATGTTGAGGTTGTTGTTGAATTTGTTGGTGTTTTTCAATGTTGAGGTTGTTGTTGTTTTTCAATGCTGAGAATGTTGTTGAATTTGTTGGTGTTTTTCAATGTTGAGGTTGTTGTTGAATTTGTTGGTGTTTTTCAATGTTGAGGTTGTTGTTGTTTTTCAATGTTGAGGTTGTTGTTGAATTTGTTGGTGTTTTTCAATGTTTAGGTTGTTGTTGTTTTTCAATGTTGAGGTTGTTGTTGAATTTGTTGGTGTTTTTCAATGTTGAGGTTGTTTTTCAATTTGTTGGTGTATTTCAATGTTGATGTTGTTGTTGTTTTTCAATGTTGAGGTTGTTGTTGAATTTGTTGGTGTTTTTCAATGTTGAGGTTGTTGTTGAATTTGTTGGTGTTTTTCAATGTTGAGGTTGTTGTTGTTTTTCAATGGTGAGGTTGTTGTTGAATTTGTTGGTGTTTTTCAATGTTGAGGTTGTTGTTGTTTTTCAATGTTGAGGTTGTTGTTGAATTTGTTGGTGTTTTTCAATGTTGAGGTTGTTGGTGTTTTTCAATGTTGAGGTTGTTGTTGAATTTGTTGGTGTTTTTCATTGTTGAGGTTGTTGTTGAATTTGTTGGTGTTTTTCAATGTTGAGGTTGTTGTTGTTTTTCAATGTTGAGGTTGTTGTTGAGTTTGTTGGTGTTTTTCAATGTTGAGGTTGTTGTTGAATTTGTTGGTGTTTTTCAATGTTGAGGTTGTTGTTGAATTTGTTGGTGTTTTTCAATGTTGAGGTTGTTGTTGTTTTTAAATGTTGGGGTTGTTGTTGAATTTGTCGGTGTTTTTCAATTTTGAGGATGTTATTGTTTTTCAATGTCGAGGTTGTTGTTGAATTTGTTGGTGTTTTTCAATGTTGAAGTTGTTGTTGAATTTGTTGGTGATTTTCAATGTTGAGGTTGTTGTTGTTTTTCAATGCTGAGTTTGTTGTTGAATTTGTTGGTGTTTTTCAATGTTGAGATTGTTGTTGTTTTTCAATGTTGAGGTTGTTGTTGAATTTGTTGGTGTTTTTAAATGTTGAGGTTGTTGTTGAATTTGCTGGTGTTTTGCAATGTTGAGGTTGTTGTTGTTTTTCAATGTTGAGGTTGTTGTTGAATTTGTTGGTGTTTTTCAATGTTGAGGTTGTTGTTGTTTTTCAATGTTGAGGTTGTTGTTGTATTTGTTGGTGTTTTTCAATTTCGAGGTTGTTGTTGAATTTGTTGGTGTTTCTCAATGTTGAAGTTGTTGTTGAATTTGTTGGTGTTTTTGAATGTTGAGGTTGTTGTTGTTTTTCAATGTTGAGGTTGTTGTTGAATTTGTTGGTGTTTTTCAATGTTGAGGTTGTTGTTGTTTTTCAATGCTGAGAATGTTGTTGAATTTGTTGGTGTTTTTCAATGTTGAGGTTGTTGTTGAATTTGTTGGTGTTTTTCAATGTTGAGGTTGTTGTTGTTTTTCAATGTTGAGGTTGTTGTTGAATTTGTTGGTGTTTTTCAATGTTTAGGTTGTTGTTGTTTTTCAATGTTGAGGTTGTTGTTGAATTTGTTGGTGTTTTTCAATGTTGAGGTTGTTTTTGAATTTGTTGGTGTATTTCAATGTTGATGTTGTTGTTGTTTTTCAATGTTGAGGTTGTTGTTGAATTTGTTGGTGTTTTTCAATGTTGAGTTTGTTGTTGTTTTTCAATGTTGAGGTTGTTGTTGAATTTGTTGGTGTTTTTCAATGTTGAGGTTGTTGTTGTTTTTGAATGTTGAGGTTGTTGTTGAATTTGTTGGTGTTTTTCAATGTTGAGGTTGTTGTTGTTTTTCAATGTTGAGGTTGTTGTTGAATTTGTTGGTGCTTTTCAATGTTGAGGTTGTTGTTGAATTTGTTGGTGTTTTTCAATGTTGAGGTTGTTGTTGTTTTTCAATGTTGAGGTTGTTGTTGAATTTGTTGGTGTTTTTCAATGTTGAGATTGATGTTGTTTTTCAATGTTGAGGTTGTTGTTGAATTTGTTGGTGTTTTTAAATGTTGAGGTTGTTGTTGTTTTTCAATGGTGAGGTTGTTGTTGAATTTGTTGGTGTTTTTCAATGTTGAGGTTGTTGTTGTTTTTCAATGTTGAGGTTGTTGTTGAATTTGTTGGTGTTTTTCAATGTTGAGGTTGTTGGTGTTTTTCAATGTTGAGGTTGTTGTTGAATTTGTTGGTGTTTTTCATTGTTGAGGTTGTTGTTGAATTTGTTGGTGTTTTTCAATGTTGAGGTTGTTGTTGTTTTTCAATGTTGAGGTTGTTGTTGAGTTTGTTGGTGTTTTTCAATGTTGAGGTTGTTGTTGAATTTGTTGGTGTTTTTCAATGTTGAGGTTGTTGTTGAATTTGTTGGTGTTTTTCAATGTTGAGGTTGTTGTTGTTTTTAAATGTTGGGGTTGTTGTTGAATTTGTCGGTGTTTTTCAATTTTGAGGATGTTATTGTTTTTCAATGTCGAGGTTGTTGTTGAATTTGTTGGTGTTTTTCAATGTTGAAGTTGTTGTTGAATTTGTTGGTGATTTTCAATGTTGAGGTTGTTGTTGTTTTTCAATGCTGAGTTTGTTGTTGAATTTGTTGGTGTTTTTCAATGTTGAGATTGTTGTTGTTTTTCAATGTTGAGGTTGTTGTTGAATTTGTTGGTGTTTTTAAATGTTCAGGTTGTTGTTGAATTTGCTGGTGTTTTGCAATGTTGAGGTTGTTGTTGTTTTTCAATGTTGAGGTTGTTGTTGAATTTGTTGGTGTTTTTCAATGTTGAGGTTGTTGTTGTTTTTCAATGTTGAGGTTGTTGTTGTATTTGTTGGTGTTTTTCAATTTCGAGGTTGTTGTTGAATTTGTTGGTGTTTCTCAATGTTGAAGTTGTTGTTGAATTTGTTGGTGTTTTTGAATGTTGAGGTTGTTGTTGTTTTTCAATGTTGAGGTTGTTGTTGAATTTGTTGGTGTTTTTCAATGTTGAGGTTGTTGTTGTTTTTCAATGCTGAGAATGTTGTTGAATTTGTTGGTGTTTTTCAATGTTGAGGTTGTTGTTGAATTTGTTGGTGTTTTTCAATGTTGAGGTTGTTGTTGTTTTTCAATGTTGAGGTTGTTGTTGAATTTGTTGGTGTTTTTCAATGTTTAGGTTGTTGTTGTTTTTCGATGTTGAGGTTGTTGTTGAATTTGTTGGTGTTTTTCAATGTTGAGGTTGTTTTTGAATTTGTTGGTGTATTTCAATGTTGATGTTGTTGTTGTTTTTCAATGTTGAGGTTGTTGTTGAATTTGTTGGTGTTTTTCAATGTTGAGTTTGTTGTTGTTTTTCAATGTTGAGGTTGTTGTTGAATTTGTTGGTGTTTTTCAATGTTGAGGTTGTTGTTGTTTTTGAATGTTGAGGTTGTTGTTGAATTTGTTGGTGTTTTTCAATGTTGAGGTTGTTGTTGTTTTTCAATGTTGAGGTTGTTGTTGAATTTGTTGGTGCTTTTCAATGTTGAGGTTGTTGTTGAATTTGTTGGTGTTTTTCAATGTTGAGGTTGTTGTTGTTTTTCAATGTTGAGGTTGTTGTTGAATTTGTTGGTGTTTTTCAATGTTGACTTTGTTGTTGAATTTGTTGGTGTTTTTCAATGTTGAGGTTGTTGTTGAATTTGTTGGTGTTTTTCAATGTTGAGGTTGTTGCTCTTTTTCAATGTTGAGGTTGTTGTTGAATTTGTTGGTGTTTTTCAATGTTGAGATTGATGTTGTTTTTCAATGTTGAGGTTGTTGTTGAATTTGTTGGTGTTTTTAAATGTTGAGGTTGTTGTTGTTTTTCAATGGTGAGGTTGTTGTTGAATTTGTTGGTGTTTTTCAATGTTGAGGTTGTTGTTGTTTTTCAATGTCGAGGTTGTTGTTGAATTTGTTGGTGTTTTTCAATGTTGAGGTTGTTGGTGTTTTTCAATGTTGAGGTTGTTGTTGAATTTGTTGGTGTTTTTCAATGTTGAGGTTGTTGTTGAATTTGTTGGTGTTTTTCAATGTTGAGGTTGTTGTTGTTTTTCAATGTTGAGGTTGTTGTTGAGTTTGTTGGTGTTTTTCAGTGTTGAGGTTGTTGTTGAATTTGTTGGTGTTTTTCAATGTTGAGGTTGTTGTTGAATTTGTTCGTGTTTTTCAATGTTGAGGTTGTTGTTGTTTTTAAATGTTGGGGTTGTTGTTGAATTTGTCGGTGTTTTTCAATTTTGAGGATGTTATTGTTTTTCAATGTTGAGGTTGTTGTTGAATTTGTTGGTGTTTTTCCATGATGAGGTTGTTGTTGTTTTTCAAAATTGAGGTTGTTGTTGAATTTGTTGGTGTTTTTCAATGTCGGGGTTGTTGTTGAATTTGTTGGTGTTTTTAAATGTTGAGGTTGTTGTTGAATTTGCTGGTGTTTTGCAATGTTGAGGTTGTTGTTGTTTTTCAATGTTGAGGTTGATGTTGTTTTTCAATGTTGAGGTTGTTGTTGTATTTGTTGGTGTTTTTCAATTTCGAGGTTGTTGTTGAATTTGTTGGTATTTTTCAATGTTGAAGTTGTTGTTGAATTTGTTGGTGTTTTTCAATGTTGAGGTTGTTGTTGTTTTTCCATGTTGAGGTTGTTGTTGAATTTGTTGGTGCTTTTCAATGTTGAGGTTGTTGTTGTTTTTCAATGCTGAAGTTGTTGTTGATTTTGTTGGTGTTTTTCAATGTTGAGGTTGTTGTTGAATTTGTTGGTGTTTTTCAATGTTGAGGTTGTTGTTGTTTTTCAATGTTGAGGTTGTTGTTGAATTTGTTGGTGTTATTCAATGTTTAGGTTGTTGTTGTTTTTCAATGTTGAGGTTGTTGTTGAATTTGTTGGCGTTTTTAAATGTTGAGGTTGTTGTTGAATTTGTTGGTGTTTTCAATGTTGAGGTTGTTGTTGAATTTGTAGGTGTTTTTAAATGTTGAGGTGGTTGTTGAATTTGCTGGTGTTTTGCAATGTTGAGGTTGTTGTTGTTTTTCAATGTTGAGGTTGTTGTTGTTTTTCAATGTTGAGGTTGTTGTTGTATTTGTTGGTGTTTTTCAATTTCGAGGTTGTTGTTGAATTTGTTGGTGTTTTTCAATGTTGAAGTTGTTGTTGAATTTGTTGGTGTCTTTCAATGTTGAGGTTGTTGTTGTTTTTCAATTTTGAGGTTGTTGTTGAATTTGTTGGTGCTTTTCAATGTTGAGGTTGTTGTTGAATTTGTTGGTGTTTTTCAATGTTGAGGTTGTTGTTGTTTTTCAATGTTGAGGTTGTTGTTGAATTTGTTGGTGTTTTTCAATGTTTAGGTTGTTGTTGTTTTTCAATGTTGAGGTTGTTGTTGAATTTGTTGGTGTTTTTCAATGTTTGGGTTTGTTGTTGTTTTTCAATGTTGAGGTTGTTGTTGAATTTGTTGGTGTTTTTCAATGTGGAGGTTGTTGTTGTTTTTGAATGTTGAGGTTGTTGTTGAATTTGTTGGTGTTTTTCAATGTTGAGGTTGTTGTTGTTTTTCAATGTTGAGGTTGTTGTTGAATTTGTTGGTGCTTTTCAATGTTGAGGTTGTTGTTTTTCAATGTTGAGGTTGTTGTTGAATTTGTTGGTGTTTTTCAATGTTGAGGTTGTTGTTGAATTTGTTGGTGTTTTTCAATGTTGAGGTTGTTGTTGTTTCTAAATGTTGAGGTTGTTGTTGAATTTGTTGGTGTTTTTTCAATTTTGAGGCTGTTGGTGTTTTTCAATGTTGAGGTTGTTGTTGAATTTGATGGTGTTTTTCAATGTCAAGGTTGTTGTTGAATTTGTTGGTGTATTTCAATGTTGAGGTTGTTGTTGTTTTTCAATGTTGAGGTTGTTGTTGAATTTGTTGGTGTTTTTCAATGTTGAGGTTGTTGTTGTTTTTCAATGTTGAGGTTGTTGTTGAATTTGTTGGTGTTTTTCAATGTTGAGGTTGTTGTTGTTTTTCAATGTTGAGGTTGTTGTTGAATTTGTTGGTGCTTTTCAATGTTGAGGTTGTTGTTGAATTTGTTGGTGTTTTTCAATGTTGAGGTTGTTGTTGTTTTTCAATGTTGAGGTTGTTGTTGAATTTGTTGGTGTTTTTCAATCCTGAGTTTGTTGTTGAATTTGTTGGTGTTTTTCAATGTTGAGGTTGTTGTTGAATTTGTTGGTGTTTTTCAATGTTGAGATAGTTGTTGTTTTTCAATGTTGAGGTTGTTGTTGAATTTGTTGGTGTTTTTAAATGTTGAGGTTGTTGTTGAATTTGTTGGTGTTTTTCAAGGTTGAGGTTGTTGTTGTTTTTCAATGTTGAGGTTGTTGTTGAATTTGTTGGTGTTTTTCAATGTTGAGGTTGTTTTTGTTTTTCAATGTTGAGGTTGTTGTTGATTTTGTTGGTGTTTTTCAATTTCGAGGTTGTTGTTGAAATTGTTGGTGTTTTTCAATGTTGAAGTTGTTGTTGAATTTGTTGGTGTTTTTCAATGTTGAGGTTGTTGTTGTTTTTCAATGTTGAGGTTGTTCTGAATTTGTTGGTGTTTTTCAATGTTGAGGTTGTTGTTGTTTTTCAATGCTGAGGTTGTTGTTGAATTTGTTGGTGTTTTTCAATGTTGAGGTTGTTGTTGAATTTGTTGGTGTTTTTCAATGTTGAGGTTGTTGTTGTTTTTCAATGTTGAGGTTGTTGTTGAATTTGTTGGTGTTTTTCAATGTTGAGTTTGTTGTTGTTTTTCAATGTTGAGGTTGTTGTTGAATATGTTGGTGTTTTTCAATGTTGAGGTTGTTGTTGTTTTTCAATGTTGAGTTTGTTGTTGTTTTTAAATGTTGGGGTTGTTGTTGAATTTGTTGGTGTTTTTCAATTTTGAGGATGTTGTTGTTTTTCAATGTTGAGGTTGTTGTTGAATTTGTTGGTGTTTTTCCATGATGAGGTTGTTGTTGTTTTTCAAAGTTGAGGTTGTTGTTGAATTTGTTGGTGTTTTTCAATGTTGAATTTTTTGTTGAATTTCTTGGTGTTTTTCAATGTTGAGGTTGTTGTTTTTCAATGTTGAGGTTGTTGTTGAATTTGTTGGTGTTTTTCAAAGTTGAGGTTGTTGTTGAATTTGTTGGTGTTTTTCAATGTTGAGGTTGTTGTTGAATTTAAATGTTGAGGTTGTTGTTGAATTTGTTGGTGTTTTTTCAATTTTGAGGTTGTTGGTGTTTTTCAATGTTGAGGTTGTTGTTGAATTTGATGGTGTTTTTCAATGTCGAGGTTGTTGTTGAATTTGTTGGTGTTTTTCAATGTTGAGGTTGTTGTTGTTTTTCAATGCTGAAGTTGTTGTTGAATTTGTTGGTGTTTTTCAATGTTGAGGTAGTTGTTGAATTTGTTGGTGTTTTTCAATGTTGAGGTTGTTGTTGTTTTTCAATGTTGAGGTTGTTGTTGAATTTGTTGGTGTTTTTCAATGTTTAGGTTGTTGTTGTTTTTCAATGTTGAGGTTATTGTTGAATTTGTTGGTCTTTTTCAATGTTGAGGTTGTTGTTGAATTTGCTGGTGTTTTTCAATGTTGAGGTTGTTGCTGTTTTTCAATGTTGAAGTTGTTGTTGAATTTGTTGGTGTTTTTTCAATTTTGAGGTTGTTGGTGTTTTTCAATGTTGAGGTTGATGTTGAATTTGATGGTGTTTTTCAATGTTGAAGTTGTTGTTGAATTTGTTGGTGATTTTCAATGTTGAGGTTGTTGTTGTTTTTCAATGCTGAGGTTGTTGTTGAATTTGTTGGTGTTTTTCAATGTTGAGATTGTTGTTGTTTTTCAATGTTGAGGTTGTTGTTGAATTTGTTGGTGTTTTTAAATGTTGAGGTTGTTGTTGTTTTTCGATGTTGAGGTTGTTGTTGAATTTGTTGGTGTTTTTCAATGTTGAGGTTGTTGTTGTTTTTCAATGCTGAGGTTGTTGTTGAATTTGTTGGTGTTTTTCAATGTTGAGGTTGTTGTTGAATTTGTTGGTGTTTTTCAATGTTGAGGTTGTTGTTGTTTTTCAATGTTGAGGTTGTTGTTGAATTTGTTGGTGTTTTTCAATGTTTAGGTTGTTGTTGTTTTTCAATGTTGAGGTTGTTGTTGAATTTGTTGGTGTTTTTCAATGTTGAGGTTGTTTTTGAATTTGTTGGTGTATTTCAATGTTGATGTTGTTGTTGTTTTTCAATGTTGAGGTTGTTGTTGAATTTGTTGGTGTTTTTCAATGTTGAGTTTGTTGTTGTTTTTCAATGTTGAGGTTGTTGTTGAATTTGTTGGTGCTTTTCAATGTTGAGGTTGCTGTTGAATTTGTTGGTGTTTTTCAATGTTGAGATTGTTGTTGTTTTTCAATGTTGAGGTTGTTGTTGAATTTGTTGGTGTTTTTAAATGTTGAGGTTGTTGTTGTTTTTCGATGTTGAGGTTGTTGTTGAATTTGTTGGTGTTTTTCAATGTTGAGGTTGTTGTTGTTTTTCAATGCTGAGGTTGTTGTTGAATTTGTCGGTGTTTTTCAATGTTGAGGTTGTTGTTGAATTTGTTGGTGTTTTTCAATGTTGAGGTTGTTGTTGTTTTTCAATGTTGAGGTTGTTGTTGAATTTGTTGGTGTTTTTCAATGTTTAGGTTGTTGTTGTTTTTCAATGTTGAGGTTGTTGTTGAATTTGTTGGTGTTTTTCAATGTTGAGGTTGTTTTTGAATTTGTTGGTGTATTTCAATGTTGATGTTGTTGTTGTTTTTCAATGTTGAGGTTGTTGTTGAATTTGTTGGTGTTTTTCAATGTTGAGTTTGTTGTTGTTTTTCAATGTTGAGGTTGTTGTTGAATTTGTTGGTGCTTTTCAATGTTGAGGTTGCTGTTGAATTTGTTGGTGTTTTTCAATGTTGAGGTTGTTGTTGTTTTTCAATGTTGAGGTTGTTGTTGAATTTGTTGGTGTTTTTCAATGTTGACTTTGTTGCTGAATTTCTGGTTGTTTTTCAATGTTGAGGTTGTTGTTGAATTTGTTGGTGTTTTTCAATGTTGAGGTTGTTGCTGTTTTTCAATGTTCAGGTTGTTGTTGAATTTGTTGGTGTTTTTCCATGATGAGGTTGTTGTTGTTTTTCAAAGTTGAGGTTGTTGTTGAATTTGTTGGTGTTTTTCAATGTTGAATTTTTTGTTGAATTTCTTGGTGTTTTTCAATGTTGAGGTTGTTGTTTTTCAATGTTGAGGTTGTTGTTGAATTTGTTGGTGTTTTTCAAAGTTGAGGTTGTTGTTGAATTTGTTGGTGTTTTTCAATGTTGAGGTTGTTGTTGAATTTAAATGTTGAGGTTGTTGTTGAATTTGTTGGTGTTTTTTCAATTTTGAGGTTGTTGGTGTTTTTCAATGTTGAGGTTGTTGTTGAATTTGATGGTGTTTTTCAATGTCGAGGTTGTTGTTGAATTTGTTGGTGTTTTTCAATGTTGAGGTTGTTGTTGTTTTTCAATGCTGAAGTTGTTGTTGAATTTGTTGGTGTTTTTCAATGTTGAGGTAGTTGTTGAATTTGTTGGTGTTTTTCAATGTTGAGGTTGTTGTTGTTTTTCAATGTTGAGGTTGTTGTTGAATTTGTTGGTGTTTTTCAATGTTTAGGTTGTTGTTGTTTTTCAATGTTGAGGTTATTGTTGAATTTGTTGGTCTTTTTCAATGTTGAGGTTGTTGTTGAATTTGCTGGTGTTTTTCAATGTTGAGGTTGTTGCTGTTTTTCAATGTTGAGGTTGTTGTTGAATTTGTTGGTGTTTTTTCAATTTTGAGGTTGTTGGTGTTTTTCAATGTTGAGGTTGATGTTGAATTTGATGGTGTTTTTCAATGTTGAAGTTGTTGTTGAATTTGTTGGTGATTTTCAATGTTGAGGTTGTTGTTGTTTTTCAATGCTGAGGTTGTTGTTGAATTTGTTGGTGTTTTTCAATGTTGAGATTGTTGTTGTTTTTCAATGTTGAGGTTGTTGTTGAATTTGTTGGTGTTTTTAAATGTTGAGGTTGTTGTTGTTTTTCGATGTTGAGGTTGTTGTTGAATTTGTTGGTGTTTTTCAATGTTGAGGTTGTTGTTGTTTTTCAATGCTGAGGTTGTTGTTGAATTTGTTGGTGTTTTTCAATGTTGAGGTTGTTGTTGAATTTGTTGGTGTTTTTCAATGTTGAGGTTGTTGTTGTTTTTCAATGTTGAGGTTGTTGTTGAATTTGTTGGTGTTTTTCAATGTTTAGGTTGTTGTTGTTTTTCAATGTTGAGGTTGTTGTTGAATTTGTTGGTGTTTTTCAATGTTGAGGTTGTTTTTGAATTTGTTGGTGTATTTCAATGTTGATGTTGTTGTTGTTTTTCAATGTTGAGGTTGTTGTTGAATTTGTTGGTGTTTTTCAATGTTGAGTTTGTTGTTGTTTTTCAATGTTGAGGTTGTTGTTGAATTTGTTGGTGCTTTTCAATGTTGAGGTTGCTGTTGAATTTGTTGGTGTTTTTCAATGTTGAGGTTGTTGTTGTTTTTCAATGTTGAGGTTGTTGTTGAATTTGTTGGTGTTTTTCAATGTTGACTTTGTTGTTGAATTTCTGGTTGTTTTTCAATGTTGAGGTTGTTGTTGAATTTGTTGGTGTTTTTCAATGTTGAGGTTGTTGCTGTTTTTCAATGTTCAGGTTGTTGTTGAATTTGTTGGTGTTTTTCAATGTTGAGATTGATGTTGTTTTTCAATGTTGAGGTTGTTGTTGAATTTGTTGGTGTTTTTAAATGTTGAGGTTGTTGCTGTTTTTCAATGGTGAGGTTGTTGATGAATTTGTTGGTGTTTTTCAATGTTGAGGTTGTTGTTGTTTTTCAATGTTGAGGTTGTTGTTGAATTTGTTGGTGTTTTTCAATGTTGAGGTTGTTGGTGTTTTTCAATGTTGAGGTTGTTGTTGAATTTGTTGGTGTTTTTCATTGTTGAGGTTGTTGTTGAATTTGTTGGTGTTTTTCAATGTTGAGGTTGTTGTTGTTTTTCAATGTTGAGGTTGTTGTTGAGTTTGTTGGTGTTTTTCAATGTTGAGGTTGTTGTTGAATTTGTTGGTGTTTTTCAATGTTGAGGTTGTTGTTGAATTTGTTGGTGTTTTTCAATGTTGAGGTTGTTGTTGTTTTTAAATGTTGGGGTTGTTGTTGAATTTGTCGGTGTTTTTCAATTTTGAGGATGTTATTGTTTTTCAATGTCGAGGTTGTTGTTGAATTTGTTGGTGTTTTTCAATGTTGAAGTTGTTGTTGAATTTGTTGGTGATTTTCAATGTTGAGGTTGTTGTTGTTTTTCAATGCTGAGTTTGTTGTTGAATTTGTTGGTGTTTTTCAATGTTGAGATTGTTGTTGTTTTTCAATGTTGAGGTTGTTGTTGAATTTGTTGGTGTTTTTAAATGTTGAGGTTGTTGTTGAATTTGCTGGTGTTTTGCAATGTTGAGGTTGTTGTTGTTTTTCAATGTTGAGGTTGTTGTTGAATTTGTTGGTGTTTTTCAATGTTGAGGTTGTTGTTGTTTTTCAATGTTGAGGTTGTTGTTGTATTTGTTGGTGTTTTTCAATTTCGAGGTTGTTGTTGAATTTGTTGGTGTTTCTCAATGTTGAAGTTGTTGTTGAATTTGTTGGTGTTTTTGAATGTTGAGGTTGTTGTTGTTTTTCATTGTTGAGGTTGTTGTTGAATTTGTTGGTGTTTTTCAATGTTGAGGTTGTTGTTGTTTTTCAATGCTGAGAATGTTGTTGAATTTGTTGGTGTTTTTCAATGTTGAGGTTGTTGTTGAATTTGTTGGTGTTTTTCAATGTTGAGGTTGTTGTTGTTTTTCAATGTTGAGGTTGTTGTTGAATTTGTTGGTGTTTTCCAATGTTTAGGTTGTTGTTGTTTTTCAATGTTGAGGTTGTTGTTGAATTTGTTGGTGTTTTTCAATGTTGAGGTTGTTTTTGAATTTGTTGGTGTATTTCAATGTTGATGTTGTTGTTGTTTTTCAATGTTGAGGTTGTTGTTGAATTTGTTGGTGTTTTTCAATGTTGAGTTTGTTGTTGTTTTTCAATGTTGAGGTTGTTGATGAATTTGTTGGTGTTTTTCAATGTTGAGGTTGTTGTTGTTTTTGAATGTTGAGGTTGTTGTTGAATTTGTTGGTGTTTTTCAATGTTGAGGTTGTTGTTGTTTTTCAATGTTGAGGTTGTTGTTGAATTTGTTGGTGTTTTTCAAAGTTGAGGTTGTTGTTGAATTTGTTGGTGTTTTTCAATGTTGAGGTTGTTGTTGAATTTAAATGTTGAGGTTGTTGTTGAATTTGTTGGTGTTTTTTCAATTTTGAGGTTGTTGGTGTTTTTCAATGTTGAGGTTGTTGTTGAATTTGATGGTGTTTTTCAATGTCGAGGTTGTTGTTGAATTTGTTGGTGTTTTTCAATGTTGAGGTTGTTGTTGTTTTTCAATGCTGAAGTTGTTGTTGAATTTGTTGGTGTTTTTCAATGTTGAGGTAGTTGTTGAATTTGTTGGTGTTTTTCAATGTTGAGGTTGTTGTTGTTTTTCAATGTTGAGGTTGTTGTTGAATTTGTTGGTGTTTTTCAATGTTTAGGTTGTTGTTGTTTTTCAATGTTGAGGTTATTGTTGAATTTGTTGGTCTTTTTCAATGTTGAGGTTGTTGTTGAATTTGCTGGTGTTTTTCAATGTTGAGGTTGTTGCTGTTTTTCAATGTTGAGGTTGTTGTTGAATTTGTTGGTGTTTTTTCAATTTTGAGGTTGTTGGTGTTTTTCAATGTTGAGGTTGATGTTGAATTTGATGGTGTTTTTCAATGTTGAAGTTGTTGTTGAATTTGTTGGTGATTTTCAATGTTGAGGTTGTTGTTGTTTTTCAATGCTGAGGTTGTTGTTGAATTTGTTGGTGTTTTTCAATGTTGAGATTGTTGTTGTTTTTCAATGTTGAGGTTGTTGTTGAATTTGTTGGTGTTTTTAAATGTTGAGGTTGTTGTTGTTTTTCGATGTTGAGGTTGTTGTTGAATTTGTTGGTGTTTTTCAATGTTGAGGTTGTTGTTGTTTTTCAATGCTGAGGTTGTTGTTGAATTTGTTGGTGTTTTTCAATGTTGAGGTTGTTGTTGAATTTGTTGGTGTTTTTCAATGTTGAGGTTGTTGTTGTTTTTCAATGTTGAGGTTGTTGTTGAATTTGTTGGTGTTTTTCAATGTTTAGGTTGTTGTTGTTTTTCAATGTTGAGGTTGTTGTTGAATTTGTTGGTGTTTTTCAATGTTGAGGTTGTTTTTGAATTTGTTGGTGTATTTCAATGTTGATGTTGTTGTTGTTTTTCAATGTTGAGGTTGTTGTTGAATTTGTTGGTGTTTTTCAATGTTGAGTTTGTTGTTGTTTTTCAATGTTGAGGTTGTTGTTGAATTTGTTGGTGCTTTTCAATGTTGAGGTTGCTGTTGAATTTGTTGGTGTTTTTCAATGTTGAGGTTGTTGTTGTTTTTCAATGTTGAGGTTGTTGTTGAATTTGTTGGTGTTTTTCAATGTTGACTTTGTTGTTGAATTTCTGGTTGTTTTTCAATGTTGAGGTTGTTGTTGAATTTGTTGGTGTTTTTCAATGTTGAGGTTGTTGCTGTTTTTCAATGTTCAGGTTGTTGTTGAATTTGTTGGTGTTTTTCAATGTTGAGATTGATGTTGTTTTTCAATGTTGAGGTTGTTGTTGAATTTGTTGGTGTTTTTAAATGTTGAGGTTGTTGCTGTTTTTCAATGGTGAGGTTGTTGATGAATTTGTTGTTGTTTTTCAATGTTGAGGTTGTTGTTGTTTTTCAATGTTGAGGTTGTTGTTGAATTTGTTGGTGTTTTTCAATGTTGAGGTTGTTGGTGTTTTTCAATGTTGAGGTTGTTGTTGAATTTGTTGGTGTTTTTCATTGTTGAGGTTGTTGTTGAATTTGTTGGTGTTTTTCAATGTTGAGGTTGTTGTTGTTTTTCAATGTTGAGGTTGTTGTTGAGTTTGTTGGTGTTTTTCAATGTTGAGGTTGTTGTTGAATTTGTTGGTGTTTTTCAATGTTGAGGTTGTTGTTGAATTTGTTGGTGTTTTTCAATGTTGAGGTTGTTGTTGTTTTTAAATGTTGGGGTTGTTGTTGAATTTGTCGGTGTTTTTCAATTTTGAGGATGTTATTGTTTTTCAATGTCGAGGTTGTTGTTGAATTTGTTGGTGTTTTTCAATGTTGAAGTTGTTGTTGAATTTGTTGGTGATTTTCAATGTTGAGGTTGTTGTTTTTCAATGCTGAGTTTGTTGTTGAATTTGTTGGTGTTTTTCAATGTTGAGATTGTTGTTGTTTTTCAATGTTGAGGTTGTTGTTGAATTTGTTGGTGTTTTTAAATGTTGAGGTTGTTGTTGAATTTGCTGGTGTTTTGCAATGTTGAGGTTGTTGTTGTTTTTCAATGTTGAGGTTGTTGTTGAATTTGTTGGTGTTTTTCAATGTTGAGGTTGTTGTTGTTTTTCAATGTTGAGGTTGTTGTTGTATTTGTTGGTGTTTTTCAATTTCGAGGTTGTTGTTGAATTTGTTGGTGTTTCTCAATGTTGAAGTTGTTGTTGAATTTGTTGGTGTTTTTGAATGTTGAGGTTGTTGTTGTTTTTCAATGTTGAGGTTGTTGTTGAATTTGTTGGTGTTTTTCAATGTTGAGGTTGTTGTTGTTTTTCAATGCTGAGAATGTTGTTGAATTTGTTGGTGTTTTTCAATGTTGAGGTTGTTGTTGAATTTGTTGGTGTTTTTCAATGTTGAGGTTGTTGTTGTTTTTCAATGTTGAGGTTGTTGTTGAATTTGTTGGTGTTTTCCAATGTTTAGGTTGTTGTTGTTTTTCAATGTTGAGGTTGTTGTTGAATTTGTTGGTGTTTTTCAATGTTGAGGTTGTTTTTGAATTTGTTGGTGTATTTCAATGTTGATGTTGTTGTTGTTTTTCAATGTTGAGGTTGTTGTTGAATTTGTTGGTGTTTTTCAATGTTGAGTTTGTTGTTGTTTTTCAATGTTGAGGTTGTTGATGAATTTGTTGGTGTTTTTCAATGTTGAGGTTGTTGTTGTTTTTCAATGTTGAGGTTGTTGTTGAATTTGTTGGTGCTTTTCAATGTTGAGGTTGTTGTTGAATTTGTTGGTGTTTTTCAATGTTGAGGTTGTTGTTGTTTTTCAATGTTGAGGTTGTTGTTGAATTTGTTGGTGTTTTTCAATGTTGACTTTGTTGTTGAATTTGTTGGTGTTTTTCAATGTTGAGGTTGTTGTTGAATTTGTTGGTGTTTTTCAATGTTGAGGTTGTTGCTGTTTTTCAATGTTGAGGTTGTTGTTGAATTTGTTGGTGTTTTTCAATGTTGAGATTGATGTTGTTTTTCAATGTTGAGGTTGTTGTTGAATTTGTTGGTGTTTTTAAATGTTGAGGTTGTTGTTGTTTTTCAATGGTGAGGTTGTTGTTGAATTTGTTGGTGTTTTTCAATGTTGAGGTTGTTGTTGTTTTTCAATGTTGAGGTTGTTGTTGAATTTGTTGGTGTTTTTCAATGTTGACGTTGTTGGTGTTTTTCAATGTTGAGGTTGTTGTTGAATTTGTTGGTGTTTTTCAATGTTGAGGTTGTTGTTGAATTTGTTGGTGTTTTTCAATGTTGAAGTTGTTGTTGTTTTTCAATGTTGAGGTTGTTGTTGAGTTTGTTGGTGTTTTTCAATGTTGAGGTTGTTGTTGAATTTGTTGGTGTTTTTCAATGTTGAGGTTGTTGTTGAATTTGTTGGTGTTTTTCAATGTTGAGGTTGTTGTTGTTTTTAAATGTTGGGGTTGTTGTTGAATTTGTCGGTGTTTTTCAATTTTGAGGATGTTATTGTTTTTCAATGTTGAGGTTGTTGTTGAATTTGTTGGTGTTTTTCCATGATGAGGTTGTTGTTGTTTTTCAAAATTGAGGTTGTTGTTGAATTTGTTGGTGTTTCTCAATGTCGGGGTTGTTGTTGAATTTGTTGGTGTTTTTAAATGTTGAGGTTGTTGTTGAATTTGCTGGTGTTTTGCAATGTTGAGGTTGTTGTTGTTTTTCAATGTTGAGGTTGATGTTGTTTTTCAATGTTGAGGTTGTTGTTGTATTTGTTGGTGTTTTTCAATTTCGAGGTTGTTGTTGAAATTGTTGGTGTTTTTCAATGTTGAAGTTGTTGTTGAATTTGTTGGTGTTTTTCAATGTTGAGGTTGTTGTTGTTTTTCCATGTTGAGGTTGTTGTTGAATTTGTTGGTGCTTTTCAATGTTGAGGTTGTTGTTGTTTTTCAATGCTGAAGTTGTTGTTGATTTTGTTGGTGTTTTTCAATGTTGAGGTTGTTGTTGAATTTGTTGGTGTTTTTCAATGTTGAGGTTGTTGTTGTTTTTCAATGTTGAGGTTGTTGTTGAATTTGTTGGTGTTATTCAATGTTTAGGTTGTTGTTGTTTTTCAATGTTGAGGTTGTTGTTGAATTTGTTGGCGTTTTTAAATGTTGAGGTTGTTGTTGAATTTGTTGGTGTTTTCAATGTTGAGGTTGTTGTTGAATTTGTAGGTGTTTTTAAATGTTGAGGTGGTTGTTGAATTTGCTGGTGTTTTGCAATGTTGAGGTTGTTGTTGTTTTTCAATGTTGAGGTTGTTGTTGTTTTTCAATGTTGAGGTTGTTGTTGTATTTGTTGGTGTTTTTCAATTTCGAGGTTGTTGTTGAATTTGTTGGTGTTTTTCAATGTTGAAGTTGTTGTTGAATTTGTTGGTGTCTTTCAATGTTGAGGTTGTTGTTGTTTTTCAATTTTGAGGTTGTTGTTGAATTTGTTGGTGCTTTTCAATGTTGAGGTTGTTGTTGAATTTGTTGGTGTTTTTCAATGTTGAGGTTGTTGTTGTTTTTCAATGTTGAGGTTGTTGTTGAATTTGTTGGTGTTTTTCAATGTTTAGGTTGTTGTTGTTTTTCAATGTTGAGGTTGTTGTTGAATTTGTTGGTGTTTTTCAATGTTGAGGTTGTTTATGAATTTGTTGGTGTATTTCAATGTTGATGTTGTTGTTGTTTTTCAATGTTGAGGTTGTTGTTGAATTTGTTGGTGTTTTTCAATGTTGAGTTTGTTGTTGTTTTTCAATGTTCAGGTTGTTGTTGAATTTGTTGGTGTTTTTCAATGTGGAGGTTGTTGTTGTTTTTGAATGTTGAGGTTGTTGTTGAATTTGTTGGTGTTTTTCAATGTTGAGGTTGTTGTTGTTTTTCAATGTTGATGTTGTTGTTGAATTTGTTGGTGCTTTTCAATGTTGAGGTTGTTGTTGAATTTGTTGGTGTTTTTCAATGTTGAGGTTGTTGTTGTTTTTCAATGTTGAGGTTGTTGTTGAATTTGTTGGTGTTTTTCAATGTTGACTTTGTTGTTGAATTTGTTGGTGTTTTTCAATGTTGAGGTTGTTGTTGAATTTGTTGGTGTTTTTCAATGTTGAGGTTGTTGCTGTTTTTCAATGTTGAGGTTGTTGTTGAATTTGTTGGTGTTTTTCAATGTTGAGATTGATGTTGTTTTTCAATGTTGAGGTTGTTGTTGAATTTGTTGGTGTTTTTAAATGTTGAGGTTGTTGTTGTTTTTCAATGGTGAGGTTGTTGTTGAATTTGTTGGTGTTTTTCAATGTTGAGGTTGTTGTTGTTTTTCAATGTTGAGGTTGTTGTTGAATTTGTTGGTGTTTTTCAATGTTGAGGTTGTTGGTGTTTTTCAATGTTGAGGTTGTTGTTGAATTTGTTGGTGTTTTTCAATGTTGAGGTTGTTGTTGTTTTTCAATGTTGAGGTTGTTGTTTAGTTTGTTGGTGTTTTTCAATGTTGAGGTTGTTGTTGAATTTGTTGGTGTTTTTCAATGTTGAGGTTGTTGTTGAATTTGTTGGTGTTTTTCAATGTTGAGGTTGTTGTTCTTTTTAAATGTTGGGGTTGTTGTTGAATTTGTCGATGTTTTTCAATTTTGAGGATGTTATTGTTTTTCAATGTTGAGGTTGTTGTTGAATTTGTTGGTGTTTTTCCATGATGAGGTTGTTGTTGTTTTTCAAAATTGAGGTTGTTGTTGAATTTGTTGGTGTTTTTAAATGTTGAGGTTGTTGTTGAATTTGCTGGTGTTTTGCAATGTTGAGGTTGTTGTTGTTTTTCAATGTTGAGGTTGATGTTGTTTTTCAATGTTGAGGTTGTTGTTGTATTTGTTGGTGTTTTTCAATTTCGAGGTTGTTGTTGAATTTGTTGGTGTTTTTCAATGTTGAAGTTGTTGTTGAATTTGTTGGTGTTTTTCAATGTTGAGGTTGTTGTTGTTTTTCCATGTTGAGGTTGTTGTTGAATTTGTTGGTGTTTTTAAATGTTGAGGTTGTTGTTGTTTTTCAATGGTGAGGTTGTTGTTGAATTTGTTGGTGTTTTTCAATGTTGAGGTTGTTGTTGTTTTTCAATGTTGAGGTTGTTGTTGAATTTGTTGGTGTTTTTCAATGTTGAGGTTGTTGGTGTTTTTCAATGTTGAGGTTGTTGTTGAATTTGTTGGTGTTTTTCAATGTTGAGGTTGTTGTTGAATTTGTTGGTGTTTTTCGATGTTGAGGTTGTTGTTGTTTTTCAATGTTGAGGTTGTTGTTGAGTTTGTTGGTGTTTTTCAATGTTGAGGTTGTTGTTGAATTTGTTGGTGTTTTTCAATGTTGAGGTTGTTGTTGAATTTGTTGGTGTTTTTCAATGTTGAGGTTGTTGTTGTTTTTAAATGTTGGGGTTGTTGTTGAATTTGTCGGTGTTTTTCAATTTTGAGGATGTTATTGTTTTTCAATGTTGAGGTTGTTGTTGAATTTGTTGGTGTTTTTCCATGATGAGGTTGTTGTTGTTTTTCAAAATTGAGGTTGTTGTTGAATTTGTTGGTGTTTTTCAATGTCGGGGTTGTTGTTGAATTTGTTGGTGTTTTTAAATGTTGAGGTTGTTGTTGAATTTGCTGGTGTTTTGCAATGTTGAGGTTGTTGTTGTTTTTCAATGTTGAGGTTGATGTTGTTTTTCAATGTTGAGGTTGTTGTTGTATTTGTTGGTGTTTTTCAATTTCGAGGTTGTTGTTGAATTTGTTGGTGTTTTTCAATGTTGAAGTTGTTGTTGAATTTGTTGGTGTTTTTCAATGTTGAGGTTGTTGTTGTTTTTCCATGTTGAGGTTGTTGTTGAATTTGTTGGTGCTTTTCAATGTTGAGGTTGTTGTTGTTTTTCAATGCTGAAGTTGTTGTTGATTTTGTTGGTGTTTTTCAATGTTGAGGTTGTTGTTGAATTTGTTGGTGTTTTTCAATGTTGAGGTTGTTGTTGTTTTTCAATGTTGAGGTTGTTGTTGAATTTGTTGGTGTTATTCAATGTTTAGGTTGTTGTTGTTTTTCAATGTTGAGGTTGTTGTTGAATTTGTTGGCGTTTTTAAATGTTGAGGTTGTTGTTGAATTTGTTGGTGTTTTCAATGTTGAGGTTGTTGTTGAATTTGTAGGTGTTTTTAAATGTTGAGGTGGTTGTTGAATTTGCTGGTGTTTTGCAATGTTGAGGTTGTTGTTGTTTTTCAATGTTGAGGTTGTTGTTGTTTTTCAATGTTGAGGTTGTTGTTGTATTTGTTGGTGTTTTTCAATTTCGAGGTTGTTGTTGAATTTGTTGGTGTTTTTCAATGTTGAAGTTGTTGTTGAATTTGTTGGTGTCTTTCAATGTTGAGGTTGTTGTTGTTTTTCAATTTTGAGGTTGTTGTTGAATTTGTTGGTGCTTTTCAATGTTGAGGTTGTTGTTGAATTTGTTGGTGTTTTTCAATGTTGAGGTTGTTGTTGTTTTTCAATGTTGAGGTTGTTGTTGAATTTGTTGGTGTTTTTCAATGTTTAGGTTGTTGTTGTTTTTCAATGTTGAGGTTGTTGTTGAATTTGTTGGTGTTTTTCAATGTTGAGGTTGTTTTTGAATTTGTTGGTGTATTTCAATGTTGATGTTGTTGTTGTTTTTCAATGTTGAGGTTGTTGTTGAATTTGTTGGTGTTTTTCAATGTTGAGTTTGTTGTTGTTTTTCAATTTTGAGGTTGTTGTTGAATTTGTTGGTGTTTTTCAATGTGGAGGTTGTTGTTGTTTTTGAATGTTGAGGTTGTTGTTGAATTTGTTGGTGTTTTTCAATGTTGAGGTTGTTGTTGTTTTTCAATGTTGATGTTGTTGTTGAATTTGTTGGTGCTTTTCAATGTTGAGGTTGTTGTTGAATTTGTTGGTGTTTTTCAATGTTGAGGTTGTTGTTGTTTTTCAATGTTGAGGTTGTTGTTGAATTTGTTGGTGTTTTTCAATGTTGACTTTGTTGTTGAATTTGTTGGTGTTTTTCAATGTTGAGGTTGTTGTTGAATTTGTTGGTGTTTTTCAATGTTGAGGTTGTTGCTGTTTTTCAATGTTGAGGTTGTTGTTGAATTTGTTGGTGTTTTTCAATGTTGAGATTGATGTTGTTTTTCAATGTTGAGGTTGTTGTTGAATTTGTTGGTGTTTTTAAATGTTGAGGTTGTTGTTGTTTTTCAATGGTGAGGTTGTTGTTGAATTTGTTGGTGTTTTTCAATGTTGAGGTTGTTGTTGTTTTTCAATGTTGAGGTTGTTGTTGAATTTGTTGGTGTTTTTCAATGTTGAGGTTGTTGGTGTTTTTCAATGTTGAGGTTGTTGTTGTTTTTCAATGTTGAGTTTGTTGTTTAGTTAGTTGGTGTTTTTCAATGTTGAGGTTGTTGTTGAATTTGTTGGTGTTTTTCAATGTTGAGGTTGTTGTTGAATTTGTTGGTGTTTTTCAATGTTGAGGTTGTTGTTGTTTTAAATGTTGGGGTTGTTGTTGAATTTGTCGGTGTTTTTCAATTTTGAGGATGTTATTGTTTTTCAATGTTGAGGTTGTTGTTGAATTTGTTGGTGTTTTTCCATGATGAGGTTGTTGTTGTTTTTCAAAATTGAGGTTGTTGTTGAATTTGTTGGTGTTTTTCAATGTCGGGGTTGTTGTTGAATTTGTTGGTATTTTTAAATGTTGAGGTTGTTGTTGAATTTGCTGGTGTTTTGCAATGTTGAGGTTGTTGTTGTTTTTCAATGTTGAGGTTGATGTTGTTTTTCAATGTTGAGGTTGTTGTTGTATTTGTTGGTGTTTTTCAATTTCGAGGTTGTTGTTGAATTTGTTGGTGTTTTTCAATGTTGAAGTTGTTGTTGAATTTGTTGGTGTTTTTCAATGTTGAGGTTGTTGTTGTTTTTCCATGTTGAGGTTGTTGTTGAATTTGTTGGTGCTTTTCAATGTTGAGGTTGTTGTTGTTTTTCAATGCTGAAGTTGTTGTTGATTTTGTTGGTGTTTTTCAATGTTGAGGTTGTTGTTGAATTTGTTGGTGGTTTTCAATGTTGAGGTTGTTGTTGTTTTTCAATGTTGAGGTTGTTGTTGAATTTGTTGGTGTTATTCAATGTTTAGGTTGTTGTTGTTTTTCAATGTTGAGGTTGCTGTTGAATTTGTTGGCGTTTTTAAATGTTGAGGTTGTTGTTGAATTTGTTGGTGTTTTCAATGTTGAGGTTGTTGTTGAATTTGTAGGTGTTTTTAAATGTTGAGGTTGTTGTTGAATTTGCTGGTGTTTTGCAATGTTGAGGTTGTTGTTGTTTTTCAATGTTGAGGTTGTTGTTGTTTTTCAATGTTGAGGTTGTTGTTGTATTTGTTGGTGTTTTTCAATTTCGAGGTTGTTGTTGAATTTGTTGGTGTTTTTCAATGTTGAAGTTGTTGTTGAATTTGTTGGTGTCTTTCAATGTTGAGGTTGTTGTTGTTTTTCAATTTTGAGGTTGTTGTTGAATTTGTTGGTGCTTTTCAATGTTGAGGTTGTTGCTGTTTTTCAATGCTGAAGTTGTTGTTGAATTTGTTGGTGTTTTTCAATGTAGAGGTTGTTGTTGAATTTGTTGGTGTTTTTCAATGTTGAGGTTGTTGTTGTTTTTCAATGTTGAGGTTGTTGTTGTTTTTCAATGTTGAGGTTGTTGTTGTATTTGTTGGTGTTTTTCAATTTCGAGGTTGTTGTTGAATTTGTTGGTGTTTTTCAATGTTGAAGTTGTTGTTGAAATTGTTGGTGTTTTTCAATGTTGAGGTTGTTGTTGTTTTTCAATGTTGAGGTTTTTGTTGAACTTGTTGGTGCTTTTCAATGTTGAGGTTGTTGTTGTTTTTCAATGCTGAAGTTGTTGTTGATTTTGCTGGTGTTTTTCAATGTTGAGGTTGTTGTTGAATTTGATGGTGTTTTTCAATGTTGAGGTTGTTGTTGTTTTTCAATGTTGAGGTTGTTGTTGAATTTGTTGGTGTTTTTCAATGTTGAGGTTGTTGTTGTTTTTCAATGTTGAGGTTGTTGTTGTATTTGTTGGTGTTTTTCAATTTCGAGGTTGTTGTTGAATTTGTTGGTGTTTTTCAATGTTGAAGTTGTTGTTGAATTTGTTGGTGTCTTTCAATGTTGAGGTTGTTGTTGTTTTTCAATGTTGAGGTTGTTGTTGAATTTGTTGGTGTTTTTCAATGTTGAGGTTGTTTTTGAATTTGTTGGTGTATTTCAATGTTGAGGTTGTTGTTGTTTTTCAATGTTGAGGTTGTTGTTGAATTTGTTGGTGCTTTTCAATGTTGAGGTTGTTGTTGAATTTGTTGGTCTTTTTCAATGTTGAGGTTGTTGTTGTTTTTCAATGTTGAGGTTGTTGTAGAATTTGTTGTTGTTTTTCAATGTTGACTTTTTTGTTGAATTTGTTGGTGTTTTTCAATGTTGAGGTTGTTGTTGAATTTGTTGGTGTTTTTCAATGTTGAGGTTGTTGTTGAATTTGTTGGTGTTTTTCAATGTTGAAGTTGTTGCTGTTTTTCAATGTTGAGGTTGTTGTTGAATTTGTTGGTGTTTTTCAATGTTGAGATTGTTGTTGTTTTTCAATGTTGAGGTTGTTGTTGAATTTGTTGCTGTTTTTAAATGTTGAGGTTGTTGTTGAATTTATTGGTGTTTTTCAATGTTGAGGTTGTTGTTGTTTTTCAATGTTGAGGTTGTTGTTGAATTTGTTGGTGTTTTTCCCTGTTGAGGTTGTTGTTGTTTTTCAATGTTGAGGTTGTTGTTGAATTTGTTGGTGTTTTTCAATGTCGAGGTTGTTGTTGAATTTGTTGGTGTTTTTCAATGTTGAAGTTGTTGTTGAATTTGTTGTTGTTTTTCAATGTTGAGGTTGTTGTTGTTTTTCAATGCTGAGGTTGTTGTTGAATTTGTTGGTGTTTTTCAATGTTGAGGTTGTTGTTGAATTTGTTGGTGTTTTTCAATGTTGAGGTTGTTGTTGTTTTTGAATGTTGAGGTTGTTGTTGAATGTGTTGGTGTTTTTCAATGTTGAGGTTGTTGTTGTTTTTCAATGTTGAGGTTGTTGTTGAATTTGTTGGTGTTTTTCAATGTTGAGGATGTTGTTGAATTTGTTGGTGTTTTTCAATGTTGAGTTTGCTGTTGTTTTTCAATGTTGAGGTTATTGATGAATTTGTTGGTGTTTTTCAATGTTGAGGTTTTGTTGTTTTTCAATGTTGAGGTTGTTGTTGAATTTGTTGGTGTTTTTCAATGTTGAGTTTGTTGTTGTTTTTCAATGTTGAGGTTGTTGTTGAATTTGTTGGTGTTTTTCAATGTTGAGTTTGTTGGTGTTTTTCAATGTTGAGGTTGTTGTTGAATATGTTGGTGTTTTTCAATGTTGAGGTTGTTGTTGTTTTTCAATGTTGAGGTTGTTGTTGAATTTGTTGGTGTTTTTCAATGTTGAGGTTGTTGTTGAATTTGTTGGTGTTTTTCAATGTTGAGGTTGTTGTTGTTTTTCAATGTTGAGGTTGTTGAATTTGTTGGTGTTTTTCAATCTTGAGTTTTTTGTTGAATTTGTTGGTTTTTTTCAATGTTGAGGTTGTTGTTGAATTTGTTGGTGTTTTTCAATGTTGAGGTTGTTGTTGTTTTTCAATGTTGAGGTTGTTGTTGAGTTTGTTGGTGTTTTTCAATGTTGAGGATGTAGTTGAATTTGTTGGTGTTTTTCAATGTTGAGGTTGTTGTTGAATTTGTTGGTGTTTTTCAATGTTGAGGTTGTTGTTGTTTTTAAATGTTGAGGTTGTTGTTGTTTTTCAATGTTGAGGTTGTTGAATTTGTTGGTGTTTTTCAATCTTGAGTTTGTTGTTGAATTTGTTGTTGTTTTTCAATTTTGAGGTTGTTGTTGAATTTGTTGGTGTTTTTCAATGTTGAGGTTGTTGTTGTTTTTCAATGTTGAGGTTGTTGTTGAGTTTGTTGGTGTTTTTCAATGTCGAGGTTGTTGTTGAATTTGTTGGTGTTTTTCAATGTTGAAATTTTTGTTGAATTTGTTGGTGTTTTTCAATGTTTAGGTTGTTGTTGTTTTCAATGTTGAGGTTGTTGTTGAATTTGTTGGTGTTTTTCAATGTTGAGGTTGTTTTTATTTTTCAATGCTGAGGTTGTTGTTGAATTTGTTGGTGTTTTTCAATGTTGAGGTTGTTGTTGTTTTTCAATGCTGAGGTTGTTGTTGAATTTGTTGGTGTTTTTCAATGTTGAGGTTGTTGTTGAATTTGTTGGTGCTTTTCAATGTTGAGGTTGTTGTTGTTTTTCAATGTTGAGGTTGTTGTTGAATTTGTTGGTGTTTTTCAATGTTTAGGTTGTTGTTGTTTTTCAATGTTGAGGTTGTTGTTGAATTTGTTGGTGTTTTTCAATGTTGAGGTTGTTTTTGAATTTGTTGGTGTATTTCAATGTTGATGTTGTTGTTTTTCAATGTTGAGGTTGTTGTTGAATTTGTTGGTGTTTTTCAATGTTGAGTTTGTTGTTGTTTTTCAATGTTGAGGATGTTGTTGAATTTGTTGGTGCTTTTCAATGTTGAGGTTGTTGTTGAATTTGTTGGTGTTTTTCAATGTTGAGGTTGTTGTTGTTTTTCAATGTTGAGGTTGTTGTTGAATTTGTTGGTGTTTTTCAATGTTGACTTTGTTGTTGAATTTGTTGGTGTTTTTCAATGTAGAGGTTGTTGTTGAATTTGTTGGTGTTTTTCAATGTTGAGGTTGTTGCTGTTTTTCAATGTTGAGGTTGTTGTTGAATTTGTTGGTGTTTTTCAATGTTGAGATTGATGTTGTTTTTCAATGTTGAGGTTGTTGTTGAATTTGTTGGTGTTTTTAAATGTTGAGGTTGTTGTTGTTTTTCAATGGTGAGGTTGTTGTTGAATTTGTTGGTGTTTTTCAATGTTGAGGTTGTTGTTGTTTTTCAATGTTGAGGTTGTTGTTGAATTTAATGGTGTTTTTCAATGTTGAGGTTGTTGGTGTTTTTCAAAGTTGAAGTTGTTGTTGAATTTGTTGGTGTTTTTCAATGTTGAGGTTGTTGTTGTTTTTCAATGTTGAGGTTGTTGAATTTGTTGGTGTTTTTCAATCTTGAGTTTTTTGTTGAATTTGTTGGTTTTTTTCAATGTTGAGGTTGTTGTTGAATTTGTTGGTGTTTTTCAATGTTGAGGTTGTTGTTGTTTTTCAATGTTGAGGTTGTTGTTGAGTTTGTTGGTGTTTTTCAATGTTGAGGATGTAGTTGAATTTGTTGGTGTTTTTCAATGTTGAGGTTGTTGTTGAATTTGTTGGTGTTTTTCAATGTTGAGGTTGTTGTTGTTTTTAAATGGTGAGGTTGTTGTTGTTTTTCAATGTTGAGGTTGTTGAATTTGTTGGTGTTTTTCAATCTTGAGGTTGTTGTTGAAGTTGTTGGTGTTTTTCAATGTTGAGGTTGTTGTTGTTTTTCAATGTTGAGGTTGTTGTTGAGTTTGTTGGTGTTTTTCAATGTCGAGGTTGTTGTTGAATTTGTTGGTGTTTTTCAATGTTGAAATTTTTGTTGAATTTGTTGGTGTTTTTCAATGTTTAGGTTGTTGTTGTTTTCAATGTTGAGGTTGTTGTTGAATTTGTTGGTGTTTTTCAATGCTGAGGTTGTTTTTGTTTTTCAATGCTGAGGTTGTTGTTGAATTTGTTGGTGTTTTTCAATGTTTAGGTTGTTGTTGAATTTGTTGGTGCTTTTCAATGTTGAGGTTGTTGTTGAATTTGTTGGTGTTTTTCAATGTTGAGGTTGTTGTTGTTTTTCAATGTTGAGGTTGTTGTTGAATTTGTTGGTGTTTTTCAATGTTGACTTTTTTGTTGAATTTGTTGGTGTTTTTCAATCTTGAGGTTGTTGTTGAATTTGTTGGTGTTTTTCAATGTTGAGGTTGTTGTTGAATTTTTTGGTGTTTTTCAATGTTGAGGTTGTTGCTGTTTTTCAATGTTGAGGTTGTTGTTGAATTTGTTGGTGTTTTTCAATGTTGAGATTGTTGTTGTTTTTCAATGTTGAGGTTGTTGTTGAATTTGTTGGTGTTTTTAAATGTTGAGGTTGTTGTTGAATTTATTGGTGTTTTTCAATGTTGAGGTTGTTGTTGTTTTTCAATTTTGAGGTTGTTGTTGAATTTGTTGGTGTTTTTCCCTGTTGAGGTTGTTGTTGTTTTTCAATGTTGAGGTTGTTGTTGAATTTGTTGGTGTTTTTCAATGTCGAGGTTGTTTTTCAATTTGTTGGTGTTTTTCAATGTTGAAGTTGTTGTTGAATTTGTTGGTGTTTTTCAATGTTGAGGTTGTTGTTGTTTTTCAATGCTGAGGTTGTTGTTGAATTTGCTGGTGTTTTTCAATGTTGAGGTTGTTGTTGAATTTGTTGCTGTTTTTCAATGTTGAGGTTGTTGTTGTTTTTCAATGTTGAGGTTGTTGTTGAATTTGTTGGTGTTTTTCAATGTTGAGGTTGTTGTTGTTTTTCAATGTTGAGGTTGTTGTTGAATTTGTTGGTGTTTTTCAATGTTGAGGATGTTGTTGAATTTGTTGGTGTTTTTCAATGTTGAGGTTGTTGTTCTTTTTCAATGTTGAGGTTATTGATGAATTTGTTGGTGTTTTTCAATGTTGAGGTTGTTGTTGTTTTTCAATGTTGAGGTTGTTGTTGAATTTGTTGGTGTTTTTCAATGTTGAGTTTGTTGTTGTTTTTCAATGTTGAGGTTGTTGTTGAATTTGTTTGTGTTTTTCAATGTTGAGGTTGTTGTTGTTTTTCAATGTTGAGGATGTTGTTGAATTTGTTGGTGTTTTTCAATGTTGAGGTTGTTGTTGCTTTTCAATGTTGAGGTTGTTGTTGAATTTGTTGTTGTTTTTCAATGTTGAGGTTGTTGTTGAATTTGTTGGTGTTTTTCAATGTTGAGGTTGTTGTTGTTTTTCAATGTTGAGGTTGTTGAATGTGTTGGTGTTTTTCAATCTTGAGTTTTTTGTTGAATTTGTTGGTGTTTTTCAATGTTGAGGTTGTTGTTGAATTTGTTGGTGTTTTTCAATGTTGAGGTTGTTGTTGTTTTTCAATGTTGAGGTTGTTGTTGAGTTTGTTGGTGTTTTTCAATGTTGAGGTTGTAGTTGAATTTGTTGGTGTTTTTCAATGTTGAGGTTGTTGTTGAATTTGTTCATGTTTTTCAATGTTGAGGTTGTTGTTGTTTTTAAATGTTGAGGTTGTTGTTGAATTTGTTGGTGTTTTTCAATGTTGAGGTTGTTGTTGAATTTGTTGGTGTTTTTCAATGTTGAGGTTGTTGTTGTTTTTCAATGTTGAGGTTGTTGTTGAGTTTGTTGGTGTTTTTCAATGTTGAGGTTGTTGTTGAATTTGTTGGTGTTTTTCAATGTTGAGGTTGTTGCTGTTTTTCAATGTTGAGGTTGTTGTTGAATTTGTTGGTGTTTTTCAATGTTGAGATTGTTGTTGTTTTTCAATGTTGAGGTTGTTGTTGAATTTGTTGGTGTTTTTCCCTGTTGAGGTTGTTGTTGTTTTTCAATGTTGAGGTTGTTGTTGAATTTGTTGGTGTTTTTCAATGTCGAGGTTGTTGTTGAATTTGTTGCTGTTTTTCAATGTTGAAGTTGTTGTTGAATTTGTTGTTGTTTTTCAATGTTGAGGTTGTTGTTGTTTTTCAATGCAGAGGTTGTTGTTGAATTTGTTGGTGTTTTTCAATGTTGAGGTTGTTGTTGAATTTGTTGGTGTTTTTCAATGTTGAGGTTGTTGTTGTTTTTCAATGTTGAGGTTGTTGTTGAATTTGTTGGTGTTTTTCAATGTTGAGTTTGTTGGTGTTTTTCAATGTTGAGGTTGTTGTTGAATTTGTTGGTGTTTTTCAATGTTGAGGTTGTTGTTGTTTTTCAATGTTGAGGTTGTTGTTGAATTTGTTGGTGTTTTTCAATGTTGAGGTTGTTGTTGAATTTGTTGGTGTTTTTCAATGTTGAGGTTGTTGTTGTTTTTCAATGTTGAGGTTGTTGAATTTGATGGTGTTTTTCAATCTTGAGTTTTTTGTTGAATTTGATGGTTTTTTTCAATGTTGAGGTTGTTGTTGAATTTGTTGGTGTTTTTCAATGTTGAGGTTGTTGTTGTTTTTCAATGTTGAGGTTGTTGTTGAGTTTGTTGGTGTTTTTCAATGTTGAGGATGTAGTTGAATTTGTTGGTGTTTTTCAATGTTGAGGTTGTTGTTGAATTTGTTGGTGTTTTTCAATGTTGAGGTTGTTGTTGTTTTTAAATGTTGAGGTTGTTGTTGTTTTTCAATGTTGAGGTTGTTGAATTTGTTGGTATTTTTCAATCTTGAGTTTGTTGTTGAATTTGTTGTTGTTTTTCAATGTTGAGGTTGTTGTTGAATTTGTTGGTGTTTTTCAATGTTGAGGTTGTTGTTGTTTTTCAATGTTGAGGTTGTTGTTGAGTTTGTTGGTGTTTTTCAATGTCGAGGTTGTTGTTGAATTTGTTGGTGTTTTTCAATGTTGAAATTTTTGTTGAATTTGTTGGTGTTTTTCAATGTTTAGGTTGTTGTTGTTTTCAATGTTGAGGTTGTTGTTGAATTTGTTGGTGTTTTTCAATGTTGAGGTTGTTTTTGTTTTTCAATGCTGAGGTTGTTGTTGAATTTGTTGGTGTTTTTCAATGTTTAGGTTGTTGTTGAATTTGTTGGTGCTTTTCAATGTTGAGGTTGTTGTTGAATTTGTTGGTGTTTTTCAATGTTGAGGTTGTTGTTGTTTTTCAATGTTGAGGTTGTTGTTGAATTTGTTGGTGTTTTTCAATGTTGACTTTTTTGTTGAATTTGTTGGTGTTTTTCAATGTTGAGGTTGTTGTTGAATTTGTTGGTGTTTTTCAATGTTGAGGTTGTTGTTGAATTTGTTGGTGTTTTTCAATGTTGAGGTTGTTGCTGTTTTTCAATGTTGAGGTTGTTGTTGAATTTGTTGGTGTTTTTCAATGTTGAGATTGTTGTTGTTTTTCAATGTTGAGGTTGTTGTTGAATTTGTTGGTGTTTTTAAATGTTGAGGTTGTTGTTGAATTTATTGGTGTTTTTCATTGTTGAGGTTGTTGTTGTTTTTCAATTTTGAGGTTGTTGTTGAATTTGTTGGTGTTTTTCCCTGTTGAGGTTGTTGTTGTTTTTCAATGTTGAGGTTGTTGTTGAATTTGTTGGTGTTTTTCAATGTCGAGGTTGTTGTTCAATTTCTTGGTGTTTTTCAATGTTGAAGTTGCTGTTGATTTTGTTGGTGTTTTTCAATGTTGAGGTTGTTGGTGTTTTTCAATGCTGAGGTTGTTGTTGAATTTGCTGGTGTTTTTCAATGTTGAGGTTGTTGTTGAATTTGTTGGTGTTTTTCAATGTTGAGGTTGTTGTTGTTTTTCAATGTTGAGGTTGTTGTTGATTTTGTTGGTGTTTTTCAATGTTGAGGATGTTGTTGAATTTGTTGGTGTTTTTCAATGTTGAGGTTGTTGTTGTTTTTCAATGTTGAGGTTATTGATGAATTTGTTGGTGTTTTTCAATGTTGAGGTTGTTGTTGTTTTTCAATGTTGAGGTTGTTGTTGAATTTGTTGGTGTTTTTCAATGTTGAGTTTGTTGTTGTTTTTCAATGTTGAGGTTGTTGTTGAATTTGTTGGTGTTTTTCAATGTTGAGGTTGTTGTTGTTTTTCAATGTTGAGGTTGTTGTTGAATTTGTTGGTGTTTTTCAATGTTGAGGTTGTTGTTGCTTTTCAATGTTGAGGTTGTTGTTGAATTTGTTGGTGTTTTTCAATGTTGAGGTTGTTGTTGAATTTGTTGGTGTTTTTCAATGTTGAGGTTGTTGTTGTTTTTCAATGTTGATGTTGTTGAATTTGTTCGTGTTTTTCAATCTTGAGTTTTTTGTTGAATTTGTTCGTGTTTTTCAATGTTGAGGTTGTTGTTGAATTTGTTGGTGTTTTTCAATGTTGAGGTTGTTGTTGTTTTTCAATGTTGAGGTTGTTGTTGAGTTTGTTGGTGTTTTTCAATGTTGAGGTTGTAGTTGAATTTGTTGGTGTTTTTCAATGTTGAGGTTGTTGTTGAATATGTTCATGTTTTTCAATGTTGAGGTTTTTGTTGTTTTTAAATGTTGAGGTTGTTGTTGAATTTGTTGGTGTTTTTTCAATTTTGAGGTTGTTGGTGTTTTTCAATGTTGAGGTTGTTGTTGTTTTTCAATGTTGAGGTTGTTGAATTTGTTGGTGTTTTTCAATCTTGAGTTTGTTGTTGAATTTGTTGGTTTTTTTTAATGTTGAGGTTGTTGTTGAATATGTTGGTGTTTTTCAATGTTGAGGTTGTTGTTGTTTTTCAATGTTGAGGTTGTTGTTGAGTTTGTTGGTGTTTTTCAATGTCGAGGTTGTTGTTGAATTTGTTGGTGTTTTTCAATGTTGAAATTTTTGTTGAATTTGTTGGTGTTTTTCAATGTTTAGGTTGTTGTTGTTTTTCAATGTTGAGGTTGTTGTTGAATTTGCTGGTGTTTTTCAATGTTGAGGTTGTTGTTGATTTTCAATGCTGAGGTTGTTGTTGAATTTGTTGGTGTTTTTCAATGTTGAGGTTGTTGTTGAATTTGTTGGTGTTTTTCAATGTTGAGGTTGTTGTTGTTTTTCAATGTTGAGGTTGTTGTTGAATTTGTTGGTGTTTTTCAATGTTGAGGTTGTTGTTGTTTTTCAATGTTGAGGTTGTTGTTGAATTTGTTGGTGTTTTTCAATGTTGAAGTTGTTGTTGAATTTGTTGGTGTTTTTCAATGCTGAGGTTGTTGTTGTTTTTCAATGTTGAGGTTGTTGTTGAATTTGTTGGTGTTTTTCAATGTTGAGGTTGTTGATGTTTTTCAATGTTGAGGTTGTTGTTGAATTTGTTGGTGTTTTTCAATGTTGAGGTTGTTGTTGAGTTCGTTGGTGTTTTTCAATGTTGAGGTTGTTGTTGAATTTGTTGGTGTTTTTAAATGTTGAGGTTGTTGTTGAATTTGTTGGTGTTTTTCAATGTTGAGGTTGTTGTTGTTTTTAAATGTTGCGGTTTTGGTTAATTTGTTGGTGTTTTCAATTTTGAGGATGTTGTTGTTTTTCAATGTTGAGGTTGTTGTTGAATTTGTTGGTGTTTTTCCATGATGAGGTTGTTGTTGTTTTTCAATTTTGAGGTTGTTGTTGAATTTGTTGGTGTTTTTCAATTTCGGGGTTGTTGTTGAATTTGTTGGTGTTTTTCAATGTTGAATTTTTTGTTGAATTTGTTGTTGTTTTTCAATGTTGAGGTTGTTGTTTTTCAATGTTGATGTTGTTGTTGAATTTGTTGGTGTTTTCAATGTTGAGGTTGTTGTTGAATTTGTTGGAGTTTTTAAATGTTGAGGTTGCTGTTGAATTTGCTGGTGTTTTGCAATGTTGAGGTTGTTGTTGTTTTTCAAAGTTGAGGTTGTTGTTGAATTTGTTGCTGTTTTTCAATGTTGAGGTTGTTGTTGTTTTTCAATGTTGAGGTTGTTGTTTTATTTGTTGGTGTTTTTCAATTTCGAGGTTGTTGTTGAATTTGTTGGTGTTTTTCAATGTTGAAGTTGTTGTTGAATTTGTTGGTGTTTTTCAATGTTGAGTTTGTTGTTGTTTTTCAATGTTGAGGTTGTTGTTGAATTTGTTGGTGTTTTTCAATTTTGAAGTTGTTGTTGTTTTTCAATGCTGAGGTTGTTGTTGAATTTGTTGGTGAGTTTCAATGTTGAGGTTGTTGTTGAATTTGTTGGTGTTTTTCAATGTTGAGGTTGTTGTTGTTTTTCAATGTTGAGGTTGTTGTTGAATTTGTTGGTGTTTTTCAATGTTTAGGTTGTTGTTGTTTTTCAATGTTGAGGTTGTTGTTGAATTTGTTGGTGTTCTTCAATGTTGAGGTTGTTGTTGAATTTGTTGGTGTTTTTCAATGTTGAGGTTGTTGTTGTTTTTCAATGTTGAGGTTGTTGTTGAATTTGTTGGTGTTTTTCAATGTGCGTTTGTTGTTGTTTTTCAATGTTGAGGTTGTTGTTGAATTTGTTGGTGTTTTTCAATGTTGAAGTTGTTGTTGTTTTTCAATGTTGAGGTTGTTGTTGAGTTTGTTGGTGTTTTTCAATGTCGAGGTTGTTGTTGAATTTGTTGGTGTTTTTCAATGTTTAGGTTGTTGTTGTTTTTCAATGTTGAGGTTGTTGTTGAATTTGTTGGTGTTTTTCAATGTTGAGGTTGTTGTTGTTTTTCAATGCTGAGGTTGTTGTTGAATATGTTGGTGTTTTTCAATGTTGAGGTTGTTGTTGAGTTCGTTGGTGTTTTTCAATGTTGAGGTTGTTGTTGAATTTGTTGGTGTTTTTAAATGTTGAGGTTGTTGTTGAATTTGTTGGTGTTTTTCAATGTTGAGGTTGTTGTTGTTTTTAAATGTTGCGGTTGTTGTTGAATTTGTTGGTGTTTTCAATTTTGAGGATGTTGTTGTTTTTCAATGTTGAGTTTGTTGTTGAATTTGTTGGTGTTTTTCCATGATGAGGTTGTTGTTGTTTTTCAATGTTGAGGTTGCTGTTGAATTTGTTGGTGTTTTCAATGTTGAGGTTGTTGTTGAATTTGTTGGTGTTTTTAAATGTTGAGGTTGTTGTTGAATTTGCTGGTGTTTTGCAATGTTGAGGTTGTTGTTGTTTTTCAAAGTTGAGGTTGTTGTTGAATTTGTTGCTGTTTTTCAATGTTGAGGTTGTTGTTGTTTTTCAATGTTGAGGTTGTTGTTGTATTTGTTGGTGTTTTTCAATTTCGAGGTTGTTGTTGAATTTGTTGGTGTTTTTCAATGTTGAAGTTGTTGTTGAATTTGTTGGTGTTTTTCAATGTTGAGGTTGTTGTTGTTTTTCAATGTTGAGGTTGTTGTTGAATTTGTTGGTGTTTTTCAATTTTGAAGTTGTTGTTGTTTTTCAATGCTGAGGTTGTTGTTGAATTTGTTGGTGTTTTTCAATGTTGAGGTTGTTGTTGAATTTGTTGGTGTTTTTCAATGTTGAGGTTGTTGTTGTTTTTCAATGTTGAGGTTGTTGTTGAATTTGTTGGTGTTTTTCAATGTTTAGGTTGTTGTTGTTTTTCAATGTTGAGGTTGTTGTTGAATTTGTTGGTGTTTTCCAATGTTGAGGTTGTTGTTGAATTTGTTGGTGTTTTTCAATGTTGAGGTTGTTGTTGAATTTGTTGGTGTTTTTCAATGTTGAGTTTGCTGTTGTTTTTCAATGTTGAGGTTGTTGTTGAATTTGTTGGTGTTTTTCAATGTTGAGGTTGTTGTTGTTTTTGAATGTTGAGGTTGTTGTGGAATTTGTTGGTGTTTTTCAATGTTGAGGTTGTTGTTGTTTTTCAATGTTGAGGTTGTTGTTGAATTTTTTGGTGCTTTTCAATGTTGAGGTTGTTGTTGAATTTGTTGGTGTTTTTCAATGTTGAGGTTGTTGTTGTTTTTCAATGTTGAGGTTGTTGTAGAATTTGTTGGTGTTTTTCAATGTTGACTTTTTTGTTGAATTTGTTGGTGTTTTTCAATGTTGAGGTTTTTGTTGAATTTGTTGGTGTTTTTCAATGTTGAGGTTGTTGTTGAATTTGTTGGTGTTTTTCAATGTTGAGGTTGTTGCTGTTTTTCAATGTTGAGGTTGTTGTTGAATTTGTTGCTGTTTTTAAATGTTGAGGTTGTTGTTGAATTTATTGGTGTTTTTCAATGTTGAGGTTGTTGTTGTTTTTCAATGTTGAGGTTGTTGTTGAATTTGTTGGTGTTTTTCCCTGTTGAGGTTGTTGTCGTTTTTCAATGTTGAGGTTGTTGTTGAATTTGTTGGTGTTTTTCAATGTCGAGGTTGTTGTTGAAATTGTTGGTGTTTTTCAATGTTGAAGTTGTTGTTGAATTTGTTGTTGTTTTTCAATGTTGAGGTTGTTGTTGTTTTTCAATGCTGAGGTTGTTGTTGAATTTGTTGGTGTTTTTCAATGTTGAGGTTGTTGTTGAATTTGTTGGTGTTTTTCAATGTTGAGGTTGTTGTTGTTTTTCAATGTTGAGGTTGTTGTTGAATCTGTTGGTGTTTTTCAATGTTGAGGTTGTTGTTGTTTTTCAATGTTGAGGTTGTTGTTGAATTTGTTGGTGTTTTTCAATGTTGAGGATGTTGTTGAATTTGTTCGTGTTTTTCAATGCTGAGTTTGCTGTTGTTTTTCAATGTTGAGGTTATTGATGAATTTGTTGGTGTTTTTCAATGTTGAGGTTTTGTTGTTTTTGAATGTTGAGGTTGTTGTTGAATTTGTTGGTGTTTTTCAATGTTGAGTTTGTTGTTGTTTTTCAATGTTGAGGTTGTTGTTGAATTTGTTGGTGTTTTTCAATGTTGAGTTTGTTGGTGTTTTTCAATGTTGAGGTTGTTGTTGAATTTGTTGGTGTTTTTCAATGTTGAGGTTGTTGTTGTTTTTCAATGTTGAGGTTGTTGTTGAATTTGTTGGTGTTTTTCAATGTTGAGGTTGTTGTTGAATTTGTTGGTGTTTTTCAATGTTGAGGTTGTTGTTGTTTTTCAATGTTGAGGTTGTTGAATTTGTTGGTGTTTTTCAATCTTGAGTTTTTTGTTGAATTTGTTGGTTTTTTTCAATGTTGAGGTTGTTGTTGAATTTGTTGGTGTTTTTCAATGTTGAGGTTGTTGTTGTTTTTCAATGTTGAGGTTGTTGTTGAGTTTGTTGGTGTTTTTCAATGTTGAGGATGTAGTTGAATTTGTTGGTGTTTTTCAATGTTGAGGTTGTTGTTGAATTTGTTGGTGTTTTTCAATGTTGAGGTTGTTGTTGTTTTTAAATGTTGAGGTTGTTGTTGTTTTTCAATGTTGAGGTTGTTGAATTTGTTGGTGTTTTTCAATCTTGAGTTTGTTGTTGAATTTGTTGTTGTTTTTCAATGTTGAGGTTGTTGTTGAATTTGTTGGTGTTTTTCAATGTTGAGGTTGTTGTTGTTTTTCAATGTTGAGGTTGTTGTTGAGTTTGTTGGTGTTTTTCAATGTCGAGGTTGTTGTTGAATTTGTTGGTGTTTTTCAATGTTGAAATTTTTGTTGAATTTGTTGGTGTTTTTCAATGTTTAGGTTGTTGTTGTTTTCAATGTTGAGGTTGTTGTTGAATTTGTTGGTGTTTTTCAATGTTGAGGTTGTTTTTGTTTTTCAATGCTGAGGTTGTTGTTGAATTTGTTGGTGTTTTTCAATGTTTAGGTTGTTGTTGAATTTTTTGGTGCTTTTCAATGTTGAGGTTGTTGTTGAATTTGTTGGTGTTTTTCAATGTTGAGGTTGTTGTTGTTTTTCAATGTTGAGGTTGTTGTTGAATTTGTTGGTGTTTTTCAATGTTGACTTTTTTGTTGAATTTGTTGGTGCTTTTCAATGTTGAGGTTGTTGTTGAATTTGTTGGTGTTTTTCAATGTTGAGGTTGTTGTTGAATTTGTTGGTGTTTTTCAATGTTGAGGTTTTTGCTGTTTTTCAATGTTGAGGTTGTTGTTGAATTTGTTGGTGTTTTTCAATGTTGAGATTGTTGTTGTTTTTCAATGTTGAGGTTGTTGTTGAATTTGTTGCTGTTTTTAAATGTTGAGGTTGTTGTTGAATTTATTGGTGTTTTTCAATGTTGAGGTTGTTGTTGTTTTTCAATGTTGAGGTTGTTGTTGAATTTGTTGGTGTTTTTCCCTGTTGAGGTTGTTGTTGTTTTTCAATGTTAAGGTTGTTGTTGAATTTGTTGGTGTTTTTCAATGTCGAGGTTGTTGTTCAATTTGTTGGTGTTTTTCAATGTTGAAGTTGCTGTTGATTTTGTTGGTGTTTTTCAATGTTGAGGTTGTTGGTGTTTTTCAATGCTGAGGTTGTTGTTGAATTTGCTGGTGTTTTTCAATGTTGAGGTTGTTGTTGAATTTGTTGGTGTTTTTCAATGTTGAGGTTGTTGTTGTTTTTCAATGTTGAGGTTGTTGTTGATTTTGTTGGTGTTTTTCAATGTTGAGGATGTTGTTGAATTTGTTGGTGTTTTTCAATGTTGAGGTTGTTGTTGTTTTTCAATGTTGAGGTTATTGATGAATTTGTTGGTGTTTTTCAATGTTGAGGTTGTTGTTGTTTTTCAATGTTGAGGTTGTTGTTGAATTTGTTGGTGTTTTTCAATGTTGAGTTTGTTGTTGTTTTTCAATGTTGAGGTTGTTGTTGAATTTGTTGGTGTTTTTCAATGTTGAGGTTGTTGTTGTTTTTCAATGTTGAGGTTGTTGTTGAATTTGTTGGTGTTTTTCAATGTTGAGGTTGTTGTTGCTTTTCCATGTTGAGGTTGTTGTTGAATTTGTTGGTGTTTTTCAATGTTGAGGTTGTTGTTGAATTTGTTGGTGTTTTTCAATGTTGAGGTTGTTGTTGTTTTTCAATGTTGATGTTGTTGAATTTGTTCGTGTTTTTCAATCTTGAGTTTTTTGTTGAATTTGTTCGTGTTTTTCAATGTTGAGGTTGTTGTTGAATTTGTTGGTGTTTTTCAATGTTGAGGTTGTTGTTGTTTTTCAATGTTGAGGTTGTTGTTGAGTTTGTTGGTGTTTTTCAATGTTGAGGTTGTAGTTGAATTTGTTGGTGTTTTTCAATGTTGAGGTTGTTGTTGAATATGTTCATGTTTTTCAATGTTGAGGTTTTTGTTGTTTTTAAATGTTGAGGTTGTTGTTGAATTTGTTGGTGTTTTTTCAATTTTGAGGTTGTTGGTGTTTTTCAATGTTGAGGTTGTTGTTGTTTTTCAATGTTGAGGTTGTTGAATTTGTTGGTGTTTTTCAATCTTGAGTTTGTTGTTGAATTTGTTGGTTTTTTTTAATGTTGAGGTTGTTGTTGAATATGTTGGTGTTTTTCAATGTTGAGGTTGTTGTTGTTTTTCAATGTTGAGGTTGTTGTTGAGTTTGTTGGTGTTTTTCAATGTCGAGGTTGTTGTTGAATTTGTTGGTGTTTTTCAATGTTGAAATTTTTGTTGAATTTGTTGGTGTTTTTCAATGTTTAGGTTGTTGTTGTTTTTCAATGTTGAGGTTGTTGTTGAATTTGCTGGTGTTTTTCAATGTTGAGGTTGTTGTTGATTTTCAATGCTGAGGTTGTTGTTGAATTTGTTGGTGTTTTTCAATGTTGAGGTTGTTGTTGAATTTGTTGGTGTTTTTCAATGTTGAGGTTGTTGTTGTTTTTCAATGTTGAGGTTGTTGTTGAATTTGTTGGTGTTTTTCAATGTTGAGGTTGTTGTTGTTTTTCAATGTTGAGGTTGTTGTTGAATTTGTTGGTGTTTTTCAATGTTGAAGTTGTTGTTGAATTTGTTGGTGTTTTTCAATGCTGAGGTTGTTGTTGTTTTTCAATGTTGAGGTTGTTGTTGAATTTGTTGGTGTTTTTCAATGTTGAGGTTGTTGATGTTTTTCAATGTTGAGGTTGTTGTTGAATTTGTTGGTGTTTTTCAATGTTGAGGTTGTTGTTGAGTTCGTTGGTGTTTTTCAATGTTGAGGTTGTTGTTGAATTTGTTGGTGTTTTTAAATGTTGAGGTTGTTGTTGAATTTGTTGGTGTTTTTCAATGTTGAGGTTGTTGTTGTTTTTAAATGTTGCGGTTTTGGTTAATTTGTTGGTGTTTTCAATTTTGAGGATGTTGTTGTTTTTCAATGTTGAGGTTGTTGTTGAATTTGTTGGTGTTTTTCCATGATGAGGTTGTTGTTGTTTTTCAATTTTGAGGTTGTTGTTGAATTTGTTGGTGTTTTTCAATTTCGGGGTTGTTGTTGAATTTGTTGGTGTTTTTTAATGTTGAATTTTTTGTTGAATTTGTTGTTGTTTTTCAATGTTGAGGTTGTTGTTTTTCAATGTTGATGTTGTTGTTGAATTTGTTATAGTTTTTAAAAGTTGAGGTTGCTGTTGAATTTGTTGGTGTTTTCAATGTTGAGGTTGTTGTTGAATTTGTTGGAGTTTTTAAATGTTGAGGTTGCTGTTGAATTTGCTGGTGTTTTGCAATGTTGAGGTTGTTGTTGTTTTTCAAAGTTGAGGTTGTTGTTGAATTTGTTGCTGTTTTTCAATGTTGAGGTTGTTGTTGTTTTTCAATGTTGAGGTTGTTGTTTTATTTGTTGGTGTTTTTCAATTTCGAGGTTGTTGTTGAATTTGTTGGTGTTTTTCAATGTTGAAGTTGTTGTTGAATTTGTTGGTGTTTTTCAATGTTGAGTTTGTTGTTGTTTTTCAATGTTGAGGTTGTTGTTGAATTTGTTGGTGTTTTTCAATTTTGAAGTTGTTGTTGTTTTTCAATGCTGAGGTTGTTGTTGAATTTGTTGGTGAGTTTCAATGTTGAGGTTGTTGTTGAATTTGTTGGTGTTTTTCAATGTTGAGGTTGTTGTTGTTTTTCAATGTTGAGGTTGTTGTTGAATTTGTTGGTGTTTTTCAATGTTTAGGTTGTTGTTGTTTTTCAATGTTGAGGTTGTTGTTGAATTTGTTGGTGTTCTTCAATGTTGAGGTTGTTGTTGAATTTGTTGGTGTTTTTCAATGTTGAGGTTGTTGTTGTTTTTCAATGTTGAGGTTGTTGTTGAATTTGTTGGTGTTTTTCAATGTGCGTTTGTTGTTGTTTTTCAATGTTGAGGTTGTTGTTGAATTTGTTGGTGTTTTTCAATGTTGAAGTTGTTGTTGTTTTTCAATGTTGAGGTTGTTGTTGAGTTTGTTGGTGTTTTTCAATGTCGAGGTTGTTGTTGAATTTGTTGGTGTTTTTCAATGTTTAGGTTGTTGTTGTTTTTCAATGTTGAGGTTGTTGTTGAATTTGTTGGTGTTTTTCAATGTTGAGGTTGTTGTTGTTTTTCAATGCTGAGGTTGTTGTTGAATATGTTGGTGTTTTTCAATGTTGAGGTTGTTGTTGAGTTCGTTGGTGTTTTTCAATGTTGAGGTTGTTGTTGAATTTGTTGGTGTTTTTAAATGTTGAGGTTGTTGTTGAATTTGTTGGTGTTTTTCAATGTTGAGGTTGTTGTTGTTTTTAAATGTTGCGGTTGTTGTTGAATTTGTTGGTGTTTTCAATTTTGAGGATGTTGTTGTTTTTCAATGTTGAGGTTGTTGTTGAATTTGTTGGTCTTTTTCCATGATGAGGTTGTTGTTGTTTTTCAATGTTGAGGTTGCTGTTGAATTTGTTGGTGTTTTCAATGTTGAGGTTGTTGTTGAATTTGTTGGTGTTTTTAAATGTTGAGGTTGTTGTTGAATTTGCTGGTGTTTTGCAATGTTGAGGTTGTTGTTGTTTTTCAAAGTTGAGGTTGTTGTTGAATTTGTTGCTGTTTTTCAATGTTGAGGTTGTTGTTGTTTTTCAATGTTGAGGTTGTTGTTGTATTTGTTGGTGTTTTTCAATTTCGAGGTTGTTGTTGAATTTGTTGGTGTTTTTCAATGTTGAAGTTGTTGTTGAATTTGTTGGTGTTTTTCAATGTTGAGGTTGTTGTTGTTTTTCAATGTTGAGGTTGTTGTTGAATTTGTTGGTGTTTTTCAATTTTGAAGTTGTTGTTGTTTTTCAATGCTGAGGTTGTTGTTGAATTTGTTGGTGTTTTTCAATGTTGAGGTTGTTGTTGAATTTGTTGGTGCTTTTCAATGTTGAGGTTGTTGTTGTTTTTCAATGTTGAGGTTGTTGTTGAATTTGTTGGTGTTTTTCAATGTTTAGGTTGTTGTTGTTTTTCAATGTTGAGGTTGTTGTTGAATTTGTTGGTGTTTTCCAATGTTGAGGTTGTTGTTGAATTTGTTGGTGTTTTTCAATGTTGAGTTTGCTGTTGTTTTTCAATGTTGAGGTTGTTGTTGAATTTGTTGGTGTTTTTCAATGTTGAGGTTGTTGTTGTTTTTGAATGTTGAGGTTGTTGTGGAATTTGTTGGTGTTTTTCAATGTTGAGGTTGTTGTTGTTTTTCAATGTTGAGGTTGTTGTTGAATTTTTTGGTGCTTTTCAATGTTGAGGTTGTTGTTGAATTTGTTGGTGTTTTTCAATGTTGAGGTTGTTGTTGTTTTTCAATGTTGAGGTTGTTGTAGAATTTGTTGGTGTTTTTCAATGTTGACTTTTTTGTTGAATTTGTTGGTGTTTTTCAATGTTGAGGTTGTTGTTGAATTTGTTGGTGTTTTTCAATGTTGAGGCTGTTGTTGAATTTGTTGGTGTTTTTCAATGTTGAGGTTGTTGCTGTTTTTCAATGTTGAGGTTGTTGTTGAATTTGTTGCTGTTTTTAAATGTTGAGGTTGTTGTTGAATTTATTGGTGTTTTTCAATGTTGAGGTTGTTGTTGTTTTTCAATGTTGAGGTTGTTGTTGAATTTGTTGGTGTTTTTCCCTGTTGAGGTTGTTGTCGTTTTTCAATGTTGAGGTTGTTGTTGAATTTGTTGGTGTTTTTCAATGTCGAGGTTGTTGTTGAAATTGTTGGTGTTTTTCAATGTTGAAGTTGTTGTTGAATTTGTTGTTGTTTTTCAATGTTGAGGTTGTTGTTGTTTTTCAATGCTGAGGTTGTTGTTGAATTTGTTGGTGTTTTTCAATGTTGAGGTTGTTGTTGAATTTGTTGGTGTTTTTCAATGTTGAGGTTGTTGTTGTTTTTCAATGTTGAGGTTGTTGTTGAATCTGTTGGTGTTTTTCAATGTTGAGGTTGTTGTTGTTTTTCAATGTTGAGGTTGTTGTTGAATTTGTTGGTGTTTTTCAATGTTGAGGATGTTGTTGAATTTGTTCGTGTTTTTCAATGCTGAGTTTGCTGTTGTTTTTCAATGTTGAGGTTATTGATGAATTTGTTGGTGTTTTTCAATGTTGAGGTTTTGTTGTTTTTGAATGTTGAGGTTGTTGTTGAATTTGTTGGTGTTTTTCAATGTTGAGTTTGTTGTTGTTTTTCAATGTTGAGGTTGTTGTTGAATTTGTTGGTGTTTTTCAATGTTGAGTTTGTTGGTGTTTTTCAATGTTGAGGTTGTTGTTGAATTTGTTGGTGTTTTTCAATGTTGAGGTTGTTGTTGTTTTTCAATGTTGAGGTTGTTGTTGAATTTGTTGGTGTTTTTCAATGTTGAGGTTGTTGTTGAATTTGTTGGTGTTTTTCAATGTTGAGGTTGTTGTTGTTTTTCAATGTTGAGGTTGTTGAATTTGTTGGTGTTTTTCAATCTTGAGTTTTTTGTTGAATTTGTTGGTTTTTTTCAATGTTGAGGTTGTTGTTGAATTTGTTGGTGTTTTTCAATGTTGAGGTTGTTGTTGTTTTTCAATGTTGAGGTTGTTGTTGAGTTTGTTGGTGTTTTTCAATGTTGAGGATGTAGTTGAATTTGTTGGTGTTTTTCAATGTTGAGGTTGTTGTTGAATTTGTTGGTGTTTTTCAATGTTGAGGTTGTTGTTGTTTTTAAATGTTGAGGTTGTTGTTGTTTTTCAATGTTGAGGTTGTTGAATTTGTTGGTGTTTTTCAATCTTGAGTTTGTTGTTGAATTTGTTGTTGTTTTTCAATGTTGAGGTTGTTGTTGAATTTGTTGGTGTTTTTCAATGTTGAGGTTGTTGTTGTTTTTCAATGTTGAGGTTGTTGTTGAGTTTGTTGGTGTTTTTCAATGTCGAGGTTGTTGTTGAATTTGTTGGTGTTTTTCAATGTTGAAATTTTTGTTGAATTTGTTGGTGTTTTTCAATGTTTAGGTTGTTGTTGTTTTCAATGTTGAGGTTGTTGTTGAATTTGTTGGTGTTTTTCAATGTTGAGGTTGTTTTTGTTTTTCAATGCTGAGGTTGTTGTTGAATTTGTTGGTGTTTTTCAATGTTTAGGTTGTTGTTGAATTTTTTGGTGCTTTTCAATGTTGAGGTTGTTGTTGAATTTGTTGGTGTTTTTCAATGTTGAGGTTGTTGTTGTTTTTCAATGTTGAGGTTGTTGTTGAATTTGTTGGTGTTTTTCAATGTTGACTTTTTTGTTGAATTTGTTGGTGCTTTTCAATGTTGAGGTTGTTGTTGAATTTGTTGGTGTTTTTCAATGTTGAGGTTGTTGTTGAATTTGTTGGTGTTTTTCAATGTTGAGGTTTTTGCTGTTTTTCAATGTTGAGGTTGTTGTTGAATTTGTTGGTGTTTTTCAATGTTGAGATTGTTGTTGTTTTTCAATGTTGAGGTTGTTGTTGAATTTGTTGCTGTTTTTAAATGTTGAGGTTGTTGTTGAATTTATTGGTGTTTTTCAATGTTGAGGTTGTTGTTGTTTTTCAATGTTGAGGTTGTTGTTGAATTTGTTGGTGTTTTTCCCTGTTGAGGTTGTTGTTGTTTTTCAATGTTAAGGTTGTTGTTGAATTTGTTGGTGTTTTTCAAGGTCGAGGTTGTTGTTGAATTTGTTGCTGTTTTTCAATGTTGAAGTTGTTGTTGAATTTGTTGTTGTTTTTCAATGTTGAGGTTATTGTTGTTTTTCAATGCTGAGGTTGTTGTTGAATTTGTTGGTGTTTTTCAATGTTGAGGTTGTTGTTGAATTTGTTGGTGTTTTTCAATGTTGAGGTTGTTGTTGTTTTTCAATGTTGAGGTTGTTGTTGAATTTGTTGGTGTTTTTCAATGTTGAGGTTGTTGTTGTTTTTCAATGTTGAGGTTGTTGTTGAATTTGTTGGTGTTTTTCAATGTTGAGGATGTTATTGAATTTGCTGGTGTTTTTCAATGTTGAGTTTGCTGTTGTTTTTCAATGTTGAGGTTATTGATGAATTTGTTGGTGTTTTTCAATGTTGAGGTTTTGTTGTTTTTCAATGTTGAGGTTGTTGTTGAATTTGTTGGTGTTTTTCAATGTTGAGTTTGTTGTTGTTTTTCAATGTTGAGGTTGTTGTTGAATTTGTTGGTCTTTTTCAATGTTGAGTTTGTTGGTGTTTTTCAATGTTGAGGTTGTTGTTGAATTTGTTGGTGTTTTTCAATGTTGAGGTTGTTGTTGTTTTTCAATGTTGAGGTTGTTGTTGAATTTGTTGGTGTTTTTCAATGTTGAGGTTGTTGTTGAATTTGTTGGTGTTTTTCAATGTTGAGGTTGTTGTTGTTTTTCAATGTTGAGGTTGTTGAATTTGTTGGTGTTTTTCAATCTTGAGTTTTTTGTTGAATTTGTTGGTTTTTTTCAATGTTGAGGTTGTTGTTGAATTTGTTGGTGTTTTTAAATGTTGAGGTTGTTGTTGAATTTATTGGTGTTTTTCATTGTTGAGGTTGTTGTTGTTTTTCAATTTTGAGGTTGTTGTTGAATTTGTTGGTGTTTTTCCCTGTTGAGGTTGTTGTTGTTTTTCAATGTTGAGGTTGTTGTTGAATTTGTTGGTGTTTTTCAATGTCGAGGTTGTTGTTCAATTTGTTGGTGTTTTTCAATGTTGAAGTTGCTGTTGATTTTGTTGGTGTTTTTCAATGTTGAGGTTGTTGGTGTTTTTCAATGCTGAGGTTGTTGTTGAATTTGCTGGTGTTTTTCAATGTTGAGGTTGTTGTTGAATTTGTTGGTGTTTTTCAATGTTGAGGTTTTTGTTGTTTTTCAATGTTGAGGTTGTTGTTGAATTTGTTGGTGTTTTTCAATGTTGAGGTTGTTGTTGTTTTTCAATGTTGAGGTTGTTGTTGAATTTGTTGGTGTTTTTCAATGTTGAGGATGTTGTTGAATTTGTTGGTGTTTTTCAATGTTGAGGTTGTTGTTGTTTTTCAATGTTGAGGTTATTGATGAATTTGTTGGTGTTTTTCAATGTTGAGGTTGTTGTTGTTTTTCAATGTTGAGGTTGTTGTTGAATTTGTTGGTGTTTTTCAATGTTGAGTTTGTTGTTGTTTTTCAATGTTGAGGTTGTTGTTGAATTTGTTGGTGTTTTTCAATGTTGAGGTTGTTGTTGTTTTTCAATGTTGAGGTTGTTGTTGAATTTGTTGGTGTTTTTCAATGTTGAGGTTGTTGTTGCTTTTCAATGTTGAGGTTGTTGTTGAATTTGTTGGTGTTTTTCAATGTTGAGGTTGTTGTTGAATTTGTTGGTGTTTTTCAATGTTGAGGTTGTTGTTGTTTTTCAATGTTGAGGTTGTTGAATTTGTTGGTGTTTTTCAATCTTGAGTTTTTTGTTGAATTTGTTGGTGTTTTTCAATGTTGAGGTTGTTGTTGTTTTTCAATGTTGAGGTTGTTGTTGAATTTGTTGGTGTTTTTCAATGTTGAGGTTGTTGTTGAATTTGTTGGTGTTTTTCAATGTTGAGGTTGTTGTTGTTTTTCAATGTTGAGGTTGTTGAATTTGTTGGTGTTTTTCAATCTTGAGTTTTTTGTTGAATTTGTTGGTTTTTTTCAATGTTGAGGTTGTTGTTGAATTTGTTGGTGTTTTTCAATGTTGAGGTTGTTGTTGTTTTTCAATGTTGAGGTTGTTGTTGAGTTTGTTGTTGTTTTTGAATGTTGAGGATGTAGTTGAATTTGTTGGTGTTTTTCAATGTTGAGGTTGTTGTTGAATTTGTTGGTGTTTTTCAATGTTGAGGTTGTTGTTGTTTTTAAATGTTGAGGTTGTTGTTGTTTTTCAATGTTGAGGTTGTTGAATTTGTTGGTGTTTTTCAATCTTGAGTTTGTTGTTGAATTTGTTGTTGTTTTTCAATGTTGAGGTTGTTGTTGAATTTGTTGGTGTTTTTCAATGTTGAGGTTGTTGTTGTTTTTCAATGTTGAGGTTGTTGTTGAGTTTGTTGGTGTTTTTCAATGTCGAGGTTGTTGTTGAATTTGTTGGTGTTTTTCAATGTTGAAATTTTTGTTGAATTTGTTGGTGTTTTTCAATGTTTAGGTTGTTGTTCTTTTCAATGTTGAGGTTGTTGTTGAATTTGTTGGTGTTTTTCAATGTTGAGGTTGTTTTTGTTTCTCAATGCTGAGGTTGTTGTTGAATTTGTTGGTGTTTTTCAATGTTTAGGTTGTTGTTGAATTTTTTGGTGCTTTTCAATGTTGAGGTTGTTGTTGAATTTGTTGGTGTTTTTCAATGTTGAGGTTGTTGTTGTTTTTCAATGTTGAGGTTGTTGTTGAATTTGTTGGTGTTTTTCAATGTTGACTTTTTTGTTGAATTTGTTGGTGCTTTTCAATGTTGAGGTTGTTGTTGAATTTGTTGGTGTTTTTCAATGTTGAGGTTGTTGTTGAATTTGTTGGTGTTTTTCAATGTTGAGGTTTTTGCTGTTTTTCAATGTTGAGGTTGTTGTTGAATTTGTTGGTGTTTTTCAATGTTGAGATTGTTGTTGTTTTTCAATGTTGAGGTTGTTGTTGAATTTGTTGCTGTTTTTAAATGTTGAGGTTGTTGTTGAATTTATTGGTGTTTTTCAATGTTGAGGTTGTTGTTGTTTTTCAATGTTGAGGTTGTTGTTGAATTTGTTGGTGTTTTTCCCTGTTGAGGTTGTTGTTGTTTTTCAATGTTAAGGTTGTTGTTGAATTTGTTGGTGTTTTTCAAGGTCGAGGTTGTTGTTGAATTTGTTGCTGTTTTTCAATGTTGAAGTTGTTGTTGAATTTGTTGTTGTTTTTCAATGTTGAGGTTATTGTTGTTTTTCAATGCTGAGGTTGTTGTTGAATTTGTTGGTGTTTTTCAATGTTGAGGTTGTTGTTGAATTTGTTGGTGTTTTTCAATGTTGAGGTTGTTGTTGTTTTTCAATGTTGAGGTTGTTGTTGAATTTGTTGGTGTTTTTCAATGTTGAGGTTGTTGTTGTTTTTCAATGTTGAGGTTGTTGTTGAATTTGTTGGTGTTTTTCAATGTTGAGGATGTTATTGAATTTGTTGGTGTTTTTCAATGTTGAGTTTGCTGTTGTTTTTCAATGTTGAGGTTATTGATGAATTTGTTGGTGTTTTTCAATGCTGAGGTTTTGTTGTTTTTCAATGTTGAGGTTGTTGTTGAATTTGTTGGTGTTTTTCAATGTTGAGTTTGTTGTTGTTTTTCAATGTTGAGGCTGTTGTTGAATTTGTTGGTCTTTTTCAATGTTGAGTTTGTTGGTGTTTTTCAATGTTGAGGTTGTTGTTGAATTTGTTGGTGTTTTTCAATGTTGAGGTTGTTGTTGTTTTTCAATGTTGAGGTTGTTGTTGAATTTGTTGGTGTTTTTCAATGTTGAGGTTGTTGTTGAATTTGTTGGTGTTTTTCAATGTTGAGGTTGTTGTTGTTTTTCAATGTTGAGGTTGTTGAATTTGTTGGTGTTTTTCAATCTTGAGTTTTTTGTTGAATTTGTTGGTTTTTTTCAATGTTGAGGTTGTTGTTGAATTTGTTGGTGTTTTTAAATGTTGAGGTTGTTGTTGAATTTATTGGTGTTTTTCATTGTTGAGGTTGTTGTTGTTTTTCAATTTTGAGGTTGTTGTTGAATTTGTTGGTGTTTTTCCCTGTTGAGGTTGTTGTTGTTTTTCAATGTTGAGGTTGTTGTTGAATTTGTTGGTGTTTTTCAATGTCGAGGTTGTTGTTCAATTTGTTGGTGTTTTTCAATGTTGAAGTTGCTGTTGATTTTGTTGGTGTTTTTCAATGTTGAGGTTGTTGGTGTTTTTCAATGCTGAGGTTGTTGTTGAATTTGCTGGTGTTTTTCAATGTTGAGGTTGTTGTTGAATTTGTTGGTGTTTTTCAATGTTGAGGTTTTTGTTGTTTTTCAATGTTGAGGTTGTTGTTGAATTTGTTGGTGTTTTTCAATGTTGAGGTTGTTGTTGTTTTTCAATGTTGAGGTTGTTGTTGAATTTGTTGGTGTTTTTCAATGTTGAGGATGTTGTTGAATTTGTTGGTGTTTTTCAATGTTGAGGTTGTTGTTGTTTTTCAATGTTGAGGTTATTGATGAATTTGTTGGTGTTTTTCAATGTTGAGGTTGTTGTTGTTTTTCAATGTTGAGGTTGTTGTTGAATTTGTTGGTGTTTTTCAATGTTGAGTTTGTTGTTGTTTTTCAATGTTGAGGTTGTTGTTGAATTTGTTGGTGTTTTTCAATGTTGAGGTTGTTGTTGTTTTTCAATGTTGAGGTTGTTGTTGAATTTGTTGGTGTTTTTCAATGTTGAGGTTGTTGTTGCTTTTCAATGTTGAGGTTGTTGTTGAATTTGTTGGTGTTTTTCAATGTTGAGGTTGTTGTTGAATTTGTTGGTGTTTTTCAATGTTGAGGTTGTTGTTGTTTTTCAATGTTGAGGTTGTTGAATTTGTTGGTGTTTTTCAATCTTGAGTTTTTTGTTGAATTTGTTCGTGTTTTTCAATGTTGAGGTTGTTGTTGAATTTGTTGGTGTTTTTCACTGTTGAGGTTGTTGTTGTTTTTCAATGTTGAGGTTGTTGTTGAGTTTGTTGGTGTTTTTCAATGTTGAGGTTGTAGTTGAATTTGTTGGTGTTTTTCAATGTTGAGGTTGTTGTTGAATTTGTTCATGTTTTTCAATGTTGAGGTTTTTGTTGTTTTTAAATGTTGAGGTTGTTGTTGAATTTGTTGGTGTTTTTTCAATTTTGAGGTTGTTGGTGTTTTTCAATGTTGAGGTTGTTGTTGTTTTTCAATGTTGAGGTTGTTGAATTTGTTGGTGTTTTTCAATCTTGAGTTTGTTGTTGAATTTGTTGGTGTTTTTTAATGTTGAGGTTGTTGTTGAATATGTTGGTGTTTTTCAATGTTGAGGTTGTTGTTGTTTTTCAATGTTGAGGTTGTTGTTGAGTTTGTTGGTGTTTTTCAATGTCGAGGTTGTTGTTGAATTTGTTGGTGTTTTTCAATGTTGAAATTTTTGTTGAATTTGTTGGTGTTTTTCAATGTTTAGGTTGTTGTTGTTTTTCAATGTTGAGGTTGTTGTTGAATTTGCTGGTGTTTTTCAATGTTGAGGTTGTTGTTGATTTTCAATGCTGAGGTTGTTGTTGAATTTGTTGGTGTTTTTCAATGTTGAGGTTGTTGTTGAATTTGTTGGTGTTTTTCAATGTTGAGGTTGTTGTTGTTTTTCAATGTTGAGGTTGTTGTTGAATTTGTTGGTGTTTTTCAATGTTGAGGTTGTTGTTGTTTTTCAATGTTGAGGTTGTTGTTGAATTTGTTGGTGTTTTTCAATGTTGAAGTTGTTGTTGAATTTGTTGGTGTTTTTCAATGCTGAGGTTGTTGTTGTTTTTCAATGTTGAGGTTGTTGTTGAATTTGTTGGTGTTTTTCAATGTTGAGGTTGTTGGTGTTTTTCAATGTTGAGGTTGTTGTTGAATTTGTTGGTGTTTTTCAATGTTGAGGTTGTTGTTGAGTTCGTTGGTGTTTTTCAATGTTGAGGTTGTTGTTGAATTTGTTGGTGTTTTTAAATGTTGAGGTTGTTGTTGAATTTGTTGGTGTTTTTCAATGTTGAGGTTGTTGTTGTTTTTAAATGTTGCGGTTTTGGTTAATTTGTTGGTGTTTTCAATTTTGAGGATGTTGTTGTTTTTCAATGTTGAGGTTGTTGTTGAATTTGTTGGTGTTTTTCCATGATGAGGTTGTTGTTGTTTTTCAATTTTGAGGTTGTTGTTGAATTTGTTGGTGTTTTTCAATTTCGGGGTTGTTGTTGAATTTGTTGGTGTTTTTCAATGTTGAATTTTTTGTTGAATTTGTTGTTGTTTTTCAATGTTGAGGTTGTTGTTTTTCAATGTTGATGTTGTTGTTGAATTTGTTATAGTTTTTAAAAGTTGAGGTTGCTGTTGAATTTGTTGGTGTTTTCAATGTTGAGGTTGTTGTTGAATTTGTTGGTGTTTTTAAATGTTGAGGTTGCTGTTGAATTTGCTGGTGTTTTGCAATGTTGAGGTTGTTGTTGTTTTTCAAAGTTGAGGTTGTTGTTGAATTTGTTGCTGTTTTTCAATGTTGAGGTTGTTGTTGTTTTTCAATGTTGAGGTTGTTGTTTTATTTGTTGGTGTTTTTCAATTTCGAGGTTGTTGTTGAATTTGTTGGTGTTTTTCAATGTTGAAGTTGTTGTTGAATTTGTTGGTGTTTTTCAATGTTGAGTTTGTTGTTGTTTTTCAATGTTGAGGTTGTTGTTGAATTTGTTGGTGTTTTTCAATTTTGAAGTTGTTGTTGTTTTTCAATGCTGAGGTTGTTGTTGAATTTGTTGGTGAGTTTCAATGTTGAGGTTGTTGTTGAATTTGTTGGTGTTTTTCAATGTTGAGGTTGTTGTTGTTTTTCAATGTTGAGGTTGTTGTTGAATTTGTTGGTGTTTTTCAATGTTTAGGTTGTTGTTGTTTTTCAATGTTGAGGTTGTTGTTGAATTTGTTGGTGTTCTTCAATGTTGAGGTTGTTGTTGAATTTGTTGGTGTTTTTCAATGTTGAGGTTGTTGTTGTTTTTCAATGTTGAGGTTGTTGTTGAATTTGTTGGTGTTTTTCAATGTGCGTTTGTTGTTGTTTTTCAATGTTGAGGTTGTTGTTGAATTTGTTGGTGTTTTTCAATGTTGAAGTTGTTGTTGTTTTTCAATGTTGAGGTTGTTGTTGAGTTTGTTGGTGTTTTTCAATGTCGAGGTTGTTGTAGAATTTGTTGGTGTTTTTCAATGTTTAGGTTGTTGTTGTTTTTCAATGTTGAGGTTGTTGTTGAATTTGTTGGTGTTTTTCAATGTTGAGGTTGTTGTTGTTTTTCAATGCTGAGGTTGTTGTTGAATTTGTTGGTGTTTTTCAATGTTGAGGTTGTTGTTGAGTTCGTTGGTGTTTTTCAATGTTGAGGTGGTTGTTGAATTTGTTGTTGTTTTTCAATGTTGAGGTTGTTGTTGAATTTGTTGGTGTTTTTCAATGTTGAGGTTGTTGTTGTTTTTAAATGTTGCGGTTGTTGTTGAATTTGTTGGTGTTTTCAATTTTGAGGATGTTGTTGTTTTTCAATGTTGAGGTTGTTGTTGAATTTGTTGGTGTTTTTCCATGATGAGGTTGTTGTTGTTTTTCAATGTTGAGGTTGCTGTTGAATTTGTTGGTGTTTTCAATGTTGAGTTTGTTGTTGAATTTGTTGGTGTTTTTAAATGTTGAGGTTGTTGTTGAATTTGCTGGTGTTTTGCAATGTTGAGGTTGTTGTTGTTTTTCAAAGTTGAGTTTGTTGTTGAATTTGTTGCTGTTTTTCAATGTTGAGGTTGTTGTTGTTTTTCAATGTTGAGGTTGTTGTTGTATTTGTTGGTGTTTTTCAATTTCGAGGTTGTTGTTGAATTTGTTGGTGTTTTTCAATGTTGAAGTTGTTGTTGAATTTGTTGGTGTTTTTCAATGTTGAGGTTGTTGTTGTTTTTCAATGTTGAGGTTGTTGTTGAATTTGTTGGTGTTTTTCAATTTTGAAGTTGTTGTTGTTTTTCAATGCTGAGGTTGTTGTTGAATTTGTTGGTGTTTTTCAATGTTGAGGTTGTTGTTGAATTTGTTGGTGTTTTTCAATGTTGAGGTTGTTGTTGTTTTTCAATGTTGAGGTTGTTGTTGAATTTGTTGGTGTTTTTCAATGTTTAGGTTGTTGTTGTTTTTCAATGTTGAGGTTGTTGTTGAATTTGTTGGTGTTTTCCAATGTTGAGGTTGTTGTTGAATTTGTTGGTGTTTTTCAATGTTGAGGTTGTTGTTGAATTTGTTGGTGTTTTTCAATGTTGAGTTTGCTGTTGTTTTTCAATGTTGAGGTTGTTGTTGAATTTGTTGGTGTTTTTCAATGTTGAGGTTGTTGTTGTTTTTGAATGTTGAGGTTGTTGTGGAATTTGTTGGTGTTTTTCAATGTTGAGGTTGTTGTTGTTTTTCAATGTTGAGGTTGTTGTTGAATTTGTTGGTGCTTTTCAATGTTGAGGTTGTTGTTGAATTTGTTGGTGTTTTTCAATGTTGAGGTTGTTGTTGTTTTTCAATGTTGAGGTTGTTGTAGAATTTGTTGGTGTTTTTCAATGTTGACTTTTTTGTTGAATTTGTTGGTGTTTTTCAATGTTGAGGTTGTTGTTGAATTTGTTGGTGTTTTTCAATGTTGAGGTTGTTGTTGAATTTGTTGGTGTTTTTCAATGTTGAGGTTGTTGCTGTTTTTCAATGTTGAGGTTGTTGTTGAATTTGTTGGTGTTTTTCAATGTTGAGATTGTTGTTGTTTTTCAATGTTGAGGTTGTTGTTGAATTTGTTGCTGTTTTTAAATGTTGAGGTTGTTGTTGAATTTATTGGTGTTTTTCAATGTTGAGGTTGTTGTTGTTTTTCAATGTTGAGGTTGTTGTTGAATTTGTTGGTGTTTTTCCCTGTTGAGGTTGTTGTCGTTTTTCAATGTTGAGGTTGTTGTTGAATTTGTTGGTGTTTTTCAATGTCGAGGTTGTTGTTGAATTTGTTGGTGTTTTTCAATGTTGAAGTTGTTGTTGAATTTGTTGTTGTTTTTCAATGTTGAGGTTGTTGTTGTTTTTCAATGCTGAGGTTGTTGTTGAATTTGTTGGTGTTTTTCAATGTTGAGGTTGTTGTTGAATTTGTTGGTGTTTTTCAATGTTGAGGTTGTTGTTGTTTTTCAATGTTGAGGTTGTTGTTGAATCTGTTGGTGTTTTTCAATGTTGAGGTTGTTGTTGTTTTTCAATGTTGAGGTTGTTGTTGAATTTGTTGGTGTTTTTCAATGTTGAGGATGTTGTTGAATTTGTTCGTGTTTTTCAATGCTGAGTTTGCTGTTGTTTTTCAATGTTGAGGTTATTGTTGAATTTGTTGGTGTTTTTCAATGTTGAGGTTTTGTTGTTTTTGAATGTTGAGGTTGTTGTTGAATTTGTTGGTGTTTTTCAATGTTGAGTTTGTTGTTGTTTTTCAATGTTGAGGTTGTTGTTGAATTTGTTGGTGTTTTTCAATGTTGAGGTTGTTGTTGTTTTTCAATGTTGAGGTTGTTGTTGAATTTGTTGGTGTTTTTCAATGTTGAGGTTGTTGTTGAATTTGTTGGTGTTTTTCAATGTTGAGGTTGTTGTTGTTTTTCAATGTTGAGGTTGTTGAATTTGTTGGTGTTTTTCAATCTTGAGTTTTTTGTTGAATTTGTTGGTTTTTTTCAATGTTGAGGTTGTTGTTGAATTTGTTGGTGTTTTTCAATGTTGAGGTTGTTGTTGTTTTTCAATGTTGAGGTTGTTGTTGAGTTTGTTGGTGTTTTTCAATGTTGAGGATGTAGTTGAATTTGTTGGTGTTTTTCAATGTTGAGGTTGTTGTTGAATTTGTTGGTGTTTTTCAATGTTGAGGTTGTTGTTGTTATAAATGTTGAGGTTGTTGTTGTTTTTCAATGTTGAGGTTGTTGAATTTGTTGGTGTTTTTCAAACTTGAGTTTGTTGTTGAATTTGTTGTTGTTTTTCAATGTTGAGGTAGTTGTTGAATTTGTTGGTGTTTTTCAATGTTGAGGTTGTTGTTGTTTTTCAATGTTGAGGTTGTTGTTGAGTTTGTTGGTGTTTTTCAATGTCGAGGTTGTTGTTGAATTTGTTGGTGTTTTTCAATGTTGAAATTTTTGTTGAATTTGTTGGTGTTTTTCAATGTTTAGGTTGTTGTTGTTTTCAATGTTGAGGTTGTTGTTGAATTTGTTGGTGTTTTTCAATGTTGAGGTTGTTTTTGTTTTTCAATGCTGAGGTTGTTGTTGAATTTGTTCGTGTTTTTCAATGTTTAGGTTGTTGTTGAATTTTTTGGTGCTTTTCAATGTTGAGGTTGTTGTTGAATTTGTTGGTGTTTTTCAATGTTGAGGTTGTTGTTGTTTTTCAATGTTGAGGTTGTTGTTGAAGTTGTTGGTGTTTTTCAATGTTGACTTTTTTGTTGAATTTGTTGGTGCTTTTCAATGTTGAGGTTGTTGTTGAATTTGTTGGTGTTTTTCAATGTTGAGGTTGTTGTTGAATTTGTTGGTGTTTTTCCCTGTTGAGGTTGTAGTTGTTTTTCAATGTTAAGGTTGTTGTTGAATTTGTTGGTGTTTTTGAATGTCGAGGTTGTTGTTGAATTTGTTGCTGTTTTTCAAAGTTGAAGTTGTTGTTGAATTTGTTGTTGTTTTTCAATGTTGAGGTTATTGTTGTTTTTCAATGCTGAGGTTGTTGTTGAATTTGTTGGTGTTTTTCAATGTTGAGGTTGTTGTTGAATTTGTTGGTGTTTTTCAATGTTGAGGTTGTTGTTGTTTTTCAATGTTGAGGTTGTTGTTGAATTTGTTGGTGTTTTTCAATGTTGAGGTTGTTGTTGTTTTTCAATGTTGAGGTTGTTGTTGAATTTGTTGGTGTTTTTCAATGTTGAGGATGTTATTGAATTTGTTGGTGTTTTTCAATGTTGAGTTTGCTGTTGTTTTTCAATGTTGAGGTTATTGATGAATTTGTTGGTGTTTTTCAATGTTGAGGTTTTGTTGTTTTTCAATGTTGAGGTTGTTGTTGAATTTGTTTGTGTTTTTCAATGTTGAGTTTGTTGTTGTTTTTCAATGTTGAGGTTGTTGTTGAATTTGTTGGTCTTTTTCAATGTTGAGTTTGTTGGTGTTTTTCAATGTTGAGGTTGTTGTTGAATTTGTTGGTGTTTTTCAATGTTGAGGTTGTTGTTGTTTTTCAATGTTGAGGTTGTTGTTGAATTTGTTGGTGTTTTTCAATGTTGAGGTTGTTGTTGAATTTGTTGGTGTTTTTCAATGTTGAGGTTGTTGTTGTTTTTCAATGTTGAGGTTGTTGAATTTGTTGGTGTTTTTCAATCTTGAGTTTTTTGTTGAATTTGTTGGTTTTTTTCAGTGTTGAGGTTGTTGTTGAATTTGTTGGTGTTTTTCAATGTTGAGGTTGTTGTTGTTTTTCAATGTTGAGGTTGTTGTTGAGTTTGTTGGTGTTTTTCAATGTTGAGGATGTAGTTGAATTTGTTGGTGTTTTTCAATGTTGAGGTTGTTGTTGAATTTGTTGGAGTTTTTCAATGTTGAGGTTGTTGTTGTTTTTAAATGTTGAGGTTGTTGTTGTTTTTCAATGTTGAGGTTGTTGAATTTGTTGGTGTTTTTCAATCTTGAGTTTGTTGTTGAATTTGTTGTTGTTTTTCAATGTTGAGGTTGTTGTTGAATTTGTTGGTGTTTTTCAATGTTGAGGTTGTTGTTGTTTTTCAATGTTGAGGTTGTTGTTGAGTTTGTTGGTGTTTTTCAATGTCGAGGTTGTTGTTGAATTTGTTGGTGTTTTTCAATGTTGAAATTTTTGTTGAATTTGTTGGTGTTTTTCAATGTTTAGGTTGTTGTTGTTTTCAATGTTGAGGTTGTTGTTGAATTTGTTGGTGTTTTTCAATGTTGAGGTTGTTTTTGTTTTTCAATGCTGAGGTTGTTGTTGAATTTGTTGGTGTTTTTCAATGTTTAGGTTGTTGTTGAATTTGTTGGTGCTTTTCAATGTTGAGGTTGTTGTTCAATTTGTTGGTGTTTTTCAATGTTGAGGTTGTTGTTGTTTTTCAATGTTGAGGTAGTTGTTGAATTTGTTGGTGTTTTTCAATGTTGACTTTTTTGTTGAATTTGTTGGTGTTTTTCAATGTTGAGGTTGTTGTTGAATTTGTTGGTGTTTTTCAATGTTGATGTTGTTGTTGAATTTGTTGGTGTTTTTCAATGTTGAGGTTGTTGCTGTTTTTCAATGTTGAGGTTGTTGTTGAATTTGTTGGTGTTTTTCAATGTTGAGATTGTTGTTGTTTTTCAATGTTGAGGTTGTTGTTGAATTTGTTGGTGTTTTTAAATGTTGAGGTTGTTGTTGAATTTATTGGTGTTTTTCAATGTTGAGGTTGTTGTTATTTTTCAATTTTGAGGTTGTTGTTGAATTTGTTGGTGTTTTCCCTGTTGAGGTTGTTGTTGTTTTTCAATGTTGAGGTTGTTGTTGAATTTGTTGGTGTTTTTCAATGTCGAGGTTGTTGTTCAATTTGTTGGTGTTTTTCAATGTTAAAGTTGTTGTTGAATTTGTTGGTGTTTTTCAATGTTGAGGTTGTTGTTGTTTTTCAATGCTGAGGTTGTTGTTGAATTTGCTGGTGTTTTTCAATGTTGAGGTTGTTGTTGAAATTGTTGGTGTTTTTCAATGTTGAGGTTGTTGTTGTTTTTCAATGTTGAGGTTGTTGTTGAATTTGTTGGTGTTTTTCAATGTTGAGGTTGTTGTTGTTTTTCAATGTTGAGGTTGTTGTTGAATTTGTTGGTGTTTTTCAATGTTGAGGATGTTGTTGAATTTGTTGGTGTTTTTCAATGTTGAGGTTGTTGTTGTTTTTCAATGTTGAGGTTATTGATGAATTTGTTGGTGTTTTTCAATGTTGAGGTTGTTGTTGTTTTTCAATGTTGAGGTTGTTGTTGAATTTGTTGGTGTTTTTCAATGTCGAGTTTGTTGTTGTTTTTCAATGTTGAGGTTGTTGTTGAATTTGTTGGTGTTTTTCAATGTTGAGGTTGTTGTTGTTTTTCAATGTTGAGGTTGTTGTTGAATTTGTTGGTGTTTTTCAATGTTGAGGTTGTTGTTGCTTTTCAATGTTGAGGTTGTTGTTGAATTTGTTGGTGTTTTTCAATGTTGAGGTTGTTGTTGAATTTGTTGGTGTTTTTCAATGTTGAGGTTGTTGTTGTTTTTCAATGTTGAGGTTGTTGAATTTGTTGGTGTTTTTCAATCTTGAGTTTTTTGTTGAATTTGTTGGTGTTTTTCAATGTTGAGGTTGTTGTTGAATTTGTTGGTGTTTTTCAATGTTGAGGTTGTTGTTGTTTTTCAATGTTGAGGTTGTTGTTGAGTTTGTTGGTGTTTTTCAATGTTGAGGTTGTAGTTGAATTTGTTGATGTTTTTCAATGTTGAGGTTGTTGTTGAATTTGTTCATGTTTTTCATTGTTGAGGTTGTTGTTGTTTTTAAATGTTGAGGTTGTGGTTGAATTTGTTGGTGTTTTTTCAATTTTGAGGTTGTTGGTGTTTTTCAATGTTGAGGTTGTTGTTGTTTTTCAATGTTGAGGTTGTTGAATTTGTTGGTTTTTTTCAATCTTGAGTTTGTTGTTGAATTTGTTGGTGTTTTTTAATGTTGAGGTTGTTGTTGAATATGTTGGTGTTTTTCAATGTTGAGGTTGTTGTTGTTTTTCAATGTTGAGGTTGTTGTTGAATTTGTTGGTGTTTTTCAATGTCGAGCTTGTTGTTGAATTTGTTGGTGTTTTTCAATGTTGAAGTTGTTGTTGAATTTGTTGTTGTTTTTCAATGTTGAGGTTGTTGTTGTTTTTCAATGCTGAGGTTGTTGTTGAATTTGTTGGTGTTTTTCAATGTTGAGGTTGTTGTTGAATTTGTTGGTGTTTTTCAATGTTGAGGTTGTTGTTGTTTTTCAATGTTGAGGTTGTTGTTGAATTTGTTGGTGTTTTTCAATGTTGAGGTTGTTGTTGTTTTTCAATGTTGAGGTTGTTGTTGAATTTGTTGGTGTTTTTCAATGTTGAGGATGTTGTTGAATTTGTTGGTGTTTTTCAATGTTGAGTTTGCTGTTGTTTTTCAATGTTGAGGTTATTGATGAATTTGTTGGTGTTTTTCAATGTTGAGGTTTTGTTGTTTTTCAATGTTGAGGTTGTTGTTGAATTTGTTGGTGTTTTTCAATGTTGAGTTTGTTGTTGTTTTTCAATGTTGAGGTTGTTGTTGAATTTGTTGGTGTTTTTCAATGTTGAGTTTGTTGGTGTTTTTCAATGTTGAGGTTGTTGTTGAATTTGTTGGTGTTTTTCAATGTTGAGGTTGTTGTTGTTTTTCAATGTTGAGGTTGTTGTTGAATTTGTTGGTGTTTTTCAATGTTGAGGTTGTTGTTGAATTTGTTGGTGTTTTTCAATGTTGAGGTTGTTGTTGTTTTTCAATGCTGAGGTTGTTGTTGAATTTGTTGGTGTTTTTCAATGTTGAGGTTGTTGTTGAGTTCGTTGGTGTTTTTCAATGTTGAGGTTGTTGTTGAATTTGTTGGTGTTTTTAAATGTTGAGGTTGTTGTTGAATTTGTTGGTGTTTTTCAATGTTGAGGTTGTTGTTGTTTTTAAATGTTGCGGTTGTTGTTGAATTTGTTGGTGTTTTCAATTTTGAGGATTTTGTTGTTTTTCAATGTTGAGGTTGTTGTTGAATTTGTTGGTGTTTTTCCATGATGAGGTTGTTGTTGTTTTTCAATGTTGAGGTTGCTGTTGAATTTGTTGGTGTTTTCAATGTTGAGGTTGTTGTTGAATTTGTTGGTGTTTTTAAATGTTGAGGTTGTTGTTGAATTTGCTGGTGTTTTGCAATGTTGAGGTTGTTGTTGTTTTTCAAAGTTGAGGTTGTTGTTGAATTTGTTGCTGTTTTTCAATGTTGAGGTTGTTGTTGTTTTTCAATGTTGAGGTTGTTGTTGTATTTGTTGGTGTTTTTCAATTTCGAGGTTGTTGTTGAATTTGTTGGTGTTTTTCAATGTTGAAGTTGTTGTTGAATTTGTTGGTGTTTTTCAATGTTGAGGTTGTTGTTGTTTTTCAATGTTGAGGTTGTTGTTGAATTTGTTGGTGTTTTTCAATTTTGAAGTTGTTGTTGTTTTTCAATGCTGAGGTTGTTGTTGAATTTGTTGGTGTTTTTCAATGTTGAGGTTGTTGTTGAATTTGTTGGTGTTTTTCAATGTTGAGGTTGTTGTTGTTTTTCAATGTTGAGGTTGTTGCTGAATTTGTTGGTGTTTTTCAATGTTTAGGTTGTTGTTGTTTTTCAATGTTGAGGTTGTTGTTGAATTTGTTGGTGTTTTCCAATGTTGAGGTTGTTGTTGAATTTGTTGGTGTTTTTCAATGTTGAGGTTGTTGTTGAATTTGTTGGTGTTTTTCAATGTTGAGTTTGCTGTTGTTTTTCAATGTTGAGGTTGTTGTTGAATTTGTTGGTGTTTTTCAATGTTGAGGTTGTTGTTGTTTTTGAATGTTGAGGTTGTTGTGGAATTTGTTGGTGTTTTTCAATGTTGAGGTTGTTGTTGTTTTTCAATGTTGAGGTTGTTGTTGAATTTGTTGGTGCTTTTCAATGTTGAGGTTTTTGTTGAATTTGTTGGTGTTTTTCAATGTTGAGGTTGTTGTTGTTTTTCAATGTTGAGGTTGTTGTAGAATTTGTTGGTGTTTTTCAATGTTGACTTTTTTGTTGAATTTGTTGGTGTTTTTCAATGTTGAGGTTGTTGTTGAATTTGTTGGTGTTTTTCAATGTTGAGGTTGTTGTTGAATTTGTTGGTGTTTTTCAATGTTGAGGTTGTTGCTGTTTTTCAATGTTGAGGTTGTTGTTGAATTTGTTGGTGTTTTTCAATGTTGAGATTGTTGTTGTTTTTCAATGTTGAGGTTGTTGTTGAATTTGTTGCTGTTTTTAAATGTTGAGGTTGTTGTTGAATTTATTGGTGTTTTTCAATGTTGAGGTTGTTGTTGTTTTTCAATGTTGAGGTTGTTGTTGAATTTGTTGGTGTTTTTCCCTGTTGAGGTTGTTGTCGTTTTTCAATGTTGAGGTTGTTGTTGAATTTGTTGGTGTTTTTCAATGTCGAGGTTGTTGTTGAATTTGTTGGTGTTTTTCAATGTTGAAGTTGTTGTTGAATTTGTTGTTGTTTTTCAATGTTGAGGTTGTTGTTGTTTTTCAATGCTGAGGTTGTTGTTGAATTTGTTGGTGTTTTTCAATGTTGAGGTTGTTGTTGAATTTGTTGGTGTTTTTCAATGTTGAGGTTGTTGTTGTTTTTCAATGTTGAGGTTGTTGTTGAATCTGTTGGTGTTTTTCAATGTTGAGGTTGTTGTTGTTTTTCAATGTTGAGGTTGTTGTTGAATTTGTTGGTGTTTTTCAATGTTGAGGATGTTGTTGAATTTGTTCGTGTTTTTCAATGCTGAGTTTGCTGTTGTTTTTCAATGTTGAGGTTATTGATGAATTTGTTGGTGTTTTTCAATGTTGAGGTTTTGTTGTTTTTGAATGTTGAGGTTGTTGTTGAATTTGTTGGTGTTTTTCAATGTTGAGTTTGTTGTTGTTTTTCAATGTTGAGGTTGTTGTTGAATTTGTTGGTGTTTTTCAATGTTGAGTTTGTTGGTGTTTTTCAATGTTGAGGTTGTTGTTGAATTTGTTGGTGTTTTTCAATGTTGAGGTTGTTGTTGTTTTTCAATGTTGAGGTTGTTGTTGAATTTGTTGGTGTTTTTCAATGTTGAGGTTGTTGTTGAATTTGTTGGTGTTTTTCAATGTTGAGGTTGTTGTTGTTTTTCAATGTTGAGGTTGTTGAATTTGTTGGTGTTTTTCAATCTTGAGTTTTTTGTTGAATTTGTTGGTTTTTTTCAATGTTGAGGTTGTTGTTGAATTTGTTGGTGTTTTTCAATGTTGAGGTTGTTGTTGTTTTTCAATGTTGAGGTTGTTGTTGAGTTTGTTGGTGTTTTTCAATGTTGAGGATGTAGTTGAATTTGTTGGTGTTTTTCAATGTTGAGGTTGTTGTTGAATTTGTTGGTGTTTTTCAATGTTGAGGTTGTTGTTGTTTTTAAATGTTGAGGTTGTTGTTGTTTTTCAATGTTGAGGTTGTTGAATTTGTTCGTGTTTTTCAATCTTGAGTTTGTTGTTGAATTTGTTGTTGTTTTTCAATGTTGAGGTTGTTGTTGAATTTGTTGGTGTTTTTCAATGTTGAGGTTGTTGTTGTTTTTCAATGTTGAGGTTGTTGTTGAGTTTGTTGGTGTTTTTCAATGTCGAGGTTGTTGTTGAATTTGTTGGTGTTTTTCAATGTTGAAATTTTTTTGAATTTGTTGGTGTTTTTCAATGTTTAGGTTGTTGTTGTTTTCAATGTTGAGGTTGTTGTTGAATTTGTTGGTGTTTTTCAATGTTGAGGTTGTTTTTGTTTTTCAATGCTGAGGTTGTTGTTGAATTTGTTGGTGTTTTTCAATGTTTAGGTTGTTGTTGAATTTTTTGGTGCTTTTCAATGTTGAGGTTGTTGTTGAATTTGTTGGTGTTTTTCAATGTTGAGGTTGTTGTTGTTTTTCAATGTTGAGGTTGTTGTTGAATTTGTTGGTGTTTTTCAATGTTGACTTTTTTGTTGAATTTGTTGGTGCTTTTCAATGTTGAGGTTGTTGTTGAATTTGTTGGTGTTTTTAAATGTTGAGGTTGTTGTTGAATTTGTTGGTGTTTTTCAATGTTGAGGTTTTTGCTGTTTTTCAATGTTGAGGTTGTTGTTGAATTTGTTGGTGTTTTTCAATGTTGAGATTGTTGTTGTTTTTCAATGTTGAGGTTGTTGTTGAATTTGTTGCTGTTTTTAAATGTTGAGGTTGTTGTTGAATTTATTGGTGTTTTTCAATGTTGAGGTTGTTATTGTTTTTCAATGTTGAGGTTGTTGTTGAATTTGTTGGTGTTTTTCCCTGTTGAGGTTGTTGTTGTTTTTCAATGTTAAGGTTGTTGTTGAATTTGTTGGTGTTTTTCAATGTCGAGGTTGTTGTTGAATTTGTTGCTGTTTTTCAATGTTGAAGTTGTTGTTGAATTTGTTGTTGTTTTTCAATGTTGAGGTTATTGTTGTTTTTCAATGCTGAGGTTGTTGTTGAATTTGTTGGTGTTTTTCAATGTTGAGGTTGTTGTTGAATTTGTTGGTGTTTTTCAATGTTGAGGTTGTTGTTGTTTTTCAATGTTGAGGTTGTTGTTGAATTTGTTGGTGTTTTTCAATGTTGAGGTTGTTGTTGTTTTTCAATGTTGAGGTTGTTGTTGAATTTGTTGGTGTTTTTCAATGTTGAGGATGTTATTGAATTTGTTGGTGTTTTTCAATGTTGAGTTTGCTGTTGTTTTTCAATGTTGAGGTTATTGATGAATTTGTTGGTGTTTTTCAATGTTGAGGTTTTGTTGTTTTTCAATGTTGAGGTTGTTGTTGAATTTGTTGGTGTTTTTCAATGTTGAGTTTGTTGTTGTTTTTCAATGTTGAGGTTGTTGTTGAATTTGTTGGTCTTTTTCAATGTTGAGTTTGTTGGTGTTTTTCAATGTTGAGGTTGTTGTTGAATTTGTTGGTGTTTTTCAATGTTGAGGTTGTTGTTGAATTTGTTGGTGTTTTTCAATGTTGAGGTTGTTGTTGTTTTTCAATGTTGAGGTTGTTGTTGAATTTGTTGGTGTTTTTCAATGTTGAGGTTGTTGTTGAATTTGTTGGTGTTTTTCAATGTTGAGGTTGTTGTTGTTTTTCAATGTTGAGGTTGTTGAATTTGTTGGTGTTTTTCAATCTTGAGTTTTTTGTTGAATTTGTTGGTTTTTTTCAATGTTGAGGTTGTTGTTGAATTTGTTGGTGTTTTTCAATGTTGAGGTTGTTGTTGTTTTTCAATGTTGAGGTTGTTGTTGAGTTTGTTGGTGTTTTTCAATGTTGAGGATGTAGTTGAATTTGTTGGTGTTTTTCAATGTTGAGGTTGTTGTTGAATTTGTTGGTGTTTTTCAATGTTGAGGTTGTTGTTGTTTTTAAATGTTGAGGTTGTTGTTGTTTTTCAATGTTGAGGTTGTTGAATTTGTTCGTGTTTTTCAATCTTGAGTTTGTTGTTGAATTTGTTGTTGTTTTTCAATGTTGAGGTTGTTGTTGAATTTGTTGGTGTTTTTCAATGTTGAGGTTGTTGTTGTTTTTCAATGTTGAGGTTGTTGTTGAGTTTGTTGGTGTTTTTCAATGTCGAGGTTGTTGTTGAATTTGTTGGTGTTTTTCAATGTTGAAATTTTTTTGAATTTGTTGGTGTTTTTCAATGTTTAGGTTGTTGTTGTTTTCAATGTTGAGGTTGTTGTTGAATTTGTTGGTGTTTTTCAATGTTGAGGTTGTTTTTGTTTTTCAATGCTGTGGTTGTTGTTGAATTTGTTGGTGTTTTTCAATGTTTAGGTTGTTGTTGAATTTTTTGGTGCTTTTCAATGTTGAGGTTGTTGTTGAATTTGTTGGTGTTTTTCAATGTTGAGGTTGTTGTTGTTTTTCAATGTTGAGGTTGTTGTTGAATTTGTTGGTGTTTTTCAATGTTGACTTTTTTGTTGAATTTGTTGGTGCTTTTCAATGTTGAGGTTGTTGTTGAATTTGTTGGTGTTTTTAAATGTTGAGGTTGTTGTTGAATTTGTTGGTGTTTTTCAATGTTGAGGTTTTTGCTGTTTTTCAATGTTGAGGTTGTTGTTGAATTTGTTGGTGTTTTTCAATGTTGAGATTGTTGTTGTTTTTCAATGTTGAGGTTGTTGTTGAATTTGTTGCTGTTTTTAAATGTTGAGGTTGTTGTTGAATTTATTGGTGTTTTTCAATGTTGAGGTTGTTATTGTTTTTCAATGTTGAGGTTGTTGTTGAATTTGTTGGTGTTTTTCCCTGTTGAGGTTGTTGTTGTTTTTCAATGTTAAGGTTGTTGTTGAATTTGTTGGTGTTTTTCAATGTCGAGGTTGTTGTTGAATTTGTTGCTGTTTTTCAATGTTGAAGTTGTTGTTGAATTTGTTGTTGTTTTTCAATGTTGAGGTTATTGTTGTTTTTCAATGCTGAGGTTGTTGTTGAATTTGTTGGTGTTTTTCAATGTTGAGGTTGTTGTTGAATTTGTTGGTGTTTTTCAATGTTGAGGTTGTTGTTGTTTTTCAATGTTGAGGCTGTTGTTGAATTTGTTGGTGTTTTTCAATGTTGAGGTTGTTGTTGTTTTTCAATGTTGAGGTTGTTGTTGAATTTGTTGGTGTTTTTCAATGTTGAGGATGTTATTGAATTTGTTGGTGTTTTTCAATGTTGAGTTTGCTGTTGTTTTTCAATGTTGAGGTTATTGATGAATTTGTTGGTGTTTTTCAATGTTGAGGTTTTGTTGTTTTTCAATGTTGAGGTTGTTGTTGAATTTGTTGGTGTTTTTCAATGTTGAGTTTGTTGTTGTTTTTCAATGTTGAGGTTGTTGTTGAATTTGTTGGTCTTTTTCAATGTTGAGTTTGTTGGTGTTTTTCAATGTTGAGGTTGTTGTTGAATTTGTTGGTGTTTTTCAATGTTGAGGTTGTTGTTGTTTTTCAATGTTGAGGTTGTTGTTGAATTTGTTGGTGTTTTTCAATGTTGAGGTTGTTGTTGAATTTGTTGGTGTTTTTCAATGTTGAGGTTGTTGTTGTTTTTCAATGTTGAGGTTGTTGAATTTGTTGGTGTTTTTCAATCTTGAGTTTTTTGTTGAATTTGTTGGTTTTTTTCAATGTTGAGGTTGTTGTTGAATTTGTTGGTGTTTTTCAATGTTGAGGTTGTTGTTGTTTTTCAATGTTGAGGTTGTTGTTGAGTTTGTTGGTGTTTTTCAATGTTGAGGATGTAGTTGAATTTGTTGGTGTTTTTCAATGTTGAGGTTGTTGTTGAATTTGTTGGTGTTTTTCAATGTTGAGGTTGTTGTTGTTTTTAAATGTTGAGGTTGTTGTTTTTCAATGTTGAGGTTGTTGAATTTGTTGGTGTTTTTCAATCTTGAGTTTGTTGTTGAATTTGTTGTTGTTTTTCAATGTTGAGGTTGTTGTTGAATTTGTTGGTGTTTTTCAATGTTGAGGTTGTTGTTGTTTTTCAATGTTGAGGTTGTTGTTGAGTTTGTTGGTGTTTTTCAATGTCGAGGTTGTTGTTGAATTTGTTGGTGTTTTTCAATGTTGAAATTTTTGTTGAATTTGTTGGTGTTTTTCAATGTTTAGGTTGTTGTTGTTTTCAATGTTGAGGTTGTTGTTGAATTTGTTGGTGTTTTTCAATGTTGAGGTTGTTTTTGTTTTTCAATGCTGAGGTTGTTGTTGAATTTGTTGGTGTTTTTCAATGTTTAGGTTGTTGTTGAATTTGTTGGTGCTTTTCAATGTTGAGGTTGTTGTTCAATTTGTTGGTGTTTTTCAATGTTGAGGTTGTTGTTGTTTTTCAATGTTGAGGTAGTTGTTGAATTTGTTGGTGTTTTTCAATGTTGACTTTTTTGTTGAATTTGTTGGTGTTTTTCAATGTTGAGGTTGTTGTTGAATTTGTTGGTGTTTTTCAATGTTGATGTTGTTGTTGAATTTGTTGGTGTTTTTCAATGTTGAGGTTGTTGCTGTTTTTCAATGTTGAGGTTGTTGTTGAATTTGTTGGTGTTTTTCAATGTTGAGATTGTTGTTGTTTTTCAATGTTGAGGTTGTTGTTGAATTTGTTGGTGTTTTTAAATGTTGAGGTTGTTGTTGAATTTATTGGTGTTTTTCAATGTTGAGGTTGTTGTTGTTTTTCAATTTTGAGGTTGTTGTTGAATTTGTTGGTGTTTTTCCCTGTTGAGGTTGTTGTTGTTTTTCAATGTTGAGGTTGTTGTTGAATTTGTTGGTGTTTTTCAATGTCGAGGTTGTTGTTCAATTTGTTGGTGTTTTTCAATGTTAAAGTTGTTGTTGAATTTGTTGGTGTTTTTCAATGTTGAGGTTGTTGTTGTTTTTCAATGCTGAGGTTGTTGTTGAATTTGCTGGTGTTTTTCAATGTTGAGGTTGTTGTTGAATTTGTTGGTGTTTTTCAATGTTGAGGTTGTTGTTGTTTTTCAATGTTGAGGTTGTTGTTGAATTTGTTGGTGTTTTTCAATGTTGAGGTTGTTGTTGTTTTTCAATGTTGAGGTTGTTGTTGAATTTGTTGGTGTTTTTCAATGTTGAGGATGTTGTTGAATTTGTTGGTGTTTTTCAATGTTGAGGTTGTTGTTGTTTTTCAGTGTTGAGGTTATTGATGAATTTGTTGGTGTTTTTCAATGTTGAGGTTGTTGTTGTTTTTCAATGTTGAGGTTGTTGTTGAATTTGTTGGTGTTTTTCAATGTTGAGTTTGTTGTTGTTTTTCAATGTTGAGGTTGTTGTTGAATTTGTTGGTGTTTTTCAATGTTGAGGTTGTTGTTGTTTTTCAATGTTGAGGTTGTTGTTGAATTTGTTGGTGTTTTTCAATGTTGAGGTTGTTGTTGCTTTTCAATGTTGAGGTTGTTGTTGAATTTGTTGGTGTTTTTCAATGTTGAGGTTGTTGTTGAATTTGTTGGTGTTTTTCAATGTTGAGGTTGTTGTTGTTTTTCAATGTTGAGGTTGTTGAATTTGTTGGTGTTTTTCAATCTTGAGTTTTTTGTTGAATTTGTTGGTGTTTTTCAATGTTGAGGTTGTTGTTGAATTTGTTGGTGTTTTTCAATGTTGAGGTTGTTGTTGTTTTTCAATGTTGAGGTTGTTGTTGAGTTTGTTGGTGTTTTTCAATGTTGAGGTTGTAGTTGAATTTGTTGATGTTTTTCAAAGTTGAGGTTGTTGTTGAATTTGTTCATGTTTTTCATTGTTGAGGTTGTTGTTGTTTTTAAATGTTGAGGTTGTGGTTGAATTTGTTGGTGTTTTTTCAATTTTGAGGTTGTTGGTGTTTTTCAATGTTGAGGTTGTTGTTGTTTTTCAATGTTGAGGTTGTTGAATTTGTTCGTTTTTTTCAATCTTGAGTTTGTTGTTGAATTTGTTGGTGTTTTTTAATGTTGAGGTTGTTGTTGAATATGTTGGTGTTTTTCAATGTTGAGGTTGTTGTTGTTTTTCAATGTTGAGGTTGTTGTTGAATTTGTTGGTGTTTTTCAATGTCGAGGTTGTTTTTGAATTTGTTGGTGTTTTTCAATGTTGAAGTTGTTGTTGAATTTGTTGTTGTTTTTCAATGTTGAGGTTGTTGTTGTTTTTCAATGCTGAGGTTGTTGTTGAATTTGTTGGTGTTTTTCAATGTTGAGGTTGTTGTTGAATTTGTTGGTGTTTTTCAATGTTGAGGTTGTTGTTGTTTTTCAATGTTGAGGTTGTTGTTGAATTTGTTGGTGTTTTTCAATGTTGAGGTTGTTGTTGTTTTTCAATGTTGAGGTTGTTGTTGAATTTGTTGGTGTTTTTCAATGTTGAGGATGTTGTTGAATTTGTTGGTGTTTTTCAATGTTGAGTTTGCTGTTGTTTTTCAATGTTGAGGTTATTGATGAATTTGTTGGTGTTTTTCAATGTTGAGGTTTTGTTGTTTTTCAATGTTGAGGTTGTTGTTGAATTTGTTGGTGTTTTTCAATGTTGAGTTTGTTGTTGTTTTTCAATGTTGAGGTTGTTGTTGAATTTGTTGGTGTTTTTCAATGTTGAGTTTGTTGGTGTTTTTCAATGTTGAGGTTGTTGTTGAATTTGTTGGTGTTTTTCAATGTTGAGGTTGTTGTTGTTTTTCAATGTTGAGGTTGTTGTTGAATTTGTTGGTGTTTTTCAATGTTGAGGTTGTTGTTGAATTTGTTGGTGTTTTTCAATGTTGAGGTTGTTGTTGTTTTTCAATGTTGAGGTTGTTGAATTTGTTGGTGTTTTTCAATCTTGAGTTTTTTGTTGAATTTGTTGGTTTTTTTCAATGTTGAGGTTGTTGTTGAATTTGTTGGTGTTTTTCAATGTTGAGGTTGTTGTTGTTTTTCAATGTTGAGGTTGTTGTTGAGTTTGTTGGTGTTTTTCAATGTTGAGGATGTAGTTGAATTTGTTGGTGTTTTTCAATGTTGAGGTTGTTGTTGAATTTGTTGGTGTTTTTCAATGTTGAGGTTGTGGTTGTTTTTAAATGTTGAGGTTGTTGTTGTTTTTCAATGTTGAGGTTGTTGAATTTGTTGGTGTTTTTCAATCTTGAGTTTGTTGTTGAATTTGTTGTTGTTTTTCAATGTTGAGGTTGTTGTTGAATTTGTTGGTGTTTTTCAATGTTGAGGTTGTTGTTGTTTTTCAATGTTGAGGTTGTTGTTGAGTTTGTTGGTGTTTTTCAATGTCGAGGTTGTTGTTGAATTTGTTGGTGTTTTTCAATGTTGAAATTTTTGTTGAATTTGTTGGTGTTTTTCAATGTTTAGGTTGTTGTTGTTTTCAATGTTGAGGTTGTTGTTGAATTTGTTGGTGTTTTTCCATGATGAGGTTGTTGTTGTTTTTCAATGTTGAGGTTGCTGTTGAATTTGTTGGTGTTTTCAATGTTGAGGTTGTTGTTGAATTTGTTGGTGTTTTTAAATGTTGAGGTTGTTGTTGAATTTGCTGGTGTTTTGCAATGTTGAGGTTGTTGTTGTTTTTCAAAGTTGAGGTTGTTGTTGAATTTGTTGCTGTTTTTCAATGTTGAGGTTGTTGTTGTTTTTCAATGTTGAGGTTGTTGTTGTATTTGTTGGTGTTTTTCAATTTCGAGGTTGTTGTTGAATTTGTTGGTGTTTTTCAATGTTGAAGTTGTTGTTGAATTTGTTGGTGTTTTTCAATGTTGAGGTTGTTGTTGTTTTTCAATGTTGAGGTTGTTGTTGAATTTGTTGGTGTTTTTCAATTTTGAAGTTGTTGTTGTTTTTCAATGCTGAGGTTGTTGTTGAATTTGTTGGTGTTTTTCAATGTTGAGGTTGTTGTTGAATTTGTTGGTGTTTTTCAATGTTGAGGTTGTTGTTGTTTTTCAATGTTGAGGTTGTTGCTGAATTTGTTGGTGTTTTTCAATGTTTAGGTTGTTGTTGTTTTTCAATGTTGAGGTTGTTGTTGAATTTGTTGGTGTTTTCCAATGTTGAGGTTGTTGTTGAATTTGTTGGTGTTTTTCAATGTTGAGGTTGTTGTTGAATTTGTTGGTGTTTTTCAATGTTGAGTTTGCTGTTGTTTTTCAATGTTGAGGTTGTTGTTGAATTTGTTGGTGTTTTTCAATGTTGAGGTTGTTGTTGTTTTTGAATGTTGAGGTTGTTGTGGAATTTGTTGGTGTTTTTCAATGTTGAGGTTGTTGTTGTTTTTCAATGTTGAGGTTGTTGTTGAATTTGTTGGTGCTTTTCAATGTTGAGGTTGTTGTTGAATTTGTTGGTGTTTTTCAATGTTGAGGTTGTTGTTGTTTTTCAATGTTGAGGTTGTTGTAGAATTTGTTGGTGTTTTTCAATGTTGACTTTTTTGTTTAATTTGTTGGTGTTTTTCAATGTTGAGGTTGTTGTTGAATTTGTTGGTGTTTTTCAATGTTGAGGTTGTTGTTGTTTTTCAATGTTGAGGTTGTTGTTGAATTTGTTGGTGTTTTTCCCTGTTGAGGTTGTTGTCGTTTTTCAATGTTGAGGTTGTTGTTGAATTTGTTGGTGTTTTTCAATGTCGAGGTTGTTGTTGAATTTGTTGGTGTTTTTCAATGTTGAAGTTGTTGTTGAATTTGTTGTTGTTTTTCAATGTTGAGGTTGTTGTTGTTTTTCAATGCTGAGGTTGTTGTTGAATTTGTTGGTGTTTTTCAATGTTGAGGTTGTTGTTGAATTTGTTGGTGTTTTTCAATGTTGAGGTTGTTGTTGTTTTTCAATGTTGAGGTTGTTGTTGAATCTGTTGGTGTTTTTCAATGTTGAGGTTGTTGTTGTTTTTCAATGTTGAGGTTGTTGTTGAATTTGTTGGTGTTTTTCAATGTTGAGGATGTTGTTGAATTTGTTCGTGTTTTTCAATGCTGAGTTTGCTGTTGTTTTTCAATGTTGAGGTTATTGATGAATTTGTTGGTGTTTTTCAATGTTGAGGTTTTGTTGTTTTTGAATGTTGAGGTTGTTGTTGAATTTGTTGGTGTTTTTCAATGGTGAGTTTGTTGTTGTTTTTCAATGTTGAGGTTGTTGTTGAATTTGTTGGTGTTTTTCAATGTTGAGTTTGTTGGTGTTTTTCAATGTTGAGGTTGTTGTTGAATTTGTTGGTGTTTTTCAATGTTGAGGTTGTTGTTGTTTTTCAATGTTGAGGTTGTTGTTGAGTTTGTTGGTGTTTTTCAATGTTGAGGATGTAGTTGAATTTGTTGGTGTTTTTCAATGTTGAGGTTGTTGTTGAATTTGTTGGTGTTTTTCAATGTTGAGGTTGTTGTTGTTTTTAAATGTTGAGGTTGTTGTTGTTTTTCAATGTTGAGGTTGTTGAATTTGTTGGTGTTTTTCAATCTTGAGTTTGTTGTTGAATTTGTTGTTGTTTTTCAATGTTGAGGTTGTTGTTGAATTTGTTGGTGTTTTTCAATGTTGAGGTTGTTGTTGTTTTTCAATGTTGAGGTTGTTGTTGAATTTGTTGGTGTTTTTCAATGTCGAGGTTGTTGTTGAATTTGTTGGTGTTTTTCAATGTTGAAATTTTTGTTGAATTTGTTGGTGTTTTTCAATGTTTAGGTTGTTGTTGTTTTCAATGTTGAGGTTGTTGTTGAATTTGTTGGTGTTTTTCAATGTTGAGGTTGTTTTTGTTTTTCAATGCTGAGGTTGTTGTTGAATTTGTTGGTGTTTTTCAATGTTTAGGTTGTTGTTGAATTTTTTGGTGCTTTTCAATGTTGAGGTTGTTGTTGAATTTGTTGGTGTTTTTCAATGTTGAGGTTGTTGTTGTTTTTCAATGTTGAGGTTGTTGTTGAATTTGTTGGTGTTTTTCAATGTTGAGGTTGTTGTTGAGTTTGTTGGTGTTTTTCAATGTTGAGGATGTAGTTGAATTTGTTGGTGTTTTTCAATGTTGAGGTTGTTGTTGAATTTGTTGGTGTTTTTCAATGTTGAGGTTGTTGTTGTTTTTAAATGTTGAGGTTGTTGTTGTTTTTCAATGTTGAGGTTGTTGAATTTGTTGGTGTTTTTCAATCTTGAGTTTGTTGTTGAATTTGTTGTTGTTTTTCAATGTTGAGGTTGTTGTTGAATTTGTTGGTGTTTTTCAATGTTGAGGTTGTTGTTGTTTTTCAATGTTGAGGTTGTTGTTGAATTTGTTGGTGTTTTTCAATGTCGAGGTTGTTGTTGAATTTGTTGGTGTTTTTCAATGTTGAAATTTTTGTTGAATTTGTTGGTGTTTTTCAATGTTTAGGTTGTTGTTGTTTTCAATGTTGAGGTTGTTGTTGAATTTGTTGGTGTTTTTCAATGTTGAGGTTGTTTTTGTTTTTCAATGCTGAGGTTGTTGTTGAATTTGTTGGTGTTTTTCAATGTTTAGGTTGTTGTTGAATTTTTTGGTGCTTTTCAATGTTGAGGTTGTTGTTGAATTTGTTGGTGTTTTTCAATGTTGAGGTTGTTGTTGTTTTTCAATGTTGAGGTTGTTGTTGAATTTGTTGGTGTTTTTCAATGTTGACTTTTTTGTTGAATTTGTTGGTGCTTTTCAATGTTGAGGTTGTTGTTGAATTTGTTGGTGTTTTTAAATGTTGAGGTTGTTGTTGAATTTGTTGGTGTTTTTCAATGTTGAGGTTTTTGCTGTTTTTCAATGTTGAGGTTGTTGTTGAATTTGTTGGTGTTTTTCAATGTTGAGATTGTTGTTGTTTTTCAATGTTGAGGTTGTTGTTGAATTTGTTGCTGTTTTTAAATGTTGAGGTTGTTGTTGAATTTATTGGTGTTTTTCAATGTTGAGGTTGTTGTTGTTTTTCAATGTTGAGGTTGTTGTTGAATTTGTTGGTGTTTTTCCCTGTTGAGGTTGTTGTTGTTTTTCAATGTTAAGGTTGTTGTTGAATTTGTTGGTGTTTTTCAATGTCGAGGTTGTTGTTGAATTTGTTGCTGTTTTTCAATGTTGAAGTTGTTGTTGAATTTGTTGTTGTTTTTCAATGTTGAGGTTATTGTTGTTTTTCAATGCTGAGGTTGTTGTTGAATTTGTTGGTGTTTTTCAATGTTGAGGTTGTTGTTGAATTTGTTGGTGTTTTTCAATGTTGAGGTTGTTGTTGTTTTTCAATATTGAGGTTGTTGTTGAATTTGTTGGTGTTTTTCAATGTTGAGGTTGTTGTTGTTTTTCAATGTTGAGGTTGTTGTTGAATTTGTTGGTGTTTTTCAATGTTGAGGATGTTATTGAATTTGTTGGTGTTTTTCAATGTTGAGTTTGCTGTTGTTTTTCAATGTTGAGGTTATTGATGAATTTGTTGGTGTTTTTCAATGTTGAGGTTTTGTTGTTTTTCAATGTTGAGGTTGTTGTTGAATTTGTTGGTGTTTTTCAATGTTGAGTTTGTTGTTGTTTTTCAATGTTGAGGTTGTTGTTGAATTTGTTGGTCTTTTTCAATGTTGAGTTTGTTGGTGTTTTTCAATGTTGAGGTTGTTGTTGAATTTGTTGGTGTTTTTCAATGTTGAGGTTGTTGTTGTTTTTCAATGTTGAGGTTGTTGTTGAATTTGTTGGTGTTTTTCAATGTTGAGGTTGTTGTTGAATTTGTTGGTGTTTTTCAATGTTGAGGTTGTTGTTGTTTTTCAATGTTGAGGTTGTTGAATTTGTTGGTGTTTTTCAATCTTGAGTTTTTTGTTGAATTTGTTGGTTTTTTTCAATGTTGAGGTTGTTGTTGAATTTGTTGGTGTTTTTCAATGTTGAGGTTGTTGTTGTTTTTCAATGTTGAGGTTGTTGTTGAGTTTGTTGGTGTTTTTCAATGTTGAGGATGTAGTTGAATTTGTTGGTGTTTTTCAATGCTGAGGTTGTTGTTGAATTTGTTGGTGTTTTTCAATGTTGAGGTTGTTGTTGTTTTTAAATGTTGAGGTTGTTGTTGTTTTTCAATGTTGAGGTTGTTGAATTTGTTGGTGTTTTTCAATCTTGAGTTTGTTGTTGAATTTGTTGTTGTTTTTCAATGTTGAGGTTGTTGTTGAATTTGTTGGTGTTTTTCAATGTTGAGGTTGTTGTTGTTTTTCAATGTTGAGGTTGTTGTTGAGTTTGTTGGTGTTTTTCAATGTCGAGGTTGTTGTTGAATTTGTTGGTGTTTTTCAATGTTGAAATTTTTGTTGAATTTGTTGGTGTTTTTCAATGTTTAGGTTGTTGTTGTTTTCAATGTTGAGGTTGTTGTTGAATTTGTTGGTGTTTTTCAATGTTGAGGTTGTTTTTGTTTTTCAATGCTGAGGTTGTTGTTGAATTTGTTGGTGTTTTTCAATGTTTAGGTTGTTGTTGAATTTGTTGGTGCTTTTCAATGTTGAGGTTGTTGTTCAATTTGTTGGTGTTTTTCAATGTTGAGGTTGTTGTTGTTTTTCAATGTTGAGGTAGTTGTTGAATTTGTTGGTGTTTTTCAATGTTGACTTTTTTGTTGAATTTGTTGGTGTTTTTCAATGTTGAGGTTGTTGTTGAATTTGTTGGTGTTTTTCAATGTTGATGTTGTTGTTGAATTTGTTGGTGTTTTTCAATGTTGAGGTTGTTGCTGTTTTTCAATGTTGAGGTTGTTGTTGAATTTGTTGGTGTTTTTCAATGTTGAGATTGTTGTTGTTTTTCAATGTTGAGGTTGTTGTTGAATTTGTTGGTGTTTTTAAATGTTGAGGTTGTTGTTGAATTTATTGGTGTTTTTCAATGTTGAGGTTGTTGTTGTTTTTCAATTTTGAGGTTGTTGTTGAATTTGTTGGTGTTTTTCCCTGTTGAGGTTGTTGTTGTTTTTCAATGTTGAGGTTGTTGTTGAATTTGTTGGTGTTTTTCAATGTCGAGGTTGTTGTTCAATTTGTTGGTGTTTTTCAATGTTAAAGTTGTTGTTGAATTTGTTGGTGTTTTTCAATGTTGAGGTTGTTGTTGTTTTTCAATGCTGAGGTTGTTGTTGAATTTGCTGGTGTTTTTCAATGTTGAGGTTGTTGTTGAATTTGTTGGTGTTTTTCAATGTTGAGGTTGTTGTTGTTTTTCAATGTTGAGGTTGTTGTTGAATTTGTTGGTGTTTTTCAATGTTGAGGTTGTTGTTGTTTTTCAATGTTGAGGTTGTTGTTGAATTTGTTGGTGTTTTTCAATGTTGAGGATGTTGTTGAATTTGTTGGTGTTTTTCAATGTTGAGGTTGTTGTTGTTTTTCAATGTTGAGGTTATTGATGAATTTGTTGGTGTTTTTCAATGTTGAGGTTGTTGTTGTTTTTCAATGTTGAGGTTGTTGTTGAATTTGTTGGTGTTTTTCAATGTTGAGTTTGTTGTTGTTTTTCAATGTTGAGGTTGTTGTTGAATTTGTTGGTGTTTTTCAATGTTGAGGTTGTTGTTGTTTTTCAATGTTGAGGTTGTTGTTGAATTTGTTGGTGTTTTTCAATGTTGAGGTTGTTGTTGCTTTTCAATGTTGAGGTTGTTGTTGAATTTGTTGGTGTTTTTCAATGTTGAGGTTGTTGTTGAATTTGTTGGTGTTTTTCAATGTTGAGGTTGTTGTTGTTTTTCAATGTTGAGGTTGTTGAATTTGTTGGTGTTTTTCAATCTTGAGTTTTTTGTTGAATTTGTTGGTGTTTTTCAATGTTGAGGTTGTTGTTGAATTTGTTGGTGTTTTTCAATGTTGAGGTTGTTGTTGTTTTTCAATGTTGAGGTTGTTGTTGAGTTTGTTGGTGTTTTTCAATGTTGAGGTTGTAGTTGCATTTGTTGATGTTTTTCAATGTTGAGGTTGTTGTTGAATTTGTTCATGTTTTTCATTGTTGAGGTTGTTGTTGTTTTTAAATGTTGAGGTTGTGGTTGAATTTGTTGGTGTTTTTTCAATTTTGAGGTTGTTGGTGTTTTTCAATGTTGAGGTTGTTGTTGTTTTTCAATGTTGAGGTTGTTGAATTTGTTGGTTTTTTTCAATCTTGAGTTTGTTGTTGAATTTGTTGGTGTTTTTTAATGTTGAGGTTGTTGTTGAATATGTTGGTGTTTTTCAATGTTGAGGTTGTTGTTGTTTTTCAATGTTGAGGTTGTTGTTGAATTTGTTGGTGCTTTTCAATGTCGAGGTTGTTGTTGAATTTGTTGGTGTTTTTCAATGTTGAAGTTGTTGTTGAATTTGTTGTTGTTTTTCAATGTTGAGGTTGTTGTTGTTTTTCAATGCTGAGGTTGTTGTTGAATTTGTTGGTGTTTTTCAATGTTGAGGTTGTTGTTGAATTTGTTGGTGTTTTTCAATGTTGAGGTTGTTGTTGTTTTTCAATGTTGAGGTTGTTGTTGAATTTGTTGGTGTTTTTCAATGTTGAGGTTGTTGTTGTTTTTCAATGTTGAGGTTGTTGTTGAATTTGTTGGTGTTTTTCAATGTTGAGGATGTTGTTGAATTTGTTGGTGTTTTTCAATGTTGAGTTTGCTGTTGTTTTTCAATGTTGAGGTTATTGATGAATTTGTTGGTGTTTTTCAATGTTGAGGTTTTGTTGTTTTTCAATGTTGAGGTTGTTGTTGAATTTGTTGGTGTTTTTCAATGTTGAGTTTGTTGTTGTTTTTCAATGTTGAGGTTGTTGTTGAATTTGTTGGTGTTTTTCAATGTTGAGTTTGTTGGTGTTTTTCAATGTTGAGGTTGTTGTTGAATTTGTTGGTGTTTTTCAATGTTGAGGTTGTTGTTGTTTTTCAATGTTGAGGTTGTTGTTGAATTTGTTGGTGTTTTTCAATGTTGAGGTTGTTGTTGAATTTGTTGGTGTTTTTCAATGTTGAGGTTGTTGTTGTTTTTCAATGTTGAGGTTGTTGAATTTGTTGGTGTTTTTCAATCTTGAGTTTTTTGTTGAATTTGTTGGTTTTTTTCAATGTTGAGGTTGTTGTTGAATTTGTTGGTGTTTTTCAATGTTGAGGTTGTTGTTGTTTTTCAATGTTGAGGTTGTTGTTGAGTTTGTTGGTGTTTTTCAATGTTGAGGATGTAGTTGAATTTGTTGGTGTTTTTCAATGTTGAGGTTGTTGTTGAATTTGTTGGTGTTTTTCAATGTTGAGGTTGTGGTTGTTTTTAAATGTTGAGGTTGTTGTTGTTTTTCAATGTTGAGGTTGTTGAATTTGTTGGTGTTTTTCAATCTTGAGTTTGTTGTTGAATTTGTTGTTGTTTTTCAATGTTGAGGTTGTTGTTGAATTTGTTGGTGTTTTTCAATGTTGAGGTTGTTGTTGTTTTTCAATGTTGAGGTTGTTGTTGAGTTTGTTGGTGTTTTTCAATGTCGAGGTTGTTGTTGAATTTGTTGGTGTTTTTCAATGTTGAAATTTTTGTTGAATTTGTTGGTGTTTTTCAATGTTTAGGTTGTTGTTGTTTTCAATGTTGAGGTTGTTGTTGAATTTGTTGGTGTTTTTCAATGTTGAGGTTGTTTTTGTTTTTCAATGCTGAGGTTGTTGTTGAATTTGTTGGTGTTTTTCAATGTTTAGGTTGTTGTTGAATTTTTTGGTGCTTTTCAATGTTGAGGTTGTTGTTGAATTTGTTGGTGTTTTTCAATGTTGAGGTTGTTGTTGTTTTTCAATGTTGAGGTTGTTGTTGAATTTGTTGGTGTTTTTCAATGTTGACTTTTTTGTTGAATTTGTTGGTGTTTTTCAATGTTGAGGTTGTTGTTGAATTTGTTGGTGTTTTTCAATGTTGAGGTTGTTGTTGAATTTGTTGGTGTTTTTCAATGTTGAGGTTGTTGCTGTTTTTCAATGTTGAGGTTGTTGTTGAATTTGTTGGTGTTTTTCAATGTTGAGATTGTTGTTGTTTTTCAATGTTGAGGTTGTTGTTGAATTTGTTGCTGTTTTTAAATGTTGAGGTTGTTGTTGAATTTATTGGTGTTTTTCAATGTTGAGGTTGTTGTTGTTTTTCAATGTTGAGGTTGTTGTTGAATTTGTTGGTGTTTTTCCCTGTTGAGGTTGTTGTTGTTTTTCAATGTTGAGGTTGTTGTTGAATTTGTTGGTGTTTTTCAATGTCGAGGTTGTTGTTGAATTTGTTGCTGTTTTTCAATGTTGAAGTTGTTGTTGAATTTGTTGTTGTTTTTCAATGTTGAGGTTGTTGTTGTTTTTCAATGCTGAGGTTGTTGTTGAATTTGTTGGTGTTTTTCAATGTTGAGGTTGTTGTTGAATTTGTTGGTGTTTTTCAATGTTGAGGTTGTTGTTGTTTTTCAATGTTGAGGTTGTTGTTGAATTTGTTGGTGTTTTTCAATGTTGAGGTTGTTGTTGTTTTTCAATGTTGAGGTTGTTGTTGAATTTGTTGGTGTTTTTCAATGTTGAGGATGTTATTGAATTTGTTGGTGTTTTTCAATGTTGAGTTTGCTGTTGTTTTTCAATGTTGAGGTTATTGATGAATTTGTTGGTGTTTTTCAATGTTGAGGTTTTGTTGTTTTTCAATGTTGAGGTTGTTGTTGAATTTGTTGGTGTTTTTCAATGTTGAGTTTGTTGTTGTTTTTCAATGTTGAGGTTGTTGTTGAATTTGTTGGTCTTTTTCAATGTTGAGTTTGTTGGTGTTTTTCAATGTTGAGGTTGTTGTTGAATTTGTTGGTGTTTTTCAATGTTGAGGTTGTTGTTGTTTTTCAATCTTGAGTTTTTTGTTGAATTTGTTGGTTTTTTTCAATGTTGAGGTTGTTGTTGAATTTGTTGGTGTTTTTCAATGTTGAGGTTGTTGTTGTTTTTCAATGTTGAGGTTGTTGTTGAGTTTGTTGGTGTTTTTCAAAGTTGAGGATGTAGTTGAATTTGTTGGTGTTTTTCAATGTTGAGGTTGTTGTTGAATTTGTTGGTGTTTTTCAATGTTGAGGTTGTTGTTGTTTTTAAATGTTGAGGTTGTTGTTGTTTTTCAATGTTGAGGTTGTTGAATTTGTTGGTGTTTTTCAATCTTGAGTTTGTTGTTGAATTTGTTGTTGTTTTTCAATGTTGAGGTTGTTGTTGAATTTGTTGGTGTTTTTCAATGTTGAGGTTGTTGTTGTTTTTCAATGTTGAGGTTGTTGTTGAGTTTGTTGGTGTTTTTCAATGTCGAGGTTGTTGTTGAATTTGTTGGTGTTTTTCAATGTTGAAATTTTTGTTGAATTTGTTGGTGTTTTTCAATTTTTAGGTTGTTGTTGTTTTCAATGTTGAGGTTGTTGTTGAATTTGTTGGTGTTTTTCAATGTTGAGGTTGTTTTTGTTTTTCAATGCTGAGGTTGTTGTTGAATTTGTTGGTGTTTTTCAATGTTTAGGTTGTTGTTGAATTTGTTGGTGCTTTTCAATGTTGAGGTTGTTGTTGAATTTGTTGGTGTTTTTCAATGTTGAGGTTGTTGTTGTTTTTCAATGTTGAGGTAGTTGTTGAATTTGTTGGTGTTTTTCAATGTTGAGATTGTTGTTGTTTTTCAATGTTGAGGTTGTTGTTGAATTTGTTGGTGTTTTTAAATGTTGAGTTTGTTGTTGAATTTATTGGTGTTTTTCAATGTTGAGGTTGTTGTTGTTTTTCAATTTTGAGGTTGTTGTTGAATTTGTTGGTGTTTTTCCCTGTTGAGGTTGTTGTTGTTTTTCAATGTTGAGGTTGTTGTTGAATTTGTTGGTGTTTTTCAATGTCGAGGTTGTTGTTCAATTTGTTGGTGTTTTTCAATGTTAAAGTTGTTGTTGAATTTGTTGGTGTTTTTCAATGTTGAGGTTGTTGTTGTTTTTCAATGCTGAGGTTGTTGTTGAATTTGCTGGTGTTTTTCAATGTTGAGGTAGTTGTTGAATTTGTTGGTGTTTTTCAATGTTGAGGTTGTTGTTGTTTTTCAATGTTGAGGTTGTTGTTGAATTTGTTGGTGTTTTTCAATGTTGAGGTTGTTGTTGTTTTTCAATGTTGAGGTTGTTGTTGAATTTGTTGGTGTTTTTCAATGTTGAGGATGTTGTTGAATTTGTTGGTGTTTTTCAATGTTGAGGTTGTTGTTGTTTTTCAATGTTGAGGTTATTGATGAATTTGTTGGTGTTTTTCAATGTTGAGGTTGTTGTTGTTTTTCAATGTTGAGGTTGTTGTTGAATTTGTTGGTGTTTTTCAATGTTGAGTTTGTTGTTGTTTTTCAATGTTGAGGTTGTTGTTGAATTTGTTGGTCTTTTTCAATGTTGAGTTTGTTGGTGTTTTTCAATGTTGAGGTTGTTGTTGAATTTGTTGGTGTTTTTCAATGTTGAGGTTGTTGTTGTTTTTCAATGTTGAGGTTGTTGAATTTGTTGGTGTTTTTCAATCTTGAGTTTTTTGTTGAATTTGTTGGTTTTTTTCAATGTTGAGGTTGTTGTTGAATTTGTTGGTGTTTTTCAATGTTGAGGTTGTTGTTGTTTTTCAATGTTGAGGTTGTTGTTGAGTTTGTTGGTGTTTTTCAATGTTGAGGATGTAGTTGAATTTGTTGGTGTTTTTCAATGTTGAGGTTGTTGTTGAATTTGTTGGTGTTTTTCAATGTTGAGGTTGTTGTTGTTTTTAAATGTTGAGGTTGTTGTTGTTTTTCAATGTTGAGGTTGTTGAATTTGTTGGTGTTTTTCAATCTTGAGTTTGTTGTTGAATTTGTTGTTGTTTTTCAATGTTGAGGTTGTTGTTGAATTTGTTGGTGTTTTTCAATGTTGAGGTTGTTGTTGTTTTTCAATGTTGAGGTTGTTGTTGAGTTTGTTGGTGTTTTTCAATGTCGAGGTTGTTGTTGAATTTGTTGGTGTTTTTCAATGTTGAAATTTTTGTTGAATTTGTTGGTGTTTTTCAATTTTTAGGTTGTTGTTGTTTTCAATGTTGAGGTTGTTGTTGAATTTTTGGTGTTTTTCAATGTTGAGGTTGTTTTTGTTTTTCAATGCTGAGGTTGTTGTTGAATTTGTTGGTGTTTTTCAATGTTTAGGTTGTTGTTGAATTTGTTGGTGCTTTTCAATGTTGAGGTTGTTGTTGAATTTGTTGGTGTTTTTCAATGTTGAGGTTGTTGTTGTTTTTCAATGTTGAGGTAGTTGTTGAATTTGTTGGTGTTTTTCAATGTTGACTTTTTTGTTGAATTTGTTGGTGTTTTTCAATGTTGAGGTTGTTGTTGAATTTGTTGGTGTTTTTCAATGTTGATGTTGTTGTTGAATTTGTTGGTGTTTTTCAATGTTGAGGTTGTTGCTGTTTTTCAATGTTGAGGTTGTTGTTGAATTTGTTGGTGTTTTTCAATGTTGAGATTGTTGTTGTTTTTCAATGTTGAGGTTGTTGTTGAATTTGTTGGTGTTTTTAAATGTTGAGGTTGTTGTTGAATTTATTGGTGTTTTTCAATGTTGAGGTTGTTGTTGTTTTTCAATTTTGAGGTTGTTGTTGAATTTGTTGGTGTTTTTCCCTGTTGAGGTTGTTGTTGTTTTTCAATGTTGAGGTTGTTGTTGAATTTGTTGGTGTTTTTCAATGTCGAGGTTGTTGTTCAATTTGTTGGTGTTTTTCAATGTTAAAGTTGTTGTTGAATTTGTTGGTGTTTTTCAATGTTGAGGTTGTTGTTGTTTTTCAATGCTGAGGTTGTTGTTGAATTTGCTGGTGTTTTTCAATGTTGAGGTTGTTGTTGAATTTGTTGGTGTTTTTCAATGTTGAGGTTGTTGTTGTTTTTCAATGTTGAGGTTGTTGTTGAATTTGTTGGTGTTTTTCAATGTTGAGGTTGTTGTTGTTTTTCAATGTTGAGGTTGTTGTTGAATTTGTTGGTGTTTTTCAATGTTGAGGATGTTGTTGAATTTGTTGGTGTTTTTCAATGTTGAGGTTGTTGTTGTTTTTCAATGTTGAGGTTATTGATGAATTTGTTGGTGTTTTTCAATGTTGAGGTTGTTGTTGTTTTTCAATGTTGAGGTTGTTGTTGAATTTGTTGGTGTTTTTCAATGTTGAGTTTGTTGTTGTTTTTCAATGTTGAGGTTGTTGTTGAATTTGTTGGTGTTTTTCAATGTTGAGGTTGTTGTTGTTTTTCAATGTTGAGGTTGTTGTTGAATTTGTTGGTGTTTTTCAATGTTGAGGTTGTTGTTGCTTTTCAATGTTGAGGTTGTTGTTGAATTTGTTGGTGTTTTTCAATGTTGGGGTTGTTGTTGAATTTGTTGGTGTTTTTCAATGTTGAGGTTGTTGTTGTTTTTCAATGTTAAGGTTGTTGAATTTGTTGGTGTTTTTCAATCTTGAGTTTTTTGTTGAATTTGTTGGTGTTTTTCAATGTTGAGGTTGTTGTTGAATTTGTTGGTGTTTTTCAATGTTGAGGTTGTTGTTGTTTTTCAATGTTGAGGTTGTTGTTGAGTTTGTTGGTGTTTTTCAATGTTGAGGTTGTAGTTGAATTTGTTGGTGTTTTTCAATGTTGAGGTTGTTGTTGAATTTGTTCATGTTTTTCATTGTTGAGGTTGTTGTTGTTTTTAAATGTTGAGGTTGTGGTTGAATTTGTTGGTGTTTTTTCAATTTTGAGGTTGTTGGTGTTTTTCAATGTTGAGGTTGTTGTTGTTTTTCAATGTTGAGGTTGTTGAATTTGTTGGTTTTTTTCAATCTTGAGTTTGTTGTTGAATTTGTTGGTGTTTTTTAATGTTGAGGTTGTTGTTGAATATGTTGGTGTTTTTCAATGTTGAGGTTGTTGTTGTTTTTCAATGTTGAGGTTGTTGTTGAGTTTGTTGGTGTTTTTCAATGTCGAGGTTGTTGTTGAATTTGTTGGTGTTTTTCAATGTTGAAATTTTTGTTGAATTTGTTGGTGTTTTTCAATGTTTAGGTTGTTGTTGTTTTTCAATGTTGAGGTTGTTGTTGAATTTGCTGGTGTTTTTCAATGTTGAGGTTGTTGTTGATTTTCAATGCTGAGGTTGTTGTTGAATTTGTTGGTGTTTTTCAATGTTGAGGTTGTTGTTGAATTTGTTGGTGTTTTTCAATGTTGAGGTTGTTGTTGTTTTTCAATGTTGAGGTTGTTGTTGAATTTGTTGGTGTTTTTCAATGTTGAGGTTGTTGTTGTTTTTCAATGTTGAGGTTGTTGTTGAATTTGTTGGTGTTTTTCAATGTTGAAGTTGTTGTTGAATTTGTTGGTGTTTTTCAATGTTGAGGTTGTTGTTGTTTTTCAATGTTGAGGTTGTTTTTGAATTTGTTGGTGTTTTTCAATGTTGAGGTTGTTGGTGTTTTTCAATGTTGAGGTTGTTGTTGAATTTGTTGGTGTTTTTCAATGTTGAGGTTGTTGTTGAGTTCGTTGGTGTTTTTCAATGTGGAGGTTGTTGTTGAATTTGTTGGTGTTTTTAAATGTTGAGGTTGTTGTTGAATTTGTTGGTGTTTTTCAATGTTGAGGTTGTTGTTGTTTTTAAATGTTGCGGTTTTGGTTAATTTGTTGGTGTTTTCAATTTTGAGGATGTTGTTGTTTTTCAATGTTGAGGTTGTTGTTGAATTTGTTGGTGTTTTTCCATGATGAGGTTGTTGTTGTTTTTCAATTTTGAGGTTGTTGTTGAATTTGTTGGTGTTTTTCAATTTCGGTGTTGTTGTTGAATTTGTTGGTGTTTTTCAATGTTGAAATTTTTGTTGAATTTGTTGGTGTTTTTCAATGTTGAGGTTGTTGTTTTTCAATGTTGATGTTGTTGTTGAATTTGTTATAGTTTTTAAATGTTGAGGTTGCTGCTGAATTTGTTGGTGTTTTAAATGTTGAGGTTGTTGTTGAATTTGTTGGTGTTTTTAAATGTTGAGGTTGTTGTTGAATTTGCTGGCGTTTTGCAATGTTGAGGTTGTTGTTGTTTTTCAAAGTTGAGGTTGTTGTTGAATTTGTTGCTGTTTTTCAATGTTGAGGTTGTTGTTGTTTTTCAATGTTGAGGTTGTTGTTGTATTTGTTGGTGTTTTTCAATTTCGAGGTTGTTGTTGAATTTGTTGGTGTTTTTCAATGTTGAAGTTGTTGTTGAATTTGTTGGTGTTTTTCAATGTTGAGGTTGTTGTTGTTTTTCAATGTTGAGGTTGTTGTTGAATTTGTTGGTGTTTTTTCAATTTTGAAGTTGTTGTTGTTTTTCAATGCTGAGGTTGTTGTTGAATTTGTTGGTGAGTTTCAATGTTGAGGTTGTTGTTGAATTTGTTGGTGTTTTTAAATGTTGAGGTTGTTGTTGAATTTGCTGGTGTTTTGCAATGTTGAGGTTGTTGTTGTTTTTCAAAGTTGAGGTTGTTGTTGAATTTGTTGCTGTTTTTCAATGTTGAGGTTGTTGTTGTTTTTCAATGTTGAGGTTGTTGTTGTATTTGTTGGTGTTTTTCAATTTCGAGGTTGTTGTTGAATTTGTTGGTGTTTTTCAATGTTGAGGTTGTTGTTGAATTTGTTGGTGTTTTTCAATGTTTAGGTTGTTGTTGTTTTTCAATGTTGAGGTTGTTGTTGAATTTGTTGGTGTTTTTCAATGTTGAGGTTGTTGTTGAATTTGTTGGTGTTTTTCAATGTTGAGGTTGTTGTTGTTTTTCAATGTTGAGGTTGTTGTTGAATTTGTTGGTGTTTTTCAATGTGCGTTTGTTGTTGTTTTTCAATGTTGAGGTTGTTGTTGAATTTGTTGGTGTTTTTCAATGTTGAAGTTGTTGTTCTTTTTCAATGTTGAGGTTGTTGTTGAATTTGTTGGTGTTTTGCAATGTTGAGGTTGTTGTTGTTTTTCAATGTTGAGGTTGTTGTTGAATTTGTTGGTGCTTTTCAATTTTGAGGTTGTTGTTGAATTTGTTGGTGTTTTTCAATGTTGAGGTTGTTGTTGTTTTTGAATGTTGAGGTTGTTGTTGAGTTTGTTCGTGTTTTTCAATGTCGAGGTTGTTGTTGAATTTGTTGGTGTTTTTCAATGTTTAGGTTGTTGTTGTTTTTCAATGTTGAGGTTGTTGTTGAATTTGTTGGTGTTTTTCAATGTTGAGGTTGTTGTTGTTTTTCAATGCTGAGGTTGTTGTTGAATTTGTTGGTGTTTTTCAATGTTGAGGTTGTTGTTGAATTTGTTGGTGTTTTTCAATGTTGAGGTTGTTGTTGTTTTTCAATGTTGAGGTTGTTGTTGAATTTGTTGGTGTTTTTCAATGTTGAGGTTGTTGTTGTTTTTCAATGTTGAGGTTGTTGTTGAATTTGTTGGTGTTTTTCAATGTTGAAGTTGTTGTTGAATTTGTTGGTGTTTTTCAATGTTGAGGTTGTTGTTGTTTTTCAATGTTGTGGTTGTTGTTGAATTTGTTGGTGTTTTTCAATGTTGAGTTTGTTGTTGTTTTTCAATGTTGAGGTTGTTGTTGAATTTGTTGGTGTTTTTCAATGTTGAGGTTGTTGTTGTTTTTCAATGTTGAGGTTGTTGTTGAATTTGTTGGTGTTTTTCAATGTTGAGGTTGTTGGTGTTTTTCAATGTTGAGGTTGTTGTTGAATTTGTTGGTGTTTTTCAATGTTGAGGTTGTTGTTGAGTTCGTTGGTGTTTTTCAATGTTGAGGTTGTTGTTGAATTTCTTGGTGTTTTTAAATGTTGAGGTTGTTGTTGAATTTGTTGGTGTTTTTCAATGTTGAGGTTGTTGTTGTTTTTAAATGTTGCGGTTGTTGTTGAATTTGTTGGTGTTTTCAATTTTGAGGATGTTGTTGTTTTTCAAAGTTGAGTTTGTTGTTGAATTTGTTGGTGTTTTTCCATGATGAGGTTGTTGTTGTTTTTCAATGTTCAGGTTGCTGTTGAATTTGTTGGTGTTTTTCAATTTCGGGGTTGTTGTTGAATTTGTTGGTGTTTTTCAATGTTGAATTTTTTGTTGAATTTGTTGGTGTTTTTCAATGTTGAGGTTGTTGTTGTTTTTCAATGTTGAGGTTATTGATGAATTTGTTGGTGTTTTTCAATGTTGAGGTTGTTGTTGTTTTTCAATGTTGAGGTTGTTGTTGAATTTGTTGGTGTTTTTCAATGTTGAGTTTGTTGTTGTTTTTCAATGTTGAGGTTGTTGTTGAATTTGTTGGTGTTTTTCAATGTTGAGGTTGTTGTTGTTTTTCAATGTTGAGGTTGTTGTTGAATTTGTTGGTGTTTTTCAATGTTGAGGTTGTTGTTGCTTTTCAATGTTGAGGTTGTTGTTGAATTTGTTGGTGTTTTTCAATGTTGGGGTTGTTGTTGAATTTGTTGGTGTTTTTCAATGTTGAGGTTGTTGTTGTTTTTCAATGTTAAGGTTGTTGAATTTGTTGGTGTTTTTCAATCTTGAGTTTTTTGTTGAATTTGTTGGTGTTTTTCAATGTTGAGGTTGTTGTTGAATTTGTTGGTGTTTTTCAATGTTGAGGTTGTTGTTGTTTTTCAATGTTGAGGTTGTTGTTGAGTTTGTTGGTGTTTTTCAATGTTGAGGTTGTAGTTGAATTTGTTGGTGTTTTTCAATGTTGAGGTTGTTGTTGAATTTGTTCATGTTTTTCATTGTTGAGGTTGTTGTTGTTTTTAAATGTTGAGGTTGTGGTTGAATTTGTTGGTGTTTTTTCAATTTTGAGGTTGTTGGTGTTTTTCAATGTTGAGGTTGTTGTTGTTTTTCAATGTTGAGGTTGTTGAATTTGTTGGTTTTTTTCAATCTTGAGTTTGTTGTTGAATTTGTTGGTGTTTTTTAATGTTGAGGTTGTTGTTGAATATGTTGGTGTTTTTCAATGTTGAGGTTGTTGTTGTTTTTCAATGTTGAGGTTGTTGTTGAGTTTGTTGGTGTTTTTCAATGTCGAGGTTGTTGTTGAATTTGTTGGTGTTTTTCAATGTTGAAATTTTTGTTGAATTTGTTGGTGTTTTTCAATGTTTAGGTTGTTGTTGTTTTTCAATGTTGAGGTTGTTGTTGAATTTGCTGGTGTTTTTCAATGTTGAGGTTGTTGTTGATTTTCAATGCTGAGGTTGTTGTTGAATTTGTTGGTGTTTTTCAATGTTGAGGTTGTTGTTGAATTTGTTGGTGTTTTTCAATGTTGAGGTTGTTGTTGTTTTTCAATGTTGAGGTTGTTGTTGAATTTGTTGGTGTTTTTCAATGTTGAGGTTGTTGTTGTTTTTCAATGTTGAGGTTGTTGTTGAATTTGTTGGTGTTTTTCAATGTTGAAGTTGTTGTTGAATTTGTTGGTGTTTTTCAATGTTGAGGTTGTTGTTGTTTTTCAATGTTGAGGTTGTTTTTGAATTTGTTGGTGTTTTTCAATGTTGAGGTTGTTGGTGTTTTTCAATGTTGAGGTTGTTGTTGAATTTGTTGGTGTTTTTCAATGTTGAGGTTGTTGTTGAGTTCGTTGGTGTTTTTCAATGTGGAGGTTGTTGTTGAATTTGTTGGTGTTTTTAAATGTTGAGGTTGTTGTTGAATTTGTTGGTGTTTTTCAATGTTGAGGTTGTTGTTGTTTTTAAATGTTGCGGTTTTGGTTAATTTGTTGGTGTTTTCAATTTTGAGGATGTTGTTGTTTTTCAATGTTGAGGTTGTTGTTGAATTTGTTGGTGTTTTTTCCATGATGAGGTTGTTGTTGTTTTTCAATTTTGAGGTTGTTGTTGAATTTGTTGGTGTTTTTCAATTTCGGTGTTGTTGTTGAATTTGTTGGTGTTTTTCAATGTTGAAATTTTTGTTGAATTTGTTGGTGTTTTTCAATGTTGAGGTTGTTGTTTTTCAATGTTGATGTTGTTGTTGAATTTGTTATAGTTTTTAAATGTTGAGGTTGCTGCTGAATTTGTTGGTGTTTTAAATGTTGAGGTTGTTGTTGAATTTGTTGGTGTTTTTAAATGTTGAGGTTGTTGTTGAATTTGCTGGCGTTTTGCAATGTTGAGGTTGTTGTTGTTTTTCAAAGTTGAGGTTGTTGTTGAATTTGTTGCTGTTTTTCAATGTTGAGGTTGTTGTTGTTTTTCAATGTTGAGGTTGTTGTTGTATTTGTTGGTGTTTTTCAATTTCGAGGTTGTTGTTGAATTTGTTGGTGTTTTTCAATGTTGAAGTTGTTGTTGAATTTGTTGGTGTTTTTCAATGTTGAGGTTGTTGTTGTTTTTCAATGTTGAGGTTGTTGTTGAATTTGTTGGTGTTTTTCAATTTTGAAGTTGTTGTTGTTTTTCAATGCTGAGGTTGTTGTTGAATTTGTTGGTGAGTTTCAATGTTGAGGTTGTTGTTGAATTTGTTGGTGTTTTTAAATGTTGAGGTTGTTGTTGAATTTGCTGGTGTTTTGCAATGTTGAGGTTGTTGTTGTTTTTCAAAGTTGAGGTTGTTGTTGAATTTGTTGCTGTTTTTCAATGTTGAGGTTGTTGTTGTTTTTCAATGTTGAGGTTGTTGTTGTATTTGTTGGTGTTTTTCAATTTCGAGGTTGTTGTTGAATTTGTTGGTGTTTTTCAATGTTGAGGTTGTTGTTGAATTTGTTGGTGTTTTTCAATGTTTAGGTTGTTGTTGTTTTTCAATGTTGAGGTTGTTGTTGAATTTGTTGGTGTTTTTCAATGTTGAGGTTGTTGTTGAATTTGTTGGTGTTTTTCAATGTTGAGGTTGTTGTTGTTTTTCAATGTTGAGGTTGTTGTTGAATTTGTTGGTGTTTTTCAATGTGCGTTTGTTGTTGTTTTTCAATGTTGAGGTTGTTGTTGAATTTGTTGGTGTTTTTCAATGTTGAAGTTGTTGTTGTTTTTCAATGTTGAGGTTGTTGTTGAATTTGTTGGTGTTTTGCAATGTTGAGGTTGTTGTTGTTTTTCAATGTTGAGGTTGTTGTTGAATTTGTTGGTGCTTTTCAATTTTGAGGTTGTTGTTGAATTTGTTGGTGTTTTTCAATGTTGAGGTTGTTGTTGTTTTTCAATGTTGAGGTTGTTGTTGAGTTTGTTCGTGTTTTTCAATGTCGAGGTTGTTGTTGAATTTGTTGGTGTTTTTCAATGTTTAGGTTGTTGTTGTTTTTCAATGTTGAGGTTGTTGTTGAATTTGTTGGTGTTTTTCAATGTTGAGGTTGTTGTTGTTTTTCAATGCTGAGGTTGTTGTTGAATTTGTTGGTGTTTTTCAATGTTGAGGTTGTTGTTGAATTTGTTGGTGTTTTTCAATGTTGAGGTTGTTGTTGTTTTTCAATGTTGAGGTTGTTGTTGAATTTGTTGGTGTTTTTCAATGTTGAGGTTGTTGTTGTTTTTCAATGTTGAGGTTGTTGTTGAATTTGTTGGTGTTTTTCAATGTTGAAGTTGTTGTTGAATTTGTTGGTGTTTTTCAATGTTGAGGTTGTTGTTGTTTTTCAATGTTGTGGTTGTTGTTGAATTTGTTGGTGTTTTTCAATGTTGAGTTTGTTGTTGTTTTTCAATGTTGAGGTTGTTGTTGAATTTGTTGGTGTTTTTCAATGTTGAGGTTGTTGTTGTTTTTCAATGTTGAGGTTGTTGTTGAATTTGTTGGTGTTTTTCAATGTTGAGGTTGTTGGTGTTTTTCAATGTTGAGGTTGTTGTTGAATTTGTTGGTGTTTTTCAATGTTGAGGTTGTTGTTGAGTTCGTTGGTGTTTTTCAATGTTGAGGTTGTTGTTGAATTTCTTGGTGTTTTTAAATGTTGAGGTTGTTGTTGAATTTGTTGGTGTTTTTCAATGTTGAGGTTGTTGTTGTTTTTAAATGTTGCGGTTGTTGTTGAATTTGTTGGTGTTTTCAATTTTGAGGATGTTGTTGTTTTTCAAAGTTGAGTTTGTTGTTGAATTTGTTGGTGTTTTTCCATGATGAGGTTGTTGTTGTTTTTCAATGTTCAGGTTGCTGTTGAATTTGTTGGTGTTTTTCAATTTCGGGGTTGTTGTTGAATTTGTTGGTGTTTTTCAATGTTGAATTTTTTGTTGAATTTGTTGGTGTTTTTCAATGTTGAGGTTGTTGTTTTTCAATGTTGATGTTGTTGTTCAATTTGTTGGAGTTTTTAAATGTTGACGTTGCTGTTGAATTTGTTGGTGTTTTCAATGTTGAGGTTGTTGTTGAATTTGTTGGTGTTTTTAAATGTTGAGGTTGTTGTTGAATTTGCTGGTGTTTTGCAATGTTGAGGTTGTTGTTGTTTTTCAAAGTTGAGGTTGTTGTTGAATTTGTTGCTGTTTTTCAATTTTGAGGTTGTTGTTGTTTTTCAATGTTGAGGTTGTTGTTGTATTTGTTCGTGTTTTTCAATTTCGAGGTTGTTGTTGAATTTGTTGGTGTTTTTCAATGTTTAAGTTGTTGTTGAATTTGTTGGTGTTTTTCAATGTTGAGGTTGTTGTTGTTTTTCAATGTTGAGGTTGTTGTTGAATTTGTTGGTGTTTTTCAATTTTGAAGTTGTTGTTGTTTTTCAATGCTGAGGTTGTTGTTGAATTTGTTGGTGTTTTTCAATGTTGAGGTTGCTTTGGAATTTGTTGGTGTTTTTCAATGTTGAGGTTGTTGTTGAATTTGTTGGTGTTTTTCAATGTTTAGGTTGTTGTTGTTTTTCAATGTTGAGGTTGTTGTTGAATTTGTTGGTGTTTTTCAATTTTGAAGTTGTTGTTGTTTTTCAATGCTGTGGTTGTTGTTGAATTTGTTGGTGAGTTTCAATGTTGAGGTTGTTGTTGAATTTGTTGGTGTTTTTAAATGTTGAGGTTGTTGTTGAATTTGCTGGTGTTTTGCAATGTTGAGGTTGTTGTTGTTTTTCAAAGTTGAGGTTGTTGTTGAATTTGTTGCTGTTTTTCAATGTTGAGGTTGTTGTTGTTTTTCAATGTTGAGGTTGTTGTTGTATTTGTTGGTGTTTTTCAATTTCGAGGTTGTTGTTGAATTTGTTGGTGTTTTTCAATGTTGAGGTTGTTGTTGAATTTGTTGGTGTTTTTCAATGTTTAGGTTGTTGTTGTTTTTCAATGTTGAGGTTGTTGTTGAATTTGTTGGTGTTTTTCAATGTTGAGGTTGTTGTTGAATTTGTTGGTGTTTTTCAATGTTGAGGTTGTTGTTGTTTTTCAATGTTGAGGTTGTTGTTGAATTTGTTGGTGTTTTTCAATGTGCGTTTGTTGTTGTTTTTCAATGTTGAGGTTGTTGTTGAATTTGTTGGTGTTTTTCAATGTTGAAGTTGTTGTTTTTCAATGTTGAGGTTGTTGTTGAATTTGTTGGTGTTTTGCAATGTTGAGGTTGTTGTTGTTTTTCAAAGTTGAGGTTGTTGTTGAATTTGTTGATGTTTTTCAATGTTGAGGTTGTTGTTGTTTTTCAATGTTGAGGTTGTTGTTGTATTTGTTGGTGTTTTTCAATTTCGAGGTTGTTGTTGAATTTGTTGGTGTTTTTCAATGTTGAAGTTGTTGTTGAATTTGTTGGTGTTTTTCAATGTTGAGGTTGTTGTTGTTTTTCAATGTTGAGGTTGTTGTTGAATTTGTTGGTGTTTTTCAATTTTGAAGTTGTTGTTGTTTTTCAATGCTGAGGTTGTTGTTGAATTTGTTGGTGAGTTTCAATGTTGAGGTTGTTGTTGAATTTGTTGGTGTTTTTAAATGTTGAGGTTGTTGTTGAATTTGCTGGTGTTTTGCAATGTTGAGGTTGTTGTTGTTTTTCAAAGTTGAGGTTGTTGTTGAATTTGTTGCTGTTTTTCAATGTTGAGGTTGTTGTTGTTTTTCAATGTTGAGGTTGTTGTTGTATTTGTTGGTGTTTTTCAATTTCGAGGTTGTTGTTGAATTTGTTGGTGTTTTTCAATGTTGAGGTTGTTGTTGAATTTGTTGGTGTTTTTCAATGTTTAGGTTGTTGTTGTTTTTCAATGTTGAGGTTGTTGTTGAATTTGTTGGTGTTTTTCAATGTTGAGGTTGTTGTTGTTTTTCAATGTTGAGGTTGTTGTTGAATTTGTTGCTGTTTTTCAATGTTGAAGTTGTTGTTGTTTTTCAATGTTGAGGTTGTTGTTGAATTTGTTGGTGTTTTGCAATGTTGAGGTTGTTGTTGTTTTTCAATGTTGAGGTTGTTGTTGAATTTGTTGGTGCTTTTCAATTTTGAGGTTGTTGTTGAATTTGTTGGTGTTTTTCAATGTTGAGGTTGTTGTTGTTTTTCAATGTTGAGGTTGTTGTTGAGTTTGTTGGTGTTTTTCAATGTCGAGGTTGTTGTTGAATTTGTTGGTGTTTTTCAATGTTTAGGTTGTTGTTGTTTTTCAATGTTGAGGTTGTTGTTGAATTTGTTGGTGTTTTTCAATGTTGAGGTTGTTGTTGTTTTTCAATGCTGAGGTTGTTGTTGAATTTGTTGGTGTTTTTCAATGTTGAGGTTGTTGTTGAATTTGTTGGTGTTTTTCAATGTTGAGGTTGTTGTTGTTTTTCAATGTTGAGGTTGTTGTTGAATTTGTTGGTGTTTTTCAATGTTGAGGTTGTTGTTGTTTTTCAATGTTGAGGTTGTTGTTGAATTTGTTGGTGTTTTTCAATGTTGAAGTTGTTGTTGAATTTGTTGGTGTTTTTCAATGTTGAGGTTGTTGTTGTTTTTCAATGTTGTGGTTGTTGTTGAATTTGTTGGTGTTTTTCAATGTTGAGTTTGTTGTTGTTTTTCAATGTTGAGGTTGTTGTTGAATTTGTTGGTGTTTTTCAATGTTGAGGTTGTTGTTGTTTTTCAATGTTGAGGTTGTTGTTGAATTTGTTGGTGTTTTTCAATGTTGAGGTTGTTGGTGTTTTTCAATGTTGAGGTTGTTGTTGAATTTGTTGGTGTTTTTCAATGTTGAGGTTGTTGTTGAGTTCGTTGGTGTTTTTCAATGTTGAGGTTGTTGTTGAATTTCTTGGTGTTTTTAAATGTTGAGGTTGTTGTTGAATTTGTTGGTGTTTTTCAATGTTGAGGTTGTTGTTGTTTTTAAATGTTGCGGTTGTTGTTGAATTTGTTGGTGTTTTCAATTTTGAGGATGTTGTTGTTTTTCAAAGTTGAGGTTGTTGTTGAATTTGTTGGTGTTTTTCCATGATGAGGTTGTTGTTGTTTTTCAATGTTCAGGTTGCTGTTGAATTTGTTGGTGTTTTTCAATTTCGGGGTTGTTGTTGAATTTGTTGGTGTTTTTCAATGTTGAATTTTTTGTTGAATTTGTTGGTGTTTTTCAATGTTGAGGTTGTTGTTTTTCAATGTTGATGTTGTTGTTCAATTTGTTGGAGTTTTTAAATGTTGACGTTGCTGTTGAATTTGTTGGTGTTTTCAATGTTGAGGTTGTTGTTGAATTTGTTGGTGTTTTTAAATGTTGAGGTTGTTGTTGAATTTGCTGGTGTTTTGCAATGTTGAGGTTGTTGTTGTTTTTCAAAGTTGAGGTTGTTGTTGAATTTGTTGCTGTTTTTCAATGTTGAGGTTGTTGTTGTTTTTCAATGTTGAGGTTGTTGTTGAATTTGTTGGTGTTTTTCAATGTTTAAGTTGTTGTTGAATTTGTTGGTGTTTTTCAATGTTGAGGTTGTTGTTGTTTTTCAATGTTGAGGTTGTTGTTGAATTTGTTGGTGTTTTTCAATTTTGAAGTTGTTGTTGTTTTTCAATGCTGAGGTTGTTGTTGAATTTGTTGGTGTTTTTCAATGTTGAGGTTGCTTTGGAATTTGTTGGTGTTTTTCAATGTTGAGGTTGTTGTTGAATTTGTTGGTGTTTTTCAATGTTTAGGTTGTTGTTGTTTTTCAATGTTGAGGTTGTTGTTGAATTTGTTGGTGTTTTTCAATTTTGAAGTTGTTGTTGTTTTTCAATGCTGTGGTTGTTGTTGAATTTGTTGGTGAGTTTCAATGTTGAGGTTGTTGTTGAATTTGTTGGTGTTTTTAAATGTTGAGGTTGTTGTTGAATTTGCTGGTGTTTTGCAATGTTGAGGTTGTTGTTGTTTTTCAAAGTTGAGGTTGTTGTTGAATTTGTTGCTGTTTTTCAATGTTGAGGTTGTTGTTGTTTTTCAATGTTGAGGTTGTTGTTGTATTTGTTGGTGTTTTTCAATTTCGAGGTTGTTGTTGAATTTGTTGGTGTTTTTCAATGTTGAGGTTGTTGTTGAATTTGTTGGTGTTTTTCAATGTTTAGGTTGTTGTTGTTTTTCAATGTTGAGGTTGTTGTTGAATTTGTTGGTGTTTTTCAATGTTGAGGTTGTTGTTGAATTTGTTGGTGTTTTTCAATGTTGAGGTTGTTGTTGTTTTTCAATGTTGAGGTTGTTGTTGAATTTGTTGGTGTTTTTCAATGTGCGTTTGTTGTTGTTTTTCAATGTTGAGGTTGTTGTTGAATTTGTTGGTGTTTTTCAATGTTGAAGTTGTTGTTTTTCAATGTTGAGGTTGTTGTTGAATTTGTTGGTGTTTTGCAATGTTGAGGTTGTTGTTGTTTTTCAATGTTGAGGTTGTTGTTGAATTTGTTGGTGCTTTTCAATGTTGAGGTTGTTGTTGAATTTGTTGGTGTTTTTCAATGTTGAGGTTGTTGTTGTTTTTCAATGTTGAGGTTGTTGTTGAGTTTGTTGGTGTTTTTCAATGTCGAGGTTGTTGTTGAATTTGTTGGTGTTTTTCAATGTTTAGGTTGTTGTTGTTTTTCAATGTTGAGGTTGTTGTTGAATTTGTTGGTGTTTTTCAATGTTGAGGTTGTTGTTGTTTTTCAATGCTGAGGTTGTTGTTGAATTTGTTGGTGTTTTTCAATGTTGAGGTTGTTGTTGAATTTGTTGGTGTTTTTCAATGTTGAGGTTGTTGTTGTTTTTCAATGTTGAGGTTGTTGTTGAATTTGTTGGTGTTTTTCAATGTTGAGGTTGTTGTTGTTTTCAATGTTGAGGTTGTTGTTGAATTTGTTGGTGTTTTTCAATGTTGAAGTTGTTGTTGAATTTGTTGGTGTTTTTCAAAGTTGAGGTTGTTGTTGTTTTTCAATGTTGTGGTTGTTGTTGAATTTGTTGGTGTTTTTCAATGTTGAGTTTGTTGTTGTTTTTCAATGTTGAGGTTGTTGTTGAATTTGTTGGTGTTTTTCAATGTTGAGGTTGTTGTTGTTTTTCAATGTTGAGGTTGTTGTTGAATTTGTTGGTGTTTTTCAATGTTGAGGTTGTTGGTGTTTTTCAATGTTGAGGTTGTTGTTGAATTTGTTGGTGTTTTTCAATGTTGAGGTTGTTGTTGAGTTCGTTGGTGTTTTTCAATGTTGAGGTTGTTGTTGAATTTCTTGGTGTTTTTAAATGTTGAGGTTGTTGTTGAATTTGTTGGTGTTTTTCAATGTTGAGGTTGTTGTTGTTTTTAAATGTTGCGGTTGTTGTTGAATTTGTTGGTGTTTTCAATTTTGAGGATGTTGTTGTTTTTCAAAGTTGAGGTTGTTGTTGAATTTGTTGGTGTTTTTCCATGATGAGGTTGTTGTTGTTTTTCAATGTTGAGGTTGCTGTTGAATTTGTTGGTGTTTTTCAATTTCGGGGTTGTTGTTGAATTTGTTGGTGTTTTTCAATGTTGAATTTTTTGTTGAATTTGTTGGTGTTTTTCAATGTTGAGGTTGTTGTTTTTCAATGTTGATGTTGTTGTTCAATTTGTTGGAGTTTTTAAATGTTGACGTTGCTGTTGAATTTGTTGGTGTTTTCAATGTTGAGGTTGTTGTTGAATTTGTTGGTGTTTTTAAATGTTGAGGTTGTTGTTGAATTTGCTGGTGTTTTGCAATGTTGAGGTTGTTGTTGTTTTTCAAAGTTGAGGTTGTTGTTGAATTTGTTGCTGTTTTTCAATGTTGAGGTTGTTGTTGTTTTTCAATGTTGAGGTTGTTGTTGTATTTGTTGGTGTTTTTCAATTTCGAGGTTGTTGTTGAATTTGTTGGTGTTTTTCAATGTTTAAGTTGTTGTTGAATTTTTTGGTGTTTTTCAATGTTGAGGTTGTTGTTGTTTTTCAATGTTGAGGTTGTTGTTGAATTTGTTGGTGTTTTTCAATTTTGAAGTTGTTGTTGTTTTTCAATGCTGAGGTTGTTGTTGAATTTGTTGGTGTTTTTCAATGTTGAGGTTGTTGTGGAATTTGTTGGTGTTTTTCAATGTTGAGGTTGTTGTTGAATTTGTTGGTGTTTTTCAATGTTTAGGTTGTTGTTGTTTTTCAATGTTGAGGTTGTTGTTGAATTTGTTGGTGTTTTTCAATGTTGAGGTTGTTGTTGAATTTGTTGGTGTTTTTCAATGTTGAGGTTGTTGTTGTTTTTCAATGTTGAGGTTGTTGTTGAATTTGTTGGTGTTTTTCAATGTTGCGTTAGTTGTTGTTTTTCAATGTTGAGGTTGTTGTTGAATTTGTTGGTGTTTTTCAATGTTGAAGTTGTTGTTGTTTTTCAATGTTGAGGTTGTTGTTGAATTTGTTGGTGTTTTTCAATGTTGAGGTTGTTGTTGAATTTGTTGGTGTTTTTCAATGTTGAGGTTGTTGTTGAATTTGTTGGTGTATTTCAATGTTGAGGTTGTTGTTGTTTTTCAATGTTGAGGTTTTTGTTGAATTTGTTGGTGTTTTTCAATGTTGAGGTTGTTGGTGTTTTTCAATGTTGAGGTTTTTGTTGAATTTGTTGGTGTTTTTCAATGTTGAGGTTGTTGTTGAGTTCGTTGGTGTTTTTCAATGTTGAGGTTGTTGTTGAATTTGTTGGTGTTTTTAAATGTTGAGATTGTTGTTGAATTTGTTGGTGTTTTTCAATGTTGAGGTTGTTGTTGTTTTTAAATGTTGCGGTTGCTGTTGAATTTGTTGGTGTTTTCAATTTTGAGGATGTTGTTGTTTTTCAATGTTGAGGTTGTTGTTGAATTTGTTGGTGTTTTTCCATGATGAGGTTGTTGTTGTTTTTCAATTTTGAGGTTGTTGTTGAATTTGTTGGTGTTTTTCAATTTCGGGGTTGTTGTTGAATTTGTTGGTGTTTTTCAATGTTGAATTTTTTGTTGAATTTGTTGGTGTTTTTCAATGTTCAGGTTGTTGTTTTTCAATGTTGATGTTGTTGTTGAATTTGTTGGAGTTTTTAAATGTTGAGGTTGCTGTTGAATTTGTTGGTGTTTTCAATGTTGAGGTTGTTGTTGAATTTGTTGGTGTTTTTAAATATTGAGGTTGTTGTTGAATTTGCTGGTGTTTTGCAATGTTGAGGTTTTTGTTGTTTTTCAAAGTTGAGGTTGTTGTTGAATTTGTTGCTGTTTTTCAATGTTGAGGTTGTTGTTGTTTTTCAATGTTGAGGTTGTTGTTGTATTTGTTGGTGTTTTTCAATTTCGAGGTTGTTGTTGAATTTGTTGGTGTTTTTCAATGTTGAAGTTGTTGTTGAATTTGTTGGTGTTTTTCAATATTGAGGTTGTTGTTGTTTTTCAATGTTGAGGTTGTTGTTGAATTTGTTGGTGTTTTTCAGTTTTGAAGTTGTTGTTGTTTTTCAATGCTGAGGTTGTTGTTGAATTTGTTGGTGTGTTTCAATGTTGAGGTTGTTGTTGAATTTGTTGGTGTTTTTCAATGTTGAGGTTGTTGTTGTTTTTCAATGTTGAGGTTGTTGTTGAATTTGTTGGTGTTTTTCAATGTTTAGGTTGTTGTTGTTTTTCAATGTTGAGGTTGTTGTTGAATTTGTTGGTGTTTTTCAATGTTGAGGTTGTTGTTGAATTTGTTGGTGTTTGTCAATGTTGAGGTTGTTTGTTGTTTTTCAATGTTGAGGTTGTTGTTGAATTTGTTGGTGTTTTTCAATGTGCGTTTGTTGTTGTTTTTCAATGTTGAGGTTGTTGTTGAATTTGTTGGTGTTTTTCAATGTTGAAGTTGTTGTTGTTTTTCAATGTTGAGGTTGTTGTTGAATTTGTTGGTGTTTTACAATGTTGAGGTTGTTGTTGTTTTTCAATGTTGAGGTTGTTGTTAAATTTGTTGGTGCTTTTCAATGTTGAGGTTGTTGTTGAATTTGTTGGTGTTTTTCAATGTTGAGGTTGTTGTTGTTTTTCAATGTTGAGGTTGTTGTTGAGTTTGTTGGTGTTTTTCAATGTCGAGGTTGTTGTTGAATTTGTTGGTGTTTTTCAATGTTGAAATTTTTGTTGAATTTGTTGGTGTTTTTCAATGTTTAGGTTCTTGTTGTTTTTCAATGTTGAGGTTGTTGTTGAATTTGTTGGTGTTTTTCAATGTTGAGGTTGTTGTTGTTTTTCAATGCTGAGGTTGTTGTTGAATTTGTTGGTGTTTTTCAATGTTGAGGTTGTTGTTGAATTTGTTGGTGTTTTTCAAAGTTGAGGTTGTTGTTGTTTTTCAATGTTGAGGTTGTTGTTGAATTTGTTGGTGTTTTTCAATGTTGAGGTTGTTGTTGTTTTTCAATGTTGAGGTTGTTGTTGAATTTGTTGGTGTTTTTCAATGTTGAAGTTGTTGTTGAATTTGTTGGTGTTTTTCAATGTTGAGGTTGTTGTTGTTTTTCAATGTTGTGGTTGTTGTTGAATTTGTTGGTGTTTTTCAATGTTGAGTTTGTTGTTGTTTTTCAATGTTGAGGTTGTTGTTGAATTTGTTGGTGTTTTTCAATGTTGAGGTTGTTGTTGTTTTTCAATGTTGAGGTTGTTGTTGAATTTGTTGGTGTTTTTCAATGTTGAGGTTGTTGTTTTTCAATGTTGAGGTTGTTGTTGAATTTGTTGGTGTTTTTCAATGTTGAGGTTGTTGTTGAGTTCGTTGCTGTTTTTCAATGTTGAGGTTGTTGTTGAATTTCTTGGTGTTTTTAAATGTTGAGGTTGTTGTTGAATTTGTTGGTGTTTTTCAATGTTGAGGTTGTTGTTGTTTTTAAATGTTGCGGTTGTTGTTGAATTTGTTGGTGTTTTCAATTTTGAGGATGTTGTTGTTTTTCAAAGTTGAGGTTGTTGTTGAATTTGTTGGTGTTTTTCAATGTTGAGGTTGTTGTTGTTTTTCAATGTTGAGGTTGTTGTTGAATTTGTTGGTGTTTTTCAATGTTGAGGATGTTGTTGTTTTTCAATGTTGAGGTTGTTGTTGAATTTGTTGGTGTTTTTCAATGTTGAAGTTGTTGTTGAATTTGTTGGTGTTTTTCAATGTTGAGGTTGTTGTTGTTTTTCAATGTTGTGGTTGTTGTTGAATTTGTTGGTGTTTTTCAATGTTGAGTTTGTTGTTGTTTTTCAATGTTGAGGTTGTTGTTGAATTTGTTGGTGTTTTTCAATGTTGAGGTTGTTGTTGTTTTTCAATGTTGAGGTTGTTGTTGAATTTGTTGGTGTTTTTCAATGTTGAGGTTGTTGTTTTTCAATGTTGAGGTTGTTGTTGAATTTGTTGGTGTTTTTCAATGTTGAGGTTGTTGTTGAGTTCGTTGGTGTTTTTCAATGTTGAGGTTGTTGTTGAATTTCTTGGTGTTTTTAAATGTTGAGGTTGTTGTTGAATTTGTTGGTGTTTTTCAATGTTGAGGTTGTTGTTATTTTTAAATGTTGCGGTTGTTGTTGAATTTGTTGGTGTTTTCAATTTTGAGGATGTTGTTGTTTTTCAAAGTTGAGGTTGTTGTTGAATTTGTTGGTGTTTTTCCATGATGAGGTTGTTGTTGTTTTTCAATGTTGAGGTTGCTGTTGAATTTGTTGGTGTTTTTCAATTTCGGGGTTGTTGTTGAATTTGTTGGTGTTTTTCAATGTTGAATTTTTTGTTGAATTTGTTGGTGTTTTTCAATGTTGAGGTTGTTGTTTTTCAATGTTGATGTTGTTGTTCAATTTGTTGGAGTTTTTAAATGTTGACGTTGCTGTTGAATTTGTTGGTGTTTTCAATGTTGAGGTTGTTGTTGAATTTGTTGGTGTTTTTAAATGTTGAGGTTGTTGTTGAATTTGCTGGTGTTTTGCAATGTTGAGGTTGTTGTTGTTTTTCAAAGTTGAGGTTGTTGTTGAATTTGTTGCTGTTTTTCAATGTTGAGGTTGTTGTTGTTTTTCAATGTTGAGGTTGTTGTAGTATTTGTTGGTGTTTTTCAATTTCGAGGTTGTTGTTGAATTTGTTGGTGTTTTTCAATGTTTAAGTTGTTGTTGAATTTGTTGGTGTTTTTCAATGTTGAGGTTGTTGTTGTTTTTCAATGTTGAGGTTGTTGTTGAATTTGTTGGTGTTTTTAAATTTTGAAGTTGTTGTTGTTTTTCAATGCTGAGGTTGTTGTTGAATTTGTTGGTGTTTTTCAATGTTGAGGTTGTTGTGGAATTTGTTGGTGTTTTTCAATGTTGAGGTTGTTGTTGTTTTTCAATGTTGAGGTTGTTGTTGAATTTGTTGGTGTTTTTCAATGTTTAGGTTGTTGTTGTTTTTCAATGTTGAGGTTGTTGTTGAATTTGTTGGTGTTTTTCAATGTTGAGGTTGTTGTTGAATTTGTTGGTGTTTTTCAATGTTGAGGTTGTTGTTGTTTTTCAATGTTGAGGTTGTTGTTGAATTTGTTGGTGTTTTTCAATGTTGCGTTAGTTGTTGTTTTTCAATGTTGAGGTTGTTGTTGAATTTGTTGGTGTTTTTCAATGTTGAAGTTGTTGTTGTTTTTCAATGTTGAGGTTGTTGTTGAATTTGTTGCTGTTTTTCAATGTTGAGGTTGTTGTTGAATTTGTTGGTGTTTTTCAATGTTGAGGTTGTTGTTGAATTTGTTGGTGTTTTTCAATGTTGAGGTTGTTGTTGTTTTTCAATGTTGATGTTTTTGTTGAATTTGTTTTTGTTTTTCAATGTTGAGGTTGTTGGTGTTTTTCAATGTTGAGGTTTTTGTTGAATTTGTTGGTGTTTTTCAATGTTGAGGTTGTTGTTGAGTTCGTTGGTGTTTTTCAATGTTGAGGTTGTTGTTGAATTTGTTGGTGTTTTTAAATGTTGAGGTTGTTGTTGAATTTGTTGGTGTTTTTCAATGTTGAGGTTGTTGTTGTTTTTAAATGTTGCGGTTGCTGTTGAATTTGTTGGTGTTTTCAATTTTGAGGATGTTGTTGTTTTTCAATGTTGAGGTTGTTGTTGAATTTGTTGGTGTTTTTCCATGATGAGGTTGTTGTTGTTTTTCAATTTTGAGGTTGTTGTTGAATTTGTTGGTGTTTTTCAATTTCGGGGTTGTTGTTGAATTTGTTGGTGTTTTTCAATGTTGAATTTTTTGTTGAATTTGTTGGAGTTTTTAAATGTTGAGGTTGCTGTTGAATTTGTTGGTGTTTTCAATGTTGAGGTTGTTGTTGAATTTGTTGGTGTTTTTCAATTTTGAAGTTGTTGTTGTTTTTCAATGCTGAGGTTGTTGTTGAATTTGTTGGTGTTTTTCAATGTTGAGGTTGTTGTGGAATTTGTTGGTGTTTTTCAATGTTGAGGTTGTTGTTGAATTTGTTGGTGTTTTTCAATGTTTAGGTTGTTGTTGTTTTTCAATGTTGAGGTTGTTGTTGAATTTGTTGTTGTTTTTCAATTTTGAAGTTGTTGTTGTTTTTCAATGCTGTGGTTGTTGTTGAATTTGTTGGTGAGTTTCAATGTTGAGGTTGTTGTTGAATTTGTTGGTGTTTTTAAATGTTGAGGTTGTTGTTGAATTTGCTGGTGTTTTGCAATGTTGAGGTTGTTGTTGTTTTTCAAAGTTGAGGTTGTTGTTGAATTTGTTGCTGTTTTTCAATGTTGAGGTTGTTGTTGTTTTTCAATGTTGAGGTTTGTTGTTTGTATTTGTTTGGTGTTTTTCAATTTCGAGGTGTTGTTGAATTTGTTGGTGTTTTTCAATGTTGAGGTTGGTTGAATTTGTTGGTGTTTTTCAATGTTTAGGTTGTTGTTGTTTTTCAATGTTGAGGTTGTTGTTGAATTTGTTGGTGTTTTTCAATGTTGAGGTTGTTGTTGAATTTGTTGGTGTTTTTCAATGTTGAGGTTGTTGTTGTTTTTCAATGTTGAGGTTGTTGTTGAATTTGTTGGTGTTTTTCAATGTGCGTTTGTTGTTGTTTTTCAATGTTGAGGTTGTTGTTGAATTTGTTGGTGTTTTTCAATGTTGAAGTTGTTGTTGTTTTTCAATGTTGAGGTTGTTGTTGAATTTGTTGGTGTTTTGCAATGTTGAGGTTTTTGTTGTTTTTCAATGTTGAGGTTGTTGTTGAATTTGTTGGTGCTTTTCAATGTTGAGGTTGTTGTTGAATTTGTTGGTGTTTTTCAATGTTGAGGTTGTTGTTGTTTTTCAATGTTGAGGTTGTTGTTGAGTTTGTTGGTGTTTTTCAATGTCGAGGTTGTTGTTGAATTTGTTGGTGTTTTTCAATGTTTAGGTTGTTGTTGTTTTTCAATGTTGAGGTTGTTGTTGAATTTGTTGGTGTTTTTCAATGTTGAGGTTGTTGTTGTTTTTCAATGCTGAGGTTGTTGTTGAATTTGTTGGTGTTTTTCAATGTTGAGGTTGTTGTTGAATTTGTTGGTGTTTTTCAATGTTGAGGTTGTTGTTGTTTTTCAATGTTGAGGTTGTTGTTGAATTTGTTGGTGTTTTTCAATGTTGAGGTTGTTGTTGTTTTTCAATGTTGAGGTTGTTGTTGAATTTGTTGGTGTTTTTCAATGTTGAAGTTGTTGTTGAATTTGTTGGTGTTTTTCAAAGTTGAGGTTGTTGTTGTTTTTCAATGTTGTGGTTGTTGTTGAATTTGTTGGTGTTTTTCAATGTTGAGTTTGTTGTTGTTTTTCAATGTTGAGGTTGTTGTTGTTTTTCAATGTTGAGGTTGTTGTTGAATTTGTTGGTGTTTTTCAATGTTGAGGTTGTTGGTGTTTTTCAATGTTGAGGTTGTTGTTGAATTTGTTGGTGTTTTTCAATGTTGAGGTTGTTGTTGAGTTCGTTGGTGTTTTTCAATGTTGAGGTTGTTGTTGAATTTCTTGGTGTTTTTAAATGTTGAGGTTGTTGTTGAATTTGTTGGTGTTTTTCAATGTTGAGGTTGTTGTTGTTTTTAAATGTTGCGGTTGTTGTTGAATTTGTTGGTGTTTTCAATTTTGAGGATGTTGTTGTTTTTCAAAGTTGAGGTTGTTGTTGAATTTGTTGGTGTTTTTCCATGATGAGGTTGTTGTTGTTTTTCAATGTTGAGGTTGCTGTTGAATTTGTTGGTGTTTTTCAATTTCGGGGTTGTTGTTGAATTTGTTGGTGTTTTTCAATGTTGAATTTTTTGTTGAATTTGTTGGTGTTTTTCAATGTTGAGGTTGTTGTTTTTCAATGTTGATGTTGTTGTTCAATTTGTTGGAGTTTTTAAATGTTGAGGTTGCTGTTGAATTTGTTGGTGTTTTCAATGTTGAGGTTGTAGTTGAATTTGTTGGTGTTTTTAAATGTTGAGGTTGTTGTTGAATTTGCTGGTGTTTTGCAATGTTGAGGTTGTTGTTGTTTTTCAAAGTTGAGGTTGTTGTTGAATTTGTTGCTGTTTTTCAATGTTGAGGTTGTTGTTGTTTTTCAATGTTGAGGTTGTTGTTGTATTTGTTGGTGTTTTTCAATTTCGAGGTTGTTGTTGAATTTGTTGGTGTTTTTCAATGTTTAAGTTGTTGTTGAATTTTTTGGTGTTTTTCAATGTTGAGGTTGTTGTTGTTTTTCAATGTTGAGGTTGTTGTTGAATTTGTTGGTGTTTTTCAATTTTGAAGTTGTTGTTGTTTTTCAATGCTGAGGTTGTTGTTGAATTTGTTGGTGTTTTTCAATGTTGAGGTTGTTGTTGAATTTGTTGGTGTTTTTCAATGTTGAGGTTGTTGTTGAATTTGTTGGTGTTTTTCAATGTTGAGGTTGTTGTTGTTTTTCAATGTTGAGGTTGTTGTTGAATTTGTTGGTGTTTTTCAATGTGCGTTTGTTGTTGTTTTTCAATGTTGAGGTTGTTGTTGAATTTGTTGGTGTTTTTCAATGTTGAAGTTGTTGTTGTTTTTCAATGTTGAGGTTGTTGTTGAATTTGTTGGTGTTTTGCAATGTTGAGGTTTTTGTTGTTTTTCAATGTTGAGGTTGTTGTTGAATTTGTTGGTGCTTTTCAATGTTGAGGTTGTTGTTGAATTTGTTGGTGTTTTTCAATGTTGAGGTTGTTGTTGTTTTTCAATGTTGAGGTTGTTGTTGAGTTTGTTGGTGTTTTTCAATGTCGAGGTTGTTGTTGAATTTGTTGGTGTTTTTCAATGTTTAGGTTGTTGTTGTTTTTCAATGTTGAGGTTGTTGTTGAATTTGTTGGTGTTTTTCAATGTTGAGGTTGTTGTTGTTTTTCAATGCTGAGGTTGTTGTTGAATTTGTTGGTGTTTTTCAATGTTGAGGTTGTTGTTGAATTTGTTGGTGTTTTTCAATGTTGAGGTTGTTGTTGTTTTTCAATGTTGAGGTTGTTGTTGAATTTGTTGGTGCTTTTCAATTTTGAGGTTGTTGTTGTTTTTCAATGCTGAGGTTGTTGTTGAATTTGTTGGTGTTTTTTCAATGTTGAGGTTATTGTTGAATTTGTTGGTGTTTTTCAATGTTGAGGTTGTTGTTGTTTTTCAATGTTGAGGTTGTTGTTGAATTTGTTGGTGTTTTTCAATGTTGAAGTTGTTGTTGAATTTGTTGGTGTTTTTCAAAGTTGAGGTTGTTGTTGTTTTTCAATGTTGTGGTTGTTGTTGAATTTGTTGGTGTTTTTCAATGTTGAGTTTGTTGTTGTTTTTCAATGTTGAGGTTGTTGTTGAATTTGTTGGTGTTTTTCAATGTTGAGGTTGTTGTTGTTTTTTCAATGTTGAGGTTGTTGTTGAATTTGTTGGTGTTTTTCAATGTTGAGGTTGTTGGTGTTTTTCAATGTTGAGGTTGTTGTTGAATTTGTTGGTGTTTTTCAATGTTGAGGTTGTTGTTGAGTTCGTTGGTGTTTTTCAATGTTGAGGTTGTTGTTGAATTTCTTGGTGTTTTTAAATGTTGAGGTTGTTGTTGAATTTGTTGGTGTTTTTTCAATGTTGAGGTTGTTGTTGTTTTTAAATGTTGCGGTTGTTGTTGAATTTGTTGGTGTTTTCAATTTTGAGGATGTTGTTGTTTTTCAAAGTTGAGGTTGTTGTTGAATTTGTTGGTGTTTTTCCATGATGAGGTTGTTGTTGTTTTTCAATGTTGAGGTTGCTGTTGAATTTGTTGGTGTTTTTCAATTTCGGGGTTGTTGTTGAATTTGTTGGTGTTTTTCAATGTTGAATTTTTTGTTGAATTTGTTGGTGTTTTTCAATGTTGAGGTTGTTGTTTTTCAATGTTGATGTTGTTGTTCAATTTGTTGGAGTTTTTAAATGTTGAGGTTGCTGTTGAATTTGTTGGTGTTTTCAATGTTGAGGTTGTAGTTGAATTTGTTGGTGTTTTTAAATGTTGAGGTTGTTGTTGAATTTGCTGGTGTTTTGCAATGTTGAGGTTGTTGTTGTTTTTCAAAGTTGAGGTTGTTGTTGAATTTGTTGCTGTTTTTTCAATGTTGAGGTTGTTGTTGTTTTTCAATGTTGAGGTTGTTGTTGTATTTGTTGGTGTTTTTCAATTTGTTGTTGTTGAATTTGTTGGTGTTTTTCAATGTTTAAGTTGTTGTTGAATTTTTTGGTGTTTTTCAATGTTGAGGTTGTTGTTGTTTTTCAATGTTGAGGTTGTTGTTGAATTTGTTGGTGTTTTTCAATTTTGAAGTTGTTGTTGTTTTTCAATGCTGAGGTTGTTGTTGAATTTGTTGGTGTTTTTCAATGTTGAGGTTGTTGTGGAATTTGTTGGTGTTTTTCAATGTTGAGGTTGTTGTTGAATTTGTTGGTGTTTTTCAATGTTTAGGTTGTTGTTGTTTTTCAATGTTGAGGTTGTTGTTGAATTTGTTGGTGTTTTTCAATGTTGAGGTTGTTGTTGAATTTGTTGGTGTTTTTCAATGTTGAGGTTGTTGTTGTTTTTCAATGTTGAGGTTGTTGTTGAATTTGTTGGTGTTTTTCAATGTTGCGTTAGTTGTTGTTTTTCAATGTTGAGGTTGTTGTTGAATTTGTTGGTGTTTTTCAATGTTGAAGTTGTTGTTGTTTTTCAATGTTGAGGTTGTTGTTGAATTTGTTGGTGTTTTTCAATGTAGAGGTTGTTGTTGAATTTGTTGGTGTTTTTCAATGTTGAGGTTGTTGTTGAATTTGTTGGTGTTTTTCAATGTTGAGGTTGTTGTTGTTTTTCAATGTTGAGGTTTTTGTTGAATTTGTTGGTGTTTTTCAATGTTGAGGTTGTTGGTGTTTTTCAATGTTGAGGTTTTTGTTGAATTTGTTGGTGTTTTTCAATGTTGAGGTTGTTGTTGAGTTCGTTGGTGTTTTTCAATGTTGAGGTTGTTGTTGAATTTGTTGGTGTTTTTAAATGTTGAGATTGTTGTTGAATTTGTTGGTGTTTTTCAATGTTGAGGTTGTTGTTGTTTTTAAATGTTGCGGTTGCTGTTGAATTTGTTGGTGTTTTCAATTTTGAGGATGTTGTTGTTTTTCAATGTTGAGGTTGTTGTTGAATTTGTTGGTGTTTTTCCATGATGAGGTTGTTGTTGTTTTTCAATTTTGAGGTTGTTGTTGAATTTGTTGGTGTTTTTCAATTTCGGGGTTGTTGTTGAATTTGTTGGTGTTTTTCAATGTTGAATTTTTTGTTGAATTTGTTGGTGTTTTTCAATGTTCAGGTTGTTGTTTTTCAATGTTGATGTTGTTGTTGAATTTGTTGGAGTTTTTAAATGTTGAGGTTGCTGTTGAATTTGTTGGTGTTTTCAATGTTGAGGTTGTTGTTGAATTTGTTGGTGTTTTTAAATATTGAGGTTGTTGTTGAATTTGCTGGTGTTTTGCAATGTTGAGGTTTTTGTTGTTTTTCAAAGTTGAGGTTGTTGTTGAATTTGTTGCTGTTTTTCAATGTTGAGGTTGTTGTTGTTTTTCAATGTTGAGGTTGTTGTTGTATTTGTTGGTGTTTTTCAATTTCGAGGTTGTTGTTGAATTTGTTGGTGTTTTTCAATGTTGAAGTTGTTGTTGAATTTGTTGGTGTTTTTCAATATTGAGGTTGTTGTTGTTTTTCAATGTTGAGGTTGTTGTTGAATTTGTTGGTGTTTTTCAATTTTGAAGTTGTTGTTGTTTTTCAACGCTGAGGTTGTTGTTGAATTTGTTGGTGTGTTTCAATGTTGAGGTTGTTGTTGAATTTGTTGGTGTTTTTCAATGTTGAGGTTGTTGTTGTTTTTCAATGTTGAGGTTGTTGTTGAATTTGTTGGTGTTTTTCAATGTTTAGGTTGTTGTTGTTTTTCAATGTTGAGGTTGTTGTTGAATTTGTTGGTGTTTTTCAATGTTGAGGTTGTTGTTGAATTTGTTGGTGTTTGTCAATGTTGAGGTTGTTGTTGTTTTTCAATGTTGAGGTTGTTGTTGAATTTGTTGGTGTTTTTCAATGTGCGTTTGTTGTTGTTTTTCAATGTTGAGGTTGTTGTTGAATTTGTTGGTGTTTTTCAATGTTGAAGTTGTTGTTGTTTTTCAATGTTGAGGTTGTTGTTGAATTTGTTGGTGTTTTACAATGTTGAGGTTGTTGTTGTTTTTCAATGTTGAGGTTGTTGTTAAATTTGTTGGTGCTTTTCAATGTTGAGGTTGTTGTTGAATTTGTTGGTGTTTTTCAATGTTGAGGTTGTTGTTGTTTTTCAATGTTGAGGTTGTTGTTGAGTTTGTTGGTGTTTTTCAATGTCGAGGTTGTTGTTGAATTTGTTGGTGTTTTTCAATGTTGAAATTTTTGTTGAATTTGTTGGTGTTTTTTCAATGTTTAGGTTCTTGTTGTTTTTCAATGTTGAGGTTATTGTTGAATTTGTTGGTGTTTTTCAATGTTGAGGTTGTTGTTGTTTTTCAATGCTGAGGTTGTTGTTGAATTTGTTGGTGTTTTTCAATGTTGAGGTTGTTGTTGAATTTGTTGGTGTTTTTCAATGTTGAGGTTGTTGTTGTTTTTCAATGTTGAGGTTGTTGTTGAATTTGTTGGTGTTTTTCAATGTTGAGGTTGTTGTTGTTTTTCAATGTTGAGGTTGTTGTTGAATTTGTTGGTGTTTTTCAATGTTGAAGTTGTTGTTGAATTTGTTGGTGTTTTTCAATGTTGAGGTTGTTGTTGTTTTTCAATGTTGTGGTTGTTGTTGAATTTGTTGGTGTTTTTCAATGTTGAGTTTGTTGTTGTTTTTCAATGTTGAGGTTGTTGTTGAATTTGTTGGTGTTTTTCAATGTTGAGGTTGTTGTTGTTTTTCAATGTTGAGGTTGTTGTTGAATTTGTTGGTGTTTTTCAATGTTGAGGTTGTTGTTTTTCAATGTTGAGGTTGTTGTTGAATTTGTTGGTGTTTTTCAATGTTGAGGTTGTTGTTGAGTTCGTTGGTGTTTTTCAATGTTGAGGTTGTTGTTGAATTTCTTGGTGTTTTTAAATGTTGAGGTTGTTGTTGAATTTGTTGGTGTTTTTCAATGTTGAGGTTGTTGTTGTTTTTAAATGTTGCGGTTGTTGTTGAATTTGTTGGTGTTTTCAATTTTGAGGATGTTGTTGTTTTTCAAAGTTGAGGTTGTTGTTGAATTTGTTGGTGTTTTTCAATGTTGAGGTTGTTGTTGTTTTTCAATGTTGAGGTTGTTGTTGAATTTGTTGGTGTTTTTCAATGTTGAGGATGTTGTTGTTTTTCAATGTTGAGGTTGTTGTTGAATTTGTTGGTGTTTTTCAATGTTGAAGTTGTTGTTGAATTTGTTGGTGTTTTTCAATGTTGAGGTTGTTGTTGTTTTTCAATGTTGTGGTTGTTGTTGAATTTGTTGGTGTTTTTCAATGTTGAGTTTGTTGTTGTTTTTCAATGTTGAGGTTGTTGTTGAATTTGTTGGTGTTTTTCAATGTTGAGGTTGTTGTTGTTTTTCAATGTTGAGGTTGTTGTTGAATTTGTTGGTGTTTTTCAATGTTGAGGTTGTTGGTGTTTTTCAATGTTGAGGTTGTTGTTGAATTTGTTGGTGTTTTTCAATGTTGAGGTTGTTGTTGAGTTCGTTGGTGTTTTTCAATGTTGAGGTTGTTGTTGAATTTCTTGGTGTTTTTAAATGTTGAGGTTGTTGTTGAATTTGTTGGTGTTTTTCAATGTTGAGGTTGTTGTTGTTTTTAAATGTTGCGGTTGTTGTTGAATTTGTTGGTGTTTTCAATTTTGAGGATGTTGTTGTTTTTCAAAGTTGAGGTTGTTGTTGAATTTGTTGGTGTTTTTCCATGATGAGGTTGTTGTTGTTTTTCAATGTTGAGGTTGCTGTTGAATTTGTTGGTGTTTTTCAATTTCGGGGTTGTTGTTGAATTTGTTGGTGTTTTTCAATGTTGAATTTTTTGTTGAATTTGTTGGTGTTTTTCAATGTTGAGGTTGTTGTTTTTCAATGTTGATGTTGTTGTTCAATTTGTTGGAGTTTTTAAATGTTGACGTTGCTGTTGAATTTGTTGGTGTTTTCAATGTTGAGGTTGTTGTTGAATTTGTTGGTGTTTTTAAATGTTGAGGTTGTTGTTGAATTTGCTGGTGTTTTGCAATGTTGAGGTTGTTGTTGTTTTTCAAAGTTGAGGTTGTTGTTGAATTTGTTGCTGTTTTTCAATGTTGAGGTTGTTGTTGTTTTTCAATTTTGAGGTTGTTGTAGTATTTGTTGGTGTTTTTCAATTTCGAGGTTGTTGTTGAATTTGTTGGTGTTTTTCAATGTTTAAGTTGTTGTTGAATTTGTTGGTGTTTTTCAATGTTGAGGTTGTTGTTGTTTTTCAATGTTGAGGTTGTTGTTGAATTTGTTGGTGTTTTTCAATTTTGAAGTTGTTGTTGTTTTTCAATGCTGAGGTTGTTGTTGAATTTGTTGGTGTTTTTCAATGTTGAGGTTGTTGTGGAATTTGTTGGTGTTTTTCAATGTTGAGGTTGTTGTTGTTTTTCAATGTTGAGGTTGTTGTTGAATTTGTTGGTGTTTTTCAATGTTTAGGTTGTTGTTGTTTTTCAATGTTGAGGTTGTTGTTGAATTTGTTGGTGTTTTTCAATGTTGAGGTTGTTGTTGAATTTGTTGGTGTTTTTCAATGTTGAGGTTGTTGTTGTTTTTCAATGTTGAGGTTGTTGTTGAATTTGTTGGTGTTTTTCAATGTTGCGTTAGTTGTTGTTTTTCAATGTTGAGGTTGTTGTTGAATTTGTTGGTGTTTTTCAATGTTGAAGTTGTTGTTGTTTTTCAATGTTGAGGTTGTTGTTGAATTTGTTGCTGTTTTTCAATGTTGAGGTTGTTGTTGAATTTGTTGGTGTTTTTCAATGTTGAGGTTGTTGTTGAATTTGTTGGTGTTTTTCAATGTTGAGGTTGTTGTTGTTTTTCAATGTTGATGTTTTTGTTGAAATTGTTGGTGTTTTTCAATGTTGAGGTTGTTGGTGTTTTTCAATGTTGAGGTTTTTGTTGAATTTGTTGGTGTTTTTCAATGTTGAGGTTGTTGTTGAGTTCGTTGGTGTTTTTCAATGTTGAGGTTGTTGTTGAATTTGTTGGTGTTTTTAAATGTTGAGGTTGTTGTTGAATTTGTTGGTGTTTTTCAATGTTGAGGTTGTTGTTGTTTTTAAATGTTGCGGTTGCTGTTGAATTTGTTGGTGTTTTCAATTTTGAGGATGTTGTTGTTTTTCAATGTTGAGGTTGTTGTTGAATTTGTTGGTGTTTTTCCATGATGAGGTTGTTGTTGTTTTTCAATTTTGAGGTTGTTGTTGAATTTGTTGGTGTTTTTCAATTTCGGGGTTGTTGTTGAATTTGTTGGTGTTTTTCAATGTTGAATTTTTTGTTGAATTTGTTGGAGTTTTTAAATGTTGAGGTTGCTGTTGAATTTGTTGGTGTTTTCAATGTTGAGGTTGTTGTTGAATTTGTTGGTGTTTTTAAATGTTGAGGTTGTTGTTGAATTTGCTGGTGTTTTGCAATGTTGAGGTTTTTGTTGTTTTTCAAAGTTGAGGTTGTTGTTGAATTTGTTGCTGTTTTTCAATGTTGAGGTTGTTGTTGTTTTTCAATGTTGAGGTTGTTGTTGTATTTGTTGGTGTTTTTCAATTTCGAGGTTGTTGTTGAATTTGTTGGTGTTTTTCAATGTTGAAGTTGTTGTTGAATTTGTTGGTGTTTTTCAATATTGAGGTTGTTGTTGTTTTTCAATGTTGAGGTTGTTGTTGAATTTGTTGGTGTTTTTCAATTTTGAAGTTGTTGTTGTTTTTCAATGCTGAGGTTGTTGTTGAATTTGTTGGTGTGTTTCAATGTTGAGGTTGTTGTTGAATTTGTTGGTGTTTTTCAATGTTGAGGTTGTTGTTGTTTTTCAATGTTGAGGTTGTTGTTGAATTTGTTGTGTTTTTCAATGTTTAGGTTGTTGTTGTTTTTCAATGTTGAGGTTGTTGTTGAATTTGTTGGTGTTTTTCAATGTTAAGGTTGTTGTTGAATTTGTTGGTGTTTTTCAATGTTGAGGTTGTTGTTGTTTTTCAATGTTGAGGTTGTTGTTGAATTTGTTGGTGTTTTTCAATGTGCGTTTGTTGTTGTTTTTCAATGTTGAGGTTGTTGTTGAATTTGTTGGTGTTTTTCAATGTTGAAGTTGTTGTTGTTTTTCAATGTTGAGGTTGTAGTTGAATTTGTTGGTGTTTTACAATGTTGAGGTTGTTGTTGTTTTTCAATGTTGAGGTTGTTGTTAAATTTGTTGGTGCTTTTCAATGTTGAGGTTGTTGTTGAATTTGTTGGTGTTTTTCAATGTTGAGGTTGTTGTTGTTTTTCAATGTTGAGGTTGTTGTTGAGTTTGTTGGTGTTTTTCAATGTCGAGGTTGTTGTTGAATTTGTTGGTGTTTTTCAATGTTGAAATTTTTGTTGAATTTGTTGGTGTTTTTCAATGTTTAGGTTCTTGTTGTTTTTCAATGTTGAGGTTGTTGTTGAATTTGTTGGTGTTTTTCAATGTTGAGGTTGTTGTTGTTTTTCAATGCTGAGGTTGTTGTTGAATTTGTTGGTGTTTTTTCAATGTTGAGGTTGTTGTTGAATTTGTTGGTGTTTTTCAATGTTGAGGTTGTTGTTGTTTTTCAATGTTGAGGTTGTTGTTGAATTTGTTGGTGTTTTTCAATGTTGAGGTTGTTGTTGTTTTTCAATGTTGAGGTTGTAGTTGAATTTGTTGGTGTTTTTCAATGTTGAAGTTGTTGTTGAATTTGTTGGTGTTTTTCAATGTTGAGGTTGTTGTTGTTTTTCAATGTTGTGGTTGTTGTTGAATTTGTTGGTGTTTTTCAATGTTGAGTTTGTTGTTGTTTTTCAATGTTGAGGTTGTTGTTGAATTTGTTGGTGTTTTTCAATGTTGAGGTTGTTGTTGTTTTTCAATGTTGAGGTTGTTGTTGAATTTGTTGGTGTTTTTCAATGTTGAGGTTGTTGGTGTTTTTCAATGTTGAGGTTGTTGTTGAATTTGTTGGTGTTTTTCAATGTTGAGGTTGTTGTTGAGTTCGTTGGTGTTTTTCAATGTTGAGGTTGTTGTTGAATTTGTTGGTGTTTTTAAATGTTGAGGTTGTTGTTGAATTTGTTGGTGTTTTTCAATGTTGAGGTTGTTGTTGTTTTTAAATGTTGCGGTTGTTGTTGAATTTGTTGGTGTTTTCAATTTTGAGGATGTTGTTGTTTTTCAATGTTGAGGTTGTTGTTGAATTTGTTGGTGTTTTTCCATGATGAGGTTGTTGTTGTTTTTCAATTTTGAGGTTGTTGTTGAATTTGTTGGTGTTTTTCAATTTCGGGGTTGTTGTTGAATTTGTTGGTGTTTTTCAATGTTGAATTTTTTGTTGAATTTGTTGGTGTTTTTCATTGTTGAGGTTGTTGTTTTTCAATGTTGATGTTGTTGTTGAATTTGTTGGAGTTTTTAAATGTTGAGGTTGTTGTTGAATTTGTTGGTGTTTTCAATGTTGAGGTTGTTGTTGAATTTGTTGGTGTTTTTAAATATTGAGGTTGTTGTTGAATTTGCTGGTGTTTTGCAATGTTGAGGTTGTTGTTGTTTTTCAATGTTGAGGTTGTTGTTGTATTTGTTCGTGTTTTTCAATGTTGAGGTTGTTGTTGTTTTTCAATGTTGAGGTTGTTGTTGTATTTGTTCGTGTTTTTCAATTTCGAGGTTGTTGTTGAAATTGTTGGTGTTTTTCAATGTTGAAGTTGTTGTTGAATTTGTTGGTGTTTTTCAATGTTGAGGTTGTTGTTGTTTTTCAATGTTGAGGTTGTTGTTGAATTTGTTGGTGTTTTTCAATTTTGAAGTTGTTGTTGTTTTTCAATGCTGAGGTTGTTGTTGAATTTGTTGGTGTTTTTCAATGTTGAGGTTGTTGTTGAATTTGTTGGTGTTTTTCAATGTTGAGGTTGTTGTTGTTTTTCAATGTTGAGCTTGTTGTTGAATTTGTTGGTGTTTTTCCATGTTTAGGTTGTTGTTGTTTTTCAATGTTGCGGTTGTTGTTGAATTTGTTGGTGTTTTTCAATGTTGAGGTTGTTGTTGAATTTGTTGGTGTTTTTCAATGATGAGGTTGTTGTTGTTTTTCAATGTTGAGGTTGTTGTTGAATTTGTTGGTGTTTTTCAATGTTGCGTTTGTTGTTGTTTTTCAATGTTGAGGTTGTTGTTGAATTTGTTGGTGTTTTTCAATGTTGAAGTTGTTGTTGTTTTTCAATGTTGAGGTTGTTGTTGAATTTGTTGGTGTTTTACAATGTTGAGGTTCTTGTTGTTTTTCAATGTTGAGGTTGTTGTTGAATTTGTTGGTGCTTTTCAATGTTGAGGTTGTTGTTGAATTTGTTGGTGTTTTTCAATGTTGAGGTTGTTGTTGTTTTTCAATGTTGAGGTTGTTGTTGAATTTGTTGGTGTTTTTCAATGTTGAGTTTGTTGTTGATTTTGTTGGTGTTTTTCAATGTTGAGGTTGTTGTTGAATTTGTTGGTGTTTTTCAATGTTGAGGATGTTGTTGAATTTGTTGGTGTTTTTCAATGTTGCGGTTGTTGGTGTTTTTCAATGTTGAGGTTGCTGTTGAATTTATTGGTGTTTTTCAATGTTCAGATTGGTGTTGTTTTTCAATGTTGAGGTTGTTGTTGAATTTGTTGGTGTTTTTCAATGTTGAGGTTGTTGTTGTTTTTTAATGTTGAGGTGCTTGTTGAATTTGTTGGTGTTTTTGAATGTTGAGGTTGTTGTTGTTTTTCAATGTTGAGGTAGTTGTTGAATTTGTTGGTGTTTTTCAATGTCGAGGTTGTTGTTGAATTTGTTGGTGTTTTTCAATGTTGAAGTTGTTGTTGAATTTGTTGGTGTTTTTCAATGTTGAGGTTGTGGTTGTTTTTCAATGTTGAGGTTGTTGTTGAATTTGTTGGTGTTTTTCAATGTTGAGGTTGTTGTTGTTTTTCAATGCTGAGGTTGTTGTTGAATTTGTTGGTGTTTTTCAATGTTGAGGTTGTTGTTGAATTTGTTGGTGTTTTTCAATGTTGAGGTTGTTGTTGTTTTTCAATGTTGAGGTTGTTGTTGAATTTGTTGGTGTTTTTCAATGTTGAGGTTGTTGTTGTTTTTCAATGTTGAGGTTGTTGTTGAATTTGTTGGTGTTTTTCAATGCTGAGGATGTTGTTGAATTTGTTGGTGTTTTTCAATGTTGAGGTTGTTGTTGTTTTTCAATGTTGAGGTTATTGTTGAATTTGTTGGTGTTTTTCAATGTTGAGGTTGTTGTTGTTTTTCAATGTTGAGGTTGTTGTTGAATTTGTTGGTGTTTTTCAATGTTGAGTTTGTTGTTGTTTTTCAATGTTGAGGTTGTTGTTGAATTTGTTGGTGTTTTTCAATGTTGAGGTTGTTGTTGAATTTGTTGGTGCTTTTCAATGTTGAGGTTGTTGTTGTTTTTCAATGTTGAGGTTGTTGAATTTCTTGGTGTTTCTCAATCTTGAGTTTTTTGTTGAATTTGTTGGTGTTTTTCAATGTTGAGGTTGTTGTTGAATTTGTTGGTGTTTTTAAATGTTGAGGTTGTTGTTGAATTTGTTGGTGTTTTTCAATGTTGAGGTTGTTGTTGTTTTTTAATGTTGAGGTTGTTGTTGAATTTGTTGGTGTTTATCAATGTTGAGGTTGTTGTTGTTTTTCAATGTTGAGGTTGTTGTTGAATTTGTTGGTGTTTTTCAATTTCGAGGTTGTTGTTGAATTTATTGTTGTTTTTCAATGTTGAAGTTGTTGTTGAATTTGTTGGTGTTTTTCAATGTTGAGGTTGTGGTTGTTTTTCAATGTTGAGGTTGTTGTTGAATTTGTTGGTGTTTTTCAATGTTGAGGTTGTTGTTGTTTTTCAATGTTGATGTTTTTGTTGAATTTGTTGGTGTTTTTCAATGTTGAGGTTGTTGGTGTTTTTCAATGTTGAGGTTTTTGTTGAATTTGTTGGTGTTTTTCAATGTTGAGGTTGTTGTTGAGTTCGTTGGTGTTTTTCAATGTTGAGGTTGTTGTTGAATTTGTTGGTGTTTTTAAATGTTGAGGTTGTTGTTGAATTTGTTGGTGTTTTTCAATGTTGAGGTTGTTGTTGTTTTTAAATGTTGCGGTTGCTGTTGAATTTGTTGGTGTTTTCAATTTTGAGGATGTTGTTGTTTTTCAATGTTGAGGTTGTTGTTGAATTTGTTGGTGTTTTTCCATGATGAGGTTGTTGTTGTTTTTCAATTTTGAGGTTGTTGTTGAATTTGTTGGTGTTTTTCAATTTCGGGGTTGTTGTTGAATTTGTTGGTGTTTTTCAATGTTGAATTTTTTGTTGAATTTGTTGGTGTTTTTCAATGTTCAGGTTGTTGTTTTTCAATGTTGATGTTGTTGTTGAATTTGTTGGAGTTTTTAAATGTTGAGGTTGCTGTTGAATTTGTTGGTGTTTTCAATGTTGAGGTTGTTGTTGAATTTGTTGGTGTTTTTAAATATTGAGGTTGTTGTTGAATTTGCTGGTGTTTTGCAATGTTGAGGTTTTTGTTGTTTTTCAAAGTTGAGGTTGTTGTTGAATTTGTTGCTGTTTTTCAATGTTGAGGTTGTTGTTGTTTTTCAATGTTGAGGTTGTTGTTGTATTTGTTGGTGTTTTTCAATTTCGAGGTTGTTGTTGAATTTGTTGGTGTTTTTCAATGTTGAAGTTGTTGTTGAATTTGTTGGTGTTTTTCAATGTTGAGGTTGTTGTTGTTTTTCAATGTTGAGGTTGTTGTTGAATTTGTTGGTGTTTTTCAATTTTGAAGTTGTTGTTGTTTTTCAATGCTGAGGTTGTTGTTGAATTTGTTGGTGTGTTTCAATGTTGAGGTTGTTGTTGAATTTGTTGGTGTTTTTCAATGTTGAGGTTGTTGTTGTTTTTCAATGTTGAGGTTGTTGTTGAATTTGTTGGTGTTTTTCAATGTTTAGGTTGTTGTTGTTTTTCAATGTTGAGGTTGTTGTTGAATTTGTTGGTGTTTTTCAATGTTAAGGTTGTTGTTGAATTTGTTGGTGTTTTTCAATGTTGAGGTTGTTGTTGTTTTTCAATGTTGAGGTTGTTGTTGAATTTGTTGGTGTTTTTCAATGTGCGTTTGTTGTTGTTTTTCAATGTTGAGGTTGTTGTTGAATTTGTTGGTGTTTTTCAATGTTGAAGTTGTTGTTGTTTTTCAATGTTGAGGTTGTAGTTGAATTTGTTGGTGTTTTACAATGTTGAGGTTGTTGTTGTTTTTCAATGTTGAGGTTGTTGTTAAATTTGTTGGTGCTTTTCAATGTTGAGGTTGTTGTTGAATTTGTTGGTGTTTTTCAATGTTGAGGTTGTTGTTGTTTTTCAATGTTGAGGTTGTTGTTGAGTTTGTTGGTGTTTTTCAATGTCGAGGTTGTTGTTGAATTTGTTGGTGTTTTTCAATGTTGAAATTTTTGTTGAATTTGTTGGTGTTTTTCAATGTTTAGGTTCTTGTTGTTTTTCAATGTTGAGGTTGTTGTTGAATTTGTTGGTGTTTTTCAATGTTGAGGTTGTTGTTGTTTTTCAATGCTGAGGTTGTTGTTGAATTTGTTGGTGTTTTTCAATGTTGAGGTTGTTGTTGAATTTGTTGGTGTTTTTCAATGTTGAGGTTGTTGTTGTTTTTCAATGTTGAGGTTGTTGTTGAATTTGTTGGTGTTTTTCAATGTTGAGGTTGTTGTTGTTTTTCAATGTTGAGGTTGTAGTTCAATTTGTTGGTGTTTTTCAATGTTGAAGTTGTTGTTGAATTTGTTGGTGTTTTTCAATGTTGAGGTTGTTGTTGTTGTTCAAAGTTGTGGTTGTTGTTGAATTTGTTGGTGTTTTTCAATGTTGAGTTTGTTGTTGTTTTTCAATGTTGAGGTTGTTGTTGAATTTGTTGGTGTTTTTCAATGTTGAGGTTGTTGTTGTTTTTCAATGTTGAGGTTGTTGTTGAATTTGTTGGTGTTTTTCAATGTTGAGGTTGTTGGTGTTTTTCAATGTTGAGGTTGTTGTTGAATTTGTTGGTGTTTTTCAATGTTGAGGTTGTTGTTGAGTTCGTTGGTGTTTTTCAATGTTGAGGTTGTTGTTGAATTTGTTGGTGTTTTTAAATGTTGAGGTTGTTGTTGAATTTGTTGGTGTTTTTCAATGTTGAGGTTGTTGTTGTTTTTAAATGTTGCGGTTGTTGTTGAATTTGTTGGTGTTTTCAATTTTGAAGATGTTGTTGTTTTTCAATGTTGAGGTTGTTGTTGAATTTGTTGGTGCTTTTCCATGATGAGGTTGTTGTTGTTTTTCAATTTTGAGGTTGTTGTTGAATTTGTTGGTGTTTTTCAATTTCGGGGTTGTTGTTGAATTTGTTGGTGTTTTTCAATGTTGAATTTTTTGTTGAATTTGTTGGTGTTTTTCACTGTTGAGGTTGTTGTTTTTCAATGTTGATGTTGTTGTTGAATTTGTTGGAGTTTTTAAATGTTGAGGTTGTTGTTGAATTTGTTGGTGTTTTCAATGTTGAGGTTGTTGTTGAATTTGTTGGTGTTTTTAAATGTTGAGGTTGTTGTTGAATTTGCTGGTGTTTTGCAATGTTGAGGTTGTTGTTGTTTTTCAAAGTTGAGGTTGTTGTTGAATTTGTTGCTGTTTTTCAATGTTGAGGTTGTTGTTGTTTTTCAATGTTGAGGTTGTTGTTGTATTTGTTCGTGTTTTTCAATTTCGAGGTTGTTGTTGAAATTGTTGGTGTTTTTCAATGTTGAAGTTGTTGTTGAATTTGTTGGTGTTTTTCAATGTTGAGGTTGTTGTTGTTTTTCAATGTTGAGGTTGTTGTTGAATTTGTTGGTGTTTTTCAATTTTGAAGTTGTTGTTGTTTTTCAATGCTGAGGTTGTTGTTGAATTTGTTGGTGTTTTTCAATGTTGAGGTTGTTGTTGAATTTGTTGGTGTTTTTCAATGTTGAGGTTGTTGTTGTTTTTCAATGTTGAGCTTGTTGTTGAATTTGTTGGTGTTTTTCAATGTTTAGGTTGTTGTTTTTCAATGTTGCGGTTGTTGTTGAATTTGTTGGTGTTTTTCAATGTTGAGGTTGTTGTTGAATTTGTTGGTGTTTTTCAATGTTGAGGTTGTTGTTGTTTTTCAATGTTGAGGTTGTTGTTGAATTTGTTGGTGTTTTTCAATGTTGCGTTTGTTGTTGTTTTTCAATGTTGAGGTTGTTGTTGAATTTGTTGGTGTTTTTCAATGTTGAAGTTGTTGTTGTTTTTCAATGTTGAGGTTGTTGTTGAATTTGTTGGTGTTTTACAATGTTGAGCTTCTTGTTGTTTTTCAATGTTGAGGTTGTTGTTGAATTTGTTGGTGCTTTTCAATGTTGAGGTTGTTGTTGAATTTGTTGGTGTTTTTCAATGTTGAGGTTGTTGTTGTTTTTCAATGTTGAGGTTGTTGTTGAATTTGTTGGTGTTTTTCAATGTTGAGTTTGTTGTTGATTTTGTTGGTGTTTTTCAATGTTGAGGTTGTTGTTGAATTTGTTGGTGTTTTTCAATGTTGAGGATGTTTTTGAATTTGTTGGTGTTTTTCAATGTTGCGGTTGTTGGTGTTTTTCAATGTTGAGGTTGCTGTTGAATTTATTGGTGTTTTTCAATGTTCAGATTGGTGTTGTTTTTCAATGTTGAGGTTGTTGTTGAATTTGTTGGTGTTTTTCAATGTTGAGGTTGTTGTTGTTTTTTAATGTTGAGGTGGTTGTTGAATTTGTTGGTGTTTTTGAATGTTGAGGTTGTTGTTGTTTTTCAATGTTGAGGTAGTTGTTGAATTTGTTGGTGTTTTTCAATGTCGAGGTTGTTGTTGAATTTGTTGGTGTTTTTCAATGTTGAAGTTGTTGTTGAATTTGTTGGTGTTTTTCAATGTTGAGGTTGTGGTTGTTTTTCAATGTTGAGGTTGTTGTTGAATTTGTTGGTGTTTTTCAATGTTGAGGTTGTTGTTGTTTTTCAATGCTGAGGTTGTTGTTGAATTTGTTGGTGTTTTTCAATGTTGAGGTTGTTGTTGAATTTGTTGGTGTTTTTCCATGTTGAGGTTGTTGTTGTTTTTCAATGTTGAGGTTGTTGTTGAATTTGTTGGTGTTTTTCAATGTTGAGGTTGTTGTTGTTTTTCAATGTTGAGGTTGTTGTTGAATTTGTTGGTGTTTTTCAATGCTGAGGATGTTGTTGAATTTGTTGGTGTTTTTCAATGTTGAGGTTGTTGTTGTTTTTCAATGTTGAGGTTATTGTTGAATTTGTTGGTGTTTTTCAATGTTGAGGTTGTTGTTGTTTTTCAATGTTGAGGTTGTTGTTGAATTTGTTGGTGTTTTTCAATGTTGAGTTTGTTGTTGTTTTTCAATGTTGAGGTTGTTGTTGAATTTGTTGGTGTTTTTCAATGTTGAGGTTGTTGTTGTTTTTCAATGTTGAGGTTGTTGTTGAATTTGTTGGTGTTTTTCAATGTTGAGGTTGTTGTTGAATTTGTTGGTGTTTTTCAATGTTGAGGTTGTTGTTGAATTTGTTGGTGTTTTTCAATGTTGAGGTTGTTGTTGTTTTTCAATGTTGAGGTTGTTGAATTTGTTGGTGTTTCTCAATCTTGAGTTTTTTGTTGAATTTGTTGGTGTTTTTCAATGTTGAGGTTGTTGTTGAATTTGTTGGTGTTTTTAAATGTTGAGGTTGTTGTTGAATTTGTTGGTGTTTTTCAATGTTGAGGTTGTTGTTGTTTTTTAATGTTGAGGTTGTTGTTGAATTTGTTGGTGTTTATCAATGTTGAGGTTGTTGTTGTTTTTCAATGTTGAGGTTGTTGTTGAATTTGTTGGTGTTTTTCAATTTCGAGGTTGTTGTTGAATTTATTGTTGTTTTTCAATGTTGAAGTTGTTGTTGAATTTGTTGGTGTTTTTCAATGTTGAGGTTGTGGTTGTTTTTCAATGTTGAGGTTGTTGTTGAATATGTTGGTGTTTTTCAATGTTGAGGTTGTTGTTGTTTTTCAATGCTGAGGTTGTTGTTGAATTTGTTGGTGTTTTTCAATGTTGAGGTTGTTGTTGAATTTGTTGGTTTTTTTCAATGTTGAGGTTGTTGTTGTTTTTCAATGTTGAGGTTGTTGTTGAATTTGTTGGTGTTTTTCAATGTTGAGTTTGTTGTTGATTTTGTTGGTGTTTTTCAATGTTGAGGTTGTTGTTGAATTTGTTGGTGTTTTTCAATGTTGAGGATGTTGTTGAATTTGTTGGTGTTTTTCAATGTTGCGGTTGTTGGTGTTTTTCAATGTTGAGGTTGCTGTTGAATTTATTGGTGTTTTTCAATGTTCAGATTGGTGTTGTTTTTCAATGTTGAGGTTGTTGTTGAATTTGTTGGTGTTTTTAAATGTTGAGGTTGTTGTTGAATTTGTTGGTGTTTTTCAATGTTGAGGTTGTTGTTGTTTTTTAATGTTGAGGTTGTTGTTGAATTTGTTGGTGTTTTTGAATGTTGAGGTTGTTGTTGTTTTTCAATGTTGAGGTAGTTGTTGAATTTGTTGGTGTTTTTCAATTTCGAGGTTGTTGTTGAATTTGTTGGTGTTTTTCAATGTTGAAGTTGTTGTTGAATTTGTTGGTGTTTTTCAATGTTGAGGTTGTGGTTGTTTTTCAATGTTGAGGTTGTTGTTGAATTTGTTGGTGTTTTTCAATGTTGAGGTTGTTGTTGTTTTTCAATGCTGAGGTTGTTGTTGAATTTGTTGGTGTTTTTCAATGTTGAGGTTGTTGTTGAATTTGTTGGTGTTTTTCAATGTTGAGGTTGTTGTTGTTTTTCAATGTGGAGGTTGTTGTTGAATTTGTTGGTGTTTTTCAATGTTGAGGTTGTTGTTGTTTTTTAATGTTGAGGTTGTTGTTGAATTTGTTGGTGTTTTTCAATGTTGAGGATGTTGTTGAATTTGTTGGTGTTTTTCAATGTTGAGGTTGTTGTTGTTTTTCAATGTTGAGGTTATTGTTGAATTTGTTGGTGTTTTTCAATGTTGAGGTTGTTGTTGTTTTTCAATGTTGAGGTTGTTGTTGAATTTGTTGGTGTTTTTCAATGTTGAGTTTGTTGTTGTTTTTCAATGTTGAGGTTGTTGTTGAATTTGTTGGTGTTTTTCAATGTTGAGGTTGTTGTTGTTTTTCAATGTTGAGGTTGTTGTTGAATTTGTTGGTGTTTTTCAATGTTGAGGTTGTTGTTGTTTTTCAATGTTGAGGTTGTTGTTGAATTTGTTGGTGTTTTTCAATGTTGAGGTTGTTGTTGAATTTGTTGGTGTTTTTCAATGTTGAGGTTGTTGTTGTTTTTCAATGTTGAGGTTGTTGAATTTGTTGGTGTTTCTCAATCTTGCGTTTTTTGTTGAATTTGTTGGTGTTTTTCAATGTTGAGGTTGTTGTTGAATTTGTTGGTGTTTTTAAATGTTGAGGTTGTTGTTGAATTTGTTGGTGTTTTTCAATGTTGAGGTTGTTGTTGTTTTTTAATGTTGAGGTTGTTGTTGAATTTGTTGGTGTTTATCAATGTTGAGGTTGTTGTTGTTTTTCAATGTTGAGGTTGTTGTTGAATTTGTTGGTGTTTTTCAATTTCGAGGTTGTTGTTGAATTTGTTGTTGTTTTTCAATGTTGAAGTTGTTGTTGAATTTGTTGGTGTTTTTCAATGTTGAGGTTTTGGTTGTTTTTCAATGTTGAGGTTGTTGTTGAATTTGTTGGTGTTTTTCAATGTTGAGGTTGTTGTTGTTTTTCAATGCTGAGGTTGTTGTTGAATTTGTTGGTGTTTTTCAATGTTGAGGTTGTTGTTGAATTTGTTGGTGTTTTTCAATGTTGAGGTTGTTGTTGAATTTGTTGGTGTTTTTCAATGTTGAGTTTGTTGTTGTTTTTCAATGTTGAGGTTGTTGTTGAATTTGTTGGTGTTTTACAATGTTGAGGATGTTGTTGAATTTGTTGGTGTTTTTCAATGTTGAGGTTGTTGTTGTTTTTCAATGTTGAGGTTATTGTTGAATTTGTTGGTGTTTTTCAATGTTGAGGTTGTTGTTGTTTTTCAATGTTGAGGTTGTTGTTGAATTTGTTGGTGTTTTTCAATGTTGAGTTTGTTGTTGTTTTTCAATGTTGAGGTTGTTGTTGAATTTGTTGGTGTTTTTCAATGTTGAGGTTGTTGTTGTTTTTCAATGTTGAGGTTGTTGTTGAATTTGTTGGTGTTTTTCAATGTTGAGGTTGTTTTTGTTTTTCAATGTTGAGGTTGTTGTTGAATTTGTTGGTGTTTTTCAATGTTGAGGTTGTTGTTGAATTTGTTGGTGTTTTTCAATGTTGAGGTTGTTGTTGTTTTTCAATGTTGAGGTTGTTGAATTTGTTGGTGTTTCTCAATCTTGAGTTTTTTGTTGAATTTGTTGGTGTTTTTCAATGTTGAGGTTGTTGTTGAGTTTGTTGGTGTTTTTCAATGTTGAGGTTGTTGTTGTTTTTCAATGTTGAGGTTGTTGTTGAATTTGTTGGTGTTTCTCAATGTTGCGTTTGTTGTTGTTTTTCAATGTTGAGGTTGTTGTTGAATTTGTTGGTGTTTTTCAATGTTGAAGTTGTTGTTGTTTTTCAATGTTGAGGTTGTTGTTGAATTTGTTGGTGTTTTACAATGTTGAGGTTCTTGTTGTTTTTCAATGTTGAGGTTGTTGTTGAATTTGTTGGTGCTTTTCAATGTTGAGGTTGTTGTTGAATTTGTTGGTGTTTTTCAATGTTGAGGTTGTTGTTGTTTTTCAATGTTGAGGTTGTTGTTGAATTTGTTGGTGTTTTTCAATGTTGAGTTTGTTGTTGATTTTGTTGGTGTTTTTCAATGTTGAGGTTGTTGTTGAATTTGTTGGTGTTTTTCAATGTTGAGGATGTTGTTGAATTTGTTGGTGTTTTTCAATGTTGCGGTTGTTGGTGTTTTTCAATGTTGAGGTTGCTGTTGAATTTATTGGTGTTTTTCAATGTTCAGATTGGTGTTGTTTTTCAATGTTGAGGTTGTTGTTGAATTTGTTGGTGTTTTTCAATGTTGAGGTTGTTGTTGTTTTTTAATGTTGAGGTGGTTGTTGAATTTGTTGGTGTTTTTGAATGTTGAGGTTGTTGTTGTTTTTCAATGTTGAGGTAGTTGTTGAATTTGTTGGTGTTTTTCAATGTCGAGGTTGTTGTTGAATTTGTTGGTGTTTTTCAATGTTGAAGTTGTTGTTGAATTTGTTGGTGTTTTTCAATGTTGAGGTTGTGGTTGTTTTTCAATGTTGAGGTTGTTGTTGAATTTGTTGGTGTTTTTCAATGTTGAGGTTGTTGTTGTTTTTCAATGCTGAGGTTGTTGTTGAATTTGTTGGTGTTTTTCAATGTTGAGGTTGTTGTTGAATTTGTTGGTGTTTTTCAATGTTGAGGTTGTTGTTGTTTTTCAATGTTGAGGTTGTTGTTGAATTTGTTGGTGTTTTTCAATGTTGAGGTTGTTGTTGTTTTTCAATGTTGAGGTTGTTGTTGAATTTGTTGGTGTTTTTCAATGCTGAGGATGTTGTTGAATTTGTTGGTGTTTTTCAATGTTGAGGTTGTTGTTGTTTTTCAATGTTGAGGTTATTGTTGAATTTGTTGGTGTTTTTCAATGTTGAGGTTGTTGTTGTTTTTCAATGTTGAGGTTGTTGTTGAATTTGTTGGTGTTTTTCAATGTTGAGTTTGTTGTTGTTTTTCAATGTTGAGGTTGTTGTTGAATTTGTTGGTGTTTTTCAATGTTGAGGTTGTTGTTGTTTTTCAATGTTGAGGTTGTTGTTGAATTTGTTGGTGTTTTTCAATGTTGAGGTTGTTGTTGTTTTTCAATGTTGAGGTTGTTGTTGAATTTGTTGGTGTTTTTCAATGTTGAGGTTGTTGTTGAATTTGTTGGTGTTTTTCAATGTTGAGGTTGTTGTTGTTTTTCAATGTTGAGGTTGTTGAATTTGTTGGTGTTTCTCAATCTTGAGTTTTTTGTTGAATTTGTTGGTGTTTTTCAATGTTGAGGTTGTTGTTGAATTTGTTGGTGTTTTCAAATGTTGAGGTTGTTGTTGAATTTGTTGGTGTTTTTCAATGTTGAGGTTGTTGTTGTTTTTTAATGTTGAGGTTGTTGTTGAATTTGTTGGTGTTTATCAATGTTGAGGTTGTTGTTGTTTTTCAATGTTGAGGTTGTTGTTGAATTTGTTGGTGTTTTTCAATTTCGAGGTTGTTGTTGAATTTATTGTTGTTTTTCAATGTTGAAGTTGTTGTTGAATTTGTTGGTGTTTTTCAATGTTGAGGTTGTGGTTGTTTTTCAATGTTGAGGTTGTTGTTGAATTTGTTGGTGTTTTTCAATGTTGAGGTTGTTGTTGTTTTTCAATGCTGAGGTTGTTGTTGAATTTGTTGGTGTTTTTCAATGTTGAGGTTGTTGTTGAATTTGTTGGTTTTTTTCAATGTTGAGGTTGTTGTTGTTTTTCAATGTTGAGGTTGTTGTTGAATTTGTTGGTGTTTTTCAATGTTGAGTTTGTTGTTGATTTTGTTGGTGTTTTTCAATGTTGAGGTTGTTGTTGAATTTGTTGGTGTTTTTCAATGTTGAGGATGTTGTTGAATTTGTTGGTGTTTTTCAATGTTGCGGTTGTTGGTGTTTTTCAATGTTGAGGTTGCTGTTGAATTTATTGGTGTTTTTCAATGTTCAGATTGGTGTTGTTTTTCAATGTTGAGGTTGTTGTTGAATTTGTTGGTGTTTTTAAATGTTGAGGTTGTTGTTGAATTTGTTGGTGTTTTTCAATGTTGAGGTTGTTGTTGTTTTTTAATGTTGAGGTTGTTGTTGAATTTGTTGGTGTTTTTGAATGTTGAGGTTGTTGTTGTTTTTCAATGTTGAGGTAGTTGTTGAATTTGTTGGTGTTTTTCAATTTCGAGGTTGTTGTTGAATTTGTTGGTGTTTTTCAATGTTGAAGTTGTTGTTGAATTTGTTGGTGTTTTTCAATGTTGAGGTTGTGGTTGTTTTTCAATGTTGAGGTTGTTGTTGAATTTGTTGGTGTTTTTCAATGTTGAGGTTGTTGTTGTTTTTCAATGCTGAGGTTGTTGTTGAATTTGTTGGTGTTTTTCAATGTTGAGGTTGTTGTTGAATTTGTTGGTGTTTTTCAATGTTGAGGTTGTTGTTGTTTTTCAATGTTGAGGTTGTAGTTGAATTTGTTGGTGTTTTTCAATGTTGAGGTTGTTGTTGTTTTTTAATGTTGAGGTTGTTGTTGAATTTGTTGGTGTTTTTCAATGTTGAGGATGTTGTTGAATTTGTTGGTGTTTTTCAATGTTGAGGTTGTTGTTGTTTTTCAATGTTGAGGTTATTGTTGAATTTGTTGGTGTTTTTCAATGTTGAGGTTGTTGTTGTTTTTCAATGTTGAGGTTGTTGTTGAATTTGTTGGTGTTTTTCAATGTTGAGTTTGTTGTTGTTTTTCAATGTTGAGGTTGTTGTTGAATTTGTTGGTGTTTTTCAATGTTGAGGTTGTTGTTGCTTTTCAATGTTGAGGTTGTTGTTGAATTTGTTGGTGTTTTTCAATGTTGAGGTTGTTGTTGTTTTTCAATGTTGAGGTTGTTGTTGAATTTGTTGGTGTTTTTCAATGTTGAGGTTGTTGTTGAATTTGTTGGTGTTTTTCAATGTTGAGGTTGTTGTTGTTTTTCAATGTTGAGGTTGTTGAATTTGTTGGTGTTTCTCAATCTTGCGTTTTTTGTTGAATTTGTTGGTGTTTTTCAATGTTGAGGTTGTTGTTGAATTTGTTGGTGTTTTTAAATGTTGAGGTTGTTGTTGAATTTGTAGGTTTTTTTCAATGTTGAGGTTGTTGTTGTTTTTTAATGTTGAGGTTGTTGTTGAATTTGTTGGTGTTTATCAATGTTGAGGTTGTTGTTGTTTTTCAATGTTGAGGTTGTTGTTGAATTTGTTGGTGTTTTTCAATTTCGAGGTTGTTGTTGTATTTGTTGTTGTTTTTCAATGTTGAAGTTGTTGTTGAATTTGTTGGTGTTTTTCAATGTTGAGGTTTTGGTTGTTTTTCAATGTTGAGGTTGTTGTTGAATTTGTTGGTGTTTTTCAATGTTGAGGTTGTTGTTGTTTTTCAATGCTGAGGTTGTTGTTGAATTTGTTGGTGTTTTTCAATGTTGAGGTTGTTGTTGAATTTGTTGGTGTTTTTCAATGTTGAGGTTGTTGTTGAATTTGTTGGTGTTTTTCAATGTTGAGGTTGTTGTTGTTTTTCAATGTTGAGGTTGTTGTTGAATTTGTTGGTGTTTTACAATGTTGAGGATGTTGTTGAATTTGTTGGTGTTTTTCAATGTTGAGGTTGTTGTTGTTTTTCAATGTTGAGGTTATTGTTGAATTTGTTGGTGTTTTTCAACGTTGAGGTTGTTGTTGTTTTTCAATGTTGAGGTTGTTGTTGAATTTGTTGGTGTTTTTCAATGTTGAGTTTGTTGTTGTTTTTCAATGTTGAGGTTGTTGTTGAATTTGTTGGTGTTTTTCAATGTTGAGGTTGTTGTTGTTTTTCAATGTTGAGGTTGTTGTTGAATTTGTTGGTGTTTTTCAATGTTGAGGTTGTTTTTGTTTTTCAATGTTGAGGTTGTTGTTGAATTTGTTGGTGTTTTTCAATGTTGAGGTTGTTGTTGAATTTGTTGGTGTTTTTCAATGTTGAGGTTGTTGTTGTTTTTCAATGTTGAGGTTGTTGAATTTGTTGGTGTTTCTCAATCTTGAGTTTTTTGTTGAATTTGTTGGTGTTTTTCAATGTTGAGGTTGTTGTTGAGTTTGTTGGTGTTTTTCAATGTTGAGGTTGTTGTTGAATTTGTTGGTGTTTTTCAATGTTGAGGTTGTTGTTGAATTTGTTGGTGTTTTTCAATGTTGAGGTTGTTGTTGAATTTGTTGGTGTTTTTCAATGTTGAGGTTGTTGTTGTTTTTCAATGTTGAGGTTGTTGTTGAATTTGTTGGTGTTTTTCAATGTTGAGGTTGTTGGTGTTTTTCAATGTTGAGGTTGTTGTTGAATTTGTTGGTGTTTTTCAATGTTGAGTTTGTTGTTGAGTTCGTTGGTGTTTTTCAATGTTGAGGTTGTTGTTGAATTTGTTGGTGTTTTTAAATGTTGAGGATGTTGTTGAATTTGTTGGTGTTTTTCAATGTTGAGGTTGTTGTTGTTTTTAAATGTTGCGGTTGTTGTTGTATTTGTTGGTGTTTTCAATTTTGAGGATGTTGTTGTTTTTCAATGTTGAGGTTGTTGTTGAATTTGTTGGTGTTTTTCCATGATGAGGTTGTTGTTGTTTTTCAATTTTGAGGTTGTTGTTGAATTTGTTGGTGTTTTTCAATTTCGGGGTTGTTGTTGAATTTGTTGGTGTTTTTCAATGTTGAATTTTTTGTTGAATTTGTTGGTGTTTTTCAATGTTGAGGTTGTTGTTTTTCAATGTTGATGTTGTTGTTGAATTTGTTGGAGTTTTTAAATGTTGAGGTTGCTGTTGAATTTGTTGGTGTTTTCAATGTTGAAGTTGTTGTTGAATTTGTTGGTGTTTTTAAATGTTGAGGTTGTTGTTGAATTTGCTGGTGTTTTGCAATGTTGAGGAATGTTGTTGTTTTTCAAAGTTGAGGTTGTTGTTGAATTTGTTGCTGTTTTTCAATGTTGAGGTTGTTGTTGTTTTTCAATGTTGAGGTTGTTGTTGTATTTGTTGGTGTTTTTCAATTTCGAGGTTGTTGTTGAATTTGTTGGTGTTTTTCAATGTTGAAGTTGTTGTTGAATTTGTTGGTGTTTTTCAATGTTGAGGTTGTTGTTGTTTTTCAATGTTGAGGTTGTTGTTGAATTTGTTGGTGTTTTTCAATTTTGAAGTTGTTGTTGTTTTTCAATGCTGAGGTTGTTGTTGAATTTGTTGGTGTGTTTCAATGTTGAGGTTGTTGTTGAATTTGTTGGTGTTTTTCAATGTTGAGGTTGTTGTTGTTTTTCAATGTTGAGGTTGTTGTTGAATTTGTTGGTGTTTTTCAATGTGCGTTTGTTGTTGTTTTTCAATGTTGAGGTTGTTGTTGAATTTGTTGGTGTTTTTCAATGTTGAAGTTGTTGTTGTTTTTCAATGTTGAGGTTGTTGTTGAATTTGTTGGTGCTTTACAATGTTGAGGTTGTTGTTGTTTTTCAATGTTGAGGTTGTTGTTGAATTTGTTGGTGCTTTTCAATGTTGAGGTTGTTGTTGAATTTGTTGGTGTTTTTCAATGTTGAGGTTGTTGTTGTTTTTCAATGTTGAGGTTGTTGTTGAGTTTGTTGGTGTTTTTCAATGTCGAGGTTGTTGTTGAATTTGTTGGTGTTTTTCAATGTTGAAATTTTTGTTGAATTTGTTGGTGTTTTTCAATGTTTAGGTTGTTGTTGTTTTTCAATGTTGAGGTTGTTGTTGAATTTGTTGGTGTTTTTCAATGTTGAGGTTGTTGTTGTTTTTCAATGCTGAGGTTGTTGTTGAATTTGTTGCTGTTTTTCAATGTTGAGGTTGTTGTTGAATTTGTTGGTGTTTTTCAATGTTGAGGTTGTTGTTGTTTTTCAATGTTGAGGTTGTTGTTGAATTTGTTGGTGTTTTTCAATGTTGAGGTTGTTGTTGTTTTTCAATGTTGAGGTTGTTGTTGAATTTGTTGGTGTTTTTCAATGTTGAAGTTGTTGTTGAATTTGTTGGTGTTTTTCAATGTGAGGTTGTTGTTGTTTTTCAATGTTGTGGTTGTTGTTGAATTTGTTGGTGTTTTTCAATGTTGAGTTTGTTGTTGTTTTTCAATGTTGAGGTTGTTGTTGAATATGTTGGTGTTTTTCAATGTTGAGGTTGTTGTTGTTTTTCAATGTTGAGGTTGTTGTTGAATTTGTTGGTGTTTTTCAATGTTGAGGTTGTTGGTGTTTTTCAATGTTGAGGTTGTTGTTGAACTTGTTGGTGTTTTTCAATGTTGAGGTTGTTGTTGAGTTCGTTGGTGTTTTTCAATGTTGAGGTTGTTGTTGAATTTGTTGGTGTTTTTAAATGTTGAGGTTGTTGTTGAATTTGTTGGTGTTTTTCAATGTTGAGGTTGTTGTTGTTTTTAAATGTTGCGGTTGTTGTTGAATTTGTTGGTGTTTTCAATTTTGAGGATGTTGTTGTTTTTCAATGTTGAGGTTGTTGTTGAATTTGTTGGTCTTTTTCCATGATGAGGTTGTTGTTGTTTTTCAATTTTGAGGTTGTTGTTGAATTTGTTGGTGTTTTTCAATTTCGGGGTTGTTGTTGAATTTGTTGGTGTTTTTCAATGTTGAATTTTTTGTTGAATTTGTTGGTGTTTTTCAATGTTGATGTTGTTGTTGAATTTGTTGGAGTTTTTAAATGTTGAGGTTGCTGTTGAATTTGTTGGTGTTTTCAATGTTGAGGTTGTTGTTGAATTTGTTGGTGTTTTTAAATGTTGAGGTTGTTGTTGAATTTGCTGGTGTTTTGCATTGTTGAGGTTGTTGTTGTTTTTCAAAGTTGAGGTTGTTGTTGAATTTGTTGCTGTTTTTAAATGTTGAGGTTGTTGTTGTTTTTCAATGTTGAGGTTGTTGTTGTATTTGTTGGTGTTTTTCAATTTCGAGGTTGTTGTTGAATTTGTTGGTGTTTTTCAATGTTGAAGTTGTTGTTGAATTTGTTGGTGTTTTTCAATGTTGAGGTTGTTGTTGTTTTTCAATGTTGAGGTTGTTGTTGAATTTGTTGGTGTTTTTCAATTTTGAAGTTGTTGTTGTTTTTCAATGCTGAGGTTGTTGTTGAATTTGTTGGTGTTTTTCAATGTTGAGGTTGTTGTTGAATTTGTTGGTGTTTTTCAATGTTGAGGTTGTTGGTGTTTTTCAATGTTGAGGTTGTTGTTGAATTTGTTGGTGTTTTTCAATGTTTAGGTTGTTGTTGTTTTTCAATGTTGAGGTTGCTGTTGAATTTGTTGGTGTTTTTCAATGTTGAGGTTGTTGTTGAATTTGTTGGTGTTTTTCAATGTTGAGGTTGTTGTTGTTTTTCAATGTTGAGGTTGTTGTTGAATTTGTTGGTGTTTTTCAATGTTGCGTTTGTTGTTGTTTTTCAATGTTGAGGTTGTTGTTGAATTTGTTGGTGTTTTTCAATGTTGAAGTTGTTGTTTTTCAATGTTGAGGTTGTTGTTGAATTTGTTGGTGTTTTACAATGTTGAGGTTGTTGTTGTTTTTCAATGTTGAGGTTGTTGTTGAATTTGTTGGTGCTTTTCAGTGTTGAGGTTGTTGTTGAATTTGTTGGTGTTTTTCAATGTTGAGGTTGTTGTTGTTTTTCAATGTTGAGGTTGTTGTTGAATTTGTTGGTGTTTTTCAATGTTGAGTTTGTTGTTGATTTTGTTGGTGTTTTTCAATGTTGAGGTTGTTGTTGAATTTGTTGGTGTTTTTCAATGTTGAGGATGTTGTTGAATTTGTTGGTGTTTTTCAATGTTGCGGTTGTTGGTGTTTTTCAATGTTGAGGTTGCTGTTGAATTTATTGGTGTTTTTCAATGTTCAGATTGGTGTTGTTTTTCAATGTTGAGGTTGTTGTTGAATTTGTTGGTGTTTTTAAATGTTGAGGTTGTTGTTGAATTTGTTGGTGTTTTTCAATGTTGAGGTTCTTGTTGTTTTTTAATGTTGAGGTTGTTGTTGAATTTGTTGGTGTTTTTCAATGTTGAGGTTGTTGTTGTTTTTCAATGTTGAGGTTGTTGTTGAATTTGTTGGTGTTTTTCAATTTCGAGGTTGTTGTTGAATTTGTTGGTGTTTTTCCATGTTGAAGTTGTTGTTGAATTTGTTGGTGTTTTTCAATGTTGAGGTTGTGGTTGTTTTTCAATGTTGAGGTTGTTGTTGAATTTGTTGGTGTTTTTCAATGTTGAGGTTGTTGTTGTTTTTCAATGCTGAGGTTGTTGTTGAATTTGTTGGTGTTTTTCAATGTTGAGGTTGTTGTTGAATTTGTTGGTGTTTTTCAATGTTGAGGTTGTTGGTGTTTTTCAATGTTGAGGTTGTTGTTGAATTTGTTGGTGTTTTTCAATGTTGAGGTTGTTGTTGTTTTTCAATTTTGAGGTTGTTGTTGAATTTGTTGGTGTTTTTCAATGTTGAGGATGTTGTTGAATTTGTTGGTGTTTTTCAATGTTGAGGTTGTTGTTGTTTTTCAATGTTGAGGTTATTGTTGAATTTGTTGGTGTTTTTCAATGTTGAGGTTGTTGTTGTTTTTCAATGTTGAGGTTGTTGTTGAATTTGTTGGTGTTTTTCAATGTTGAGTTTGTTGTTCTTTTTCAATGTTGAGGTTGTTGTTGAATTTGTTGGTGTTTTTCAAAGTTGAGGTTGTTGTTGTTTTTCAATGTTGAGGTTGTTGTTGAATTTGTTGGTGTTTTTCAATTTTGAGGTTGTTGTTGTTTTTCAATGTTGAGGTTGTTGTTGAATTTGTTGGTGTTTTTCAATGCTGAGGTTGTTGTTGAATTTGTTGGTGTTTTTAAATGTTGAGGTTGTTGTTGTTCTTCAATGTTGAGGTTGTTGAATTTGTTGGTGTTTCTCAATCTTGTGTTTTTTGTTGAATTTGTTGGTGTTTTTCAATGTTGAGGTTGTTGTTGAATTTGTTGGTGTTTTTCAATGTTGAGGTTGTTGTTGAGTTTGTTGGTGTTTTTCAATGTTGAGGTTGTTGTTGAATTTGTTGGTGTTTTTCAATGTTGAGGTTGTTGTTGAATTTGTTGTTGTTTTTCAATGTTGAGGTTGTTGTTGTTTTTCAATGCTGAGGTTGTTGTTGAATTTGTTGGTGTTTTTCAATGTTGAGGTTGTTGTTGAATTTGTTGGTGTTTTTCAATGTTGAGGTTGTTGTTGTTTTTGAATGTTGAGGTTGTTGTTGAATGTGTTGGTGTTTTTCAATGTTGAGGTTGTTGTTGTTTTTCAATGTTGAGGTTGTTGTTGAATTTGTTGGTGTTTTTCAATGTTGAGGATGTTGTTGAATTTGTTGGTGTTTTTCAATGTTGAGTTTGCTGTTGTTTTTCAATGTTGAGGTTGTTGTTGAGTTTGTTGGTGTTTTTCAATGTCGAGGTTGTTGTTGAATTTGTTGGTGTTTTTCAATGTTGAAATTTTTGTTGAATTTGTTGGTGTTTTTCAATGTTTAGGTTGTTGTTGTTTTTCAATGTTGAGGTTGTTGTTGAATTTGTTGGTGTTTTTCAATGTTGAGGTTGTTGTTGTTTTTCAATGCTGAGGTTGTTGTTGAATTTGTTGCTGTTTTTCAATGTTGAGGTTGTTGTTGAATTTGTTGGTGTTTTTCAATGTTGAGGTTGTTGTTGTTTTTCAATGTTGAGGTTGTTGTTGAATTTGTTGGTGTTTTTCAATGTTGAGGTTGTTGTTGTTTTTCAATGTTGAGGTTGTTGTTGAATTTGTTGGTGTTTTTCAATGTTGAAGTTGTTGTTGAATTTGTTGGTGTTTTTCAATGTGAGGTTGTTGTTGTTTTTCAATGTTGTGGTTGTTGTTGAATTTGTTGGTGTTTTTCAATGTTGAGTTTGTTGTTGTTTTTCAATGTTGAGGTTGTTGTTGAATATGTTGGTGTTTTTCAATGTTGAGGTTGTTGTTGTTTTTCAATGTTGAGGTTGTTGTTGAATTTGTTGGTGTTTTTCAATGTTGAGGTTGTTGGTGTTTTTCAATGTTGAGGTTGTTGTTGAACTTGTTGGTGTTTTTCAATGTTGAGGTTGTTGTTGAGTTCGTTGGTGTTTTTCAATGTTGAGGTTGTTGTTGAATTTGTTGGTGTTTTTAAATGTTGAGGTTGTTGTTGAATTTGTTGGTGTTTTTCAATGTTGAGGTTGTTGTTGTTTTTAAATGTTGCGGTTGTTGTTGAATTTGTTGGTGTTTTCAATTTTGAGGATGTTGTTGTTTTTCAATGTTGAGGTTGTTGTTGAATTTGTTGGTCTTTTTCCATGATGAGGTTGTTGTTGTTTTTCAATTTTGAGGTTGTTGTTGAATTTGTTGGTGTTTTTCAATTTCGGGGTTGTTGTTGAATTTGTTGGTGTTTTTCAATGTTGAATTTTTTGTTGAATTTGTTGGTGTTTTTCAATGTTGATGTTGTTGTTGAATTTGTTGGAGTTTTTAAATGTTGAGGTTGCTGTTGAATTTGTTGGTGTTTTCAATGTTGAGGTTGTTGTTGAATTTGTTGGTGTTTTTAAATGTTGAGGTTGTTGTTGAATTTGCTGGTGTTTTGCATTGTTGAGGTTGTTGTTGTTTTTCAAAGTTGAGGTTGTTGTTGAATTTGTTGCTGTTTTTAAATGTTGAGGTTGTTGTTGTTTTTCAATGTTGAGGTTGTTGTTGTATTTGTTGGTGTTTTTCAATTTCGAGGTTGTTGTTGAATTTGTTGGTGTTTTTCAATGTTGAAGTTGTTGTTGAATTTGTTGGTGTTTTTCAATGTTGAGGTTGTTGTTGTTTTTCAATGTTGAGGTTGTTGTTGAATTTGTTGGTGTTTTTCAATTTTGAAGTTGTTGTTGTTTTTCAATGCTGAGGTTGTTGTTGAATTTGTTGGTGTTTTTCAATGTTGAGGTTGTTGTTGAATTTGTTGGTGTTTTTCAATGTTGAGGTTGTTGGTGTTTTTCAATGTTGAGGTTGTTGTTGAATTTGTTGGTGTTTTTCAATGTTTAGGTTGTTGTTGTTTTTCAATGTTGAGGTTGCTGTTGAATTTGTTGGTGTTTTTCAATGTTGAGGTTGTTGTTGAATTTGTTGGTGTTTTTCAATGTTGAGGTTGTTGTTGTTTTTCAATGTTGAGGTTGTTGTTGAATTTGTTGGTGTTTTTCAATGTTGCGTTTGTTGTTGTTTTTCAATGTTGAGGTTGTTGTTGAGTTTGTTGGTGTTTTTCAATGTTGAAGTTGTTGTTTTTCAATGTTGAGGTTGTTGTTGAATTTGTTGGTGTTTTACAATGTTGAGGTTGTTGTTGTTTTTCAATGTTGAGGTTGTTGTTGAATTTGTTGGTGCTTTTCAGTGTTGAGGTTGTTGTTGAATTTGTTGGTGTTTTTCAATGTTGAGGTTGTTGTTGTTTTTCAATGTTGAGGTTGTTGTTGAATTTGTTGGTGTTTTTCAATGTTGAGTTTGTTGTTGATTTTGTTGGTGTTTTTCAATGTTGAGGTTGTTGTTGAATTTGTTGGTGTTTTTCAATGTTGAGGATGTTGTTGAATTTGTTGGTGTTTTTCAATGTTGCGGTTGTTGGTGTTTTTCAATGTTGAGGTTGCTGTTGAATTTATTGGTGTTTTTCAATGTTCAGATTGGTGTTGTTTTTCAATGTTGAGGTTGTTGTTGAATTTGTTGGTGTTTTTAAATGTTGAGGTTGTTGTTGAATTTGTTGGTGTTTTTCAATGTTGAGGTTCTTGTTGTTTTTTAATGTTGAGGTTGTTGTTGAATTTGTTGGTGTTTTTCAATGTTGAGGTTGTTGTTGTTTTTCAATGTTGAGGTTGTTGTTGAATTTGTTGGTGTTTTTCAATTTCGAGGTTGTTGTTGAATTTGTTGGTGTTTTTCCATGTTGAAGTTGTTGTTGAATTTGTTGGTGTTTTTCAATGTTGAGGTTGTGGTTGTTTTTCAATGTTGAGGTTGTTGTTGAATTTGTTGGTGTTTTTCAATGTTGAGGTTGTTGTTGTTTTTCAATGCTGAGGTTGTTGTTGAATTTGTTGGTGTTTTTCAATGTTGAGGTTGTTGTTGAATTTGTTGGTGTTTTTCAATGTTGAGGTTGTTGGTGTTTTTCAATGTTGAGGTTGTTGTTGAATTTGTTGGTGTTTTTCAATGTTGAGGTTGTTGTTGTTTTTCAATTTTGAGGTTGTTGTTGAATTTGTTGGTGTTTTTCAATGTTGAGGATGTTGTTGAATTTGTTGGTGTTTTTCAATGTTGAGGTTGTTGTTGTTTTTCAATGTTGAGGTTATTGTTGAATTTGTTGGTGTTTTTCAATGTTGAGGTTGTTGTTGTTTTTCAATGTTGAGGTTGTTGTTGAATTTGTTGGTGTTTTTCAATGTTGAGTTTGTTGTTCTTTTTCAATGTTGAGGTTGTTGTTGAATTTGTTGGTGTTTTTCAAAGTTGAGGTTGTTGTTGTTTTTCAATGTTGAGGTTGTTGTTGAATTTGTTGGTGTTTTTCAATTTTGAGGTTGTTGTTGTTTTTCAATGTTGAGGTTGTTGCTGAATTTGTTGGTGTTTTTCAATGCTGAGGTTGTTGTTGAATTTGTTGGTGTTTTTAAATGTTGAGGTTGTTGTTGTTCTTCAATGTTGAGGCTGTTGAATTTGTTGGTGTTTCTCAATCTTGTGTTTTTTGTTGAATTTGTTGGTGTTTTTCAATGTTGAGGTTGTTGTTGAATTTGTTGGTGTTTTTCAATGTTGAGGTTGTTGTTGAGTTTGTTGGTGTTTTTCAATGTTGAGGTTGTTGTTGAATTTGTTGGTGTTTTTCAATGTTGAGGTTGTTGTTGAATTTGTTGGTGTTTTTCAATGTTGAGGTTATTGTTGTTTTTCAATGTTGAGGTTGTTGAATTTGTTGGTGTTTCTCAATCTTGAGTTTTTTTTTTGAATTTGTTGGTGTTTTTCAATGTTGAGGTTGTGGTTGAATTTGTTGGTGTTTTTTCAATTTTGAGGTTGTTGGTGTTTTTCAATGTTGAGGTTGTTGTTGAATTTGATGGTGTTTTTCAATGTTGAAGTTGTTGTTGAATTTGTTGGTGTTTTTCAATTTCGAGGTTGTTGTTGAATTTGTAGGTGTTTTTCAATGTTGAAGTTTTTGTTGAATTTGTTGGTGTTTTTCAATGTTGAGGTTGTTGTTGTTTTTCAATGTTGAGGTTGTTGTTGAATTTGTTGGTGTTTTTCAATGTTGAGGTTGTTGTTGTTTTTCAATGCTGAGGTTGTTGTTGAATTTGTTGGTGTTTTTCAATGTTGAGGTTGTTGTTGAATTTGTTGGTGTTTTTCAAAGTTGAGGTTGTTGTTGTTTTTCAATGTTGAGGTTGTTGTTGAATTTGTTGGTGTTTTTCAATGTTGAGGTTGTTGATGTTTTTCAATCTTGAGGTTGTTGTTGAATTTGTTGGTGTTTTTCAATGTTGAGGTTTTTGTTGAGTTTGTTGGAGTTTTTCAATGTTGAGGTTGTTGTTGAATTTGTTGGTGTTTTTCAATGTTGAGGTTGTTGTTCAATTTGTTGGTGTTTTTCAATGTTGAGGTTGTTGTTGTTTTTCAATGTTGGGGTTGTTGTTGAATTTGTTGGTGTTTTCAATTTTGCGGATGTTGTTGGTTTTCAATGTTGACGTTGTTGTTGAATTTGTTGGTGTTTTTCCATGATGAGGTTGTTGTTGTTTTTCAATTTTGAGGTTGTTGTTGAATTAGTTGGTGTTTTTCAATTTCGGGGTTGTTGTTGAATTTGTTGGTGTTTTTCAATGTTGAATTTTTTGTTGAATTTGCTGGTGTTTTTCAATGTTGAGGTTGTTGTTTTTCAATGTTGAGGTTGTTGTTGAATTTGTTGGCGTTTTTAAATGTTGAGGTTGTTGTTGAATTTGTTGGTGTTTTCAATGTTGAGGTTGTTGTTGAATTTGTTGGTGTTTTTAAATGTTGAGGTTGTTGTTCAATTTGCTGGTGTTTTGAAATGTTGAGGTTGTTGTTGTTTTTCAAAGTTGAGGTTGTTGTTGAATTTGTTGCTGTTTTTCAATGTTGAGGTTGTTGTTGTTTTTCAATGTTGAGGTTGTTGTTGTATTTGTTGGTGTTTTTCAATTTCGAGGTTGTTGTTGAATTTGTTGGTGTTTTTCAATGTTGAAGTTGTTGTTGAATTTGTTGGTGTTTTTCAATGTTGAGGTTGTTGTTGTTTTTCAATGTTGAGGTTGTTGTTGAATTTGTTGGTGTTTTTCAATTTTGAGGTTATTGTAGTTTTTCAATGCTGAGGTTGTTGTTGAATTTGTTGGTGTTTTTCAATGTTGAGGTTGTTGTTGAATTTTTTGGTGTTTTTCAATGTTGAGGTTGTTGTTGAATTTGTTGGTGTTTTTCAATGTTGAGGTTCTTGTTGTTTTTAAATGTTGGGGTTGTTGTTGAATTTGTTGGTGTTTTCAATTTTGAGGATGTTGTTGGTTTTCAATGTTGAGGTTGTTGTTGAATTTGTTGGTGTTTTTCCATGATGAGGTTGTTGTTGTTTTTCAATTTTGAGGTTGTTGTTGAATTTGTTGGTGTTTTTCAATTTCGGGGTTGTTGTTGAATTTGTTGGTGTTTTTAAATGTTGAATTTTTTGATGAATTTGCTGGTGTTTTTCAATGTTGAGGTTGTTGTTTTTCAATGTTGAGGTTGTTGTTGAATTTGTTGGCGTTTTTAAATGTTGAGGTTGTTGTTGAATTTGTTGGTGTTTTCAATGTTGAGGTTGTTGTTGAATTTGTTGGTGTTTTTAAATGTTGAGGTTGTTGTTGAATTTGCTGGTGTTTTGCAATGTTGAGGTTGTTGTTGAATTTGTTGCTGTTTTTCAATGTTAAGGTTGTTGTTGTTTTTCAATGTTGAGGTTGTTGTTGTATTTGTTGGTGTTTTTCAATTTCGAGGTTGTTGTTGAATTTGTTGGTGTTTTTCAATGTTGAAGTTGTTGTTGAATTTGTTGGTGTTTTTCAATGTTGAGGTTGTTGTTGTTTTTCAATGTTGAGGTTGTTGTTGTTTTTCAATGTTGAGGTTGTTGAATTTGTTGGTGTTTTTCAATTTTGAGGTTGTTGTTGTTTTTCAATGCTGAGGTTGTTGTTGAATTTGTTGGTGTTTTTCAATGTTGAGGTTGTTGTTGAATTTGTTGGTGTTTTTCAATGTTGAGGTTGTTGTTGTTTTTCAATGTTGACGTTGTTGTTGAATTTGTTGGTGTTTTTCAATGTTTAGGTTGTTGTTGTTTTTCAATGTTGAGGTTGTTGTTGAATTTGTTGGTGTTTTTCAATGTTGAGGTTGTTGTTGAATTTGTTGGTGTTTTTCAATGTTGAGGTTGTTGTTGTTTTTCAATGTTGAGGTTGTTGTTGAATTTGTTGGTGCTTTTCAATGTTGCGTTTGTTGTTGTTTTTCAATGTTGAGGTTGTTGTTGAATTTGTTGGTGTTTTTCAATTTTGAGGTTGTTGTTGTTTTTCAATGCTGAGGTTGTTGTTGAATTTGTTGGTGTTTTTCAATGTTGAGGTTGTTGTTGAATTTGTTGGTGTTTTTCAATGTTGAGGTTGTTGTTGAATTTGTTGGTGTTTTTCAATGTTGAGGTTGTTGTTGTTTTTAAATGTTGGGGTTGTTGTTGAATTTTTTGGTGTTTTCAATTTTGAGGATGTTGTTGGTTTTCAATGTTGAGGTTGTTGTTGAATTTGTTGGTGTTTTTTCATGATGAGGTTGTTGTTGTTTTTCAATTTTGAGGTTGTTGTTGAATTTGCTGGTGTTTTTCAATTTCGGGGTTGTTGTTGAATTTGCTGGTGTTTTTAAATGTTGAATTTTTTGATGAATTTGCTGGTGTTTTTCAATGTTGAGGTTGTTGTTGAATTTGTTGGTGTTTTTCAATGTTGAGGTTGTGGTTGTTTTTCAATGTTGAGGTTGTTGTTGAATTTGTTGGTGTTTTTCAATGTTGAGTTTGTTGTTGATTTTGCTGGTGTTTTTCAATGTTGAGGTTGTTGTTGAATTTGTTGGTGTTTTTCAATGTTGAGGTTGTTGTTGAATTTGTTGGTGTTTTTCAATGTTGCGGTTGTTGGTCTTTTTCAATGTTGAGGTTGCTGTTGAATTTGTTGGTGTTTTTCAATGTTCAGATTGTTGTTGTTTTTCAATGTTGAGGTTGTTGTTGAATTTGTTGGTGTTTTTAAATGTTGAGGTTGTTGTTGAATTTGTTGGTGTTTTTCAATGTTGAGGTTGTTGTTGTTTTTTAATGTTGAGGTTGTTGTTGAATTTGTTGGTGTTTTTCAATGTTGAGGTTGTTGTTGTTTTTCAATGTTGAGGTTGTTGTTGAATTTGTTGGTGTTTTTCAATTTCGAGGTTGTTGTTTAATTTGTTGGTGTTTTTCAATGTTGAAGTTGTTGTTGAATTTGTTGGTGTTTTTCAATGTTGAGGTTTTGGTTGTTTTTCAATGTTGAGGTTGTTGTTGAATTTGTTGGTGTTTTTCAATGTTGAGGTAGTTGTTGTTTTTCAATGCTGAGGTTGTTGTTGAATTTGTTGGTGTTTTTCAATGTTGAGGTTGTTGTTGAATTTGTTGGTGTTTTTCAATGTTCAGGTTGTTGTTGTTTTTCAATGTTGAGGTTGTTGTTGAATTTGTTGGTGTTTTTCAATGTTGAGGTTGTTGTTGAATTTGTTGGTGTTTTTCAATGTTGAGGTTGTTGTTGGTTTTCAATGTTGACGTTGTTGTTGAGTTTGTTGGTGTTTTTCAATGTTGAGGTTGTTGTTGAATTTGTTGGTGTTTTTCAATGTTGAGCTTGTTGTTGAATTTGTTGGTGTTTTTCAATGTTGAGGTTGTTGTTGAATTTGTTGGTGTTTTCAATTTTGAGGATTTTGTTGTTTTTCAATGTTGAGGTTGTTGTTGAATTTGTTGGTGTTTCTCCATGATGTGGTTGTTGTTGTTTTTCAAAGTTGAGGTTGTTGTTGAATTTGTTGGTGTTTTTCAATTTCGGGGTTGTTGTTGAATTTGTTGGTGTTTTTCAAAGTTGAGGTTGTTGTTGTTTTTCAATGTTGAGGTTGTTGTTGAATTTGTTGGTGTTTTTCAATTTTGAGGTTGTTGTTGTTTTTCAATGTTGAGGTTGTTGTTGAATTTGTTGGTGTTTTTCAATGCTGAGGTTGTTGTTGAATTTGTTGGTGTTTTTAAATGTTGAGGTTGTTGTTGTTCTTCAATGTTGAGGTTGTTGAATTTGTTGGTGTTTCTCAATCTTGTGTTTTTTGTTGAATTTGTTGGTGTTTTTCAATGTTGAGGTTGTTGTTGAATTTGTTGGTGTTTTTCAATGTTGAGGTTGTTGTTGAGTTTGTTGGTGTTTTTCAATGTTGAGGTTGTTGTTGAATTTGTTGGTGTTTTTCAATGTTGAGGTTGTTGTTGAATTTGTTGGTGTTTTTCAATGTTGAGGTTATTGTTGTTTTTCAATGTTGAGGTTGTTGAATTTGTTGGTGTTTCTCAATCTTGAGTTTTTTTTTTGAATTTGTTGGTGTTTTTCAATGTTGAGGTTGTGGTTGAATTTGTTGGTGTTTTTTCAATTTTGAGGTTGTTGGTGTTTTTCAATGTTGAGGTTGTTGTTGAATTTGATGGTGTTTTTCAATGTTGAAGTTGTTGTTGAATTTGTTGGTGTTTTTCAATTTCGAGGTTGTTGTTGAATTTGTAGGTGTTTTTCAATGTTGAAGTTTTTGTTGAATTTGTTGGTGTTTTTCAATGTTGAGGTTGTTGTTGTTTTTCAATGTTGAGGTTGTTGTTGAATTTGTTGGTGTTTTTCAATGTTGAGGTTGTTGTTGTTTTTCAATGCTGAGGTTGTTGTTGAATTTGTTGGTGTTTTTCAATGTTGAGGTTGTTGTTGAATTTGTTGGTGTTTTTCAAAGTTGAGGTTGTTGTTGTTTTTCAATGTTGAGGTTGTTGTTGAATTTGTTGGTGTTTTTCAATTTTGAGGTTATTGTAGTTTTTCAATGCTGAGGTTGTTGTTGAATTTGTTGGTGTTTTTCAATGTTGAGGTTGTTGTTGAATTTGTTGGTGTTTTTCAATGTTGAGGTTGTTGTTGAATTTGTTGGTGTTTTTCAATGTTGAGGTTCTTGTTGTTTTTAAATGTTGGGGTTGTTGTTGAATTTGTTGGTGTTTTCAATTTTGAGGATGTTGTTGGTTTTCAATGTTGAGGTTGTTGTTGAATTTGTTGGTGTTTTTCCATGATGAGGTTGTTGTTGTTTTTCAATTTTGAGGTTGTTGTTGAATTTGTTGGTGTTTTTCAATTTCGGGGTTGTTGTTGAATTTGTTGGTGTTTTTAAATGTTGAATTTTTTGATGAATTTGCTGGTGTTTTTCAATGTTGAGGTTGTTGTTTTTCAATGTTGAGGTTGTTGTTGAATTTGTTGGCGTTTTTAAATGTTGAGGTTGTTGTTGAATTTGTTGGTGTTTTCAATGTTGAGGTTGTTGTTGAATTTGTTGGTGTTTTTAAATGTTGAGGTTGTTGTTGAATTTGCTGGTGTTTTGCAATGTTGAGGTTGTTGTTGAATTTGTTGCTGTTTTTCAATGTTAAGGTTGTTGTTGTTTTTCAATGTTGAGGTTGTTGTTGTATTTGTTGGTGTTTTTCAATTTCGAGGTTGTTGTTGAATTTGTTGGTGTTTTTCAATGTTGAAGTTGTTGTTGAATTTGTTGGTGTTTTTCAATGTTGAGGTTGTTGTTGTTTTTCAATGTTGAGGTTGTTGTTGAATTTGTTGGTGTTTTTCAATGTTGAGGTTGTTGTTGTTTTTCAATGTTGAGGTTGTTGAATTTGTTGGTGTTTTTCAATTTTGAGGTTGTTGTTGTTTTTCAATGCTGAGGTTGTTGTTGAATTTGTTGGTGTTTTTCAATGTTGAGGTTGTTGTTGAATTTGTTGGTGTTTTTCAATGTTTAGGTTGTTGTTGTTTTTCAATGTTGACGTTGTTGTTGAATTTGTTGGTGTTTTTCAATGTTTAGGTTGTTGTTGTTTTTCAATGTTGAGGTTGTTGTTGAATTTGTTGGTGTTTTTCAATGTTGAGGTTGTTGTTGAATTTGTTGGTGTTTTTCAATGTTGAGGTTGTTGTTGTTTTTCAATGTTGAGGTTGTTGTTGAATTTGTTGGTGCTTTTCAATGTTGCGTTTGTTGTTGTTTTTCAATGTTGAGGTTGTTGTTGAATTTGTTGGTGTTTTTCAATTTTGAGGTTGTTGTTGTTTTTCAATGCTGAGGTTGTTGTTGAATTTGTTGGTGTTTTTCAATGTTGAGGTTGTTGTTGAATTTGTTGGTGTTTTTCAATGTTGAGGTTGTTGTTGAATTTGTTGGTGTTTTTCAATGTTGAGGTTGTTGTTGTTTTTAAATGTTGGGGTTGTTGTTGAATTTGTTGGTGTTTTCAATTTTGAGGATGTTGTTGGTTTTCAATGTTGAGGTTGTTGTTGAATTTGTTGGTGTTTTTTCATGATGAGGTTGTTGTTGTTTTTCAATTTTGAGGTTGTTGTTGAATTTGCTGGTGTTTTTCAATTTCGGGGTTGTTGTTGAATTTGCTGGTGTTTTTAAATGTTGAATTTTTTGATGAATTTGCTGGTGTTTTTCAATGTTGAGGTTGTTGTTGAATTTGTTGGTGTTTTTCAATGTTGAGGTTGTGGTTGTTTTTCAATGTTGAGGTTGTTGTTGAATTTGTTGGTGTTTTTCAATGTTGAGTTTGTTGTTGATTTTGCTGGTGTTTTTCAATGTTGAGGTTGTTGTTGAATTTGTTGGTGTTTTTCAATGTTGAGGTTGTTGTTGAATTTGTTGGTGTTTTTCAATGTTGCGGTTGTTGGTCTTTTTCAATGTTGAGGTTGCTGTTGAATTTGTTGGTGTTTTTCAATGTTCAGATTGTTGTTGTTTTTCAATGTTGAGGTTGTTGTTGAATTTGTTGGTGTTTTTAAATGTTGAGGTTGTTGTTGAATTTGTTGGTGTTTTTCAATGTTGAGGTTGTTGTTGTTTTTTAATGTTGAGGTTGTTGTTGAATTTGTTGGTGTTTTTCAATGTTGAGGTTGTTGTTGTTTTTCAATGTTGAGGTTGTTGTTGAATTTGTTGGTGTTTTTCAATTTCGAGGTTGTTGTTTAATTTGTTGGTGTTTTTCAATGTTGAAGTTGTTGTTGAATTTGTTGGTGTTTTTCAATGTTGAGGTTTTGGTTGTTTTTCAATGTTGAGGTTGTTGTTGAATTTGTTGGTGTTTTTCAATGTTGAGGTAGTTGTTGTTTTTCAATGCTGAGGTTGTTGTTGAATTTGTTGGTGTTTTTCAATGTTGAGGTTGTTGTTGAATTTGTTGGTGTTTTTCAATGTTCAGGTTGTTGTTGTTTTTCAATGTTGAGGTTGTTGTTGAATTTGTTGGTGTTTTTCAATGTTGAGGTTGTTGTTGAATTTGTTGGTGTTTTTCAATGTTGAGGTTGTTGTTGGTTTTCAATGTTGACGTTGTTGAGTTTGTTGGTGTTTTTCAATGTTGAGGTTGTTGTTGAATTTGTTGGTGTTTTTCAATGTTGAGCTTGTTGTTGAATTTGTTGGTGTTTTTCAATGTTGAGGTTGTTGTTGAATTTGTTGGTGTTTTCAATTTTGAGGATTTTGTTGTTTTTCAATGTTGAGGTTGTTGTTGAATTTGTTGGTGTTTCTCCATGATGAGGTTGTTGTTGTTTTTCAAAGTTGAGGTTGTTGTTGAATTTGTTGGTGTTTTTCAATTTCGGGGTTGTTGTTGAATTTGTTGGTGTTTTTCAACGTTGAATTTTTTGTTGAATTTGTTGTTGATTTCAATGTTGAGGTTGTTGTTTTTCAATGTTGAGGTTGTTGTTGAATTTGTTGGCGTTTTTAAATGTTGAGGTTGTTGTTGAATTTGTTGGTGTTTTCAATGTTGGGGTTGTTGTTGAATTTGTTGGCGTTTTTAAATGTTGAGGTTGTTGTTGAATTTGTTGGTGTTTTCAATGTTGAGGTTGTTGTTGAATTTGTTGGTGTTTTTAAATGTTGAGGTTGTTGTTGAATTTGCTGGTGTTTTGCAATGTTGAGGTTGTTGTTGTTTTTCAAAGTTGAGGTTGTTGTTGAATTTGTTGCTGTTTTTCAATGTTGAGGTTGTTGTTGTTTTTCAATGTTGAGGTTGTTGTTGTATTTGTTGGTGTTTTTCAATTTCGAGGTTGTTGTTGAATTTGTTGGTGTTTTTCAATGTTGAAGTTGTTGTTGAATTTGTTGGTGTTTTTCAATGTTGAGGTTGTTGTTGAATTTGTTGGTGTTTTTCAATGTTGAGGTTGTTGTTTTTAAATGTTGGGGTTGTTGTTGAATTTGTTGGTGTTTTCAATTTTGAGGATGTTGTTGGTTTTCAATGTTGAGGTTGTTGTTGAATTTGTTGGTGTTTTTTCATGATGAGGTTGTTGTTGTTTTTCAATTTTGAGGTTGTTGTTGAATTTGCTGGTGTTTTTCAATTTCGGGGTTGTTGTTGAATTTGCTGGTGTTTTTAAATGTTGAATTTTTTGATGAATTTGCTGGTGTTTTTCAATGTTGAGGTTGTTGTTGAATTTGTTGGTGTTTTTCAATGTTGAGGTAGTTGTTGTTTTTCAATGCTGAGGTTGTTGTTGAATTTGTTGGTGTTTTTCAATGTTGAGGTTGTTGTTGAATTTGTTGGTGTTTTTCAATGTTCAGGTTGTTGTTGTTTTTCAATGTTGAGGTTGTTGTTGAATTTGTTGGTGTTTTTCAATGTTGAGGTTGTTGTTGAATTTGTTGGTGTTTTTCAATGTTGAGGTTGTTGTTGGTTTTCAATGTTGACGTTGTTGTTGAGTTTGTTGGTGTTTTTCAATGTTGAGGTTGTTGTTGAATTTGTTGGTGTTTTTCAATGTTGAGCTTGTTGTTGAATTTGTTGGTGTTTTTCAATGTTGAGGTTGTTGTTGAATTTGTTGGTGTTTTCAATTTTGAGGATTTTGTTGTTTTTCAATGTTGAGGTTGTTGTTGAATTTGTTGGTGTTTCTCCATGATGAGGTTGTTGTTGTTTTTCAAAGTTGAGGTTGTTGTTGAATTTGTTGGTGTTTTTCAATTTCGGGGTTGTTGTTGAATTTGTTGGTGTTTTTCAACGTTGAATTTTTTGTTGAATTTGTTGTTGATTTCAATGTTGAGGTTGTTGTTTTTCAATGTTGAGGTTGTTGTTGAATTTGTTGGCGTTTTTAAATGTTGAGGTTGTTGTTGAATTTGTTGGTGTTTTCAATGTTGGGGTTGTTGTTGAATTTGTTGGCGTTTTTAAATGTTGAGGTTGTTGTTGAATTTGTTGGTGTTTTCAATGTTGAGGTTGTTGTTGAATTTGTTGGTGTTTTTAAATGTTGAGGTTGTTGTTGAATTTGCTGATGTTTTGCAATGTTGAGGTTGTTGTTGTTTTTCAAAGTTGAGGTTGTTGTTGAATTTGTTGCTGTTTTTCAATGTTGAGGTTGTTGTTGTTTTTCAATGTTGAGGTTGTTGTTGTATTTGTTGGTGTTTTTCAATTTCGAGGTTGTTGTTGAATTTGTTGGTGTTTTTCAATGTTGAAGTTGTTGTTGAATTTGTTGGTGTTTTTCAATGTTGAGGTTGTTGTTGAATTTGTTGGTGTTTTTCAATGTTGAGGTTGTTGTTGTTTTTAAATGTTGGGGTTGTTGTTGAATTTGTTGGTGTTTTCAATTTTGAGGATGTTGTTGGTTTTCAATGTTGAGGTTGTTGTTGAATTTGTTGGTGTTTTTTCATGATGAGGTTGTTGTTGTTTTTCAATTTTGAGGTTGTTGTTGAATTTGCTGGTGTTTTTCAATTTCGGGGTTGTTGTTGAATTTGCTGGTGTTTTTAAATGTTGAATTTTTTGATGAATTTGCTGGTGTTTTTCAATGTTGAGGTTGTTGTTGAATTTGTTGGTGTTTTTCAATGTTGAGGTTGTGGTTGTTTTTCAATGTTGAGGTTGTTGTTGAATTTGTTGGTGTTTTTCAATGTTGAGTTTGTTGTTGATTTTGCTGGTGTTTTTCAATGTTGAGGTTGTTGTTGAATTTGTTGGTGTTTTTCAATGTTGAGGTTGTTGTTGAATTTGTTGGTGTTTTTCAATGTTGCGGTTGTTGGTCTTTTTCAATGTTGAGGTTGCTGTTGAATTTGTTGGTGTTTTTCAATGTTCAGATTGTTGTTGTTTTTCAATGTTGAGGTTGTTGTTGAATTTGTTGGTGTTTTTAAATGTTGAGGTTGTTGTTGAATTTGTTGGTGTTTTTCAATGTTGAGGTTGTTGTTGTTTTTTAATGTTGAGGTTGTTGTTGAATTTGTTGGTGTTTTTCAATGTTGAGGTTGTTGTTGTTTTTCAATGTTGAGGTTGTTGTTGAATTTGTTGGTGTTTTTCAATTTCGAGGTTGTTGTTTAATTTGTTGGTGTTTTTCAATGTTGAAGTTGTTGTTGAATTTGTTGGTGTTTTTCAATGTTGAGGTTTTGGTTGTTTTTCAATGTTGAGGTTGTTGTTGAATTTGTTGGTGTTTTTCAATGTTGAGGTAGTTGTTGTTTTTCAATGCTGAGGTTGTTGTTGAATTTGTTGGTGTTTTTCAATGTTGAGGTTGTTGTTGAATTTGTTGGTGTTTTTCAATGTTCAGGTTGTTGTTGTTTTTCAATGTTGAGGTTGTTGTTGAATTTGTTGGTGTTTTTCAATGTTGAGGTTGTTGTTGAATTTGTTGGTGTTTTTCAATGTTGAGGTTGTTGTTGGTTTTCAATGTTGACGTTGTTGTTGAGTTTGTTGGTGTTTTTCAATGTTGAGGTTGTTGTTGAATTTGTTGGTGTTTTTCAATGTTGAGCTTGTTGTTGAATTTGTTGGTGTTTTTCAATGTTGAGGTTGTTGTTGAATTTGTTGGTGTTTTCAATTTTGAGGATTTTGTTGTTTTTCAATGTTGAGGTTGTTGTTGAATTTGTTGGTGTTTCTCCATGATGAGGTTGTTGTTGTTTTTCAAAGTTGAGGTTGTTGTTGAATTTGTTGGTGTTTTTCAATTTCGGGGTTGTTGTTGAATTTGTTGGTGTTTTTCAACGTTGAATTTTTTGTTGAATTTGTTGTTGATTTCAATGTTGAGGTTGTTGTTTTTCAATGTTGAGGTTGTTGTTGAATTTGTTGGCGTTTTTAAATGTTGAGGTTGTTGTTGAATTTGTTGGTGTTTTCAATGTTGGGGTTGTTGTTGAATTTGTTGGCGTTTTTAAATGTTGAGGTTGTTGTTGAATTTGTTGGTGTTTTCAATGTTGAGGTTGTTGTTGAATTTGTTGGTGTTTTTAAATGTTGAGGTTGTTGTTGAATTTGCTGGTGTTTTGCAATGTTGAGGTTGTTGTTGTTTTTCAAAGTTGAGGTTGTTGTTGAATTTGTTGCTGTTTTTCAATGTTGAGGTTGTTGTTGTTTTTCAATGTTGAGGTTGTTGTTGTATTTGTTGGTGTTTTTCAATTTCGAGGTTGTTGTTGAATTTGTTGGTGTTTTTCAATGTTGAAGTTGTTGTTGAATTTGTTGGTGTTTTTCAATGTTGAGGTTGTTGTTGTTTTTCAATGTTGAGGTTGTTGTTGAATTTGTTGGTGTTTTTCAATTTTGAGGTTGTTGTTGTTTTTCAATGCTGAGGTTGTTGTTGAATTTGTTGGTGTTTTTCAATGTTGAGGTTGTTGTTGAATTTGTTGGTGTTTTTCAATGTTGAGGTTGTTGCTGTTTTTCAATGTTGAGGTTGTTGTTGAATTTGTTGGTGTTTTTCAATGTTTAGGTTGTTGTTGTTTTTCAATGTTGAGGTTGTTGTTGAATTTGTTGGTGTTTTTCAATGTTGAGGTTGTTGTTGAATTTGTTGGTGTTTTTCAATGTTGAAGTTGTTGTTGTTTTTCAATGTTGAGGTTGTTGTTGAATTTGTTGGTGTTTTTCAATGTTGAGGTTGTTGTTGTTTTTCAATGTTGAGGTTGTTGTTGAATTTGTTGGTGCTTTTCAATGTTGAGGTTGTTGTTGAATTTGTTGGTGTTTTTCAATGTTGAGGTTGTTGTTGTTTTTCAAATGTTGAGGTTGTTGTTGAATTTGTTGGTGTTTTTCAATGTTGAGTTTGTTGTTGATTTTGCTGGTGTTTTTCAATGTTGAGGCTGTTGTTGAATTTGTTGGTGTTTTTCAATGTTGAGGTTGTTGTTGAATTTGTTGGTGTTTTTAAATGTTGAGGTTGTTGTTGAATTTGCTGGTGTTTTGCAATGTTGAGGTTGTTGTTGTTTTTCAAAGTTGAGGTTGTTGTTGAATTTGTTGCTGTTTTTCAATGTTGAGGTTGTTGTTGTTTTTCAATGTTGAGGTTGTTGTTGTATTTGTTGGTGTTTTTCAATTTCGAGGTTGTTGTTGAATTTGTTGGTGTTTTTCAATGTTGAAGTTGTTGTTGAATTTGTTGGTGTTTTTCAATGTTGAGGTTGTTGTTGAATTTGTTGGTGTTTTTCAATGTTGAGGTTGTTGTTGTTTTTAAATGTTGGGGTTGTTGTTGAATTTGTTGGTGTTTTCAATTTTGAGGATGTTGTTGGTTTTCAATGTTGAGGTTGTTGTTGAATTTGTTGGTGTTTTTTCATGATGAGGTTGTTGTTGTTTTTCAATTTTGAGGTTGTTGTTGAATTTGCTGGTGTTTTTCAATTTCGGGGTTGTTGTTGAATTTGCTGGTGTTTTTAAATGTTGAATTTTTTGATGAATTTGCTGGTGTTTTTCAATGTTGAGGTTGTTGTTGAATTTGTTGGTGTTTTTCAATGTTGAGGTTGTGGTTGTTTTTCAATGTTGAGGTTGTTGTTGAATTTGTTGGTGTTTTTCAATGTTGAGTTTGTTGTTGATTTTGCTGGTGTTTTTCAATGTTGAGGTTGTTGTTGAATTTGTTGGTGTTTTTCAATGTTGAGGTTGTTGTTGAATTTGTTGGTGTTTTTCAATGTTGCGGTTGTTGGTCTTTTTCAATGTTGAGGTTGCTGTTGAATTTGTTGGTGTTTTTCAATGTTCAGATTGTTGTTGTTTTTCAATGTTGAGGTTGTTGTTGAATTTGTTGGTGTTTTTAAATGTTGAGGTTGTTGTTGAATTTGTTGGTGTTTTTCAATGTTGAGGTTGTTGTTGTTTTTTAATGTTGAGGTTGTTGTTGAATTTGTTGGTGTTTTTCAATGTTGAGGTTGTTGTTGTTTTTCAATGTTGAGGTTGTTGTTGAATTTGTTGGTGTTTTTCAATTTCGAGGTTGTTGTTTAATTTGTTGGTGTTTTTCAATGTTGAAGTTGTTGTTGAATTTGTTGGTGTTTTTCAATGTTGAGGTTTTGGTTGTTTTTCAATGTTGAGGTTGTTGTTGAATTTGTTGGTGTTTTTCAATGTTGAGGTAGTTGTTGTTTTTCAATGCTGAGGTTGTTGTTGAATTTGTTGGTGTTTTTCAATGTTGAGGTTGTTGTTGAATTTGTTGGTGTTTTTCAATGTTCAGGTTGTTGTTGTTTTTCAATGTTGAGGTTGTTGTTGAATTTGTTGGTGTTTTTCAATGTTGAGGTTGTTGTTGAATTTGTTGGTGTTTTTCAATGTTGAGGTTGTTGTTGGTTTTCAATGTTGACGTTGTTGTTGAGTTTGTTGGTGTTTTTCAATGTTGAGGTTGTTGTTGAATTTGTTGGTGTTTTTCAATGTTGAGCTTGTTGTTGAATTTGTTGGTGTTTTTCAATGTTGAGGTTGTTGTTGAATTTGTTGGTGTTTTCAATTTTGAGGATTTTGTTGTTTTTCAATGTTGAGGTTGTTGTTGAATTTGTTGGTGTTTCTCCATGATGAGGTTGTTGTTGTTTTTCAAAGTTGAGGTTGTTGTTGAATTTGTTGGTGTTTTTCAATTTCGGGGTTGTTGTTGAATTTGTTGGTGTTTTTCAACGTTGAATTTTTTGTTGAATTTGTTGTTGATTTCAATGTTGAGGTTGTTGTTTTTCAATGTTGAGGTTGTTGTTGAATTTGTTGGCGTTTTTAAATGTTGAGGTTGTTGTTGAATTTGTTGGTGTTTTCAATGTTGGGGTTGTTGTTGAATTTGTTGGCGTTTTTAAATGTTGAGGTTGTTGTTGAATTTGTTGGTGTTTTCAATGTTGAGGTTGTCGTTGAATTTGTTGGTGTTTTTAAATGTTGAGGTTGTTGTTGAATTTGCTGGTGTTTTGCAATGTTGAGGTTGTTGTTGTTTTTCAAAGTTGAGGTTGTTGTTGAATTTGTTGCTGTTTTTCAATGTTGAGGTTGTTGTTGTTTTTCAATGTTGAGGTTGTTGTTGTATTTGTTGGTGTTTTTCAATTTCGAGGTTGTTGTTGAATTTGTTGGTGTTTTTCAATGTTGAAGTTGTTGTTGAATTTGTTGGTGTTTTTCAATGTTGAGGTTGTTGTTGTTTTTCAATGTTGAGGTTGTTGTTGAATTTGTTGGTGTTTTTCAATTTTGAGGTTGTTGTTGTTTTTCAATGCTGAGGTTGTTGTTGAATTTGTTGGTGTTTTTCAATGTTGAGGTTGTTGTTGAATTTGTTGGTGTTTTTCAATGTTGAGGTTGTTGCTGTTTTTCAATGTTGAGGTTGTTGTTGAATTTGTTGGTGTTTTTCAATGTTTAGGTTGTTGTTGTTTTTCAATGTTGAGGTTGTTGTTGAATTTGTTGGTGTTTTTCAATGTTGAGGTTGTTGTTGAATTTGTTGGTGTTTTTCAATGTTGAAGTTGTTGTTGTTTTTCAATGTTGAGGTTGTTGTTGAATTTGTTGGTGTTTTTCAATGTTGAGGTTGTTGTTGTTTTTCAATGTTGAGGTTGTTGTTGAATTTGTTGGTGCTTTTCAATGTTGAGGTTGTTGTTGAATTTGTTGGTGTTTTTCAATGTTGAGGTTGTGGTTGTTTTTCAAAGTTGAGGTTGTTGTTGAATTTGTTGGTGTTTTTCAATGTTGAGTTTGTTGTTGATTTTGCTGGTGTTTTTCAATGTTGAGGTTGTTGTTGAATTTGTTGGTGTTTTTCAATGTTGAGGTTGTTGTTGAATTTGTTGGTGTTTTTCAATGTTGCGGTTGTTGGTCTTTTTCAATGTTGAGGTTGCTGTTGAATTTGTTGGTGTTTTTCAATGTTCAGATTGTTGTTGTTTTTCAATGTTGAGGTTGTTGTTGAATTTGTTGGTGTTTTTAAATGTTGAGGTTGTTGTTGAATTTGTTGGTGTTTTTCAATGTTGAGGTTGTTGTTGTTTTTTAATGTTGAGGTTGTTGTTGAATTTGTTGGTGTTTTTCAATGTTGAGGTTGTTGTTGTTTTTCAATGTTGAGGTTGTTGTTGAATTTGTTGGTGTTTTTCAATTTCGAGGTTGTTGTTTAATTTGTTGGTGTTTTTCAATGTTGAAGTTGTTGTTGAATTTGTTGGTGTTTTTCAATGTTGAGGTTTTGGTTGTTTTTCAATGTTGAGGTTGTTGTTGAATTTGTTGGTGTTTTTCAATGTTGAGGTAGTTGTTGTTTTTCAATGCTGAGGTTGTTGTTGAATTTGTTGGTGTTTTTCAATGTTGAGGTTGTTGTTGAATTTGTTGGTGTTTTTCAATGTTCAGGTTGTTGTTGTTTTTCAATGTTGAGGTTGTTGTTGAATTTGTTGGTGTTTTTCAATGTTGAGGTTGTTGTTGAATTTGTTGGTGTTTTTCAATGTTGAGGTTGTTGTTGGTTTTCAATGTTGACGTTGTTGTTGAGTTTGTTGGTGTTTTTCAATGTTGAGGTTGTTGTTGAATTTGTTGGTGTTTTTCAATGTTGAGCTTGTTGTTGAATTTGTTGGTGTTTTTCAATGTTGAGGTTGTTGTTGAATTTGTTGGTGTTTTCAATTTTGAGGATTTTGTTGTTTTTCAATGTTGAGGTTGTTGTTGAATTTGTTGGTGTTTCTCCATGATGAGGTTGTTGTTGTTTTTCAAAGTTGAGGTTGTTGTTGAATTTGTTGGTGTTTTTCAATTTCGGGGTTGTTGTTGAATTTGTTGGTGTTTTTCAACGTTGAATTTTTTGTTGAATTTGTTGTTGATTTCAATGTTGAGGTTGTTGTTTTTCAATGTTGAGGTTGTTGTTGAATTTGTTGGCGTTTTTAAATGTTGAGGTTGTTGTTGAATTTGTTGGTGTTTTCAATGTTGGGGTTGTTGTTGAATTTGTTGGCGTTTTTAAATGTTGAGGTTGTTGTTGAATTTGTTGGTGTTTTCAATGTTGAGGTTGTTGTTGAATTTGTTGGTGTTTTTAAATGTTGAGGTTGTTGTTGAATTTGCTGGTGTTTTGCAATGTTGAGGTTGTTGTTGTTTTTCAAAGTTGAGGTTGTTGTTGAATTTGTTGCTGTTTTTCAATGTTGAGGTTGTTGTTGTTTTTCAATGTTGAGGTTGTTGTTGTATTTGTTGGTGTTTTTCAATTTCGAGGTTGTTGTTGAATTTGTTGGTGTTTTTCAATGTTGAAGTTGTTGTTGAATTTGTTGGTGTTTTTCAATGTTGAGGTTGTTGTTGTTTTTCAATGTTAAGGTTGTTGTTGAATTTGTTGGTGTTTTTCAATTTTGAGGTTGTTGTTGTTTTTCAATGCTGAGGTTGTTGTTGAATTTGTTGGTGTTTTTCAATGTTGAGGTTGTTGTTGAATTTGTTGGTGTTTTTCAATGTTGAGGTTGTTGCTGTTTTTCAATGTTGAGGTTGTTGTTGAATTTGTTGGTGTTTTTCAATGTTTAGGTTGTTGTTGTTTTTCAATGTTGAGGTTGTTGTTGAATTTGTTGGTGTTTTTCAATGTTGAGGTTGTTGTTGAATTTGTTGGTGTTTTTCAATGTTGAAGTTGTTGTTGTTTTTCAATGTTGAGGTTGTTGTTGAATTTGTTGGTGTTTTTCAATGTTGAGGTTGTTGTTGTTTTTCAATGTTGAGGTTGTTGTTGAATTTGTTGGTGCTTTTCAATGTTGAGGTTGTTGTTGAATTTGTTGGTGTTTTTCAATGTTGAGGTTGTTGTTGTTTTTCAAATGTTGAGGTTGTTGTTGAATTTGTTGGTGTTTTTCAATGTTGAGTTTGTTGTTGATTTTGCTGGTGTTTTTCAATGTTGAGGCTGTTGTTGAATTTGTTGGTGTTTTTCAATGTTGAGGTTGTTGTTGAATTTGTTGGTGTTTTTCAATGTTGCGGTTGTTGGTCTTTTTCAATGTTGAGGTTGCTGTTGAATTTGTTGGTGTTTTTCAATGTTCAGATTGTTGTTGTTTTTCAATGTTGAGGTTGTTGTTGAATTTGTTGGTGTTTTTAAATGTTGAGGTTGTTGTTGAATTTGTTGGTGTTTTTCAATGTTGAGGTTGTTGTTGTTTTTTAATGTTGAGGTTGTTGTTGAATTTGTTGGTGTTTTTCAATGTTGAGGTTGTTGTTGTTTTTCAATGTTGAGGTTGTTGTTGAATTTGTTGGTGTTTTTCAATTTCGAGGTTGTTGTTGAATTTGTTGGTGTTTTTCAATGTTGAAGTTGTTGTTGAATTTGTTGGTGTTTTTCAATGTTGCGGTTTTGGTTGTTTTTCAATGTTGAGGTTGTTGTTGAATTTGTTGGTGTTTTTCAATGTTGAGGTTGTTGTTGTTTTTCAATGCTGAGGTTGTTGTTGAATTTGTTGGTGTTTTTCAATGTTGAGGTTGTTGTTGAATTTGTTGGTGTTTTTCAATGTTGAGGTTGTTGTTGTTTTTCAAAGTTGAGGTTGTTGTTGAATTTGTTGGTGTTTTTCAATGTTGAGGTTGTTGTTGTTTTTCAATGTTGAGGTTGTTGTTGAATTTGTTGGTGTTTTTCAATGTTGAGGATGTTGTTGAATTTGTTGGTGTTTTTCAATGTTGAGGTTGTTGTTGTTTTTCAATGTTGAGGTTATTGTTGAATTTGTTGGTGTTTTTCAATGTTGAGGTTGTTGTTGTTTTTCAATGTTGAGGTTGTTGTTGAATTTGTTGGTGTTTTTCAATGTTGAGTTTGTTGTTGTTTTTCAATGTTGAGGTTGTTGTTGAATTTGTTGGTGTTTTTCAATGTTGAGGTTGTTGTTGTTTTTCAATGTTGAGGTTGTTGTTGAATTTGTTGGTGTTTTTCAATGTTGAGGTTGTTGTTGTTTTTCAATGTTGAGGTTGTTGTTGAATTTGTTGGTGTTTTTCAATGTTGAGGTTGTTGTTGAATTTGTTGGTGTTTTTCAATGTTGAGGTTGTTGTTGTTTTTCAATGTTGAGGTTGATGAATTTGTTGGTGTTTCTCAATCTTGAGTTTTTTGTTGAATTTGTTGGTGTTTTTCAATGTTGAGGTTGTTGTTGAATTTGTTGGTGTTTTTCAATGTTGAGGTTGTTGTTGTTTTTCAATATTGAGGTTGTTGTTGAGTTTGTTGGTGTTTTTCAATGTTGAGGTTGTTGTTGAATTTGTTGGTGTTTTTCAATGTTGAGGTTATTGTTGAATTTGTTGGTGTTTTTCAATGTTGAGGTTATTGTTGTTTTTCAATGTTGAGGTTGTTGTTGAATTTGTTGGTCTTTTTTCAATTTTGAGGTTGTTGGTGTTTTTCAATGTTGAGGTTGTTGTTGAATTTGATGGAGTTTTTCAATGTTGAAGTTGTTGTTGAATTTGTTGGTGTTTTTCAATTTCGAGGTTGTTGTTGAATTTGTTGGTGTTTTTCAATGTTGAAGTTTTTGTTGAATTTGTTGGTGTTTTTCAATGTTGAGGTTGTTGTTGTTTTTCAATGTTGAGGTTGTTGTTGAATTTGTTGGTGTTTTTCAATGTTGAGGTTGATGTTGTTTTTCAATGCTGAGGTTGTTGTTGAATTTGTTGTTGTTTTTCAATGTTGAGGTTGTTGTTGAATTTGTTGGTGTTTTTCAATGTTGAGGTTGTTGTTGTTTTTCAATGTTGAGGTTGTTGTTGAATTTGTTGGAGTTTTTCAATGTTGAGGTTGTTGATGTTTTTCAATGTTGAGGTTGTTGTTGAATTTGTTGGTGTTTTTCAATGTTGAGGTTGTTGTTGAATTTGTTGGTGTTTTTCAATGTTGAGGTTTTGGTTGTTTTTCAATGTTGAGGTTGTTGTTGAATTTGTTGGTGTTTTTCAATGTTGAGGTAGTTGTTGTTTTTCAATGCTGAGGTTGTTGTTGAATTTGTTGGTGTTTTTCAATGTTGAGGTTGTTGTTGAATTTGTTGGTGTTTTTCAATGTTCAGGTTGTTGTTGTTTTTCAATGTTGAGGTTGTTGTTGAATTTGTTGGTGTTTTTCAATGTTGAGGTTGTTGTTGAATTTGTTGGTGTTTTTCAATGTTGAGGTTGTTGTTGGTTTTCAATGTTGACGTTGTTGTTGAGTTTGTTGGTGTTTTTCAATGTTGAGGTTGTTGTTGAATTTGTTGGTGTTTTTCAATGTTGAGCTTGTTGTTGAATTTGTTGGTGTTTTTCAATGTTGAGGTTGTTGTTGAATTTGTTGGTGTTTTCAATTTTGAGGATTTTGTTGTTTTTCAATGTTGAGGTTGTTGTTGAATTTGTTGGTGTTTCTCCATGATGAGGTTGTTGTTGTTTTTCAAAGTTGAGGTTGTTGTTGAATTTGTTGGTGTTTTTCAATTTCGGGGTTGTTGTTGAATTTGTTGGTGTTTTTCAACGTTGAATTTTTTGTTGAATTTGTTGTTGATTTCAATGTTGAGGTTGTTGTTTTTCAATGTTGAGGTTGTTGTTGAATTTGTTGGCGTTTTTAAATGTTGAGGTTGTTGTTGAATTTGTTGGTGTTTTCAATGTTGGGGTTGTTGTTGAATTTGTTGGCGTTTTTAAATGTTGAGGTTGTTGTTGAATTTGTTGGTGTTTTCAATGTTGAGTTTGTTGTTGAATTTGTTGGTGTTTTTAAATGTTGAGGTTGTTGTTGAATTTGCTGGTGTTTTGCAATGTTGAGGTTGTTGTTGTTTTTCAAAGTTGAGGTTGTTGTTGAATTTGTTGCTGTTTTTCAATGTTGAGGTTGTTGTTGTTTTTCAATGTTGAGGTTGTTGTTGTATTTGTTGGTGTTTTTCAATTTCGAGGTTGTTGTTGAATTTGTTGGTGTTTTTCAATGTTGAAGTTGTTGTTGAATTTGTTGGTGTTTTTCAATGTTGAGGTTGTTGTTGTTTTTCAATGTTGAGGTTGTTGTTGAATTTGTTGGTGTTTTTCAATTTTGAGGTTGTTGTTGTTTTTCAATGCTGAGGTTGTTGTTGAATTTGTTGGTGTTTTTCAATGTTGAGGTTGTTGTTGAATTTGTTGGTGTTTTTCAATGTTGAGGTTGTTGCTGTTTTTCAATGTTGAGGTTGTTGTTGAATTTGTTGGTGTTTTTCAATGTTTAGGTTGTTGTTGTTTTTCAATGTTGAGGTTGTTGTTGAATTTGTTGGTGTTTTTCAATGTTGAGGTTGTTGTTGAATTTGTTGGTGTTTTTCAATGTTGAAGTTGTTGTTGTTTTTCAATGTTGAGGTTGTTGTTGAATGTGTTGGTGTTTTTCAATGTTGAGGTTGTTGTTGTTTTTCAATGTTGAGGTTGTTGTTGAATTTGTTGGTGCTTTTCAATGTTGAGGTTGTTGTTGAATTTGTTGGTGTTTTTCAATGTTGAGGTTGTTGTTGTTTTTCAAATGTTGAGGTTGTTGTTGAATTTGTTGGTGTTTTTCAATGTTGAGTTTGTTGTTGATTTTGCTGGTGTTTTTCAATGTTGAGGTTGTTGTTGAATTTGTTGGTGTTTTTCAATGTTGAGGTTGTTGTTGAATTTGTTGGTGTTTTTCAATGTTGCGGTTGTTGGTCTTTTTCAATGTTGAGGTTGCTGTTGAATTTGTTGGTGTTTTTCAATGTTCAGATTGTTGTTGTTTTTCAATGTTGAGGTTGTTGTTGAATTTGTTGGTGTTTTTAAATGTTGAGGTTGTTGTTGAATTTGTTGGTGTTTTTCAATGTTGAGGTTGTTGTTGTTTTTTAATGTTGAGGTTGTTGTTGAATTTGTTGGTGTTTGTCAATGTTGAGGTTGTTGTTGTTTTTCAATGTTGAGGTTGTTGTTGAATTTGTTGGTGTTTTTCAATTTCGAGGTTGTTGTTGAATTTGTTGGTGTTTTTCAATGTTGAAGTTGTTGTTGAATTTGTTGGTGTTTTTCAATGTTGAGGTTTTGGTTGTTTTTCAATGTTGAGGTTGTTGTTGAATTTGTTGGTGTTTTTCAATGTTGAGGTTGTTGTTGTTTTTCAATGCTGAGGTTGTTGTTGAATTTGTTGGTGTTTTTCAATGTTGAGGTTGTTGTTGAATTTGTTGGTGTTTTTCAATGTTGAGGTTGTTGTTGTTTTTCAAAGTTGAGGTTGTTGTTGAATTTGTTGGTGTTTTTCAATGTTGAGGTTGTTGTTGTTTTTCAATGTTGAGGTTGTTGTTGAATTTGTTGGTGTTTTTCAATGTTGAGGATGTTGTTGAATTTGTTGGTGTTTTTCAATGTTGAGGTTGTTGTTGTTTTTCAATGTTGAGGTTATTGTTGAATTTGTTGGTGTTTTTCAATGTTGAGGTTGTTGTTGTTTTTCAATGTTGAGGTTGTTGTTGAATTTGTTGGTGTTTTTCAATGTTGAGTTTGTTGTTGTTTTTCAATGTTGAGGTTGTTGTTGAATTTGTTGGTGTTTTTCAATGTTGAGGTTGTTGTTGTTTTTCAATGTTGAGGTCGTTGTTGAATTTGTTGGTGTTTTTCAATGTTGAGGTTGTTGTTGTTTTTCAATGTTCAGGTTGTTGTTGAATTTGTTGGTGTTTTTCAATGTTGAGGTTGTTGTTGAATTTGTTGGTGTTTTTCAATGTTGAGGTTGTTGTTGTTTTTCAATGTTGAGGTTGTTGAATTTGTTGGTGTTTCTCAATCTTGAGTTTTTTGTTGAATTTGTTGGTGTTTTTCAATGTTGAGGTTGTTGTTGAATTTGTTGGTGTTTTTCAATGTTGAGGTTGTTGTTGTTTTTCAATATTGAGGTTGTTGTTGAGTTTGTTGGTGTTTTTCAATGTTGAGGTTGTTGTTGAATTTGTTGGTGTTTTTCAATGTTGAGGTTGTTGTTGAATTTGTTGGTGTTTTTCAATGTTGAGGTTATTGTTGTTTTTAAATGTTGAGGTTGTTGTTGAATTTGTTGGTCTTTTTTCAATTTTGAGGTTGTTGGTGTTTTTCAATGTTGAGGTTGTTGTTGAATTTGATGGAGTTTTTCAATGTTGAAGTTGTTGTTGAATTTGTTGGTGTTTTTCAATTTCGAGGTTGTTGTTGAATTTGTTGGTGTTTTTCAATGTTGAAGTTTTTGTTGAATTTGTTGGTGTTTTTCAATGTTGAGGTTGTTGTTGTTTTTCAATGTTGATGTTGTTGTTGAATTTGTTGGTGTTTTTCAATGTTGAGGTTGATGTTGTTTTTCAATGCTGAGGTTGTTGTTGAATTTGTTGTTGTTTTTCAATGTTGAGGTTGTTGTTGAATTTGTTGGTGTTTTTCAATGTTGAGGTTGTTGTTGTTTTTCAATGTTGAGGTTGTTGTTGAATTTGTTGGAGTTTTTCAATGTTGAGGTTGTTGATGTTTTTCAATGTTGAGGTTGTTGTTGAATTTGTTGGTGTTTTTCAATGTTGAGGTTGTTGTTGAATTTGTTGGTGTTTTTCAATGTTGAGGTTGTTGTTGAATTTGTTAGTGTTTTTCAATGTTGAGTTTGTTGTTGTTTTTCAATGTTGAGGTTGTTGTTGAATTTGTTGGTGTTTTTCAATGTTGAGGTTGTTGTTGTTTTTCAATGTTGAGGTTGTTGTTGAATTTGTTGGTGTTTTTCAATGTTGAGGTTGTTGGTGTTTTTCAATGTTGAGGTTGTTGTTGAATTTGTTGGTGTTTTTCAATGTTGAGGTTGTTGTTGAATTTGTTGGTGTTTTTCAATGTTGAGGTTGTTGTTGTTTTTCAATGTTGACGTTGTTGTTGAGTTTGTTGGTGTTTTTCAATGTTGAGGTTGTTGTTGAATTTGTTGGTGTTTTTCAATGTTGAGCTTGTTGTTGAATTTGTTGGTGTTTTTCAATGTTGAGGTTGTTGTTGAATTTGTTGGTGTTTTCAATTTTGATGATGTTGTTGTTTTTCAATGTTGAGGTTGTTTTTGAATTTGTTGGTGTTTCTCCATGATGAGGTTGTTGTTGTTTTTCAAAGTTGAGGTTGTTGTTGAATTTGTTGGTGTTTTTCAATTTCGGGGTTGTTGTTGAATTTGTTGGTGTTTTTCAATGTTGAATTTTTTGTTGAATTTGTTGTTGATTTCAATGTTGAGGTTGTTGTTTTTCAATGTTGAGGTTGTTGTTGAATTTGTTGGCGTTTTTAAATGTTGAGGTTGTTGTTGAATTTGTTGGTGTTTTCAATGTTGGGGTTGTTGTTGAATTTGTTGGCGTTTTTAAATGTTGAGGTTGTTGTTGAATTTGTTGGTGATTTCAATGTTGAGGTTGTTGTTGAATTTGTTGGTGTTTTTAAATGTTGAGGTTGTTGTTGAATTTGCTGGTGTTTTGCAATGTTGAGGTTGTTGTTGTTTTTCAAAGTTGAGGTTGTTGTTGAATTTGTTGCTGTTTTTCAATGTTGAGGTTGTTGTTGTTTTTCAATGTTGAGGGCGTTGTTGTATTTGTTGGTGTTTTTCAATTTCGAGGTTGTTGTTGAATTTGTTGGTGTTTTTCAATGTTGAAGTTGTTGTTGAATTTGTTGGTGCTTTTCAATGTTGAGGTTGTTGTTGTTTTTCAATGTTGAGGTTGTTGTTGAATTTGTTGGTGTTTTTCAATTTTGAGGTTGTTGTTGTTTTTCAATGCTGAGGTTGTTGTTGAATTTGTTGGTGTTTTTCAATGTTGAGGTTGTTGTTGAATTTGTTGGTGTTTTTCAATGTTGAGGTTGTTGTTGTTTTTCAATGTTGACGTTGTTGTTGAATTTTTGGTGTTTTTCAATGTTTAGGTTGTTGTTGTTTTTCAATGTTGAGGTTGTTGTTGAATTTGTTGGTGTTTTTCAATGTTGAGGTTGTTGTTGAATTTGTTGGTGTTTTTCAATGTTGAGGTTGTTGTTGTTTTTCAATGTTGAGGTTGTTGTTGAATTTGTTGGTGCTTTTCAATGTTGCGTTTGTTGTTGCTTTTCAATGTTGAGGTTGTTGTTGAATTTGTTGGTGTTTTTCAATGTTGAAGTTGTTGTTGTTTCTCAATGTTGAGGTTGTTGTTGAATTTGTTGGTGTTTTTCAATGTTGAGGTTGTTGCTGTTTTTCAATGTTGAGGTTGTTGTTGAATTTGTTGGTGCTTTTCAATGTTGAGGTTGTTGTTGAATTTGTTGGTGTTTTTCAATGTTGAGGTTGTTGTTGTTTTTCAATGTTGAGGTTGTTGTTGAATTTGTTGGTGTTTTTCAATGTTGAGGTTGTTGTTGAATTTGTTGGTGTTTTTCAATGTTGAGGTTGTTGTTGTTTTTCAGTGTTGAGGTTGTTGTTGAATTTGTTGGTGTTTTTCAATGTTGAGGTTGTTGTTGAATTTGTTGGTGTTTTTCAGTGTTGAGGTTGTTGTTGAATTTGTTGGTGTTTTTCAATGTTGAGGTTGTTGTTGTTTTTCAATGTTGAGGTTGTTGTTGAATTTGTTGGTGTTTTTCAATGTTGAGGTTGTTGTTGAATTTGTTGGTGTTTTTCAATGTTGAGGTTGTTGTTGTTTTTCAATGTTGAGGTTGTTGAATTTGTTGGTGTTTCTCAATCTTGAGTTTTTTGTTGAATTTGTTGGTGTTTTTCAATGTTGAGGTTGTTGTTGAATTTGTTGGTGTTTTTCAATGTTGAGGTTGTTGTTGTTTTTCAATGTTGAGGTTGTTGTTGAGTTTGTTGGTGCTTTTCAATGTTGAGGTTGTTGTTGAATTTGTTGGTGTTTTTCAATGTTGAGGTTGTTGTTGAATTTGTTGGTGTTTTTCAATGTTGAGGTTATTGTTGTTTTTAAATGTTGAGGTTGTTGTTGAATTTGTTGGTCTTTTTTCAATTTTGAGGTTGTTGTTGTTTTTCAATGTTGAGGTTGTTGTTGAATTTGTTGGAGTTTTTCAATGTTGAGGTTGTTGATGTTTTTCAATGTTGAGGTTGTTGTTGAATTTGTTGGTGTTTTTCAATGTTGAGGTTGTTGTTGAATTTGTTGGTGTTTTTCAATGTTGAGGTTGTTGTTGTTTTTCAATGTTGAGGTTCTTGTTGAATTTGTTAGTGTTTTTCAATGTTGAGGTTGTTGTTGTTTTTCAATGTTGAGGTTGTTGTTGAATTTGTTGGTGTTTTTCAATGTTGAGGTTGTTGTTGTTTTTCAATGTTGAGGTTGTTGTTGAATTTGTTGGTGTTTTTCAATGTTGAGGTTGTTGGTGTTTTTCAATGTTGAGGTTGTTGTTGAATTTGTTGGTGTTTTTCAATGTTGAGGTTGTTGTTGAATTTGTTGGTGTTTTTCAATGTTGAGGTTGTTGTTGTTTTTCAATGTTGACGTTGTTGTTGAGTTTGTTGGTGTTTTTCAATGTTGAGGTTGTTGTTGAATTTGTTGGTGTTTTTCAATGTTGAGCTTGTTGTTGAATTTGTTAGTGTTTTTCAATGTTGAGGTTGTTGTTGAATTTGTTGGTGTTTTCAATTTTGAGGATGTTGTTGTTTTTCAATGTTGAGGTTGTTGTTGAATTTGTTGGTGTTTCTCCATGATGAGGTTGTTGTTGTTTTTCAAAGTTGAGGTTGTTGTTGAATTTGTTGGTGTTTTTCAATTTCGGGGTTGTTGTTGGATTTGTTGGTGTTTTTCAATGTTGAGGTTGTTGTTGAATTTGTTGGTGTTTTTCAATGTAGAGGTTGTTGTTGAATTTGTTGGTGTTTTTCAATGTTGAGGTTATTGTTGTTTTTAAATGTTGAGGTTGTTGTTGAATTTGTTGGTCTTTTTTCAATTTTGAGGTTGTTGGTGTTTTTCAATGTTAAGGTTGTTGTTGAATTTGATGGAGTTTTTCAATGTTGAAGTTGTTGTTGAATTTGTTGGTGTTTTTCAATTTCGAGGTTGTTGTTGAATTTGTTGGTGTTTTTCAATGTTGAAGTTTTTGTTGAATTTGTTGGTGTTTTTCAATGTTGAGGTTGTTGTTGTTTTTCAATGTTGAGGTTGTTGTTGAATTTGTGGGTGTTTTTCAATGTTGAGGTTGTTGTTGTTTTTCAATGCTGAGGTTGTTGTTGAATTTGTTGGTGTTTTTCAATGTTGAGGTTGTTGTTGAATTTGTTGGTGTTTTTCAATGTTGAGGTTGTTGTTGTTTTTCAATGTTGAGGTTGTTGTTGAATTTGTTGGAGTTTTTCAATGTTGAGGTTGTTGATGTTTTTCAATGTTGAGGTTGTTGTTGAATTTGTTGGTGTTTTTCAATGTTGAGGTTGTTGTTGAATTTGTTGGTGTTTTTCAATGTTGAGGTTGTTGTTGTTTTTCAATGTTGAGGTTGTTGTTGAATTTGTTAGTGTTTTTCAATGTTGAGTTTGTTGTTGTTTTTCAATGTTGAGGTTGTTGTTGAATTTGTTGGTGTTTTTCAATGTTGAGGTTGTTGTTGTTTTTCAATGTTGAGGTTGTTGTTGAATTTGTTGGTGTTTTTCAATGTTGAGGTTGTTGGTGTTTTTCAATGTTGAGGTTGTTGTTGAATTTGTTGGTGTTTTTCAATGTTGAGGTTGTTGTTGAATTTGTTGGTGTTTTTCAATGATGAGGTTGTTGTTGTTTTTCAATGTTGACGTTGTTGTTGAGTTTGTTGGTGTTTTTCAATGTTGAGGTTGTTGTTGAATTTGTTGGTGTTTTTCAATGTTGAGCTTGTTGTTGAATTTGTTAGTGTTTTTCAATGTTGAGGTTGTTGTTGAATTTGTTGGTGTTTTCAATTTTGAGGATGTTGTTGTTTTTCAATGTTGAGGTTGTTGTTGAATTTGTTGGTGTTTCTCCATGATGAGGTTGTTGTTGTTTTTCAAAGTTGAGGTTGTTGTTGAATTTGTTGGTGTTTTTCAATTTCGGGGTTGTTGTTGGATTTGTTGGTGTTTTTCAATGTTGAATTTTTTGTTGAATTTGTTGTTGATTTCAATGTTGAGGTTGTTGTTTTTCAATGTTGAGGTTGTTGTTGAATTTGTTGGCGTTTTTAAATGTTGAGGTTGTTGTTGAATTTGTTGGTGTTTTCAATGTTGAGGTTGTTGTTGAATTTGTTGGCGTTTTTAAATGTTGAGGTTGTTGTTGAATTTGTTGGTGTTTTCAATGTTGAGGTTGTTGTTAAATGTGTTGGTGTTTTTAAATGTTGAGGTTGTTGTTGAATTTGCTGGTGTTTTGCAATGTTGAGGTTGTTGTTGTTTTTCAAAGTTGAGGTTGTTGTTGAATTTGTTGCTGTTTTTCAATGTTGAGGTTGTTGTTGTTTTTCAATGTTGAGGTTGTTGTTGTATTTGTTGGTGTTTTTCAATTTCGAGGTTGTTGTTGAATTTGTTGGTGTTTTTCAATGTTGAAGTTGTTGTTGAATTTGTTGGTGTTTTTCAATGTTGAGGTTGTTGTTGTTTTTCAATGTTGAGGTTGTTGTTGAATTTGTTGGTGTTTTTCAAATTTGAGGTTGTTGTTGTTTTTCAATGCTGAGGTTGTTGTTGAATTTGTTGGTGTTTTTCAATGTTGAGGTTGTTGTTGAATTTGTTGGTGTTTTTCAATGTTGAGGTTGTTGTTGTTTTTCAATGTTGACGTTGTTGTTGAATTTGTTGGTGTTTTTCAATGTTTAGGTTGCTGTTGTTTTTCAATGTTGAGGTTGTTGTTGAATTTGTTGGTGTTTTTCAATGTTGAGGTTGTTGTTGAATTTGTTGGTGTTTTTCAATGTTGAGGTTGTTGTTGTTTTTCAATGTTGAGGTTGTTGTTGAATTTGTTGGTGCTTTTCAATGTTGCGTTTGTTGTTGTTTTTCAATGTTGAGGTTGTTGTTGAATTTGTTGGTGTTTTTCAATGTTGAAGTTGTTGTTGTTTTTCAATGTTGAGGTTGTTGTTGAATTTGTTGGTGTTTTTCAATGTTGAGGTTGTTGCTGTTTTTCAATGTTGAGGTTGTTGTTGAATTTGTTGGTGCTTTTCAATGTTGAGGTTGTTGTTGAATTTGTTGGTGTTTTTCAATGTTGAGGTTGTTGTTGTTTTTCAATGTTGAGGTTGTTGTTGAATTTGTTGGTGTTTTTCAATGTTGAGTTTGTTGTTGATTTTATTGGTGTTTTTCAATGTTGAGGTTGTTGTTGAATTTGTTGGTGTTTTTCAATGTTGAGGTTGTTGTTGAATTTGTTGGTGTTTTTCAATGTTGCGGTTGTTGGTGTTTTTCAATGTTGAGGTTGCTGTTGAATTTGTTGGCGTTTTTCAATGTTCAGATTGTTGTTGTTTTTCAATGTTGAGGTTGTTGTTGAATTTGTTGGTGTTTTTAAATGTTGAGGTTGTTGTTGTTTTTCAATGTTGAGGTTGTTGTTGAATTTGTTGGTGTTTTTCAATGTTGAGGTTGTTGTTGTTTTACAATGTTGAGGTTGGTGTTGAATTTGTTGGTGTTTTTCAATGTTGAGGTTGTTGTTGAATTTGTTGGTGTTTTTCAATGTTGAGGTTGTTGTTGTTTTTCAATGTTGAGGTTGTTGAATTTGTTGGTGTTTCTCAATCTTGTGTTTTTTGTTGAATTTGATGGTGTTTTTCAATGTTGAGGTTGTTGTTGAATTTGTTGGTGTTTTTCAATGTTGAGGTTGTTGTTGTTTTTCAATGTTGAGGTTGTTGTTGAATTTGTTGGTGTTTTTCAATGTTGAGGTTGTTGTTGTTTTTCAATGCTGAGGTTGTTGTTGAATTTGTTGGTGTTTTTCAATGTTGAGGTTGTTGTTGTTTTTCAATGTTGAGGTTGTTGTTGAATTTGTTGGTGTTTTTCAATGTTGAGGTTGTTGTTGTTTTTCAATGCTGAGGTTGTTGTTGAATTTGTTGGTGTTTTTCAATGTTGAGGTTGTTGTTGTTTTTCAATGTTGAGGTTGTTGCTGAATTTGTTGGTGTATTTCAATGTTTAGGTTGTTGTTGTTTTTCAATGTTGAGGTTGTTGTTGAATTTGTTGGTGTTTTTCAATGTTGAGGTTGTTGTTGAATTTGTTGGTGTTTTTCAATGTTGAGGTTGTTGTTGTTTTTCAATGTTGAGGTTGTTGTTGAATTTGTTGGTGTTTTTCAATGTTGCGTTTGTTGTTGTTTTTCAATGTTGAGGTTGTTGTTGAATTTGTTGGTGTTTTTCAATGTTGAGGTTGTTGTTGCTTTTCAATGTTGAGGTTGTTGTTGAATTTGTTGGTGCTTTTCAATGTTGAGGTTGTTGTTGAATTTGTTGGTGTTTTTCAATGTTCAGGTTGTTGTTGTTTTTCAATGTTGAGGTTGTTGTTGAATTTGTTGGTGTTTTTCAATGTTGAGTTTGTTGTTGAATTTGTTGGTGTTTTTCAATGTTTAGGTTGTTGTTGTTTTTCAATGTTGAGGTTGTTGTTGAATTTGTTGGTGTTTTTCAATGTTGAGGTTGTTGTTGAATTTGTTGGTGTTTTTCAATGTTGAGGTTGTTGTTGTTTTTCAATGTTGAGGTTGTTGTTGAATTTGTTGGTGCTTTTCAATGTTGCGTTTGTTGTTGTTTTTCAATGTTGAGGTTGTTGTTGAATTTGTTGGTGTTTTTCAATGTTGAAGTTGTTGTTGTTTTTCAATGTTGAGGTTGTTGTTGAATTTGTTGGTGTTTTTCAATGTTGAGGTTTTTGCTGTTTTTCAATGTTGAGGTTGTTGTTGAATTTGTTGGTGCTTTTCAATGTTGAGGTTGTTGTTGAATTTGTTGGTGTTTTTCAATGTTGAGGTTGTTGTTGTTTTTCAATGTTGAGGTTGTTGTTGAATTTGTTGGTGTTTTTCAATGTTGAGTTTGTTGTTGATTTTATTGGTGTTTTTCAATGTTGAGGTTGTTGTTGAATTTGTTGGTGTTTTTCAATGTTGAGGTTGTTGTTGAATTTGTTGGTGTTTTTCAATGTTGCGGTTGTTGGTGTTTTTCAATGTTGAGGTTGCTGTTGAATTTGTTGGCGTTTTTCAATGTTCAGATTGTTGTTGTTTTTCAATGTTGAGGTTGTTGTTGAATTTGTTGGTGTTTTTAAATGTTGAGGTTGTTGTTGTTTTTCAATGTTGAGGTTGTTGTTGAATTTGTTGGTGTTTTTCAATGTTGAGGTTGTTGTTGTTTTTCAATGTTGAGGTTGGTGTTGAATTTGTTGGTGTTTTTCAATGTTGAGGTTGTTGTTGAATTTGTTGGTGTTTTTCAATGTTGAGGTTGTTGTTGTTTTTCAATGTTGAGGTTGTTGAATTTGTTGGTGTTTCTCAATCTTCTGTTTTTTGTTGAATTTGATGGTGTTTTTCAATGTTGAGGTTGTTGTTGAATTTGTTGGTGTTTTTCAATGTTGAGGTTGTTGTTGTTTTTCAATGTTGAGGTTGTTGTTGAATTTGTTGGTGTTTTTCAATGTTGAGGTTGTTGTTGTTTTTCAATGCTGAGGTTGTTGTTGAATTTGTTGGTGTTTTTCAATGTTGAGGTTGTTGTTGTTTTTCAATGTTGAGGTTGTTGTTGAATTTGTTGGTGTTTTTCAATGTTGAGGTTGTTGTTGTTTTTCAATGCTGAGGTTGTTGTTGAATTTGTTGGTGTTTTTCAATGTTGAGGTTGTTGTTGTTTTTCAATGTTGAGGTTGTTCTTGAATTTGTTGGTGTATTTCAATGTTTAGGTTGTTGTTGTTTTTCAATGTTGAGGTTGTTGTTGAATTTGTTGGTGTTTTTCAATGTTGAGGTTGTTGTTGAATTTGTTGGTGTTTTTCAATGTTGAGGTTGTTGTTGTTTTTCAATGTTGAGGTTGTTGTTGAATTTGTTGGTGTTTTTCAATGTTGCGTTTGTTGTTGTTTTTCAATGTTGAGGTTGTTGTTGAATTTGTTGGTGTTTTTCAATGTTGAGGTTGTTGTTGCTTTTCAATGTTGAGGTTGTTGTTGAATTTGTTGGTGCTTTTCAATGTTGAGGTTGTTGTTGAATTTGTTGGTGTTTTTCAATGTTCAGGTTGTTGTTGTTTTTCAATGTTGAGGTTGTTGTTGAATTTGTTGGTGTTTTTCAATGTTGAGTTTGTTGTTGAATTTGTTGGTGTTTTTCAATCTTGAGTTTGTTGTTGAATTTGTTGGTGTTTTTCAATGTTGAGGTTGTTGTTGTTTTTCAATGTTGAGGTTGTTGTTGAATTTGTTGGAGTTTTTCAATGTTGAGGTTGTTGATGTTTTTCAATGTTGAGGTTGTTGTTGAATTTGTTGGTGTTTTTCAATGTTGAGGTTGTTGTTGAATTTGTTGGTGTTTTTCAATGTTGAGGTTGTTGTTGTTTTTCAATGTTGAGGTTGTTGTTGAATTTGTTAGTGTTTTTCAATGTTGAGTTTGTTGTTGTTTTTCAATGTTGAGGTTGTTGTTGAATTTGTTGGTGATTTTCAATGTTGAGGTTGTTGTTGTTTTTCAATGTTGAGGTTGTTGTTGAATTTGTTGGTGTTTTTCAATGTTGAGGTTGTTGGTGTTTTTCAATGTTGAGGTTGTTGTTGAATTTGTTGGTGTTTTTCAATGTTGAGGTTGTTGTTGAATTTGTTGGTGTTTTTCAATGTTGAGGTTGTTGTTTTTCAATGTTGACGTTGTTGTTGAGTTTGTTGGTGTTTTTCAATGTTGAGGTTGTTGTTGAATTTGTTGGTGTTTTTCAATGTTGAGCTTGTTGTTGAATTTGTTAGTGTTTTTCAATGTTGAGGTTGTTGTTGAATTTGTTGGTGTTTTCAATTTTGAGGATGTTGTTGTTTTTCAATGTTGAGGTTGTTGTTGAATTTGTTGGTGTTTCTCCATGATGAGGTTGTTGTTGTTTTTCAAAGTTGAGGTTGTTGTTGAATTTGTTGGTGTTTTTCAATTTCGGGGTTGTTGTTGGATTTGTTGGTGTTTTTCAATGTTGAATTTTTTGTTGAATTTGTTGTTGATTTCAATGTTGAGGTTGTTGTTTTTCAATGTTGAGGTTGTTGTTGAATTTGTTGGCGTTTTTAAATGTTGAGGTTGTTGTTGAATTTGTTGGTGTTTTCAATGTTGAGGTTGTTGTTAAATGTGTTGGTGTTTTTAAATGTTGAGGTTGTTGTTGAATTTGCTGGTGTTTTGCAATGTTGAGGTTGTTGTTGTTTTTCAAAGTTGAGGTTGTTGTTGAATTTGTTGCTGTTTTTCAATGTTGAGGTTGTTGTTGTTTTTCAATGTTGAGGTTGTTGTTGTATTTGTTGGTGTTTTTCAATTTCGAGGTTGTTGTTGAATTTGTTGGTGTTTTTCAATGTTGAAGTTGTTGTTGAATTTGTTGGTGTTTTTCAATGTTGAGGTTGTTGTTGTTTTTCAATGTTGAGGTTGTTGTTGAATTTGTTGGTGTTTTTCAAATTTGAGGTTGTTGTTGTTTTTCAATGCTGAGGTTGTTGTTGAATTTGTTGGTGTTTTTCAATGTTGAGGTTGTTGTTGAATTTGTTGGTGTTTTTCAATGTTGAGGTTGTTGTTGTTTTTCAATGTTGACGTTGTTGTTGAATTTGTTGGTGTTTTTCAATGTTTAGGTTGTTGTTGTTTTTCAATGTTGAGGTTGTTGTTGAATTTGTTGGTGTTTTTCAATGTTGAGGTTGTTGTTTAATTTGTTGGTGTTTTTCAATGTTGAGGTTGTTGTTGTTTTTCAATGTTGAGGTTGTTGTTGAATTTGTTGGTGCTTTTCAATGTTGCGTTTGTTGTTGTTTTTCAATGTTGAGGTTGTTGTTGAATTTGTTGGTGTTTTTCAATGTTGAAGTTGTTGTTGTTTTTCAATGTTGAGGTTGTTGTTGAATTTGTTGGTGTTTTTCAATGTTGAGGTTGTTGCTGTTTTTCAATGTTGAGGTTGTTGTTGAATTTGTTGGTGCTTTTCAATGTTGAGGTTGTTGTTGAATTTGTTGGTGTTTTTCAATGTTGAGGTTGTTGTTGTTTTTCAATGTTGAGGTTGTTGTTGAATTTGTTGGTGTTTTTCAATGTTGAGTTTGTTGTTGATTTTATTGGTGTTTTTCAATGTTGAGGTTGTTGTTGAATTTGTTGGTGTTTTTCAATGTTGAGGTTGTTGTTGAATTTGTTGGTGTTTTTCAATGTTGCGGTTGTTGGTGTTTTTCAATGTTGAGGTTGCTGTTGAATTTGTTGGTGTTTTTCAATGTTCAGATTGTTGTTGTTTTGCAATGTTGAGGTTGTTGTTGAATTTGTTGGTGTTTTTAAATGTTGAGGTTGTTGTTGTTTTTCAATGTTGAGGTTGTTGTTGAATTTGTTGGTGTTTTTCAATGTTGAGGTTGTTGTTGTTTTTCAATGTTGAGGTTGGTGTTGAATTTGTTGGTGTTTTTCAATGTTGAGGTTGTTGTTGAATTTGTTGGTGTTTTTCAATGTTGAGGTTGTTGTTGTTTTTCAATGTTGAGGTTGTTGAATTTGTTGGTGTTTCTCAATCTTGTGTTTTTTGTTGAATTTGATGGTGTTTTTCAATGTTGAGGTTGTTGTTGAATTTGTTGGTGTTTTTCAATGTTGAGGTTGTTGTTGTTTTTCAATGTTGAGGTTGTTGTTGAATTTGTTGGTGTTTTTCAATGTTGAGGTTGTTGTTGTTTTTCAATGCTGAGGTTGTTGTTGAATTTGTTGGTGTTTTTCAATGTTGAGGTTGTTGTTGTTTTTCAATGTTGAGGTTGTTGTTGAATTTGTTGGTGTTTTTCAATGTTGAGGTTGTTGTTGTTTTTCAATGCTGAGGTTGTTGTTGAATTTGTTGGTGTTTTTCAATGTTGAGGTTGTTGTTGTTTTTCAATGTTGAGGTTGTTGTTGAATTTGTTGGTGTTTTTCAATGTTGAGGTTGTTGTTGTTTTTCAATGCTGAGGTTGTTGTTGAATTTGTTGGTGTTTTTCAATGTTGAGGTTGTTGTTGTTTTTCAATGTTGAGGTTGTTCTTGAATTTGTTGGTGTATTTCAATGTTTAGGTTGTTGTTGTTTTTCAATGTTGAGGTTGTTGTTGAATTTGTTGGTGTTTTTCAATGTTGAGGTTGTTGTTGAATTTGTTGGTGTTTTTCAATGTTGAGGTTGTTGTTGTTTTTCAATGTTGAGGTTGTTGTTGAATTTGTTGGTGTTTTTCAATGTTGCGTTTGTTGTTGTTTTTCAATGTTGAGGTTGTTGTTGAATTTGTTGGTGTTTTTCAATGTTGAGGTTGTTGTTGCTTTTCAATGTTGAGGTTGTTGTTGAATTTGTTGGTGCTTTTCAATGTTGAGGTTGTTGTTGTTTTTCAATGTTGAGGTTGTTGTTGAATTTGTTGGTGTTTTTCAATGTTGCGTTTGTTGTTGTTTTTCAATGTTGAGGTTGTTGTTGAATTTGTTGGTGTTTTTCAATGTTGAGGTTGTTGTTGCTTTTCAATGTTGAGGTTGTTGTTGAATTTGTTGGTGCTTTTCAATGTTGAGGTTGTTGTTGAATTTGTTGGTGTTTTTCAATGTTCAGGTTGTTGTTGTTTTTCAATGTTGAGGTTGTTGTTGAATTTGTTGGTGTTTTTCAATGTTGAGTTTGTTGTTGAATTTGTTGGTGTTTTTCAATCTTGAGTTTGTTGTTGAATTTGTTGGTGTTTTTCAATGTTGAGGTTGTTGTTGTTTTTCAATGTTGAGGTTGTTGTTGAATTTGTTGGAGTTTTTCAATGTTGAGGTTGTTGATGTTTTTCAATGTTGAGGTTGTTGTTGAATTTGTTGGTGTTTTTCAATGTTGAGGTTGTTGTTGAATTTGTTGGTGTTTTTCAATGTTGAGGTTGTTGTTGTTTTTCAATGTTGAGGTTGTTGTTGAATTTGTTAGTGTTTTTCAATGTTGAGTTTGTTGTTGTTTTTCAATGTTGAGGTTGTTGTTGAATTTGTTGGTGATTTTCAATGTTGAGGTTGTTGTTGTTTTTCAATGTTGAGGTTGTTGTTGAATTTGTTGGTGTTTTTCAATGTTGAGGTTGTTGGTGTTTTTCAATGTTGAGGTTGTTGTTGAATTTGTTGGTGTTTTTCAATGTTGAGGTTGTTGTTGAATTTGTTGGTGTTTTTCAATGTTGAGGTTGTTGTTTTTCAATGTTGACGTTGTTGTTGAGTTTGTTGGTGTTTTTCAATGTTGAGGTTGTTGTTGAATTTGTTGGTGTTTTTCAATGTTGAGCTTGTTGTTGAATTTGTTAGTGTTTTTCAATGTTGAGGTTGTTGTTGAATTTGTTGGTGTTTTCAATTTTGAGGATGTTGTTGTTTTTCAATGTTGAGGTTGTTGTTGAATTTGTTGGTGTTTCTCCATGATGAGGTTGTTGTTGTTTTTCAAAGTTGAGGTTGTTGTTGAATTTGTTGGTGTTTTTCAATTTCGGGGTTGTTGTTGGATTTGTTGGTGTTTTTCAATGTTGAATTTTTTGTTGAATTTGTTGTTGATTTCAATGTTGAGGTTGTTGTTTTTCAATGTTGAGGTTGTTGTTGAATTTGTTGGCGTTTTTAAATGTTGAGGTTGTTGTTGAATTTGTTGGTGTTTTCAATGTTGAGGTTGTTGTTAAATGTGTTGGTGTTTTTAAATGTTGAGGTTGTTGTTGAATTTGCTGGTGTTTTGCAATGTTGAGGTTGTTGTTGTTTTTCAAAGTTGAGGTTGTTGTTGAATTTGTTGCTGTTTTTCAATGTTGAGGTTGTTGTTCTTTTTCAATGTTGAGGTTGTTGTTGTATTTGTTGGTGTTTTTCAATTTCGAGGTTGTTGTTGAATTTGTTGGTGTTTTTCAATGTTGAAGTTGTTGTTGAATTTGTTGGTGTTTTTCAATGTTGAGGTTGTTGTTGTTTTTCAATGTTGAGGTTGTTGTTGAATTTGTTGGTGTTTTTCAAATTTGAGGTTGTTGTTGTTTTTCAATGCTGAGGTTGTTGTTGAATTTGTTGGTGTTTTTCAATGTTGAGGTTGTTGTTGAATTTGTTGGTGTTTTTCAATGTTGAGGTTGTTGTTGTTTTTCAATGTTGACGTTGTTGTTGAATTTGTTGGTGTTTTTCAATGTTTAGGTTGTTGTTGTTTTTCAATGTTGAGGTTGTTGTTGAATTTGTGGGTGTTTTTCAATGTTGAGGTTGTTGTTTAATTTGTTGGTGTTTTTCAATGTTGAGGTTGTTGTTGTTTTTCAATGTTGAGGTTGTTGTTGAATTTGTTGGTGCTTTTCAATGTTGCGTTTGTTGTTGTTTTTCAATGTTGAGGTTGTTGTTGAATTTGTTGGTGTTTTTCAATGTTGAAGTTGTTGTTGTTTTTCAATGTTGAGGTTGTTGTTGAATTTGTTGGTGTTTTTCAATGTTGAGGTTGTTGCTGTTTTTCAATGTTGAGGTTGTTGTTGAATTTGTTGGTGCTTTTCAATGTTGAGGTTGTTGTTGAATTTGTTGGTGTTTTTCAATGTTGAGGTTGTTGTTGTTTTTCAATGTTGAGGTTGTTGTTGAATTTGTTGGTGTTTTTCAATGTTGAGTTTGTTGTTGATTTTATTGGTGTTTTTCAATGTTGAGGTTGTTGTTGAATTTGTTGGTGTTTTTCAATGTTGAGGTTGTTGTTGAATTTGTTGGTGTTTTTCAATGTTGCGGTTGTTGGTGTTTTTCAATGTTGAGGTTGCTGTTGAATTTGTTGGTGTTTTTCAATGTTCAGATTGTTGTTGTTTTTCAATGTTGAGGTTGTTGTTGAATTTGTTGGTGTTTTTAAATGTTGAGGTTGTTGTTGTTTTTCAATGTTGAGGTTGTTGTTGAATTTGTTGGTGTTTTTCAATGTTGAGGTTGTTGTTGTTTTTCAATGTTGAGGTTGGTGTTGAATTTGTTGGTGTTTTTCAATGTTGAGGTTGTTGTTGAATTTGTTGGTGTTTTTCAATGTTGAGGTTGTTGTTGTTTTTCAATGTTGAGGTTGTTGAATTTGTTGGTGTTTCTCAATCTTGTGTTTTTTGTTGAATTTGATGGTGTTTTTCAATGTTGAGGTTGTTGTTGAATTTGTTGGTGTTTTTCAATGTTGAGGTTGTTGTTGTTTTTCAATGTTGAGGTTGTTGTTGAATTTGTTGGTGTTTTTCAATGTTGAGGTTGTTGTTGTTTTTCAATCCTGAGGTTGTTGTTGAATTTGTTGGTGTTTTTCAATGTTGAGGTTGTTGTTGTTTTTCAATGTTGAGGTTGTTGTTGAATTTGTTGGTGTTTTTCAATGTTGAGGTTGTTGTTGTTTTTCAATGCTGAGGTTGTTGTTGAATTTGTTGGTGTTTTTCAATGTTGAGGTTGTTGTTGTTTTTCAATGTTGAGGTTGTTGTTGAATTTGTTGGTGTATTTCAATGTTTAGGTTGTTGTTGTTTTTCAATGTTGAGGTTGTTGTTGAATTTGTTGGTGTTTTTCAATGTTGAGGTTGTTGTTGAATTTGTTGGTGTTTTTCAATGTTGAGGTTGTTGTTGTTTTTCAATGTTGAGGTTGTTGTTATTTTTCAATGCTGAGGTTGTTGTTGAATTTGTTGGTGTTTTTCAATGTCGAGGTTGTTGTTGAATTTGTTGGTGTTTTTCAATGTTGAAGTTGTTGTTGAATTTGTTGTTGTTTTTCAATGTTGAGGTTGTTGTTGAATTTGTTGGTGTTTTCAATTTTGAGGATGTTGTTGTTTTTCAATGTTGAGGTTGTTGTTGAATTTGTTGGTGTTTCTCCATGATGAGGTTGTTGTTGTTTTTCAAAGTTGAGGTTGTTGTTGAATTTGTTGGTGTTTTTCAATTTCGGGGTTGTTGTTGGATTTGTTGGTGTTTTTCAATGTTGAATTTTTTGTTGAATTTGTTGTTGATTTCAATGTTGAGGTTGTTGTTTTTCAATGTTGAGGTTGTTGTTGAATTTGTTGGCGTTTTTAAATGTTGAGGTTGTTGTTGAATTTGTTGGTGTTTTCAATGTTGAGGTTGTTATTGAATTTGTTGGCGTTTTTAAATGTTGAGGTTGTTGTTGAATTTGTTGGTGTTTTCAATGTTGAGGTTGTTGTTAAATGTGTTGGTGTTTTTAAATGTTGAGGTTGTAGTTGAATTTGCTGGTGTTTTGCAATGTTGAGGTTGTTGTTGTTTTTCAAAGTTGAGGTTGTTGTTGAATTTGTTGCTGTTTTTCAATGTTGAGGTTGTTGTTGTTTTTCAATGTTGAGGTTGTTGTTGTATTTGTTGGTGTTTTTCAATTTCGAGGTTGTTGTTGAATTTGTTGGTGTTTTTCAATGTTGAAGTTGTTGTTGAATTTGTTGGTGTTTTTCAATGTTGAGGTTGTTGTTGTTTTTCAATGTTGAGGTTGTTGTTGAATTTGTTGGTGTTTTTCAAATTTGAGGTTGTTGTTGTTTTTCAATGCTGAGGTTGTTGTTGAATTTGTTGGTGTTTTTCAATGTTGTGGTTGTTGTTGAATTTGTTGGTGTTTTTCAATGTTGAGGTTGTTGTTGTTTTTCAATGTTGACGTTGTTGTTGAATTTGTTGGTGTTTTTCAATGTTTAGGTTGTTGTTGTTTTTCAATGTTGAGGTTGTTGTTGAATTTGTTGGTGTTTTTCAATGTTGAGGTTGTTGTTGAATTTGTTGGTGTTTTTCAATGTTGAGGTTGTTGTTGTTTTTCAATGTTGAGGTTGTTGTTGAATTTGTTGGTGCTTTTCAATGTTGCGTTTGTTGTTGTTTTTCAATGTTGAGGTTGTTGTTGAATTTGTTGGTGTTTTTCAATGTTGAAGTTGTTGTTGTTTTTCAATGTTGAGGTTGTTGTTGAATTTGTTGGTGTTTTTCAATGTTGAGGTTGTTGCTGTTTTTCAATGTTGAGGTTGTTGTTGAATTTGTTGGTGCTTTTCAATGAAGAGGTTGTTGTTGAATTTGTTGGTGTTTTTCAATGTTGAGGTTGTTGTTGTTTTTCAATGTTGAGGTTGTTGTTGAATTTGTTGGTGTTTTTCAATGTTGAGTTTGTTGTTGATTTTATTGGTGTTTTTCAATGTTGAGGTTGTTGTTGAATTTGTTGGTGTTTTTCAATGTTGAGGTTGTTGTTGAATTTGTTGGTGTTTTTCAATGTTGCGGTTGTTGGTGTTTTTCAATGTTGAGGTTGCTGTTGAATTTGTTGGCGTTTTTCAATGTTCAGATTGTTGTTGTTTTTCAATGTTGAGGTTGTTGTTGAATTTGTTGGTGTTTTTAAATGTTGAGGTTGTTGTTGTTTTTCAATGTTGAGGTTGTTGTTGAATTTGTTGGTGTTTTTCAATGTTGAGGTTGTTGTTGTTTTTCAATGTTGAGGTTGGTGTTGAATTTGTTGGTGTTTTTCAATGTTGAGGTTGTTGTTGAATTTGTTGGTGTTTTTCAATGTTGAGGTTGTTGTTGTTTTTCAATGTTGAGGTTGTTGAATTTGTTGGTGTTTCTCAATCTTGTGTTTTTTGTTGAATTTGATGGTGTTTTTCAATGTTGAGGTTGTTGTTGAATTTGTTGGTGTTTTTCAATGTTGAGGTTGTTGTTGTTTTTCAATGTTGAGGTTGTTGTTGAATTTGTTGGTGTTTTTCAATGTTGAGGTTGTTGTTGTTTTTCAATGCTGAGGTTGTTGTTGAATTTGTTGGTGTTTTTCAATGTTGAGGTTGTTGTTGTTTTTCAATGTTGAGGTTGTTGTTGAATTTGTTGGTGTTTTTCAATGTTGAGGTTGTTGTTGTTTTTCAATGCTGAGGTTGTTGTTGAATTTGTTGGTGTTTTTCAATGTTGAGGTTGTTGTTGTTTTTCAATGTTGAGGTTGTTGTTGAATTTGTTGGTGTATTTCAATGTTTAGGTTGTTGTTGTTTTTCAATGTTGAGGTTGTTGTTGAATTTGTTGGTGTTTTTCAATGTTGAGGTTGTTGTTGAATTTGTTGGTGTTTTTCAATGTTGAGGTTGTTGTTGTTTTTCAATGTTGAGGTTGTTGTTGAATTTGTTGGTGTTTTTCAATGTTGCGTTTGTTGTTGTTTTTCAATGTTGAGGTTGTTGTTGAATTTGTTGGTGTTTTTCAATGTTGAGGTTGTTGTTGCTTTTCAATGTTGAGGTTGTTGTTGAATTTGTTGGTGCTTTTCAATGTTGAGGTTGTTGTTGAATTTGTTGGTGTTTTTCAATGTTCAGGTTGTTGTTGTTTTTCAATGTTGAGGTTGTTGTTGAATTTGTTGGTGTTTTTCAATGTTGAGTTTGTTGTTGAATTTGTTGGTGTTTTTCAATCTTGAGTTTGTTGTTGAATTTGTTGGTGTTTTTCAATGTTGAGGTTGTTGTTGTTTTTCAATGTTGAGGTTGTTGTTGAATTTGTTGGAGTTTTTCAATGTTGAGGTTGTTGATGTTTTTCAATGTTGAGGTTGTTGTTGAATTTGTTGGTGTTTTTCAATGTTGAGGTTGTTGTTGAATTTGTTGGTGTTTTTCAATGTTGAGGTTGTTGTTGTTTTTCAATGTTGAGGTTGTTGTTGAATTTGTTAGTGTTTTTCAATGTTGAGTTTGTTGTTGTTTTTCAATGTTGAGGTTGTTGTTGAATTTGTTGGTGTTTTTCAATGTTGAGGTTGTTGTTGTTTTTCAATGTTGAGGTTGTTGTTGAATTTGTTGGTGTTTTTCAATGTTGAGGTTGTTGGTGTTTTTCAATGTTGAGGTTGTTGTTGAATTTGTTGGTGTTTTTCAATGTTGAGGTTGTTGTTGAATTTGTTGGTGTTTTTCAATGTTGAGGTTGTTGTTGTTTTTCAATGTTGACGTTGTTGTTGAGTTTGTTGGTGTTTTTCAATGTTGAGGTTGTTGTTGAATTTGTTGGTGTTTTTCAATGTTGAGCTTGTTGTTGAATTTGTTAGTGTTTTTCAATGTTGAGGTTGTTGTTGAATTTGTTGGTGTTTTCAATTTTGAGGATGTTGTTGTTTTTCAATGTTGAGGTTGCTGTTGAATTTGTTGGTGTTTCTCCATGATGAGGTTGTTGTTGTTTTTCAAAGTTGAGGTTGTTGTTGAATTTGTTGGTGTTTTTCAATTTCGGGGTTGTTGTTGGATTTGTTGGTGTTTTTCAATGTTGAATTTTTTGTTGAATTTGTTGTTGATTTCAATGTTGAGGTTGTTGTTTTTCAATGTTGAGGTTGTTGTTGAATTTGTTGGCGTTTTTAAATGTTGAGGTTGTTGTTGAATTTGTTGGTGTTTTCAATGTTGAGGTTGTTGTTGAATTTGTTGGCTTTTTTAAATGTTGAGGTTGTTGTTGAATTTGTTGGTGTTTTCAATGTTGAGGTTGTTGTTAAATGTGTTGGTGTTTTTAAATGTTGAGGTTGTTGTTGAATTTGCTGGTGTTTTGCAATGTTGAGGTTGTTGTTGTTTTTCAAAGTTGAGGTTGTTGTTGAATTTGTTGCTGTTTTTCAATGTTGAGGTTGTTGTTGTTTTTCAATGTTGAGGTTGTTGTTGTATTTGTTGGTGTTTTTCAATTTCGAGGTTGTTGTTGAATTTGTTGTTGTTTTTCAATGTTGAAGTTGTTGTTGAATTTGTTGGTGTTTTTCAATGTTGAGGTTGTTGTTGTTTTTCAATGTTGAGGTTGTTGTTGAATTTGTTGGTGTTTTTCAAATTTGAGGTTGTTGTTGTTTTTCAATGCTGAGGTTGTTGAATTTGTTGGTGTTTTTCAATGTTGAGGTTGTTGTTGAATTTGTTGGTGTTTTTCAATGTTGAGGTTGTTGTTGTTTTTCAATGTTGACGTTGTTGTTGAATTTGTTGGTGTTTTTCAATGTTTAGGTTGTTGTTGTTTTTCAATGTTGAGGTTGTTGTTGAATTTGTTGGTGTTTTTCAATGTTGAGGTTGTTGTTGAATTTGTTGGTGTTTTTCAATGTTGAGGTTGTTGTTGTTTTTCAATGTTGAGGTTGTTGTTGAATTTGTTGGTGCTTTTCAATGTTGCGTTTGTTGTTGTTTTTCAATGTTGAGGTTGTTGTTGAATTTGTTGGTGTTTTTCAATGTTGAAGTTGTTGTTGTTTTTCAATGTTGAGGTTGTTGTTGAATTTGTTGGTGTTTTTCAATGTTGAGGTTGTTGCTGTTTTTCAATGTTGAGGTTGTTGTTGAATTTGTTGGTGCTTTTCAATGTTGAGGTTGTTGTTGAATTTGTTGGTGTTTTTCAATGTTGAGGTTGTTGTTGTTTTTCAATGTTGAGGTTGTTGTTGAATTTGTTGGTGTTTTTCAATGTTGAGTTTGTTGTTGATTTTAATGGTGTTTTTCAATGTTGAGGTTGTTGTTGAATTTGTTGGTGTTTTTCAATGTTGAGGTTGTTGTTGAATTTGTTGGTGTTTTTCAATGTTGCGGTTGTTGGTGTTTTTCAATGTTGAGGTTGTTGTTGAATTTGTTGGTGTTTTTCAATGTTGAGGTTGTTGTTGAATTTGTTGGTGTTTTTCAATGTTGAGGTTGTTGTTGTTTTTCAATGTTGACGTTGTTGTTGAGTTTGTTGGTGTTTTTCAATGTTGAGGTTGTTGTTGAATTTGTTGGTGTTTTTCAATGTTGAGCTTGTTGTTGAATTTGTTGCTGTTTTTCAATGTTGAGGTTGTTGTTGTTTTTAAATGTTGGGGTTGTTGTTGAATTTGTTGCTTTTTTCAATTTTGAGGATGTTGTTGTTTTTCAATGTTGAGGTTGTTGTTGAATTTGTTGGTGTTTTTCCATGATGAGGTTGTTGTTGTTTTTGAAAGTTGAGGTTGTTGTTGAATTTGTTGGTGTTTTTCAATTTCGGGGTTGTTGAAGAATTTGTTGGTGTTTTTCAATGTTGAATTTTTTGTTGAATTTGTTGTTGATTTCAATGTTGAGGTTGTTGTTTTTCAATGCTGAGGTTGTTGTTGAATTTGTTGGCGTTTTTAAAAGTTGAGGTTGTTGTTGAATTTGTTGGTGTTTTCAATGTTGAGGTTGTTGTTGAATTTGTTGGTGTTTTTAAATGTTGAGGTTGTTTTTGAATTTGCTGGTGTTTTGCAATGTTGAGGTTGTTGTTGTTTTTCAATGTTGAGGTTGTTGTTGAATTTGTTGGAGCTTTTCAATGTTGAGGTTGTTGTTGTTTTTCAATGTTGAGGTTGTTGTTGTATTTCTTGGTGTTTTTCAATTTCGAGGTTGTTGTTGAATTTGTTGGTGTTTTTCAATGTTGAGGTTTTTGTTGTTTTTCAATGTTGAGGTTGTTGTTGAATTTGTTGGTGTTTTTCAATGTTGAGGTTGTTGTTGAATTTGTTGGCGTTTTTCAATGTTGAGGTTGTTGTTGTTTTTCATCGTTGAGGTTGTTGAATTTGTTGGTGTTTCTCAATCTTGAGTTTTTTGTTGAATTTGTTGGTGTTTTTCAATGTTGAGGTTGTTGTTGAATTTGTTGGTGTTTTTCAATGTTGAGGTTGTTGTTGTTTTTCAATGTTGAGGTTGTTGTTGAGTTTGTTGGTGTTTTTCAATGTTGAGGATGTTGTTGAATTTGTTGTTGTTTTTCAATGTTGATGTTGGTGTTGAATTTGTTGGTGTTTTTCAATGTTGAGGTTATTGTTGTTTTTAAATGTTGAGGTTGTTGTTGAATTTGTTGGTGTTTTTTCAATTTTGAGGTTGTTGGTGTTTTTCAATGTTGAGGTTGTTGTTGAATTTGATGGACTTTTTCAATGTTGAAGTTGTTGTTGAATTTGTTGGTGTTTTTCAATGTCGAGGTTGTTGTTCAATTTGTTGGTGTTTTTCAATGTTGAAGTTTGTTGTTGAATTTGTTGGTGTTTTTCAATGTTGAGCTTGTTGTTGAATTTGTTGGTGTTTTTCAATGTTGAGGTTGTTGTTGTTTTTAAATGTTGGGGTTGTTGTTGAATTTGTTGCTTTTTTCAATTTTGAGGATGTTGTTGTTTTTCAATGTTGAGGTTGTTGTTGAATTTGTTGGTGTTTTTCCATGATGAGGTTGTTGTTGTTTTTCAAAGTTGAGGTTGTTGTTGAATTTGTTGGTGTTTTTCAATTTCGGGGTTGTTGTTGAATTTGTTGGTGTTTTTCAATGTTGAATTTTTTGTTGAATTTGTTGTTGATTTCAATGCTGAGGTTGTTGTCTTTCAATGTTGATGTTGTTGTTGAATTTGTTGGCGTTTTTAAAAGTTGAGGTTGTTGTTGAATTTGTTGATGTTTTCAATGTTGAGGTTGTTGTTGAATTTGTTGGTGTTTTTAAATGTTGAGGTTGTTTTTGAATTTGCTGGTGTTTTGCAATGTTGAGGTTGTTGTTGTTTTTCAATGTTGAGGTTGTTGTTGAATTTGTTGGTGTTTTTCAATGTTGAGGTTGTTGTTGTTTTTCAATGTTGAGGTTGTTGTTGTATTTGTTGGTGTTTTTCAATTTCGAGGTTGTTGTTGAATTTGTTGGTGTTTTTCAATGTTGAGGTTGTTGATGTTTTTCAATGTTGAGGTTGTTGTTGAATTTGTTGGTGTTTTTCAATGTTGAGGTTGTTGTTGAATTTGTTGGTGTTTTTCAATGTTGAGGTTGTTGTTGTTTTTCAACGTTGAGGTTGTTGAATTTGTTGGTGTTTCTCAATCTTGAGTTTTTTGTTGAATTTGTTGGTGTTTTTCAATGTTGAGGTTGTTGTTGAATTTGTTGGTGTTTTTCAATGTTGAGGTTGTTGTTTTTCAATGTTGAGGTTGTTGTTGAGTTTGTTGGTGTTTTTCAATGTTGAGGATGTTGTTGAATTTGTTGGTGTTTTTCAATGTTGAGGTTGTTGTTGAATTTGTTGGTGTTTTTCAATGTTGAGGTTATTGTTGTTTTTAAATGTTGAGGTTGTTGTTGAATTTGTTGGTGTTTTTTCAATTTTGAGGTTGTTGGTGTTTTTCAATGTTGAGGTTGTTGTTGAATTTGATGGTGTTTTTCAATGTTGAAGTTGTTGTTGAATTTGTTGGTGTTTTTCAATGTTGAGGTTGTTGTTGAATTTGTTGGTGTTTTTCAATGTTGAGGTTGTTGTTGAATTTGTTGGTGTTTTTCAATGTTGAGGTTATTGTTGCTTTTCAATGTTGAGGTTGTTGTTGAATTTGTTGGTGCTTTTCAATGTTGAGGTTGTTGTTGAATTTGTTGGTGTTTTTCAATGTTGAGGTTGTTGTTGTTTTTCAATGTTGAGGTTGTTGTTGAATTTGTTGGTGTTTTTCAATGTTGAGTTTGTTGTTGAATTTGTTGGTGTTTTTCAATGTTGAGGTTGTTGTTGAATTTGTTGGTGTTTTTCAATGTTGAGGTTGTTGGTGTTTTTCAATGTTGAGGTTGCTGTTGAATTTGTTGGTGTTTTTCAATGTTCAGATTGTTGTTGTTTTTCATTGTTGAGGTTGTTGTAGAATTTGTTGAAGTTTTTAAATGTTGAGGTTGTTGTTGAATTTGTTGGTGTTTTTCAATGTTGAGGTTGTTGTTGTTTTTCAATGTTGAGGTTGTTGTTGAATTTGTTGGTGTATTTCAATGTTGAGGTTGTTGTTGTTTTTCAATATTGAGGTTGTTGTTGAATTTGTTGGTGTTTTTCAATTTCGAGGTTGTTATTGAATTTGTTGGTGTTTTTCAATGCTGAAGTTGTTGTTGAATTTGTTGGTGTTTTTCAATGTTGAGGTTGTTGTTGATTTTCAATGTTGAGGTTGTTGTTGAATTTGTTGGTGTTTTTCAATTTTCAGATTGTTGTTGTTTTTCATTGTTGAGGTTGTTGTTGAATTTGTTGGTGTTTTTCAATGTTGAAGTTGTTGTTGAATTTGTTGGTGTTTTTCAATGTTGAGGTTGTTGTTGATTTTCAACGTTGAGGTTGTTGTTGTTTTTTAATGTTGAGGTTGTTGTTGAATTTGTTGGTGTTTTTCAATGTTGAGGTTGTTGTTGTTTTTCAATGTTGAGGTTGTTGTTGAATTTGTTGGTGTTTTTCAATTTCGAGGTTGTTGTTGAATTTGTTGGTGTTTTTCAATGTTGAAGTTGTTGTTGAATTTGTTGGTGTTTTTCAATGTTGAGGTTGTGGTTGTTTTTCAATGTTGAGGTTATTGTTGAATTTGTTGGTGTTTTTCAATGTTGAGGTTGTTGTTGTTTTTCAATGCTGAGGTTGTTGTTGAATTTGTTGGTGTTTTTCAATTTTGAGGTTGTTGTTGAATTTGTTGGTGTTTTTCAATGTTGAGGTTGTTGTTGTTTTTCAATGTTGATGTTGTTGTTGAATTTGTTGGTGTTTTTCAATGTTGAGGTTGTTGTTGTTTTTCAATGTTGAGTTTGTTGTTGAATTTGTTGGTGTTTTTCAATGTTGAGGTTGTTGTTGAATTTGTTGGTGTTTTTCAATGTTGAGGTTGTTGGTGTTTTTCAATGTTGAGGTTGCTGTTGAATTTGTTGGTGTTTTTCAATGTTCAGATTGTTGTTGTTTTTCATTGTTGAGGTTGTTGTTGAATTTGTTGAAGTTTTTAAATGTTGAGGTTGTTGTTGAATTTGTTGGTGTTTTTCAATGTTGAGGTTATTGTTGTTTTTAAATGTTGAGGTTGTTGTTGAATTTGTTGGTGTTTTTTCAATTTTGAGGTTGTTGGTGTTTTTCAATGTTGAGGTTGTTGTTGAATTTGATGGTCTTTTTCAATGTTGAAGTTGTTGTTGAATTTGTTGGTGTTTTTCAATGTCGAGGTTGTTGTTCAATTTGTTGGTGTTTTTCAATGTTGAAGTTTGTTGTTGAATTTGTTGGTGTTTTTCAATGTTGAGCTTGTTGTTGAATTTGTTGGTGTTTTTCAATGTTGAGGTTGTTGTTGTTTTTAAATGTTGGGGTTGTTGTTGAATTTGTTGCTTTTTTCAATTTTGAGGATGTTGTTGTTTTTCAATGTTGAGGTTGTTGTTGAATTTGTTGGTGTTTTTCCATGATGAGGTTGTTGTTGTTTTTCAAAGTTGAGGTTGTTGTTGAATTTGTTGGTGTTTTTCAATTTCGGGGTTGTTGTTGAATTTGTTGGTGTTTTTCAATGTTGAATTTTTTGTTGAATTTGTTGTTGATTTCAATGCTGAGGTTGTTGTCTTTCAATGTTGATGTTGTTGTTGAATTTGTTGGCGTTTTTAAAAGTTGAGGTTGTTGTTGAATTTGTTGGTGTTTTCAATGTTGAGGTTGTTGTTGAATTTGTTGGTGTTTTTAAATGTTGAGGTTGTTTTTGAATTTGCTGGTGTTTTGCAATGTTGAGGTTGTTGTTGTTTTTCAATGTTGAGGTTGTTGTTGAATTTGTTGGTGTTTTTCAATGTTGAGGTTGTTGTTGTTTTTCAATGTTGAGGTTGTTGTTGTATTTGTTGGTGTTTTTCAATTTCGAGGTTGTTGTTGAATTTGTTGGTGTTTTTCAATGTTGAGGTTGTTGATGTTTTTCAATGTTGAGGTTGTTGTTGAATTTGTTGGTGTTTTTCAATGTTGAGGTTGTTGTTGAATTTGTTGGTGTTTTTCAATGTTGAGGTTGTTGTTGTTTTTCAACGTTGAGGTTGTTGAATTTGTTGGTGTTTCTCAATCTTGAGTTTTTTGTTGAATTTGTTGGTGTTTTTCAATGTTGAGGTTGTTGTTGAATTTGTTGGTGTTTTTCAATGTTGAGGTTGTTGTTTTTCAATGTTGAGGTTGTTGTTGAGTTTGTTGGTGTTTTTCAATGTTGAGGATGTTGTTGAATTTGTTGGTGTTTTTCAATGTTGAGGTTGTTGTTGAATTTGTTGGTGTTTTTCAATGTTGAGGTTATTGTTGTTTTTAAATGTTGAGGTTGTTGTTGAATTTGTTGGTGTTTTTTCAATTTTGAGGTTGTTGGTGTTTTTCAATGTTGAGGTTGTTGTTGAATTTGATGGTGTTTTTCAATGTTGAAGTTGTTGTTGAATTTGTTGGTGTTTTTCAATGTTGAGGTTGTTGTTGAATTTGTTGGTGTTTTTCAATGTTGAGGTTGTTGTTGAATTTGTTGGTGTTTTTCAAAGTTGAGGTTATTGTTGCTTTTCAATGTTGAGGTTGTTGTTGAATTTGTTGGTGCTTTTCAATGTTGAGGTTGTTGTTGAATTTGTTGGTGTTTTTCAATGTTGAGGTTGTTGTTGTTTTTCAATGTTGAGGTTGTTGTTGAATTTGTTGGTGTTTTTCAATGTTGAGGTTGTTGTTGAATTTGTTGGTGTTTTTCAATGTTGAGGTTATTGTTGTTTTTAAATGTTGAGGTTGTTGTTGAATTTGTTGGTGTTTTTTCAATTTTGAGGTTGTTGGTGTTTTTCAATATTGAGGTTGTTGTTGAATTTGATGGTGTTTTTCAATGTTGAAGTTGTTGTTGAATTTGTTGGTGTTTTTCAATGTTGAGGTTGTTGTTGAATTTGTTGGTGTTTTTCAATGTTGAGGTTGTTGTTGAATTTGTTGGTGTTTTTCAAAGTTGAGGTTATTGTTGCTTTTCAATGTTGAGGTTGTTGTTGAATTTGTTGGTGCTTTTCAATGTTGAGGTTGTTGTTGAATTTGTTGGTGTTTTTCAATGTTGAGGTTGTTGTTGTTTTTCAATGTTGTGGTTGTTGTTGAATTTGTTGGTGTTTTTCAATGTTGAGTTTGTTGTTGAATTTGTTGGTGTTTTTCAATGTTGAGGTTGTTGTTGAATTTGTTGGTGTTTTTCAATGTTGAGGTTGTTGGTGTTTTTCAATGTTGAGGTTGCTGTTGAATTTGTTGGTGTTTTTCAATGTTCAGATTGTTGTTGTTTTTCATTGTTGAGGTTGTTGTAGAATTTGTTGAAGTTTTTAAATGTTGAGGTTGTTGTTGAATTTGTTGGTGTTTTTCAATGTTGAGGTTGTTGTTGTTTTTCAATGTTGAGGTTGTTGTTGAATTTGTTGGTGTATTTCAATGTTGAGGTTGTTGTTGTTTTTCAATATTGAGGTTGTTGTTGAATTTGTTGGTGTTTTTCAATTTCGAGGTTGTTATTGAATTTGTTGGTGTTTTTCAATGCTGAAGTTGTTGTTGAATTTGTTGGTGTTTTTCAATGTTGAGGTTGTTGTTGATTTTCAATGTTGAGGTTGTTGTTGAATTTGTTGGTGTTTTTCAATTTTCAGATTGTTGTTGTTTTTCATTGTTGAGGTTGTTGTTGAATTTGTTGGTGTTTTTCAGTGTTGAAGTTGTTGTTGAATTTGTTGGTGTTTTTCAATGTTGAGGTTGTTGTTGATTTTCAACGTTGAGGTTGTTGTTGTTTTTTAATGTTGAGGTTGTTGTTGAATTTGTTGGTGTTTTTCAATGTTGAGGTTGTTGTTGTTTTTCAATGTTGAGGTTGTTGTTGAATTTGTTGGTGTTTTTCAATTTCGAGGTTGTTGTTGAATTTGTTGGTGTTTTTCAATGTTGAAGTTGTTGTTGAATTTGTTGGTGTTTTTCAATGTTGAGGTTGTGGTTGTTTTTCAATGTTGAGGTTATTGTTGAATTTGTTGGTGTTTTTCAATGTTGAGGTTGTTGTTGTTTTTCAATGCTGAGGTTGTTGTTGAATTTGTTGGTGTTTTTCAATTTTGAGGTTGTTGTTGTTTTTCAATGTTGAGGTTGTTGTTGAATTTGTTGGTGTTTTTCAATGTTGAGGTTGTTGTTGAATTTGTTGGTGTTTTTCAATGTTGAGGTTGTTGGTGTTTTTCAATGTTGAGGTTGCTGTTGAATTTGTTGGTGTTTTTCAATGTTCAGATTGTTGTTGTTTTTCATTGTTGAGGTTGTTGTTGAATTTGTTGAAGTTTTTAAATGTTGAGGTTGTTGTTGAATTTGTTGGTGTTTTTCAATGTTGAGGTTGTTGTTGTTTTTCAATGTTGAGGTTGTTGTTGTATTTGTTGGTGTTTTTCAATTTCGAGGTTGTTGTTGAATTTGTTGGTGTTTTTCAATGTTGAGGTTGTTGTTGTTTTTCAATGTTGAGGTTGTTGTTGAATTTGTTGGTGTTTTTCAATGTTGAGGTTGTTGTTGAATTTGTTGGTGTTTTTCAATGTTGAGGTTGTTGTTGTTTTTCAACGTTGAGGTTGTTGAATTTGTTGGTGTTTCTCAATCTTGAGTTTTTTGTTGAATTTGTTGGTCTTTTTCAATGTTGAGGTTGTTGTTGAATTTGTTGGTGTTTTTCAATGTTGAGGTTGTTGTTTTTTTTCAATGTTGAGGTTGTTGTTGAGTTTGTTGGTGTTTTTCAATGTTGAGGATGTTGTTGAATTTGTTGGTGTTTTTCAATGTTGAGGTTGTTGTTGAATTTGTTGGTGTTTTTCAATGTTGAGGTTATTGTTGTTTTTAAATGTTGAGGTTGTTGTTGAATTTGTTGGTGTTTTTTCAATTTTGAGGTTGTTGGTGTTTCTCAATGTTGAGGTTGTTGTTGAATTTGATGGTGTTTTTCAATGTTGAAGTTGTTGTTGAATTTGTTGGTGTTTTTCAATGTTGAGGTTGTTGTTGAATTTGTTGGTGTTTTTCAATGTTGAGGTTGTTGTTGAATTTGTTGGTGTTTTTCAATGTTGAGGTTATTGTTGCTTTTCAATGTTGAGGTTGTTGTTGAATTTGTTGGTGCTTTTCAATGTTGAGGTTGTTGTTGAATTTGTTGGTGTTTTTCAATGTTGAGGTTGTTGTTGTTTTTCAATGTTGAGGTTGTTGTTGAATTTGTTGGTGTTTTTCAATGTTGAGTTTGTTGTTGAATTTGTTGGTGTTTTTCAATGTTGAGGTTGTTGTTCAATTTGTTGGTGTTTTTCAATGTTGAGGTTGTTGGTGTTTTTCAATGTTGAGGTTGCTGTTGAATTTGTTGGTGTTTTTCAATGTTCAGATTGTTGTTGTTTTTCATTGTTGAGGTTGTTGTTGAATTTGTTGAAGTTTTTAAATGTTGAGGTTGTTGTTGAATTTGTTGGTGTTTTTCAATGTTGAGGTTGTTGTTGTTTTTCAATGTTGAGGTTGTTGTTGAATTTGTTGGTGTATTTCAATGTTGAGGTTGTTGTTGTTTTTCAATATTGAGGTTGTTGTTGAATTTGTTGGTGTTTTTCAATGTTGAGGTTGTTGTTGAATTTGTTGGTGTTTTTCAATGTTGAGGTTGTTGTTGTTTTTCAACGTTGAGGTTGTTGAATTTGTTGGTGTTTCTCAATCTTGAGTTTTTTGTTGAATTTGTTGGTCTTTTTCAATGTTGAGGTTGTTGTTGAATTTGTTGGTGTTTTTCAATGTTGAGGTTGTTGTTTTTTTTCAATGTTGAGGTTGTTGTTGAGTTTGTTGGTGTTTTTCAATGTTGAGGATGTTGTTGAATTTGTTGGTGTTTTTCAATGTTGAGGTTGTTGTTGAATTTGTTGGTGTTTTTCAATGTTGAGGTTATTGTTGTTTTTAAATGTTGAGGTTGTTGTTGAATTTGTTGGTGTTTTTTCAATTTTGAGGTTGTTGGTGTTTCTCAATGTTGAGGTTGTTGTTGAATTTGATGGTGTTTTTCAATGTTGAAGTTGTTGTTGAATTTGTTGGTGTTTTTCAATGTTGAGGTTGTTGTTGAATTTGTTGGTGTTTTTCAATGTTGAGGTTGTTGTTGAATTTGTTGGTGTTTTTCAATGTTGAGGTTATTGTTGCTTTTCAATGTTGAGGTTGTTGTTGAATTTGTTGGTGCTTTTCAATGTTGAGGTTGTTGTTGAATTTGTTGGTGTTTTTCAATGTTGAGGTTGTTGTTGTTTTTCAATGTTGAGGTTGTTGTTGAATTTGTTGGTGTTTTTCAATGTTGAGTTTGTTGTTGAATTTGTTGGTGTTTTTCAATGTTGAGGTTGTTGTTCAATTTGTTGGTGTTTTTCAATGTTGAGGTTGTTGGTGTTTTTCAATGTTGAGGTTGCTGTTGAATTTGTTGGTGTTTTTCAATGTTCAGATTGTTGTTGTTTTTCATTGTTGAGGTTGTTGTTGAATTTGTTGAAGTTTTTAAATGTTGAGGTTGTTGTTGAATTTGTTGGTGTTTTTCAATGTTGAGGTTGTTGTTGTTTTTCAATGTTGAGGTTGTTGTTGAATTTGTTGGTGTATTTCAATGTTGAGGTTGTTGTTGTTTTTCAATATTGAGGTTGTTGTTGAATTTGTTGGTGTTTTTCAATTTCGAGGTTGTTATTGAATTTGTTGGTGTTTTTCAATGTTGAAGTTGTTGTTGAATTTGTTGGTGTTTTTCAATGTTGAGGTTGTTGTTGATTTTCAATGTTGAGGTTGTTGTTGAATTTGTTGGTGTTTTTCAATGTTCAGATTGTTGTTGTTTTTCATTGTTGAGGTTGTTGTTGAATTTGTTGGCGTTTTTAAAAGTTGAGGTTGTTGTTGAATTTGTTGGTGTTTTCAATGTTGAGGTTGTTGTTGAATTTGTTGGTGTTTTTAAATGTTGAGGTTGTTTTTGAATTTGCTGGTGTTTTGCAATGTTGAGGTTGTTGTTGTTTTTCAATGTTGAGGTTGTTGTTGAATTTGTTGGTGTTTTTCAATGTTGAGGTTGTTGTTGTTTTTCAATGTTGAGGTTGTTGTTGTATTTTTTGGTGTTTTTCAATTTCGAGGTTGTTGTTGAATTTGTTGGTGTTTTTCAATGTTGAGGTTGTTGTTGTTTTTCAATGTTGAAGTTGTTGTTGAATTTGTTGGTGTTTTTCAATGTTGAGGTTGTGGTTGTTTTTCAATGTTGAGGTTATTGTTGAATTTGTTGGTGTTTTTCAATGTTGAGGTTGTTGTTGTTTTTAAATTTCGAGGTTGTTGTTGAATTTGTTGGTGGTTTTCAATTTTGAGGTTGTTGTTGAATTTGTTGGTGTTTTTCAATGTTGAGGTTGTTGTTGTTTTTCAATGTTGATGTTGTTGTTGAATTTGTTGGTGTTTTTCAATGTTGAGGTTGTTGTTGTTTTTCAATGTTGAGGTTGTTGTTGAATTTGTTGGTGTTTTTCAATGTTGAGGATGTTGTTGAATTTGTTGGTGTTTTTCAATGTTGAGGTTGTTGTTGTTTTTCAATGTTGAGGTTATTGTTGAATTTGTTGGTGTTTTTCAATGTTGAGGTTGTTGTTGTTTTTCAATGTTGAGGTTGTTGTTGAATTTGTTGGTGTTTTTCAATGTTGAGTTTGTTGTTGTTTTTCAATGTTGAGGTTGTTGTTGAATTTGTTGGTGTTTTTCAATGTTGAGGTTGTTGTTGTTTTTCAATGTTGAGGTTGTTGTTGAATTTGTTGGTGTTTTTCAATGTTGAGGTTGTTGTTGTTTTTCAATGTTGAGGTTGTTGTTGAATTTGTTGGTGTTTTTCAATGTTGAGGTTGTTGTTGAATTTGTTGGTGTTTTTCAATGTTGAGGTTGTTGTTGTTTTTCAACGTTGAGGTTGTTGAATTTGTTGGTGTTTCTCAATCTTGAGTTTTTTGTTGAATTTGTTGGTGTTTTTAAACGTTGAGGTTATTGTTGAATTTGTTGGTGTTTTTCAATGTTGAGGTTGTTGTTGTTTTTCAATGTTGAGGTTGTTGTTGAATTTCTTGGTGTTTTTTCAATTTTGAGTTTGTTGGCGTTTTTCAATGTTGAGGTTGTTGTTGAATTTGATGGTGTTTTTCAATGTTGAAGTTGTTGTTGAATTTGTTGGTGTTTTTCAATGTCGAGGTTGTTGTTCAATTTGTTGGTGTTTTTCAATGTTGAAGTTTGTTGTTGAATTTGTTGGTGTTTTTCAATGTTGAGGTTGTTGTTGTTTTTCAATGTTGAGGTTGTTGTTGAATTTGTTGGTGTTTTTCAATGTTGAGGTTGTTGTTGTTTTTCAATGCTGAGGTTGTTGTTGAATTTGTTGGTGTTTTTCAATGTTGAGGTTGTTGATGTTTTTCAATGTTGAGGTTGTTGTTGAATTTGTTGGTGTTTTTTAATGTTGAAGTTGCTGTTGAATTTGTTGGTGTTTTTCAATGTTGAGGATGTTGTTGTTTTTCAATGTTGAGGTTGTTGTTGAATTTGTTGGTGTTTTTCAATGTTGAGTTTGTTGTTGTTTTTCAATGTTGAGGTTGTTGTTGAATTTGTTGGTGTTTTTCAATGTTGAGGTTGTTGTTGTTTTTCAATGTTGAGGTTGTTGTTGAATTTGTTGGTGTTTTTCAATGTTGAGGTTGTTGGTGTTTTTCAATGTTGAGGTTGTTGTTGAATTTGTTGGTGTTTTTCAATGTTGAGGTTGTTGTTGAATTTGTTGGTGTTTTTCAATGTTGAGGTTGTTGTTGTTTTTCAATGTTGACGTTGTTGTTGAGTTTGTTGGTGTTTTTCAATGTGGAGGTTGTTGTTGAATTTGTTGGTGTTTTTCAATGTTGAGCTTGTTGTTGAATTTGTTGGTGCTTTTCAATGTTGAGGTTGTTGTTGTTTTTAAATGTTGGGGTTGTTGTTGAATTTGTTGCTTTTTTCAATTTTGAGGATGTTGTTGTTTTTCAATGTTGAGGTTGTTGTTGAATTTGTTGGTGTTTTTCCATGATGAGGTTGTTGTTGTTTTTCAAAGTTGAGGTTGTTGTTGAATTTGTTGGTGTTTTTCAATTTCGGGGTTGTTGTTGAATTTGTTGGTGTTTTTCAATGTTGAGGTTGTTGTTGAATTTGTTGGTGTTTTTCAATGTTGAGGTTGTTGTTGTTTTTCAACGTTGAGGTTGTTGAATTTGTTGGTGATTCTCAATCTTGAGTTTTTTGTTGAATTTGTTGGTGTTTTTCAATGTTGAGGTTGTTGTTGAATTTGTTGGTGTTTTTCAATGTTGAGGTTGTTGTTTTTTTTCAATGTTGAGGTTGTTGTTGAGTTTGTTGGTGTTTTTCAATGTTGAGGATGTTGTTGAATTTGTTGGTGTTTTTCAATGTTGAGGTTGTTGTTGAATTTGTTGGTGTTTTTCAATGTTGAGGTTATTGTTGTTTTTAAATGTTGAGGTTGTTGTTGAATTTGTTGGTGTTTTTTCAATTTTGAGGTTGTTGGTGTTTCTCAATGTTGAGGTTGTTGTTGAATTTGATGGTGTTTTTCAATGTTGAAGTTGTTGTTGAATTTGTTGGTGTTTTTCAATGTTGAGGTTGTTGTTGAATTTGTTGGTGTTTTTCAATGTTGAGGTTGTTGTTGAATTTGTTGGTGTTTTTCAATGTTGAGGTTATTGTTGCTTTTCAATGTTGAGGTTGTTGTTGAATTTGTTGGTGCTTTTCAATGTTGAGGTTGTTGTTGAATTTGTTGGTGTTTTTCAATGTTGAGGTTGTTGTTGTTTTTCAATGTTGAGGTTGTTGTTGAATTTGTTGGTGTTTTTCAATGTTGAGTTTGTTGTTGAATTTGTTGGTGTTTTTCAATGTTGAGGTTGTTGTTCAATTTGTTGGTGTTTTTCAATGTTGAGGTTGTTGGTGTTTTTCAATGTTGAGGTTGCTGTTGAATTTGTTGGTGTTTTTCAATGTTCAGATTGTTGTTGTTTTTCATTGTTGAGGTTGTTGTTGAATTTGTTGAAGTTTTTAAATGTTGAGGTTGTTGTTGAATTTGTTGGTGTTTTTCAATGTTGAGGTTGTTGTTGTTTTTCAATGTTGAGGTTGTTGTTGAATTTGTTGGTGTATTTCAATGTTGAGGTTGTTGTTGTTTTTCAATATTGAGGTTGTTGTTGAATTTGTTGGTGTTTTTCAATTTCGAGGTTGTTATTGAATTTGTTGGTGTTTTTCAATGTTGAAGTTGCTGTTGAATTTGTTGGTGTTTTTCAATGTTGAGGATGTTGTTGTTTTTCAATGTTGAGGTTGTTGTTGAATTTGTTGGTGTTTTTCAATGTTGAGTTTGTTGTTGTTTTTCAATGTTGAGGTTGTTGTTGAATTTGTTGGTGTTTTTCAATGTTGAGGTTGTTGTTGTTTTTCAATGTTGAGGTTGTTGTTGAATTTGTTGGTGTTTTTCAATGTTGAGGTTGTTGGTGTTTTTCAATGTTGAGGTTGTTGTTGAATTTGTTGGTGTTTTTCAATGTTGAGGTTGTTGTTGAATTTGTTGGTGTTTTTCAATGTTGAGGTTGTTGTTGTTGTTCAATGTTGACGTTGTTGTTGAGTTTGTTGGTGTTTTTCAATGTGGAGGTTGTTGTTGAATTTGTTGGTGTTTTTCAATGTTGAGCTTGTTGTTGAATTTGTTGGTGTTTTTCAATGTTGAGGTTGTTGTTGTTTTTAAATGTTGGGGTTGTTGTTGAATTTGTTGCTTTTTTCAATTTTGAGGATGTTGTTGTTTTTCAATGTTGAGGTTGTTGTTGAATTTGTTGGTGTTTTTCCATGATGAGGTTGTTGTTGTTTTTCAAAGTTGAGGTTGTTGTTGAATTTGTTGGTGTTTTTCAATTTCGGGGTTGTTGTTGAATTTGTTGGTGTTTTTCAATGTTGAGGTTGTTGTTGAATTTGTTGGTGTTTTTCAATGTTGAGGTTGTTGTTGTTTTTCAACGTTGAGGTTGTTGAATTTGTTGGTGATTCTCAATCTTGAGTTTTTTGTTGAATTTGTTGGTGTTTTTCAATGTTGAGGTTGTTGTTGAATTTGTTGGTGTTTTTCAATGTTGAGGTTGTTGTTTTTTTTCAATGTTGAGGTTGTTGTTGAGTTTGTTGGTGTTTTTCAATGTTGAGGATGTTGTTGAATTTGTTGGTGTTTTTCAATGTTGAGGTTGTTGTTGAATTTGTTGGTGTTTTTCAATGTTGAGGTTATTGTTGTTTTTAAATGTTGAGGTTGTTGTTGAATTTGTTGGTGTTTTTTCAATTTTGAGGTTGTTGGTGTTTCTCAATGTTGAGGTTGTTGTTGAATTTGATGGTGTTTTTCAATGTTGAAGTTGTTGTTGAATTTGTTGGTGTTTTTCAATGTTGAGGTTGTTGTTGAATTTGTTGGTGTTTTTCAATGTTGAGGTTGTTGTTGAATTTGTTGGTGTTTTTCAATGTTGAGGTTATTGTTGCTTTTCAATGTTGAGGTTGTTGTTGAATTTGTTGGTGCTTTTCAATGTTGAGGTTGTTGTTGAATTTGTTGGTGTTTTTCAATGTTGAGGTTGTTGTTGTTTTTCAATGTTGAGGTTGTTGTTGAATTTGTTGGTGTTTTTCAATGTTGAGTTTGTTGTTGAATTTGTTGGTGTTTTTCAATGTTGAGGTTGTTGTTCAATTTGTTGGTGTTTTTCAATGTTGAGGTTGTTGGTGTTTTTCAATGTTGAGGTTGCTGTTGAATTTGTTGGTGTTTTTCAATGTTCAGATTGTTGTTGTTTTTCATTGTTGAGGTTGTTGTTGAATTTGTTGATGTTTTTAAATGTTGAGGTTGTTGTTGAATTTGTTGGTGTTTTTCAATGTTGAGGTTGTTGTTGTTTTTCAATGTTGAGGTTGTTGTTGAATTTGTTGGTGTATTTCAATGTTGAGGTTGTTGTTGTTTTTCAATATTGAGGTTGTTGTTGAATTTGTTGGTGTTTTTCAATTTCGAGGTTGTTATTGAATTTGTTGGTGTTTTTCAATGTTGAAGTTGTTGTTGAATTTGTTGGTGTTTTTCAATGTTGAGGTTGTTGTTGATTTTCAATGTTGAGGTTGTTGTTGAATTTGTTGGTGTTTTTCAATGTTCAGATTGTTGTTGTTTTTCATTGTTGAGGTTGTTGTTGAATTTGTTGGCGTTTTTAAAAGTTGAGGTTGTTGTTGAATTTGTTGGTGTTTTCAATGTTGAGGTTGTTGTTGAATTTGTTGGTGTTTTTAAATGTTGAGGTTGTTTTTGAATTTGCTGGTGTTTTGCAATGTTGAGGTTGTTGTTGTTTTTCAATGTTGAGGTTGTTGTTGAATTTGTTGGTGTTTTTCAATGTTGAGGTTGTTGTTGTTTTTCAATGTTGAGGTTGTTGTTGTATTTTTTGGTGTTTTTCAATTTCGAGGTTGTTGTTGAATTTGTTGGTGTTTTTCAATGTTGAGGTTGTTGTTGAATTTGTTGGTGTTTTTCAATGTTGAGGTTGTTGTTGAATTTGTTGGTGTTTTTCAATGTTGAGGTTGTTGTTGTTTTTCAACGTTGAGGTTGTTGAATTTGTTGGTGTTTCTCAATCTTGAGTTTTTTGTTGAATTTGTTGGTGTTTTTCAATGTTGAGGTTGTTGTTGAATTTGTTGGTGTTTTTCAATGTTGAGGTTGTTGTTGTTTTTCAATGTTGAGGTTGTTGTTGAGTTTGTTGGTGTTTTTCAATGTTGAGGATGTTGTTGAATTTGTTGGTGTTTTTCAATGTTGAGGTTGTTGTTGAATTTGTTGGTGTTTTTCAATGTTGAGGTTATTGTTGTTTTTAAATGTTGAGGTTGTTGTTGAATTTGTTGGTGTTTTTTCAATTTTGAGGTTGTTGGTGTTTTTCAATGTTGAGGTTGTTGTTGAATTTGATGGTGTTTTTCAATGTTGAAGTTGTTGTTGAATTTGTTGGTGTTTTTCAATGTTGAGGTTGTTGTTGAATTTGTTGGTGTTTTTCAATGTTGAGGTTGTTGTTGAATTTGTTGGTGTTTTTCAATGTTGAGGTTATTGTTGCTTTTCAATGTTGAGGTTGTTGTTGAATTTGTTGGTGCTTTTCAATGTTGAGGTTGTTGTTGAATTTGTTGGTGTTTTTCAATGTTGAGGTTGTTGTTGTTTTTCAATGTTGAGGTTGTTGTTGAATTTGTTGGTGTTTTTCAATGTTGAGTTTGTTGTTGAATTTGTTGGTGTTTTTCAATGTTGAGGTTGTTGTTGAATTTGTTGGTGTTTTTCAATGTTGAGGTTGTTGGTGTTTTTCAATGTTGAGGTTGCTGTTGATTTTGTTGGTGTTTTTCAATGTTCAGATTGTTGTTGTTTTTCATTGTTGAGGTTGTTGTTGAATTTGTTGAAGTTTTTAAATGTTGAGGTTGTTGTTGAATTTGTTGGTGTTTTTCAATGTTGAGGTTGTTGTTGTTTTTCAATGTTGAGGTTGTTGTTGAATTTGTTGGTGTATTTCAATGTTGAGGTTGTTGTTGTTTTTCAATATTGAGGTTGTTGTTGAATTTGTTGGTGCTTTTCAATTTCGAGGTTATAATTGAATTTGTTGGTGTTTTTCAATGTTGAAGTTGTAGTTGAATTTGTTGGTGTTTTTCAATGTTGAGGTTGTTGTTGATTTTCAATGTTGAGGTTGTTGTTGAATTTGTTGGTGTTTTTCAATGTTCAGATTGTTGTTGTTTTTCATTGTTGAGGTTGTTGTTGAATTTGTTGGTGTTTTTCAATGTTGAAGTTGTTGTTGAATTTGTTGGTGTTTTTCAATGTTGAGGTTGTTGTTGATTTTCAACGTTGAGGTTGTTGTTGTTTTTTAATGTTGAGGTTGTTGTTGAATTTGTTGGTGTTTTTCAATGTTGAGGTTGTTGTTGAATTTGTTGGTGTTTTTCAATGTTGAGGTTGTTGTTGTTTTTCAATGTTGAGGTTGTTGTTGAGTTTGTTGGTGTTTTTCAATGTTGAGGATGTTGTTGAATTTGTTGGTGTTTTTCAATGTTGAGGTTGTTGTTGAATTTGTTGGTGTTTTTCAATGTTGAGGTTATTGTTGTTTTTAAATGTTGAGGTTGTTGTTGAATTTGTTGGTGTTTTTTCAATTTTGAGGTTGTTGGTGTTTTTCAATGTTGAGGTTGTTGTTGAATTTGATGGTGTTTTTCAATGTTGAAGTTGTTGTTGAATTTGTTGGTGTTTTTCAATGTTGAGGTTGTTGTTGAATTTGTTGGTGTTTTTCAATGTTGAGGTTGTTGTTGAATTTGTTGGTGTTTTTCAATGTTGAGGTTATTGTTGCTTTTCAATGTTGAGGTTGTTGTTGAATTTGTTGGTGCTTTTCAATGTTGAGGTTGTTGTTGAATTTGTTGGTGTTTTTCAATGTTGAGGTTGTTGTTGTTTTTCAATGTTGAGGTTGTTGTTGAATTTGTTGGTGTTTTTCAATGTTGAGTTTGTTGTTGAATTTGTTGGTGTTTTTCAATGTTGAGGTTGTTGTTGAATTTGTTGGTGTTTTTCAATGTTGAGGTTGTTGGTGTTTTTCAATGTTGAGGTTGCTGTTGATTTTGTTGGTGTTTTTCAATGTTCAGATTGTTGTTGTTTTTCATTGTTGAGGTTGTTGTTGAATTTGTTGAAGTTTTTCAATGTTGAGGTTGTTGTTGTTTTTCAATGTTGAGGTTGTTGTTGAATTTGTTGGTGTATTTCAATGTTGAGGTTGTTGTTGTTTTTCAATATTGAGGTTGTTGTTGAATTTGTTGGTGTTTTTCAATTTCGAGGTTATAATTGAATTTGTTGGTGTTTTTCAATGTTGAAGTTGTAGTTGAATTTGTTGGTGTTTTTCAATGTTGAGGTTGTTGTTGATTTTCAATGTTGAGGTTGTTGTTGAATTTGTTGGTGTTTTTCAATGTTCAGATTGTTGTTGTTTTTCATTGTTGAGGTTGTTGTTGAATTTGTTGGTGTTTTTCAATGTTGAAGTTGTTGTTGAATTTGTTGGTGTTTTTCAATGTTGAGGTTGTTGTTGATTTTCAACGTTGAGGTTGTTGTTGTTTTTTAATGTTGAGGTTGTTGTTGAATTTGTTGGTGTTTTTCAATGTTGAGGTTGTTGTTGTTTTTCAATGTTGAAGTTGTTGTTGAATTTGTTGGTGTTTTTCAATTTCGAGGTTGTTGTTGAATTTGTTGGTGTTTTTCAATGTTGAAGTTGTTGTTGAATTTGTTGGTGTTTTTCAATGTTGAGGTTGTGGTTGTTTTTCAATGTTGAGGTTATTGTTGAATTTGTTGGTGTTTTTCAATGTTGAGGTTGTTGTTGTTTTTCAATGCTGAGGTTGTTGTTGAATTTGTTGGTGTTTTTCAATTTTGAGGTTGTTGTTGAATTTGTCGGTGTTTTTCAATGTTGAGGTTGTTGTTGTTTTTCAATGTTGATGTTGTTGTTGAATTTGTTGGTGTTTTTCAATGTTGAGGTTGTTGTTGTTTTTCAATGTTGAGTTTGTTGTTGAATTTGTTGGTGTTTTTCAATGTTGAGGTTGTTGTTGAATTTGTTGGTGTTTTTCAATGTTGAGGTTGTTGGTGTTTTTCAATGTTGAGGTTGCTGTTGAATTTGTTGGTGTTTTTCAATGTTCAGATTGTTGTTGTTTTTCATTGTTGAGGTTGTTGTTGAATTTGTTGAAGTTTTTAAATGTTGAGGTTGTTGTTGAATTTGTTGGTGTTTTTCAATGTTGAGGTTGATGTTCTTTTTCAATGTTGAGGTTGTTGTTGAATTTGTTGGTGTATTTCAATGTTGAGGTTGTTGTTGTTTTTCAATATTGAGGTTGTTGTTGAATTTGTTGGTGTTTTTCAATTTCGAGGTTGTTATTGAATTTGTTGGTGTTTTTCAATGTTGAAGTTGTTGTTGAATTTGTTGGTGTTTTTCAATGTTGAGGTTGTTGTTGATTTTCAATGTTGAGGTTGTTGTTGAATTTGTTGGTGTTTTTCAATGTTCAGATTGTTGTTGTTTTTCATTGTTGAGGTTGTTGTTGAATTTGTTGGTGTTTTTCAATGTTGAAGTTGTTGTTGAATTTGTTGGTGTTTTTCAATGTTGAGGTTGTTGTTGATTTTCAACGTTGAGGTTGTTGTTGTTTTTTAATGTTGAGGTTGTTGTTGAATTTGTTGGTGTTTTTCAATGTTGAGGTTGTTGTTGTTTTTCAATGTTGAGGTTGTTGTTGAATTTGTTGGTGTTTTTCAATTTCGAGGTTGTTGTTGAATTTGTTGGTGTTTTTCAATGTTGAAGTTGTTGTTGAATTTGTTGGTGTTTTTCAATGTTGAGGTTGTGGTTGTTTTTCAATGTTGAGGTTATTGTTGAATTTGTTGGTGTTTTTCAATGTTGAGGTTGTTGTTGTTTTTCAATTTCGAGGTTGTTGTTGAATTTGTTGGTGGTTTTCAATTTTGAGGTTGTTGTTGAATTTGTTGGTGTTTTTCAATGTTGAGGTTGTTGTTGTTTTTCAATGTTGATGTTGTTGTTGAATTTGTTGGTGTTTTTCAATGTTGAGGTTGTTGTTGTTTTTCAATGTTGAGGTTGTTGTTGAATTTGTTGGTGTTTTTCAATGTTGAGGATGTTGTTGAATTTGTTGGTGTTTTTCAATGTTGAGGTTGTTGTTGTTTTTCAATGTTGAGGTTATTGTTGAATTTGTTGGTGTTTTTCAATGTTGAGGTTGTTGTTGTTTTTCAATGTTGAGGTTGTTGTTGAATTTGTTGGTGTTTTTCAATGTTGAGTTTGTTGTTGTTTTTCAATGTTGAGGTTGTTGTTGAATTTGTTGGTGTTTTTCAATGTTGAGGTTGTTGTTGTTTTTCAATGTTGAGGTTGTTGTTGAATTTGTTGGTGTTTTTCAATGTTGAGGTTGTTGTTGTTTTTCAATGTTGAGGTTGTTGTTGAATTTGTTGGTGTTTTTCAATGTTGAGGTTGTTGTTGAATTTGTTGGTGTTTTTCAATGTTGAGGTTGTTGTTGTTTTTCAACGTTCAGGTTGTTGAATTTGTTGGTGTTTCTCAATCTTGAGTTTTTTGTTGAATTTGTTGGTGTTTTTAAACGTTGAGGTTATTGTTGAATTTGTTGGTGTTTTTCAATGTTGAGGTTGTTGTTGTTTTTCAATGTTGAGGTTGTTTTTGAGTTTGTTGGTGTTTTTCAATGTTGAGGATGTTGTTGAATTTGTTGGTGTTTTTCAATGTTGAGGTTGTTGTTGAATTTGTTGGTGTTTTTCAATGTTGAGGTTATTGTTGTTTTTAAATGTTGAGGTTGTTGTTGAATTTCTTGGTGTTTTTTCAATTTTGAGTTTGTTGGTGTTTTTCAATGTTGAGGTTGTTGTTGAATTTGTTGGTGTTTTTCAATGTTGAAGTTGTTGTTGAATTTGTTGGTGTTTTTCAATGTCGAGGTTGTTGTTCAATTTGTTGGTGTTTTTCAATGTTGAAGTTTGTTGTTGAATTTGTTGGTGTTTTTCAATGTTGAGGTTGTTGTTGTTTTTCAATGTTGAGGTTGTTGTTGAATTTGTTGGTGTTTTTCAATGTTGAGGTTGTTGTTGTTTTTCAATGCTGAGGTTGTTGTTGAATTTGTTGGTGTTTTTCAATGTTGAGGTTGTTGATGTTTTTCAATGTTGAGGTTCTTGTTCAATTTGTTGGTGTTTTTCAATGTTGAAGTTGCTGTTGAATTTGTTGGTGTTTTTCAATGTTGAGGATGTTGTTGTTTTTCAATGTTGAGGTTGTTGTTGAATTTGTTGGTGTTTTTCAATGTTGAGTTTGTTGTTGTTTTTCAATGTTGAGGTTGTTGTTGAATTTGTTGGAGTTTTTCAATGTTGAGGTTGTTGTTGTTTTTCAATGTTGAGGTTGTTGTTGAATTTGTTGGTTTTTTTCAATGTTGAGGTTGTTGGTGTTTTTCAATGTTGAGGTTGTTGTTGAATTTGTTGGTGTTTTTCAATGTTGAGGTTGTTGTTGAATTTGTTGGTGTTTTTCAATGTTGAGGTTGTTGTTGTTTTTCAATGTTGACGTTGTTGTTGAGTTTGTTGGTGTTTTTCAATGTTGAGGTTGTTGTTGAATTTGTTGGTGTTTTTCAATGTTGAGCTTGTTGTTGAATTTGTTGGTGTTTTTCAATGTTGAGGTTGTTGTTGTTTTTAAATGTTGGGGTTGTTGTTGAATTTGTTGCTTTTTTCAATTTTGAGGATGTTGTTGTTTTTCAATGTTGAGGTTGTTGTTGAATTTGTTGGTGTTTTTCCATGATGAGGTTGTTGTTGAATTTGTTGGTGTTTTTCAATGTTGAGGTTATTGTTGCTTTTCAATGTTGAGGTTGTTGTTGAATTTGTTGGTGCTTTTCAATGTTGAGGTTGTTGTTGAATTTGTTGGTGTTTTTCAATGTTGAGGTTGTTGTTGTTTTTCAATGTTGAGGTTGTTGTTGAATTTGTTGGTGTTTTTCAATGTTGAGTTTGTTGTTGAATTTGTTGGTGTTTTTCAATGTTGAGGTTGTTGTTGAATTTGTTGGTGTTTTTCAATGTTGAGGTTGTTGGTGTTTTTCAATGTTGAGGTTGCTGTTGATTTTGTTGGTGTTTTTCAATGTTCAGATTGTTGTTGTTTTTCATTGTTGAGGTTGTTGTTGAATTTGTTGAAGTTTTTAAATGTTGAGGTTGTTGTTGAATTTGTTGGTGTTTTTCAATGTTGAGGTTGTTGTTGTTTTTCAATGTTGAGGTTGTTGTTGAATTTGTTGGTGTATTTCAATGTTGAGGTTGTTGTTGTTTTTCAATATTGAGGTTGTTGTTGAATTTGTTGGTGTTTTTCAATTTCGAGGTTATAATTGAATTTGTTGGTGTTTTTCAATGTTGAAGTTGTAGTTGAATTTGTTGGTGTTTTTCAATGTTGAGGTTGTTGTTGATTTTCAATGTTGAGGTTGTTGTTGAATTTGTTGGTGTTTTTCAATGTTCAGATTGTTGTTGTTTTTCATTGTTGAGGTTGTTGTTGAATTTGTTGGTGTTTTTCAATGTTGAAGTTGTTGTTGAATTTGTTGGTGTTTTTCAATGTTGAGGTTGTTGTTGATTTTCAACGTTGAGGTTGTTGTTGTTTTTTAATGTTGAGGTTGTTGTTGAATTTGTTGGTGTTTTTCAATGTTGAGGTTGTTGTTGTTTTTCAATGTTGAAGTTGTTGTTGAATTTGTTGGTGTTTTTCAATTTCGAGGTTGTTGTTGAATTTGTTGGTGATTTTCAATGTTGAAGTTGTTGTTGAATTTGTTGGTGTTTTTCAATGTTGAGGTTGTGGTTGTTTTTCAATGTTGAGGTTATTGTTGAATTTGTTGGTGTTTTTCCAATGTTGAGGTTGTTGTTGTTTTTCAATGCTGAGGTTGTTGTTGAATTTGTTGGTGTTTTTCAATTTTGAGGTTGTTGTTGAATTTGTCGGTGTTTTTCAATGTTGAGGTTGTTGTTGTTTTTCAATGTTGATGTTGTTGTTGAATTTGTTGGTGTTTTTCAATGTTGAGGTTGTTGTTGTTTTTCAATGTTGAGTTTGTTGTTGAATTTGTTGGTGTTTTTCAATGTTGAGGTTGTTGTTGAATTTGTTGGTGTTTTTCAATGTTGAGGTTGTTGGTGTTTTTCAATGTTGAGGTTGCTGTTGAATTTGTTGGTGTTTTTCAATGTTCAGATTGTTGTTGTTTTTCATTGTTGAGGTTGTTGTTGAATTTGTTGAAGTTTTTAAATGTTGAGGTTGTTGTTGAATTTGTTGGTGTTTTTCAATGTTGAGGTTGTTGTTCTTTTTCAATGTTGAGGTTGTTGTTGAATTTGTTGGTGTATTTCAATGTTGAGGTTGCTGTTGTTTTTCAATATTGAGGTTGTTGTTGAATTTGTTGGTGTTTTTCAATTTCGAGGTTGTTATTGAATTTGTTGGTGTTTTTCAATGTTGAAGTTGTTGTTGAATTTGTTGGTGTTTTTCAATGTTGAGGTTGTTGTTGATTTTCAATGTTGAGGTTCTTGTTGAATTTGTTGGTGTTTTTCAATGTTCAGATTGTTGTTGTTTTTCATTGTTGAGGTTGTTGTTGAATTTGTTGGTGTTTTTCAATGTTGAAGTTGTTGTTGAATTTGTTGGTGTTTTTCAATGTTGAGGTTGTTGTTGATTTTCAACGTTGAGGTTGTTGTTGTTTTTTAATGTTGAGGTTGTTGTTGAATTTGTTGGTGTTTTTCAATGTTGAGGTTGTCGTTGTTTTTCAATGTTGAGGTTGTTGTTGAATTTGTTGGTGTTTTTCAATTTCGAGGTTGTTGTTGAATTTGTTGGTGTTTTTCAATGTTGAAGTTGTTGTTGAATTTGTTGGTGTTTTTCAATGTTGAGGTTGTGGTTGTTTTTCAATGTTGAGGTTATTGTTGAATTTGTTGGTGTTTTTCAATGTTGAGGTTGTTGTTGTTTTTCAATTTCGAGGTTGTTGTTGAATTTGTTGGTGGTTTTCAATTTTGAGGTTGTTGTTGAATTTGTTGGTGTTTTTCAATGTTGAGGTTGTTGTTGTTTTTCAATGTTGATGTTGTTGTTGAATTTGTTGGTGTTTTTCAATGTTGAGGTTGTTGTTGTTTTTCAATGTTGAGGTTGTTGTTGAATTTGTTGGTGTTTTTCAATGTTGAGGATGTTGTTGAATTTGTTGGTGTTTTTCAATGTTGAGGTTGTTGTTGTTTTTCAATGTTGAGGTTATTGTTGAATTTGTTGGTGTTTTTCAATGTTGAGGTTGTTGTTGTTTTTCAATGTTGAGGTTGTTGTTGAATTTGTTGGTGTTTTTCAATGTTGAGTTTGTTGTTGTTTTTCAATGTTGAGGTTGTTGTTGAATTTGTTGGTGTTTTTCAATGTTGAGGTTGTTGTTGTTTTTCAATGTTGAGGTTGTTGTTGAATTTGTTGGTGTTTTTCAATGTTGAGGTTGTTGTTGTTTTTCAATGTTGAGGTTGTTGTTGAATTTGTTGGTGTTTTTCAATGTTGAGGTTGTTGTTGAATTTGTTGGTGTTTTTCAATGTTGAGGTTGTTGTTGTTTTTCAACGTTCAGGTTGTTGAATTTGTTGGTGTTTCTCAATCTTGAGTTTTTTGTTGAATTTGTTGGTGTTTTTAAACGTTGAGGTTATTGTTGAATTTGTTGGTGTTTTTCAATGTTGAGGTTGTTGTTGTTTTTCAATGTTGAGGTTGTTTTTGAGTTTGTTGGTGTTTTTCAATGTTGAGGATGTTGTTGAATTTGTTGGTGTTTTTCAATGTTGAGGTTGTTGTTGAATTTGTTGGTGTTTTTCAATGTTGAGGTTATTGTTGTTTTTAAATGTTGAGGTTGTTGTTGAATTTCTTGGTGTTTTTTCAATTTTGAGTTTGTTGGTGTTTTTCAATGTTGAGGTTGTTGTTGAATTTGTTGGTGTTTTTCAATGTTGAAGTTGTTGTTGAATTTGTTGGTGTTTTTCAATGTCGAGGTTGTTGTTCAATTTGTTGGTGTTTTTCAATGTTGAAGTTTGTTGTTGAATTTGTTGGTGTTTTTCAATGTTGAGGTTGTCGTTGTTTTTCAATGTTGAGGTTGTTGTTGAATTTGTTGGTGTTTTTCAATGTTGAGGTTGTTGTTGTTTTTCAATGCTGAGGTTGTTGTTGAATTTGTTGGTGTTTTTCAATGTTGAGGTTGTTGATGTTTTTCAATGTTGAGGTTGTTGTTCAATTTGTTGGTGTTTTTCAATGTTGAAGTTGCTGTTGAATTTGTTGGTGTTTTTCAATGTTGAGGATGTTGTTGTTTTTCAATGTTGAGGTTGTTGTTGAATTTGTTGGTGTTTTTCAATGTTGAGTTTGTTGTTGTTTTTCAATGTTGAGGTTGTTGTTGAATTTGTTGGTGTTTTTCAATGTTGAGGTTGTTGTTGTTTTTCAATGTTGAGGTTGTTGTTGAATTTGTTGTTTTTTTTCAATGTTGTGGTTGTGGGTGTTTTTCAATGTTGAGGTTGTTGTTGAATTTGTTGGTGTTTTTCAATGTTGAGGTTGTTGTTGAATTTGTTGGTGTTTTTCAATGTTGAGGTTGTTGTTGTTTTTCAATGTTGACGTTGTTGTTGAGTTTGTTGGTGTTTTTCAATGTTGAGGTTGTTGTTGAATTTGTTGGTGTTTTTCAATGTTGAGCTTGTTGTTGAATTTGTTGGTGTTTTTCAATGTTGAGGTTGTTGTTGTTTTTAAATGTTGGGGTTGTTGTTGAATTTGTTGCTTTTTTCAATTTTGAGGATGTTGTTGTTTTTCAATGTTGAGGTTGTTGTTGAATTTGTTGGTGTTTTTCCATGATGAGGTTGTTGTTGTTTTTCAAAGTTGAGGTTGTTGTTGAATTTGTTGGTGTTTTTCAATTTCGGGGTTGTTGTTGAATTTGTTGGTGTTTTTCAATGTTGAATTTTTTGTTGAATTTGTTGTTGATTTCAATGTTGAGGTTGTTGTTTTTCAATGCTGAGGTTGTTGTTGAATTTGTTGGCGTTTTTAAAAGTTGAGGTTGTTGTTGAATTTGTTGGTGTTTTCAATGTTGAGGTTGTTGTTGAATTTGTTGGTGTTTTTAAATGTTGAGGTTGTTTTTGAATATGCTGGTGTTTTGCAATGTTGAGGTTGTTGTTGTTTTTCAATGTTGAGGTTGTTGTTGAATTTGTTGGTGTTTTTCAATGTTGAGGTTGTTGTTGTTTTTCAATGTTGAGGTTGTTGTTGTATTTGTTGGTGTTTTTCAATTTCGAGGTTGTTGTTGAATTTGTTGGTGTTTTTCAATGTTGAGGTTGTTGTTGTTTTTCAATGCTGAGGTTGTTGTTGAATTTGTTGGTGTTTTTCAATGTTGAGGTTGTTGTTGAATTTGTTGGTGTTTTTCAATGTTGAATTTGTTGGTGTTTTTCAATGTTGAGGTTGTTGTTGTTTTTCAATGTTGAGGTTGTTGTTGAATTTGTTGGTGTTTTTCAATGTTGAGGTTGTTGTTGTTTTTCAATGCTGAGGTTGTTGTTGAATTTGTTGGTGTTTTTCAATGTTGAGGTTGTTGATGTTTTTCAATGTTGAGGTTGTTGTTCATTTTGTTGGTGTTTTTCAATGTTGAAGTTGCTGTTGAATTTGTTGGTGTTTTTCAATGTTGAGGATGTTGTTGTTTTTCAATGTTGAGGTTGTTGTTGAATTTGTTGGTGTTTTTCAATGTTGAGTTTGTTGTTGTTTTTCAATGTTGAGGTTGTTGTTGAATTTGTTGGTGTTTTTCAATGTTGAGGTTGTTGTTGTTTTTCAATGTTGAGGTTGTTGTTGAATTTGTTGTTTTTTTTCAATGTTGAGGTTGTGGGTGTTTTTCAATGTTGAGGTTGTTGTTGAATTTGTTGGTGTTTTTCAATGTTGAGGTTGTTGTTGAATTTGTTGGTGTTTTTCAATGTTGAGGTTGTTGTTGTTTTTCAATGTTGACGTTGTTGTTGAGTTTGTTGGTGTTTTTCAATGTTGAGGTTGTTGTTGAATTTGTTGGTGTTTTTCAATGTTGAGCTTGTTGTTGAATTTGTTGGTGTTTTTCAATGTTGAGGTTGTTGTTGTTTTTAAATGTTGGGGTTGTTGTTGAATTTGTTGCTTTTTTCAATTTTGAGGATGTTGTTGTTTTTCAATGTTGAGGTTGTTGTTGAATTTGTTGGTGTTTTTCCATGATGAGGTTGTTGTTGTTTTTCAAAGTTGAGGTTGTTGTTGAATTTGTTGGTGTTTTTCAATTTCGGGGTTGTTGTTGAATTTGTTGGTGTTTTTCAATGTTGAATTTTTTGTTGAATTTGTTGTTGATTTCAATGTTGAGGTTGTTGTTTTTCAATGCTGAGGTTGTTGTTGAATTTGTTGGCGTTTTTCAAAGTTGAGGTTGTTGTTGAATTTGTTGGTGTTTTCAATGTTGAGGTTGTTGTTGAATTTGTTGGTGTTTTTAAATGTTGAGGTTGTTTTTGAATATGCTGGTGTTTTGCAATGTTGAGGTTGTTGTTGTTTTTCAATGTTGAGGTTGTTGTTGAATTTGTTGGTGTTTTTCAATGTTGAGGTTGTTGTTGTTTTTCAATGTTGAGGTTGTTGTTGTATTTGTTGGTGTTTTTCAATTTCGAGGTTGTTGTTGAATTTGTTGGTGTTTTTCAATGTTGAGGTTGTTTTTGTTTTTCAATGTTGAGGTTGTTGTTGAATTTGTTGGTGTTTTTCAATGTTGAGGTTGTTGTTGAATTTGTTGGTGTTTTTCAATGTTGAGGTTGTTGTTGTTTTTCAACGTTGAGGTTGTTGAATTTGTTGGTGTTTCTCAATCTTGAGTTTTTTGTTTAATTTGTTGGTGTTTTTCAATGTTGAGGTTGTTGTTGAATTTGTTGGTGTTTTTCAATGTTGAGGTTGTTGTTGTTTTTCAATGTTGAGGTTGTTGTTGAGTTTGTTGGTGTTTTTCAATGTTGAGGATGTTGTTGAATTTGTTGGTGTTTTTCAATGTTGATGTTGTTGTTGAATTTGTTGGTGTTTTTCAATGTTGAGGTTATTGTTGTTTTTAAATGTTGAGGTTGTTGTTGAATTTGTTGGTGTTTTTTCAATTTTGTGGTTGTTGGTGTTTTTCAATGTTGAGGTTGTTGTTGAATTTGATGGTGTTTTTCAATGTTGAAGTTGTTGTTGAATTTGTTGCTGTTTTTCAATGTCGAAGTTGTTGTTCAATTTGTTGGTGTTTTTCAATGTTGAAGTTTGTTGTTGAATTTGTTGGTGTTTTTCAATGTTGAGCTTGTTGTTGAATTTGTTGGTGTTTTTCAATGTTGAGGTTGTTGTTGTTTTTAAATGTTGGGGTTGTTGTAGAATTTGTTGCTTTTTTCAATTTTGAGGATGTTGTTGTTTTTCAATGTTGAGGTTGTTGTTGTTTTTCAATGTTGAGGTTGTTGTTGAATTTGTTGGTGTTTTTCAATGTTGAGGTTGTTGTTGAATTTGTTGGTGTTTTTCAATGTTGAGGTTGTTGTTGTTTTTCAACGTTGAGGTTGTTGAATTTGTTGGTGTTTCTCAATCTTGAATTTTTGTTGAATTTGTTGGTGTTTTTCAATGTTGAGGTTGTTGTTGAATTTGTTGGTGTTATTCAATGTTGAGGTTGTTGTTGTTTTTCAATGTTGAGGTTGTTGTTGAGTTTGTTGGTGTTTTTCAATGTTGAGGATGTTGTTGAATTTGTTGGTGTTTTTCAATGTTGAGGTTGTTGTTGAATTTGATGGTGTTTTTCAATGTTGAAGTTGTTGTTGAATTTGTTGGTGTTTTTCAATGTTGAGGTTGTTGTTGAATTTGTTGGTGTTTTTCAATGTTGAGGTTGTTGTTGAATTTGTTGGTGTTTTTCAATGTTGAGGTTGTTGTTGTTTTTCAATGTTGAGGTTGTTGTTGAATTTGTTGGTGTTTTTCAATGTTGAGTTTGTTGTTGAATTTGTTGGTGTTTTTCAATGTTGAGGTTGTTGTTGAATTTGTTGGTGTTTTTCAATGATGAGGTTGTTGGTGTTTTTCAATGTTGAGGTTGCTGTTGAATTTGTTGGTGTTTTTCAATGTTCAGATTGTTGTTGTTTTTCATTGTTGAGGTTGTTGTTGAATTTGTTGAAGTTTTTAAATGTTGAGGTTGTTGTTGAATTTGTTGGTGTTTTTCAATGTTGAGGTTGTTGTTGTTTTTCAATGTTGAGGTTGTTGTTGAATTTGTTGGTGTATTTCAATGTTGAGGTTGTTGTTGTTTTTCAATATTGAAGTTGTTGTTGAATTTGTTGGTGTTTTTCAATTTCGAGGTTGTTATTGAATTTGTTGGTGTTTTTCAATGTTGAAGTTGTTGTTGAATTTGTTGGTGTTTTTCAATGTTGAGGTTGTTGTTGATTTTCAATGTTGAGGTTGTTGTTGAATTTGTTGTTGTTTTTCAATGTTGAGGTTGTTGTTGTTTTTCAATGCTGAGGTTGTTGTTGCATTTGTTGGTGTTTTTCAATGTTGAGGTTGTTGTTGAATTTGATGGTGTTTTTCAATGTTGAGGTTGTTGTTGTTTTTCAATGTTGACGTTGTTGTTGAGTTTGTTGGTGTTTTTCAATGTTGAGGTTGTTGTTGAATTTGTTGGTGTTTTTCAATGTTGAGCTTGTTGTTGAATTTGTTGGTGTTTTTCAATGTTGAGGTTGTTGTTGTTTTTAAATGTTGGGGTTGTTGTTGAATTTGTTGCTTTTTTCAATTTTGAGGATGTTGTTGTTTTTCAATGTTGAGGTTGTTGTTGAATTTGTTGGTGTTTTTCCATGATGAGGTTGTTGTTGTTTTTCAAAGTTGAGGTTGTTGTTGAATTTGTTGGTGTTTTTCAATTTCGGGGTTGTTGTTGAATTTGTTGGTGTTTTTCAATGTTGAATTTTTTGTTGAATTTGTTGTTGATTTCAATGCTGAGGTTGTTGTTTTTCAATGTTGAGGTTGTTGTTGAATTTGTTGGCGTTTTTAAAAGTTGAGGTTGTTGTTGAATTTGTTGGTGTTTTCAATGTTGAGGTTGTTGTTGAATTTGTTGGTGTTTTTAAATGTTGAGGTTGTTTTTGAATTTGCTGGTGTTTTGCAATGTTGAGGTTGTTGTTGTTTTTCAATGTTGAGGTTGTTGTTGAATTTGTTGGTGTTTTTCAATGTTGAGGTTGTTGTTGTTTTTCAATGTTGAGGTTGTTGTTGTATTTGTTGGTGTTGTTCAATTTCGAGGTTGTTGTTGAATTTGTTGGTGTTTTTCAATGTTGAGGTTGTTGTTGTTTTTCAATGTTGAGGTTGTTGTTGAATTTGTTGGTGTTTTTCAATGTTGAGGTTGTTGTTGAATTTGTTGGTGTTTTTCAATGTTGAGGTTGTTGTTGTTTTTCAACGTTGAGGTTGTTGAATTTGTTGGTGTTTCTCAATCTTGAATTTTTGTTGAATTTGTTGGTGTTTTTCAATGTTGAGGTTGTTGTTGAATTTGTTGGTGTTATTCAATGTTGAGGTTGTTGTTGTTTTTCAATGTTGAGGTTGTTGTTGAGTTTGTTGGTGTTTTTCACTGTTGAGGATGTTGTTGAATTTGTTGGTGTTTTTCAATGTTGAGGTTGTTGTTGAATTTATTGGTGTTTTTCAATGTTGAGGTTATTGTTGTTTTTAAATGTTGAGGTTGTTGTTGAATTTGTTGGTGTTTTTAAATGTTGAGGTTGTTGTTGTTTTTCAATGCTGAGGTTGTTGTTGCATTTGTTGGTGTTTTTCAATGTTGAGGTTGTTGTTGAATTTGATGGTGTTTTTCAATGTTGAGGTTGTTGTTGTTTCTCAATGTTGAAGTTGTTGTTGAGTTTGTTGGTGTTTTTCAATGTTGAGGTTGTTGTTGAATTTGTTGGTGTTTTTCAATGTTGTGCTTGTTGTTGAATTTGTTGGTGTTTTTCAATGTTGAGGTTGTTGTTGTTTTTAAATGTTGGGGTTGTTGTTGAATTTGTTGCTTTTTTCAATTTTGAGGATGTTGTTGTTTTTCAATGTTGAGGTTGTTGTTGAATTTGTTGGTGTTTTTCCATGATGAGGTTGTTGTTGTTTTTCAAAGTTGAGGTTGTTGTTGAATTTGTTGGTGTTTTTCAATTTCGGGGTTGTTGTTGAATTTGTTGGTGTTTTTCAATGTTGAATTTTTTGTTGAATTTGTTGTTGATTTCAATGCTGAGGTTGTTGTTTTTCAATGTTGAGGTTGTTGTTGAATTTGTTGGCGTTTTTAAAAGTTGAGGTTGTTGTTGAATTTGTTGGTGTTTTCAATGTTGAGGTTGTTGTTGAATTTGTTGGTGTTTTTAAATGTTGAGGTTGTTTTTGAATTTGCTGGTGTTTTGCAATGTTGAGGTTGTTGTTGTTTTTCAATGTTGAGGTTGTTGTTGAATTTGTTGGTGTTTTTCAATGTTGAGGTTGTTGTTGTTTTTCAATGTTGAGGTTGTTGTTGTATTTGTTGGTGTTGTTCAATTTCGAGGTTGTTGTTGAATTTGTTGGTGTTTTTCAATGTTGAGGTTGTTGTTGTTTTTCAATGTTGAGGTTGTTGTTGAATTTGTTGGTGTTTTTCAATGTTGAGGTTGTTGTTGAATTTGTTGGTGTTTTTCAATGTTGAGGTTGTTGTTGTTTTTCAACGTTTAGGTTGTTGAATTTGTTGGTGTTTCTCAATCTTGAATTTTTGTTGAATTTGTTGGTGTTTTTCAATGTTGAGGTTGTTGTTGAATTTGTTGGTGTTATTCAATGTTGAGGTTGTTGTTGTTTTTCAATGTTGAGGTTGTTGTTGAGTTTGTTGGTGTTTTTCAATGTTGAGGATGTTGTTGAATTTGTTGGTGTTTTTCAATGTTGAGGTTGTTGTTGAATTTATTGGTGTTTTTCAATGTTGAGGTTATTGTTGTTTTTAAATGTTGAGGTTGTTGTTGAATTTGTTGGTGTTTTTTCAATTTTGAGGTTGTTGGTGTTTTTCAATGTTGAGGTTGTTGTTGAATTTGATGGTGTTTTTCAATGTTGAAGTTGTTGTTGAATTTGTTGGTGTTTTTCAATGTTGAGGTTGTTGTTGAATTTGTTGGTGTTTTTCAATGTTGAGGTTGTTGTTGAATTTGTTGGTGTTTTTCAATGTTGAGGTTGTTGTTGTTTTTCAATATTGAGGTTGTTGTTGAATTTGTTGGTGTTTTTCAATGTTGAGTTTGTTGTTGAATTTGTTGGTGTTTTTCAATGTTGAGGTTGTTGTTGAATTTGTTGGTGTTTTTCAATGTTGAGGTTGTTGGTGTTTTTCAATGTTGAGGTTGCTGTTGAATTTGTTGGTGTTTTTCAATGTTCAGATTGTTGTTGTTTTTCATTGTTGAGGTTGTTGTTGAATTTGTTGAAGTTTTTAAATGTTGAGGTTGTTGTTGAATTTGTTGGTGTTTTTCAATGTTGAGGTTGTTGTTGTTTTTCAATGTTGAGGTTGTTGTTGAATTTGTTGGTGTATTTCAATGTTGAGGTTGTTGTTGCTTTTCAATATTGAAGTTGTTGTTGAATTTGTTGGTGTTTTTCAATTTCGAGGTTGTTATTGAATTTGTTGGTGTTTTTCAATGTTGAAGTTGTTGTTGAATTTGTTGGTGTTTTTCAATGTTGAGGTTGTTGTTGATTTTCAATGTTGAGGTTGTTGTTGAATTTGTTGGTGTTTTTCAATGTTGAGGTTGTTGTTGTTTTTCAATGCTGAGGTTGTTGTTGCATTTGTTGGTGTTTTTCAATGTTGAGGTTGTTGTTGAATTTGATGGTGTTTTTCAATGTTGAGGTTGTTGTTGTTTTTCAATGTTGAGGTTGTTGTTGAATTTGTTGGTGTTTTTCAATGTTGAGGTTGTTGTTGTTTTTCAATGTTGACATTGTTGTTGAATTTGTTGGTGTTTTTGAATGTTGAGGTTGTTGGTGTTTTTCAATGTTGAGGTTGTTGTTGAATTTGTTGGTGTTTTTCAATGTTGAGTTTGTTGTTGTTTTTCAATGTTGAGGTTGTTGTTGAATTTGTTGGTGTTTTTCAATGTTGAGGTGTTGTTGTTTTTCAATGTTGAGGTTGTTGTTGAATTTGTTGGTGTTTTTCAATGTTGAGGTTGTTGTTATTTTTCAATGTTGAGGTTGTTGTTGAATTTGTTGGTGTTTTTCAATGTTGAGGTTGTTGTTGAATTTGTTGGTGTTTTTCAATGTTGAGGTTGTTGTTGTTTTTCAATGTTGAGGATGTTGAATTTGTTGGTGTTTTTCAATCTTGAGTTTGTTGTTGAATTTGTTGGTGTTTTTCAAAGTTGAGGTTGTTGTTGAATGTGTTGGTGTTTTTCAATGTTGAGGTTGTTGTTGTTTTTCAATGTTGAGGTTGTTGTTGAGTTTGTTGGTGTTTTTCAATGTTGCGTTTGTTGTTGTTTTTCAATGTTGAGGTTGTTGTTGAATTTGTTGGTGTTTTTCAATGTTGAGGTTGTTGTTGCTTTTCAATGTTGAGGTTGTTGTTGAATTTGTTGGTGCTTTTCAATGTTGAGGTTGTTGTTGAATTTGTTGGTGTTTTTCAATGTTGAGGTTGTTGTTGTTTTTCAATGTTGAGGTTGTTGTTGAATTTGTTGGTGTTTTTCAATGTTGAGGTTGTTGTTGAATTTGTTGGTGTTTTTCAATGTTGAGGTTGTTGTTGAATTTGTTGGTGTTTTTCAATGTTGAGGTTGTTGGTGTTTTTCAATGTTGAGGTTGCTGTTGAATTTGTTGGTGTTTTTCAATGTTCAGATTGTTGTTGTTTTTCATTGTTGAGGTTGTTGTTGAATTTGTTGAAGTTTTTAAATGTTGAGGTTGTTGTTGAATTTGTTGGTGTTTTTCAATGTTGAGGTTGTTGTTGTTTTTCAATGTTGAGGTTGTTGTTGAATTTGTTGGTGTATTTCAATGTTGAGGTTGTTGTTGTTTTTCAATATTGAAGTTGTTGTTGAATTTGTTGGTGTTTTTCAATTTCGAGGTTGTTATTGAATTTGTTGGTGTTTTTCAATGTTGAAGTTGTTGTTGAATTTGTTGGTGTTTTTCAATGTTGAGGTTGTTGTTGATTTTCAATGTTGAGGTTGTTGTTGAATTTGTTGGTGTTTTTCAATGTTGAGGTTGTTGTTGTTTTTCAATGCTGAGGTTGTTGTTGCATTTGTTGGTGTTTTTCAATGTTGAGGTTGTTGTTGAATTTGATGGTGTTTTTCAATGTTGAGGTTGTTGTTGTTTTTCAATGTTGAGATTGTTGTTGAATTTGTTGGTGTTTTTCAATGTTGAGGTTGTTGGTGTTTTTCAATGTTGAGGTTGTTGTTGAATTTCTTGGTGTTTTTCAATGTTGAGTTTGTTGTTGTTTTTCAATGTTGAGGTTGTTGTTGAATTTGTTGGTGTTTTTCAATGTTGAGGTTGTTGTTGTTTTTCAATGTTGAGGTTGTTGTTGAATTTGTTGGTGTTTTTCAATGTTGAGGTTGTTGTTATTTTTCAATGTTGAGGTTGTTGTTGAATTTGTTGGTGTTTTTCAATGTTGAGGTTGTTGTTGAATTTGTTGGTGTTTTTCAATGTTGAGGTTGTTGTTGTTTTTCAATGTTGAGGATGTTGAATTTGTTGGTGTTTTTCAATCTTGAGTTTGTTGTTGAATTTGTTGGTGTTTTTCAAAGTTGAGGTTGTTGTTGAATGTGTTGGTGTTTTTCAATGTTGAGGTTGTTGTTGTTTTTCAATGTTGAGGTTGTTGTTGAGTTTGTTGGTGTTTTTCAATGTTGCGTTTGTTGTTGTTTTTCAATGTTGAGGTTGTTGTTGAATTTGTTGGTGTTTTTCAATGTTGAGGTTGTTGTTGCTTTTCAATGTTGAGGTTGTTGTTGAATTTGTTGGTGCTTTTCAATGTTGAGGTTGTTGTTGAATTTGTTGGTGTTTTTCAATGTTGAGGTTGTTGTTGTTTTTCAATGTTGAGGTTGTTGTTGAATTTGTTGGTGTTTTTCAATGTTGAGGTTGTTGTTGAATTTTTTGGTGTTTTTCAATGTTGAGGTTGTTGTTGAATTTGTTGGTGTTTTTCAATGTTGAGGTTGTTGGTGTTTTTCAATGTTGAGGTTGCTGTTGAATTTGTTGGTGTTTTTCAATGTTCAGATTGTTGTTGTTTTTCATTGTTGAGGTTGTTGTTGAATTTGTTGAAGTTTTTAAATGTTGAGGTTGTTGTTTTTAAATATTGAGGTTGTTGTTGAATTTGTTGGTGTTTTTTCAATTTTGAGTTTGTTGCTGTTTTTCAATGTTGAGGTTGTTGTTGAATTTGATGGTGTTTTTCAATGTCGAGGTTGTTGTTGAATTTGTTTGTGTTTTTCAATGTTGAAGTTGTTGTTGAATTTGTTGGTGTTTTTCAATTTCGAGGTTGTTGTTGAATTTGTTGGTGTTTTTCAATGTTGAGGTTGTTGTTGTTTTTCAATGTTGAAGATGTTGAATTTGTTGGTGTTTTTCAATCTTGAGTTTGTTGTTGAATTTGTTGGTGTTTTTCAAGTTGAGGTTGTTGTTGAATGTGTTGGTGTTTTTCAATGTTGAGGTTGTTTTTGTTTTTCAATGTTGAGGTTGTTGTTGAGTTTGTTCGTGTTTTTCAATGTTGAGGTTGTTGTTGAATTTGTTGGTGTTTATCAATGTTGAGGTTGTTGTTGAATTTGTTGGTGCTTTTCAATGTTGAGGTTGTTGTTTTTAAATGCTGAGGTTGTTGTTGAATTTGTTTGTGTTTTTCAATGTTGAAGTTGTTGTTGAATTTGTTGGTGTTTTTCAATTTCGAGGTTGTTGTTGAATTTGTTGGTGTTTTTCAATGTTGAAGTTTTTGTTGAATTTGTTGGTGTTTTTCAATGTTGAGGTTGTTGTTGTTTTTCAATGTTGACGTTGTTGTTGAATTTGTTGGTGTTTTTCAATGTTGAGGTTGTTTTTGTTTTTCAATTCTGAGGTTGTTGTTGAATTTGCTGGTGTTTTTCAATGTTGAGGTTGTTGTTGAATTTGTTGGTGTTTTTCAATGTTGAGGTTGTTGTTGTTTTTCAATGTTGAGGTTGTTGTTGAATTTGTTGGTGTTTTTCAATGTTGAGGTGTTGTTGTTTTTCAATGTTGAGGTTGTTGTTGAATTTGTTGGTGTTTTTCAATGTTGAGGTTGTTGTTGAATTTCTTGGTGTTTTTCAATGTTGAGTTTGTTGTTGTTTTTCAATGTTGAATTTGTTGTTGACTTTGTTGGTGTTTTTCAATGTTGAGGTTGTTGTTGTTTTTCAATGTTGAGGTTGTTGTTGAATTTGTTGGTGTTTTTCAATGTTGAGGTTGTTGTTGTTTTTCAATGTTGAGGTTTTTGTTGAATTTGTTGGTGTTTTTCAATGTTGAGGTTGTTGTTGAATTTGTTGGTGTTTTTCAATGTTGAGGTTGTTGTTGTTTTTCAATGTTGAGGTTGTTGAATTTGTTGGTGTTTTTCAATTTTGAGTTTGTTGTTGAATTTGTTGGTGTTTTTCAAAGTTGAGGTTGTTGTTGAATGTGTTGGTGTTTTTCAATGTTGAGGTTGTTGTTGTTTTTCAATTTTGAGGTTGTTGTTGAGTTTGTTGGTGTTTTTCAATGTTGCGTTTGTTGTTGGTTTTCAATGTTGAGGTTGTTGTTGAATTTGTTGGTGTTTTTCAATGTTGAGGTTGTTGTTGCTTTTCAATGTTGAGGTTGTTGTTGAATTTGTTGGTGCTTTTCAATGTTGAGGTTGTTGTTAAATTTGTTGGTGTTTTTCAATGTTGAGGTTGTTGTTGTTTTTCAATGTTGAGGTTGTTGTTGAATTTGTTGGTGTTTTTCAATGTTGAGTTTGTTGTTGAATTTGTTGGTGTTTTTCAATGTTGAGGTTGTTGTTGAATTTGTTGGTGCTTTTCAATGTTGAGGTTGTTGGTGTTTTTCAATGTTCAGGTTGCTGTTGAATTTGTTGGTGTTTTTCAATGTTCAGATTGTTGTTGTTTTTCATTGTTGATGTTGTTGTTGAATTTGTTGAAGTTTTTAAATGTTGAGGTTGTTGTTGAATTTGTTGATGTTTTTCAATGTTGAGGTTGTTGTTGTTTTTCAATTTTGAAGTTGTTGTTGAATTTGTTGGTGTATTTCAATGTTGAGGTTGTTGTTGTTTTTCAATGTTGAGGTTGTTGTTGAATTTGTTGGTGTTTTTCAATTTCGAGGTTGTTGTTGAATTTGTTGGTGTTTTTCAATGTTGAAGTTGTTGTTGAATTTGCTGGTGTTTTTCAAAGTTGAGGTTGTTGTTGATTTTCAATGTTGAGGTTGTTGTTGAATTTGTTGGTGTTTTTCAATGTTGAGGTTGTTGTTGTTTTTCAATGCTGAGGTTGTTGTTGAATTTGTTGGTGTTTTTCAATGTTGAGGTTGTTGTTGAATTTGTTGGTGTTTTTCAATGTTGAGGTTGTTGTTGTTTTTCAATGTTGAGGTTGTTGTTGAATTTGTTGGTGTTTTTCAATGTTGAGGTTGTTGTTGTTTTTCAATGTTGAGATTGTTGTTGAATTTGTTGGTGCTTTTCAATGTTGAGGTTGTTGTTGAATTTGTTGGTGTTTTTCAATGTTGAGGTTGTTGTTGTTTTTCAATGTTGAGGTTGTTGTTGAATTTGTTGGTGTATTTCAATGTTGAGGTTGTTGTTGTTTTTCAATATTGAGGTTGTTGTTGAATTTGTTGGTGTTTTTCAATTTCGAGGTTGTTGTTGAATTTGATGGTGTTTTTCAATGTTGAGGTTGTTGTTGTTTTTCAATGTTGAGGTTGTTGTTGTTTTTCAATGTTGAGGTTGTTGTTGTTTTTCAATGTTGAGATTGTTGTTGAATTTGTTGGTGTTTTTCAATGTTGAGGTTGTTGTTGTTTTTCAATGTTGAGGTTGTTGTTGAATTTGTTGGTGTTTTTCAATGTTGAGGTTGTTGTTATTTTTCAATGTTGAGGTTGTTGTTGAATTTGTTGGTGTTTTTCAATGTTGAGGTTGTTGTTGAATTTGTTGGTGTTTTTCAATGTTGAGGTTGTTGTTGTTTTTCAATGTTGAGGTTGTTGAATTTGTTGGTGTTTTTCAATCTTGAGTTTGTTGTTGAATTTGTTGGTGTTTTTCAATTTCGACGTTGTTGTTGAAATTGTTGGTGTTTTTCAATGTTGAAGTTGTTGTTGAATTTGTTGGTGTTTTTCAATGTTGAGGTTGTGGTTGTTTTTCAATGTTGAGGTTGTTGTTGAATTTGTTGGTGTTCTTCAATGTTGAGGTTGTTGTTGTTTTTCAATGCTGAGGTTGTTGTTGAATTTGTTGGTGTTTTTCAATGTTGAGGTTGTTGTTGTTTTTCAATGTTGAGGTTGCTGTTGAATTTGTTGGTGTTTTTCAATGTTGAGGTTGTTGTTGTTTTTCAATGTTGAGGTTGTTGTTGAATTTGTTGTTGTTTTTCAATGTTGAGGATGTTGTTGAATTTGTTGGTGTTTTTCAATGTTGAGGTTGTTGTTGTTTTTCAATGTTGAGGTTATTGTTGAATTTGTTGGTGTTTTTCAATGTTGAGGTTGTTGTTGTTTTTCAATGTTGAGGTTGTTGTTGAATTTGTTGGTGTTTTTCAATGTTGAGTTTGTTGTTGTTTTTCAATGTTGAGGTTGTTGTTGAATTTGTTGGTGTTTTTCAATGTTGAGGTTGTTGTTGTTTTTCAATGTTGAGGTTGTTGTTGAATTTGTTGGTGTTTTTCAATGTTGAGGTTGTTGTTGTTTTTCAATGTTGAGGTTGTTGTTGAATTTGTTGGTGTTTTTCAATGTTGAGGTTGTTGTTGAATTTGTTGGTGTTTTTCAATGTTGAGGTTGTTGTTGTTTTTCAATGTTGAGGTTGTTGTTGAATTTGTTGGTGTTTTTCAATGTTGAGGTTGTGGTTGTTTTTCAATGCTGAGGTTGTTGTTGAATTTGCTGGTGTTTTTCAATGTTGAGGTTGTTGTTGAATTTGTTGGTGTTTTTCAATGTTGAGGTTGTTGTTGTTTCTCAATGTTGAGGTTGTTGTTGAATTTGTTGGTGTTTTTCAATGTTGAGGTGTTGTTGTTTTTCAATGTTGAGGTTGTTGTTGAATTTGTTGGTGTTTTTCAATGTTGAAGTTGTTGTTGAATTTGTTGGTGTTTTTCAATGTTGAGGTTGTTGTTGTTTTTCAATGTTGAGGTTGTTGTTGAATTTGTTGGTGTTTTTCAATGTTGAGTTTGTTGTTGTTTTTCAATGTTGAGGTTGTTGTTGAATTTGTTGGTGTTTTTCAATGTTGAGGTTGTTGTTGTTTTTCAATGTTGAGGTTTCTCTTGAATTTGTTGGTGTTTCTCAATGTTGAGGTTGTTGGTGTTTTTCAATGTTGAGGTTGTTGTTGAATTTGTTGGTGTTTTTCTATGTTGAGGTTGTTGTTGAATTTGTTGGTGTTTTTCAATGTTGAGGTTGTTGTTGTTTTTCAATGTTGAGGTTATTGTTGAATTTGTTGGTGTTTTTCAATGTTGAGGTTGTTGTTGTTTTTCAATGTTGAGGTTGTTGTTGAATTTGTTGGTGTTTTTCAATGTTGAGTTTGTTGTTGTTTTTCAATGTTGAGGTTGTTGATGAATTTGTTGGTGTTTTTCAATGTTGAGGTTGTTGTTGTTTTTCAATGTTGAGGTTGTTGTTGAATTTGTTGGTGTTTTTCAATGTTGAGGTTGCTGTTGAATTTGTTGGTGTTTTTCAATGTTCAGATTGTTGTTGTTTTTCAATGTTGAGGTTGTTGTTGAATTTGTTGGTGTTTTTAAATGTTGAGGTTGTTGTTGAATTTGTTGGTGTTTTTCAATGTTGAGGTTGTTGTTTTTTTTTAATGTTGAGGTTGTTGTTGAATTTGTTGGTGTTTTTCAATGTTGAGGTTGTTGTTGTTTTTCAATGTTGAGGTTGTTGTTGAATTTGTTGGTGTTTTTCAATTTCGAGGTTGTTGTTTAATTTGTTGGTGTTTTTCAATGTTGAAGTTGTTGTTGAATTTGTTGGTGTTTTTCAATGTTGAGGTTTTGGTTGTTTTTCAATGTTGAGGTTGTTGTTGAATTTGTTGGTGTTTTTCAATGTTGAAGTTGTTGTTGAATTTGCTGGTGTTTTTCAAAGTTGAGGTTGTTGTTGATTTTCAATGTTGAGGTTGTTGTTGAATTTGTTGGTGTTTTTCAATGTTGAGGTTGTTGTTGTTTTTCAATGCTGAGGTTGTTGTTGAATTTGTTGGTGTTTTTCAATGTTGAGGTTGTTGTTGAATTTGTTGGTGTTTTTCAATGTTGAGGTTGTTGTTGTTTTTCAATGTTGAGGTTGTTGTTGAATTTGTTGGTGTTGTTCAATGTTGAGGTTGTTGTTGTTTTTCAATGTTGAGATTGTTGTTGAATTTGTTGGTGCTTTTCAATGTTGAGGTTGTTGTTGAATTTGTTGGTGTTTTTCAATGTTGAGGTTGTTGTTGTTTTTCAATGTTGAGGTTGTTGTTGAATTTGTTGGTGTATTTCAATGTTGAGGTTGTTGTTGTTTTTCAATATTGAGGTTGTTGTTGAATTTGTTGGTGTTTTTCAATTTCGAGGTTGTTATTGAATTTGTTGGTGTTTTTCAATGTTGAAGTTGTTGTTGAATTTGTTGGTGTTTTTCAATGTTGAGGTTGTTGTTGAATTTGTTGGTGTTTTTCAATGTTGAGGTTGTTGTTGTTTTTCAATGTTGAGGTTATTGTTGAATTTGTTGGTGTTTTTCAATGTTGAGGTTGTTGTTGTTTTTCAATGTTGAGGTTGTTGTTGAATTTGTTGGTGTTTTTCAAAGTTGAGTTTGTTGTTGTTTTTCAATGTTGAGGTTGTTGTTGAATTTGTTGGTGTTTTTCAATGTTGAGGTTGTTGTTGTTTTTCAATGTTGAGGTTGTTGTTGAATATGTTGGTGTTTTTCAATGTTGAGGTTGTTGTTGTTTTTCAATGTTGAGGTTGTTGTTGAATTTGTTGGTGTTTTTCAATGTTGAGGTTGTTGTTGAATTTGTTGGTGTTTTTCAATGTTGAGGTTGTTGTTGTTTTTCAATGTTGAGGTTGTTGTTGAATTTGTTGGTGTTTTTCAATGTTGAGGTTGTGGTTGTTTTTCAATGCTGAGGTTGTTGTTGAATTTGCTGGTGTTTTTCAATGTTGAGGTTGTTGTTGAATTTGTTGGTGTTTTTCAATGTTGAGGTTGTTGTTGTTTCTCAATGTTGAGGTTGTTGTTGAATTTGTTGGGGTTTTCAATGTTGAGGTGTTGTTGTTTTTCAATGTTAAGGTTGTTGTTGAATTTGTTGGTGTTTTTCAATGTTGAAGTTGTTGTTGAATTTGTTGGTGTTTTTCAATGCTGAGGTTGTTGTTGTTTTTCAATGTTGAAGTTGTTGTTGAATTTGTTGGTGTTTTTCAATGTTGAGTTTGTTGTTGTTTTTCAATGTTGAGGTTGTTGTTGAACTTGTTGGTGTTTTTCAATGTTGAGGTTGTTGTTGTTTTTCAATGTTGAGGTTTCTCTTGAATTTGTTGGTGTTTCTCAATGTTGAGGTTGTTGGTGTTTTTCAATGTTGAGGTTGTTGTTGAATTTGTTGGTGTTTTTCTATGTTGAGGATGTTGTTGAATTTGTTGGTGTTTTTCAATGTTGAGGTTGTTGTTGTTTTTCAATGTTGAGGTTATTGTTGAATTTGTTGGTGTTTTTCAATGTTGAGGTTGTTGTTGTTTTTCAATGTTGAGGTTGTTGTTGAATTTGTTGGTGTTTTTCAATGTTGAGTTTGTTGTTGTTTTTCAATGTTGAGGTTGTTGATGAATTTGTTGGTGTTTTTCAATGTTGAGGTTGTTGTTGTTTTTCAATGTTGAGGTTGTTGTTTAATTTGTTGGTGTTTTTCAATGTTGAGGTTGCTGTTGAATTTGTTGGTGTTTTTCAATGTTCAGATTGTTGTTGTTTTTCAATGTTGAGGTTGTTGTTGAATTTGTTGGTGTTTTTAAAAGTTGAGGTTGTTGTTGAATTTGTTGATGTTTTTCAATGTTGAGGTTGTTGTTGTTTTTCAATTTTGAGGTTGTTGTTGAATTTGTTGGTGTATTTCAATGTTGAGGTTGTTGTTGTTTTTCAATGTTGAGGTTGTTGTTGAATTTGTTGGTGTTTTTCAATTTCGAGGTTGTTGTTGAATTTGTTGGTGTTTTTCAATGTTGAAGTTGTTGTTGAATTTGCTGGTGTTTTTCAAAGTTGAGGTTGTTGTTGATTTTCAATGTTGAGGTTGTTGTTGAATTTGTTGGTGTTTTTCAATGTTGAGGTTGTTGTTGTTTTTCAATGCTGAGGTTGTTGTTGAATTTGTTGGTGTTTTTCAATGTTGAGGTTGTTGTTGAATTTGTTGGTGTTTTTCAATGTTGAGGTTGTTGTTGTTTTTCAATGTTGAGGTTGTTGTTGAATTTGTTGGTGTTTTTCAATGTTGAGGTTGTTGTTGTTTTTCAATGTTGAGATTGTTGTTGAATTTGTTGGTGCTTTTCAATGTTGAGGTTGTTGTTGAATTTGTTGGTGTTTTTCAATGTTGAGGTTGTTGTTGTTTTTCAATGTTGAGGTTGTTGTTGAATTTGTTGGTGTATTTCAATGTTGAGGTTGTTGTTGTTTTTCAATATTGAGGTTGTTGTTGAATTTGTTGGTGTTTTTCAATTTCGAGGTTGTTATTGAATTTGTTGGTGTTTTTCAATGTTGAAGTTGTTGTTGAATTTGTTGGTGTTTTTCAATGTTGAGGTTGTTGTTGATTTTCAATGTTGAGGTTGTTGTTGAATTTGTTGGTGTTTTTCAATGTTGAGGTTGTTGTTGAATTTGTTGGTGTTTTTCTATGTTGAGGATGTTGTTGAATTTGTTGGTGTTTTTCAATGTTGAGGTTGTTGTTGTTTTTCAATGTTGAGGTTATTGTTGAATTTGTTGGTGTTTTTCAATGTTGAGGTTGTTGTTGTTTTTCAATGTTGAGGTTGTTGTTGAATTTGTTGGTGTTTTTCAATGTTGAGTTTGTTGTTGTTTTTCAATGTTGAGGTTGTTGATGAATTTGTTGGTGTTTTTCAATGTTGAGGTTGTTGTTGTTTTTCAATGTTGAGGTTGTTGTTGAATTTGTTGGTGTTTTTCTATGTTGAGGTTGCTGTTGAATTTGTTGGTCTTTTTCAATGTTCAGATTGTTGTTGTTTTTCAATGTTGAGGTTGTTGTTGAATTTGTTGGTGTTTTTAAATGTTGAGGTTGTTGTTGAATTTGTTGATGTTTTTCAATGTTGAGGTTGTTGTTGTTTTTCAATTTTGAGGTTGTTGTTGAATTTGTTGGTGTATTTCAATGTTGAGGTTGTTGTTGTTTTTCAATGTTGAGGTTGTTGTTGAATTTGTTGGTGTTTTTCAATTTCGAGGTTGTTGTTGAATTTGTTGGTGTTTTTCAATGTTGAAGTTGTTGTTGAATTTGCTGGTGTTTTTCAAAGTTGAGGTTGTTGTTGATTTTCAATGTTGAGGTTGTTGTTGAATTTGTTGGTGTTTTTCAATGTTGAGGTTGTTGTTGTTTTTCAATGCTGAGGTTGTTGTTGAATTTGTTGGTGTTTTTCAATGTTGAGGTTGTTGTTGAATTTGTTGGTGTTTTTCAATGTTGAGGTTGTTGTTGTTTTTCAATGTTGAGGTTGTTGTTGAATTTGTTGGTGTTTTTCAATGTTGAGGTTGTTGTTGTTTTTCAATGTTGAGATTGTTGTTGAATTTGTTGGTGCTTTTCAATGTTGAGGTTGTTGTTGAATTTGTTGGTGTTTTTCAATGTTGAGGTTGTTGTTGTTTTTCAATGTTGAGGTTGTTGTTGAATTTGTTGGTGTATTTCAATGTTGAGGTTGTTGTTGTTTTTCAATATTGAGGTTGTTGTTGAATTTGTTGGTGTTTTTCAATTTCGAGGTTGTTATTGAATTTGTTGGTGTTTTTCAATGTTGAAGTTGTTGTTGAATTTGTTGGTGTTTTTCAATGTTGAGGTTGTTGTTGATTTTCAATGTTGAGGTTGTTGTTGAATTTGTTGGTGTTTTTCAATGTTGAGGTTGTTGTTGTTTTTCAATGCTGAGGTTGTTGTTGAATTTGTTGGTGTTTTTCAATGTTGAGGTTGTTGTTGAATTTGATGGTGTTTTTCAATGTTGAGGTTGTTGTTGTTTTTCAATGTTGAGGTTGTTGTTGTTTTTCAATGTTGAGGTTGTTGTTGTTTTTCAATGTTGAGATTGTTGTTGAATTTGTTGGTGTTTTTCAATGTTGAGGTTGTTGTTGAATTTGTTGGTGTTTTTCAATGTTGAGGTTGTTGTTGTTTTTCAATGTTGAGGTTATTGTTGAATTTGTTGGTGTTTTTCAATGTTGAGGTTGTTGTTGTTTTTCAATGTTGAGGTTGTTGTTGAATTTCTTGGTGTTTTTCAATGTTGAGTTGGTTGTTGTTTTTCAATGTTGAGGTTGTTGTTGAATTTGTTGGTGTTTTTCAATGTTGAGGTTGTTGTTGTTTTTCAATGTTGAGGTTGTTGTTGAATTTGTTGGTGTTTTTCAATGTTGAGGTTGTTGTTATTTTTCAATGTTGAGGTTGTTGTTGAATTTGTTGGTGTTTTTCAATGTTGAGGTTGTTGTTGAATTTGTTGGTGTTTTTCAATGTTGAGGTTGTTGTTGTTTTTCAATGTTGAGGTTGTTGAATTTGTTGGTGTTTTTCAATCTTGAGTTTGTTGTTGAATTTGTTGGTGTTTTTCAATTTCGAGGTTGTTGTTGAAATTGTTGGTGTTTTTCAATGTTGAAGTTGTTGTTGAATTTGTTGGTGTTTTTCAATGTTGAGGTTGTGGTTGTTTTTCAATGTTGAGGTTGTTGTTGAATTTTTTGGTGCTCTTCAATGTTGAGGTTGTTGTTGTTTTTCAATGCTGAGGTTGTTGTTGAATTTGTTGGTGTTTTTCAATGTTGAGGTTGTTGTTGAATTTGTTGGTGTTTTTCAATGTTGAGGTTGTTGTTGTTTTTCAATGTTGAGGTTGCTGTTGAATTTGTTGGTGTTTTTCAATGTTGAGGTTGTTGTTGTTTTTCAATGTTGAGGTTGTTGTTGAATTTGTTGTTGTTTTTCAATGTTGAGGATGTTGTTGAATTTGTTGGTGTTTTTCAATGTTGAGGTTGTTGTTGTTTTTCAAAGTTGAGGTTATTGTTGAATTTGTTGGTGTTTTTCAATGTTGAGGTTGTTGTTGTTTTTCAATGTTGAGGTTGTTGTTGAATTTGTTGGTGTTTTTCAATGTTGAGTTTGTTGTTGTTTTTCAATGTTGAGGTTGTTGTTGAATTTGTTGGTGTTTTTCAATGTTGAAGTTGTTGTTGTTTTTCAATGTTGAGGTTGTTGTTGAATTTGTTGGTGTTTTTCAATGTTGAGGTTGTTGTTGTTTCTCAATGTTGAGGTTGTTGTTGAATTTGTTGGTGTTTTTCAATGTTGAGGTTGTTGTTGTTTTTCAATGTTGAGGTTGTTGTTGAATTTGTTGGTGTTTTTCAATGTTGAGGTTGTGGTTGTTTTTCAATGCTGAGGTTGTTGTTGAATTTGCTGGTGTTTTTCAATGTTGAGGTTGTTGTTGAATTTGTTGGTGTTTTTCAATGTTGAGGTTTTTGTTGTTTCTCAATGTTGAGGTTGTTGTTGAATTTGTTGGTGTTTTTCAATGTTGAGGTGTTGTTGTTTTTCAATGTTGAGGTTGTTGTTGAATTTGTTGGTGTTTTTCAATGTTGAAGTTGTTGTTGAATTTGTTGGTGTTTTTCAATGTTGAGGTTGTTGTTGTTTTTCAATGTTGAGGTTGTTGTTGAATTTGTTGGTGTTTTTCAATGTTGAGGTTGTTGTTGTTTTTCAATGTTGAGGTTATTGTTGAATTTGTTGGTGTTTTTCAATGTTGAGGTTGTTGTTGTTTTTCAATGTTGAGGTTGTTGTTGAATTTGTTGGTGTTTTTCAATGTTGAGTTTGTTGTTGTTTTTCAATGTTGAGGTTGTTGATGAATTTGTTGGTGTTTTTCAATGTTGAGGTTGTTGTTGTTTTTCAATGTTGAGGTTGTTGTTGAATTTGTTGGTGTTTTTCAATGTTGAGGTTGCTGTTGAATTTGTTGGTGTTTTTCAATGTTCAGATTGTTGTTGTTTTTCAATGTTGAGGTTGTTGTTGAATTTGTTGGTGTTTTTAAATGTTGAGGTTGTTGTTGAATTTGTTGGTGTTTTTCAATGTTGAGGTTGTTGTTGTTTTTTAATATTGAGGTTGTTGTTGAATTTGTTCGTGTTTTTCAATGTTGAGGTTTTTGTTGTTTTTCAATGTTGAGGTTGTTGTTGAATTTGTTGGTGTTTTTCAATTTCGAGGTTGTTGTTGAAATTGTTGGTGTTTTTCAATGTTGAAGTTGTTGTTGAATTTGTTGGTGTTTTTCAATGTTGAGGTTGTGGTTGTTTTTCAATGTTGAGGTTGTTGTTGAATTTGTTGGTGTTCTTCAATGTTGAGGTTGTTGTTGTGTTTCAATGCTGAGGTTGTTGTTGAATTTGTTGGTGTTTTTCAATGTTGAGGTTGTTGTTGAATTTGTTGGTGTTTTTCAATGTTGAGGTTGTTGTTGTTTTTCAATGTTGAGGTTGCTGTTGAATTTGTTGGTGTTTTTCTATGTTGAGGATGTTGTTGAATTTGTTGGTGTTTTTCAATGTTGAGGTTGTTGTTGTTTTTCAATGTTGAGGTTATTGTTGAATTTGTTGGTGTTTTTCAATGTTGAGGTTGTTGTTGTTTTTCAATGTTGAGGTTGTTGTTGAATTTGTTGGTGTTTTTCAATGTTGAGTTTGTTGTTGTTTTTCAATGTTGAGGTTGTTGATGAATTTGTTGGTGTTTTTCAATGTTGAGGTTGTTGTTGTTTTTCAATGTTGAGGTTGTTGTTGAATTTGTTGGTGTTTTTCAATGTTGAGGTTGCTGTTGAATTTGTTGGTGTTTTTCAATGTTCAGATTGTTGTTGTTTTTCAATGTTGAGGTTGTTGTTGAATTTGTTGGTGTTTTTAAATGTTGAGGTTGTTGTTGAATTTGTTGATGTTTTTCAATGTTGAGGTTGTTGTTGTTTTTCAATTTTGAGGTTGTTGTTGAATTTGTTGGTGTATTTCAATGTTGAGGTTGTTGTTGTTTTTCAATGTTGAGGTTGTTGTTGAATTTGTTGGTGTTTTTCAATTTCGAGGTTGTTGTTGAATTTGTTGGTGTTTTTCAATGTTGAAGTTGTTGTTGAATTTGCTGGTGTTTTTCAAAGTTGAGGTTGTTGTTGATTTTCAATGTTGAGGTTGTTGTTGAATTTGTTGGTGTTTTTCAATGTTGAGGTTGTTGTTGTTTTTCAATGCTGAGGTTGTTGTTGAATTTGTTGGTGTTTTTCAATGTTGAGGTTGTTGTTGAATTTGTTGGTGTTTTTCAATGTTGAGGTTGTTGTTGTTTTTCAATGTTGAGGTTGTTGTTGAATTTGTTGGTGTTTTTCAATGTTGAGGTTGTTGTTGTTTTTCAATGTTGAGATTGTTGTTGAATTTGTTGGTGCTTTTCAATGTTGAGGTTGTTGTTGAATTTGTTGGTGTTTTTCAATGTTGAGGTTGTTGTTGTTTTTCAATGTTGAGGTTGTTGTTGAATTTGTTGGTGTATTTCAATGTTGAGGTTGTTGTTGTTTTTCAATATTGAGGCTGTTGTTGAATTTGTTGGTGTTTTTCAATTTCGTGGTTGTTATTGAATTTGTTGGTGTTTTTCAATGTTGAAGTTGTTGTTGAATTTGTTGGTGTTTTTCAATGTTGAAGTTGTTGTTGTTTTTCAATGTTGAGGTTGTTGTTGAATTTGTTGGTGTTTTTCAATGTTGAGGTTGTTGTTGTTTCTCAATGTTGAGGTTGTTGTTGAATTTGTTGGTGTTTTTCAATGTTGAGGTTGTTGTTGTTTTTCAATGTTGAGGTTGTTGTTGAATTTGTTGGTGTTTTTCAATGTTGAGGTTGTGGTTGTTTTTCAATGCTGAGGTTGTTGTTGAATTTGCTGGTGTTTTTCAATGTTGAGGTTGTTGTTGAATTTGTTGGTGTTTTTCAATGTTGAGGTTTTTGTTGTTTCTCAATGTTGAGGTTGTTGTTGAATTTGTTGGTGTTTTTCAATGTTGAGGTGTTGTTGTTTTTCAATGTTGAGGTTGTTGTTGAATTTGTTGGTGTTTTTCAATGTTGAAGTTGTTGTTGAATTTGTTGGTGTTTTTCAATGTTGAGGTTGTTGTTGTTTTTCAATGTTGAGGTTGTTGTTGAATTTGTTGGTGTTTTTCAATGTTGAGGTTGTTGTTGTTTTTCAATGTTGAGGTTATTGTTGAATTTGTTGGTGTTTTTCAATGTTGAGGTTGTTGTTGTTTTTCAATGTTGAGGTTGTTGTTGAATTTGTTGGTGTTTTTCAATGTTGAGTTTGTTGTTGTTTTTCAATGTTGAGGTTGTTGATGAATTTGTTGGTGTTTTTCAATGTTGAGGTTGTTGTTGTTTTTCAATGTTGAGGTTGTTGTTGAATTTGTTGGTGTTTTTCAATGTTGAGGTTGCTGTTGAATTTGTTGGTGTTTTTCAATGTTCAGATTGTTGTTGTTTTTCAATGTTGAGGTTGTTGTTGAATTTGTTGTTGTTTTTTAATATTGAGGTTGTTGTTGAATTTGTTCGTGTTTTTCAATGTTGAGGTTTTTGTTGTTTTTCAATGTTGAGGTTGTTGTTGAATTTGTTGGTGTTTTTCAATTTCGAGGTTGTTGTTGAAATTGTTGGTGTTTTTCAATGTTGAAGTTGTTGTTGAATTTGTTGGTGTTTTTCAATGTTGAGGTTGTGGTTGTTTTTCAATGTTGAGGTTGTTGTTGAATTTGTTGGTGTTCTTCAATGTTGAGGTTGTTGTTGTGTTTCAATGCTGAGGTTGTTGTTGAATTTGTTGGTGTTTTTCAATGTTGAGGTTGTTGTTGAATTTGTTGGTGTTTTTCAATGTTGAGGTTGTTGTTGTTTTTCAATGTTGAGGTTGCTGTTGAATTTGTTGGTGTTTTTCTATGTTGAGGATGTTGTTGAATTTGTTGGTGTTTTTCAATGTTGAGGTTGTTGTTGTTTTTCAATGTTGAGGTTATTGTTGAATTTGTTGGTGTTTTTCAATGTTGAGGTTGTTGTTGTTTTTCAATGTTGAGGTTGTTGTTGAATTTGTTGGTGTTTTTCAATGTTGAGTTTGTTGTTGTTTTTCAATGTTGAGGTTGTTGATGAATTTGTTGGTGTTTTTCAATGTTGAGGTTGTTGTTGTTTTTCAATGTTGAGGTTGTTGTTGAATTTGTTGGTGTTTTTCAATGTTGAGGTTGCTGTTGAATTTGTTGGTGTTTTTCAATGTTCAGATTGTTGTTTTTTTTCAATGTTGAGGTTGTTGTTGAATTTGTTGGTGTTTTTAAATGTTGAGGTTGTTGTTGAATTTGTTGATGTTTTTCAATGTTGAGGTTGTTGTTGTTTTTCAATTTTGAGGTTGTTGTTGAATTTGTTGGTGTATTTCAATGTTGAGGTTGTTGTTGTTTTTCAATGTTGAGGTTGTTGTTGAATTTGTTGGTGTTTTTCAATTTCGAGGTTGTTGTTGAATTTGTTGGTGTTTTTCAATGTTGAAGTTGTTGTTGAATTTGCTGGTGTTTTTCAAAGTTGAGGTTGTTGTTGATTTTCAATGTTGAGGTTGTTGTTGAATTTGTTGGTGTTTTTCAATGTTGAGGTTGTTGTTGTTTTTCAATGCTGAGGTTGTTGTTGAATTTGTTGGTGTTTTTCAATGTTGAGGTTGTTGTTGAATTTGTTGGTGTTTTTCAATGTTGAGGTTGTTGTTGTTTTTCAATGTTGAGGTTGTTGTTGAATTTGTTGGTGTTTTTCAATGTTGAGGTTGTTGTTGTTTTTCAATGTTGAGATTGTTGTTGAATTTGTTGGTGCTTTTCAATGTTGAGGTTGTTGTTGAATTTGTTGGTGTTTTTCAATGTTGAGGTTGATGTTGTTTTTCAATGTTGAGGTTGTTGTTGAATTTGTTGGTGTATTTCAATGTTGAGGTTGTTGTTGTTTTTCAATATTGAGGTTGTTGTTGAATTTGTTGGTGTTTTTCAATTTCGAGGTTGTTATTGAATTTGTTGGTGTTTTTCAATGTTGAAGTTGTTGTTGAATTTGTTGGTGTTTTTCAATGTTGAGGTTGTTGTTGATTTTCAATGTTGAGGTTGTTGTTGAATTTGTTGGTGTTTTTCAATGTTGAGGTTGTTGTTGAATTTGTTTTTTTTTATGTTGAGGATGTTGTTGAATTTGTTGGTGTTTTTCAATGTTGAGGTTGTTGTTGTTTTTCAATGTTGAGGTTATTGTTGAATTTGTTGGTGTTTTTCAATGTTGAGGTTGTTGTTGTTTTTCAATGTTGAGGTTGTTGTTGAATTTGTTGGTGTTTTTCAATGTTGAGTTTGTTGTTGTTTTTCAATGTTGAGGTTGTTGATGAATTTGTTGGTGTTTTTCAATGTTGAGGTTGTTGTTGTTTTTCAATGTTGAGGTTGTTGTTGAATTTGTTGGTGTTTTTCTATGTTGAGGTTGCTGTTGAATTTGTTGGTGTTTTTCAATGTTCAGATTGTTGTTGTTTTTCAATGTTGAGGTTGTTGTTGAATTTGTTGGTGTTTTTAAATGTTGAGGTTGTTGTTGAATTTGTTGATGTTTTTCAATGTTGAGGTTGTTGTTGTTTTTCAATTTTGAGGTTGTTGTTGAATTTGTTGATGTATTTCAATGTTGAGGTTGTTGTTGTTTTTCAATGTTGAGGTTGTTGTTGAATTTGTTGGTGTTTTTCAATTTCGAGGTTGTTGTTGAATTTGTTGGTGTTTTTCAATGTTGAAGTTGTTGTTGAATTTGCTGGTGTTTTTCAAAGTTGAGGTTGTTGTTGATTTTCAATGTTGAGGTTGTTGTTGAATTTGTTGGTGTTTTTCAATGTTGAGGTTGTTGTTGTTTTTCAATGCTGAGGTTGTTGTTGAATTTGTTGGTGTTTTTCAATGTTGAGTTTGTTGTTGAATTTGTTGGTGTTTTTCAATGTTGAGGTTGTTGTTGTTTTTCAATGTTGAGGTTGTTGTTGAATTTGTTGGTGTTTTTCAATGTTGAGGTTGTTGTTGTTTTTCAATGTTGAGATTGTTGTTGAATTTCTTGGTGCTTTTCAATGTTGAGGTTGTTGTTGAATTTGTTGGTGTTTTTCAATGTTGAGGTTGTTGTTGTTTTTCAATGTTGAGGTTGTTGTTGAATTTGTTGGTGTATTTCAATGTTGAGGTTGTTGTTGTTTTTCAATATTGAGGTTGTTGTTGAATTTGTTGGTGTTTTTCAATTTCGAGGTTGTTATTGAATTTGTTGGTGTTTTTCAATGTTGAAGTTGTTCTTGAATTTGTTGGTGTTTTTCAATGTTGAGGTTGTTGTTGATTTTCAATGTTGAGGTTGTTGTTGAATTTGTTGGTGATTTTCAATGTTGAGGTTGTTGTTGTTTTTCAATGCTGAGGTTGTTGTTGAATTTGTTGGTGTTTTTCAATGTTGAGGTTGTTGTTGAATTTGATGGTGTTTTTCAATGTTGAGGTTGTTGTTGTTTTTCAATGTTGAGGTTGTTGTTGTTTTTCAATGTTGAGGTTGTTGTTGTTTTTCAATGTTGAGATTGTTGTTGAATTTGTTGGTGTTTTTCAATGTTGAGGTTGTTGTTGAATTTGTTGGTGTTTTTCAATGTTGAGGTTGTTGTTGTTTTTCAATGTTGAGGTTATTGTTGAATTTGTTGGTGTTTTTCAATGTTGAGGTTGTTGTTGTTTTTCAATGTTGAGGTTGTTGTTGAATTTCTTGGTGTTTTTCAATGTTGAGTTGGTTGTTGTTTTTCAATGTTGAGGTTGTTGTTGAATTTGTTGGTGTTTTTCAATGTTGAGGTTGTTGTTGTTTTTCAATGTTGAGGTTGTTGTTGAATTTGTTGGTGTTTTTCAATGTTGAGGTTGCTGTTATTTTTCAATGTTGAGGTTGTTGTTGAATTTGTTGGTGTTTTTCAATGTTGAGGTTGTTGTTGAATTTGTTGGTGTTTTTCAATGTTGAGGTTGTTGTTGTTTTTCAATGTTGAGGTTGTTGAATTTGTTGGTGTTTTTCAATCTTGAGTTTGTTGTTGAATTTGTTGGTGTTTTTCAATTTCGAGGTTGTTGTTGAAATTGTTGGTGTTTTTCAATGTTGAAGTTGTTGTTGAATTTGTTGGTGTTTTTCAATGTTGAGGTTGTGGTTGTTTTTCAATGTTGAGGTTGTTGTTGAATTTGTTGGTGTTCTTCAATGTTGAGGTTGTTGTTGTTTTTCAATGCTGAGGTTGTTGTTGAATTTGTTGGTGTTTTTCAATGTTGAGGTTGTTGTTGAATTTGTTGGTGTTTTTCAATGTTGAGGTTGTTGTTGTTTTTCAATGTTGAGGTTGCTGTTGAATTTGTTGGTGTTTTTCAATGTTGAGGTTGTTGTTGTTTTTCAATGTTGAGGTTGTTGTTGAATTTGTTGTTGTTTTTCAATGTTGAGGATGTTGTTGAATTTGTTGGTGTTTTTCAATGTTGAGGTTGTTGTTGTTTTTCAATGTTGAGGTTATTGTTGAATTTGTTGGTGTTTTTCAATGTTGAGGTTGTTGTTGTTTTTCAATGTTGAGGTTGTTGTTGAATTTGTTGGTGTTTTTCAATGTTGAGTTGGTTGTTGTTTTTCAATGTTGAGGTTGTTGTTGAATTTGTTGGTGTTTTTCAATGTTGAAGTTGTTGTTGTTTTTCAATGTTGAGGTTGTTGTTGAATTTGTTGGTGTTTTTCAATGTTGAGGTTGTTGCTGTTTCTCAATGTTGAGGTTGTTGTTGAATTTGTTGGTGTTTTTCAATGTTGAGGTTGTTGTTGTTTTTCAATGTTGAGGTTGTTGTTGAATTTGTTGGTGTTTTTCAATGTTGAGGTTGTGGTTGTTTTTCAATGCTGAGGTTGTTGTTGAATTTGCTGGTGTTTTTCAATGTTGAGGTTGTTGTTGAATTTGTTGGTGTTTTTCAATGTTGAGGTTTTTGTTGTTTCTCAATGTTGAGGTTGTTGTTGAATTTGTTGGTGTTTTTCAATGTTGAGGTGTTGTTGTTTTTCAATGTTGAGGTTGTTGTTGAATTTGTTGGTGTTTTTCAATGTTGAAGTTGTTGTTGAATTTGTTGGTGTTTTTCAATGTTGAGGTTGTTGTTGTTTTTCAATGTTGAGGTTGTTGTTGAATTTGTTGGTGTTTTTCAATGTTGAGTTTGTTGTTGTTTTTCAATGTTGAGGTTGTTGTTGAATTTGTTGGTGTTTTTCAATGTTGAGGTTGTTGTTGTTTTTCAATGTTGAGGTTTCTCTTGAATTTGTTGGTCTTTCTCAATGTTGAGGTTGTTGGTGTTTTTCAATGTTGAGGTTGTTGTTGAATTTGTTGGTGTTTTTCTATGTTGAGGATGTTGTTGAATTTGTTGGTGTTTTTCAATGTTGAGGTTGTTGTTGTTTTTCAATGTTGAGGTTATTGTTGAATTTGTTGGTGTTTTTCAATGTTGAGGTTGTTGTTGTTTTTCAATGTTGAGGTTGTTGTTGAATTTGTTGGTGTTTTTCTATGTTGAGTTTGTTGTTGTTTTTCAATGTTGAGGTTGTTGATGAATTTGTTGGTGTTTTTCAATGTTGAGGTTGTTGTTGTTTTTCAATGTTGATGTTGTTGTTGAATTTGTTGGTGTTTTTCAATGTTGAGGTTGCTGTTGAATTTGTTGGTGTTTTTCAATGTTCAGATTGTTGTTGTTTTTCAATGTTGAGGTTGTTGTTGAATTTGTTGGTGTTTTTAAATGTTGAGGTTGTTGTTGAATTTGTTGGTGTTTTTCAATGTTGAGGTTGTTGTTGTTTTTTAATATTGAGGTTGTTGTTGAATTTGTTCGTGTTTTTCAATGTTGAGGTTTTTGTTGTTTTTCAATGTTGAGGTTGTTGTTGAATTTGTTGGTGTTTTTCAATTTCGAGGTTGTTGTTGAAATTGTTGGTGTTTTTCAATGTTGAAGTTGTTGTTGAATTTGTTGGTGTTTTTCAATGTTGAGGTTGTGGTTGTTTTTCAATGTTGAGGTTGTTGTTGAATTTGTTGGTGTTCTTCAATGTTGAGGTTGTTGTTGTGTTTCAATGCTGAGGTTGTTGTTGAATTTGTTGGTGTTTTTCAATGTTGAGGTTGTTGTTGAATTTGTTGGTGTTTTTCAATGTTGAGGTTGTTGTTGTTTTTCAATGTTGAGGTTGCTGTTGAATTTGTTGGTGTTTTTCAATGTTGAGGTTGTTGTTGTTTTTCAACGTTGAGGTTGTTGTTGAAATTGTTGGTGTTTTTCAATGTTGAGGATGTTGTTGAATTTGTTGGTGTTTTTCAATGTTGAGGTTGTTGTTGTTTTTCAATGTTGAGGTTATTGTTGTATTTGTTGGTGTTTTTCAATGTTGAGGTTGTTGTTGTTTTTCAATGCTGAGGTTGTTGTTGAATTTGTTGGTGTTTTTCAATGTTGAGGTTGTTGTTGAATTTGTTGGTGTTTTTCAATGTTGAGGTTGTTGTTGAATTTGTTGGTGTTTTTCATTGTTGAGTTTGTTGTTGTTTTTCAATGTTGAGGTTGTTGTTGAATTTGTTGGTGTTTTTCAATGTTGAGGTTGTTGTTGTTTTTCAATGTTGAGGTTGTTGTTGAATTTGTTGGTGTTTTTCAATGTTGAGGTTGTTGTTGTTTTTCAATGTTGAGGTTGTTGTTGAATTTGCTGGTGTTTTTCAATGTTGAGGTTGTTGTTGAATTTGTTGGTGTTTTTCAATGTTTAGGTTGTTGTTGTTTTTCAATGTTGAGGTTGTTGTTGAATTTGTTGGTGTTTTTCAATGTTGAGGTTGTTGTTGTTTTTCAATGTTGAGGTTGTTGTTGAATTTGTTGGTGTTTTTCAATGTTGAGGTGTTGTTGTTTTTCAATGTTGAGGTTGTTGTTGAATTTGTTGGTGTTTTTCAATGTTGAAGTTGTTGTTGAATTTGTTGGTGTTTTTCAATGTTGAGGTTGTTGTTGTTTTTCAATGTTGAGGTTGTTGTTGAATTTGTTGGTGTTTTTAAATGTTGAGTTTGTTGTTGTTTTTCAATGTTGAGGTTGTTGTTGAATTTGTTGGTGTTTTTCAATGTTGAGGTTGTTGTTGTTTTTCAATGTTGAGGTTTCTGTTGAATTTGTTGGTGTTTCTCAATGTTGAGGTTGTTGGTGTTTTTCAATGTTGAGGTTGTTGTTGAATTTGTTGGTGTTTTTCTATGTTGAGGATGTTGTTGAATTTCTTGGTGTTTTTCAATGTTGAGGTTGTTGTTGTTTTGCAATGTTGAGGTTATTGTTGAATTTGTTGGTGTTTTTCAATGTTGAGGTTGTTGTTGTTTTTCAATGTTGAGGTTGTTGTTGAATTTGTTGGTGTTTTTCAATGTTGAGTTTGTTGTTGTTTTTCAATGTTGAGGTTGTTGATGAATTTGTTGGTGTTTTTCAATGTTGAGGTTGTTGTTGTTTTTCAATGTTGAGGTTGTTGTTGAATTTGTTGGTGTTTTTCAATGTTGAGGTTGTTGTAGTTTTTCAATGTTGAGGTTGTTGTTGAATTTGTTGGTGTTTTTCAATGTTGAGGTTGTTGTTGAATTTGTTGGTGTTTTTCAATGTTGAGGTTGTTGTTGTTTTTCAATGTTGAGGTTGTTGTTGAATTTGTTGGTGTTTTTCAATGTTGAGGTTGTTGTTGAATTTGTTGGTGTTTTTCAATGTTGAGGTTGTTGTTGTTTTTCAACGTTGAGGTTGTTGAATTTGTTGGTGTTTTTCAATGTTGAGGTTGTTGTTCTTTTTCAATGTTGAGGTTGTTGTTGAGTTTGTTGGTGTTTTTCAATGTTGAGGTTGTTGTTGAATTTGTTGGTGTTTTTCAATGTTGAGGTTGTTGTTGAATTTGTTGGTGTTTTTCAATGTTGAGGTTGTTGTTGTTTTTAAATGTTGAGGTTGTTGTTGAATTTGTTGGTGTTTTTTCAATTTTGAGGTTGTTGGTGTTTTTCAATGTTGAGGTTGTTGTTGAATTTGAAGGTGCTTTTCAGTGTCGAGGTTGTTGTTGAATTTGCTGGTGTTTTTCAATGTTGAAGTTGTTGTTGAATTTGTTGGTGTTTTTCAATTTCGAGGTTGTTGTTGAATTTGCTGGTGTTTTGCAATGTTGAGGTTGTTGTTGTTTTTCAAAGTTGAGGTTGTTGTTGAATTTGTTGCTGTTTTTCAATGTTGAGGTTGTTGTTTTTCAATGTTGAGGTTGTTGTTGTATTTGTTGGTGTTTTTCCATTTCGAGGTTGTTGTTGAATTTGTTGGTGTTTTTCAATGTTGAAGTTGTTGTTGAATTTGTTGGTATTTTTCAATGTTGAGGTTGTGGTTGTTTTTCAATGTTGATGTTGATGTTGAATTTGTTGTTGTTTTTCAATGCTGAGGTTGTTGTTGAATTTGTTGGTGTTTTTCAATGTTGAGGTTGTTGTTGAATTTGCTGGTGTTTTTCAATGTTGAGGTTGTTGTTGTTTTTCAATGTTGATGTTGTTGTTGAATTTGTTGGTGTTTTTCAATGTTTAGGTTGTTGTTGTTTTTCAATGTTGAGGTTGTTGTTGAATTTGTTGGTGTTTTTCAATGTTGAGGTTGTTGTTGAATTTGTTGGTGTTTTTCAATGTTGAGGTTGTTGTTGTTTTTCAATGTTGAGGTTGTTGTTGAATTTGTTGGTGTTTTTCAATGTTGCGTTTGTTGTTGTTTTTCAATGTTGAGGTTGTTGTTGAATTTGTTGGTGTTTTTCAATGTTGAAGTTGTTGTTGTTTTTCAATGTTGAGGTTGTTGTTGAATTTGTTGGTGTTTTTCAATGTTGAGGTTGTTGTTGTTTTTCAATGTTGAGGTTGTTGTTGAATTTGTTGGTGCTTTTCAATGTTGAGGTTGTTGTTGAATTTGTTGGTGTTTTTCAATGTTGAGGTTGTTGTTGTTTTTCAATGTTGAGGTTGCTGTTGAATTTGTTGGTGTTTTTCAATGTTGAGTTTGTTGTTGAATTTGTTGATGTTTTTCAATGTTGAGGTTGTTGTTGAATTTGTTGGTGTTTTTCAATGTTGAGGTTGTTGTTGAATTTGTTGGTGTTTTTCAATGTTGCGGTTGTTGGTGTTTTTCAATGTTGAGGTTGCTGTTGAATTTGTTGGTGTTTTTCAATTTTCAGATTGTTGTTGTTTTTCAATGTTGAGGTTGTTGTTGAATTTGTTGGTGTTTTTCAATGTTGAGGTTGTTGTTTTTCAATGCTGAGGTTGTTGTTGAATTTGCTGGTGTTTTTCAATGCTGAGGTTGTTGTTGAATTTGTTGGTGTTTTTCAATGTTGAGGTTGTTGTTGTTTTTCAATGTTGAGGTTGTTGTTGAATTTGTTGGTGTTTTTCAATGTTGAGGTGTTGTTGTTTTTCAATGTTGAGGTTGTTGTTGAATTTGTTGGTGTTTTTCAATGTTGAAGTTGCTGTTGAATTTGTTGGCGTTTTTCAATGTTGAGGTTGTTGTTGTTTTTCAATGTTGAGGTTGTTGTTGAATTTGTTGGTGTTTTTAAATGTTGAGTTTGTTGTTGTTTTTCAATGTTGAGGTTGTTGTTGAATTTGTTGTTGTTTTTCAAAGTTGAGGTTGTTGTTGTTTTTCAATGTTGAGGTTTCTGTTGAATTTGTTGGTGTTTCTCAATGTGGAGGTTGTTGGTGTTTTTCAATGTTGAGGTTGTTGTTGAATTTGTTGGTGTTTTTCTATGTTGAGGATGTTGTTGAATTTGTTGGTGTTTTTCAATGTTGAGGTTGCTGTTGTTTTGCATTGTTGAGGTTATTGTTGAATTTGTTGGTGTTTTTCAATGTTGAGGTTGTTGTTGTTTTTCAATGTTGAGGTTGTTGTTGAATTTGTTGGTGTTTTTCAATGTTGAGTTTGTTGTTGTTTTTCAATGTTGAGGTTGTTGATGAATTTGTTGGTGTTTTTCAATGTTGAGGTTGTTGTTGTTTTTCAATGTTGAGGTTGTTGTTGAATTTGTTGGTGTTTTTCAATGTTGAGGTTGTTGTTGTTTTTCAATGTTGAGGTTGTTGTTGAATTTGTTGGTGTTTTTCAATGTTGAGGTTGTTGTTGAATTTGTTGGTGTTTTTCAATGTTGAGGTTGTTGTTGTTTTTCAACGTTGAGGTTGTTGAATTTGTTGGTGTTTTTCAATCTTGAGTTTTTTGTTGAATTTGTTGGTGTTTTTCAATTTTGAGGTTGTTGTTGAATTTGTTGGTGTTTTTCAATGTTGAGGTTGTTGTTGTTTTTCAATGTTGAGGTTGTTGTTGAGTTTGTTGGTGTTTTTCAATGTTGAGGTTGTTGTTGAATTTGTTGGTGTTTTTCAATGTTGAGGTTGTTGTTGAATTTGTTGGTGTTTTTCAATGTTGAGGTTGTTGTTGTTTTTAAATGTTGAGGTTGTTGTTGAATTTGTTGGTGTTTTTTCAATTTTGAGGTTGTTGGTGTTTTTCAATGTTGAGGTTGTTGTTGAATTTGAAGGTGTTTTTCAATGTCGAGGTTGTTGTTGAATTTGCTGGTGTTTTTCAATGTTGAAGTTGTTGTTGAATTTGTTGGTGTTTTTCAATTTCGAGGTTGTTGTTGAATTTGCTGGTGTTTTGCAATGTTGAGGTTGTTGTTGTTTTTCAAAGTTGAGGTTGTTGTTGAATTTGTTGCTGTTTTTCAATGTTGAGGTTGTTGTTGTTTTTCAATGTTGAGGTTGTTGTTGTATTTGTTGGTGTTTTTCAATTTCGAGGTTGTTGTTGAATTTGTTGGTGTTTTTCAATGTTGAAGTTGTTGTTGAATTTGTTGGTATTATTCAATGTTGAGGTTGTGGTTGTTTTTCAATGTTGAGGTTGATGTTGAATTTGTTGTTGTTTTTCAATGCTGAGGTTGTTGTTGAATTTGTTGGTGTTTTTCAATGTTGAGGTTGTTGTTGAATTTGCAGGTGTTTTTCAATGTTGAGGTTGTTGTTGTTTTTCAACGTTGATGTTGTTGTTGAATTTGTTGGTGTTTTTCAATGTTTAGGTTGTTGTTGTTTTTCAATGTTGAGGTTGTTGTTGAATTTGTTGGTGTTTTTCAATGTTGAGGTTGTTGTTGAATTTGTTGGTGTTTTTCAATGTTGAGGTTGTTGTTGTTTTTCAATGTTGAGGTTGTTGTTGAATTTGTTGGTGTTTTTCAATGTTGCATTTGTTGTTGTTTTTCAATGTTGAGGTTGTTGTTGAATTTGTTGGTGTTTTTCAATGTTGAGGTTGTTGTTGTTTTTCAATGTTGAGGTTGTTGTTGAATTTGTTGGTGCTTTTCAATGTTGAGGTTGTTGTTGAATTTGTTGGTGTTTTTCAATGTTGAGGTTGTTGTTGTTTTTCAATGTTGAGGTTGTTGTTGAATTTGTTGGTGTTTTTCAATGTTGAGTTTGTTGTTGAATTTGTTGGTGTTTTTCAATGTTGAGGTTGTTGTTGAATTTGTTGGTGTTTTTCAATTTTCAGATTGTTGTTGTTTTTCAATGTTGAGGTTGTTGTTGAATTTGTTGGTGTTTTTAAATGTTGAGGTTGTTGTTGAATTTGTTGGTGTTTTTCAATGTTGAGGTTGTTGTTGTTTTTTAATGTTGAGGTTGTTGTTGAATTTGTTGGTGTTTTTCAATGTTGAGGTGTTGTTGTTTTTCAATGTTGAGGTTGTTGTTGAATTTGTTGGTGTTTTTCAATGTTGAAGTTGTTGTTGAATTTGTTGGTGTTTTTAAATGTTGAGGTTGTTGTTGAATTTGTTGGTGTTTTTCAATGTTCAGATTGTTGTTGTTTTTCAATGTTGAGGTTGTTGTTGAATTTGTTGGTGTTTTTAAATGTTGAGGTTGTTGTTGAATTTGTTGGTGTTTTTCAATGTTGAGGTTGTTGTTGTTTTTCAATGTTGAGGTTGTTGTTGAATTTGTTGGTGTTTTTCAATGTTGAGGTTTTTGTTGTTTTTCAATGTTGAGGTTGTTGTTGAATTTGTTGGTGTTTTTCAATTTCGAGGTTGTTGTTGAAATTGTTGGTGTTTTTCAATGTTGAGGTTGTTGTTGAATTTGTTGGTGTTCTTCAATGTTGAGGTTGTTGTTGTTTTTCAATGCTGAGGTTGTTGTTGAATTTGTTGGTGTTTTTCAATGTTGAGGTTGTTGTTGAATTTGTTGGTGTTTTTCAATGTTGAGGTTGTTGTTGTTTTTCAATGTTGAGGTTGCTGTTGAATTTGTTGGTGTTTTTCAATGTTGAGGTTGTTGTTGTTTTTCAATGTTGAGGTTGTTGTTGAATTTGTTGGTGTTTTTCAATGTTGAGGATGTTGTTGAATTTGTTGGTGTTTTTCAATGTTGAGGTTGTTGTTGTTTTTCAATGTTGAGGTTATTGTTGAATTTGTTGGTGTTTTTCAATGTTGAGGTTGTTGTTGTTTTTCAATGTTGAGGTTGTTGTTGAATTTGTTGGTGTTTTTCATTGTTGAGTTTGTTGTTGTTTTTCAATGTTGAGGTTGTTGTTGAATTTGTTGGTGTTTTTCAATGTTGAGGTTGTTGTTGTTTTTCAATGTTGAGGTTGTTGTTGAATTTGTTGGTGTTTTTCAATGTTGAGGTTGTTGTTGTTTTTCAATGTTGAGGTTGTTGTTGAATTTGTTGGTGTTTTTCAATGTTGAGGTTGTTGTTGAATTTGTTGGTGTTTTTCAATGTTGAGGTTGTTGTTGTTTTTCAATGTTGAGGTTGTTGTTGAATTTGTTGGTGTTTTTCAATGTTGAGGTTGTTGTTGTTTTTCAATGCTGAGGTTGTTGTTGAATTTGCAGGTGTTTTTCAATGTTGAGGTTGTTGTTGAATTTGTTGGTGTTTTTCAATGTTGAGGTTTTGTTGTTTTTCAATGTTAAGGTTGTTGTTGAATTTGTTGGTGTTTTTCAATGTTGAGGTGTTGTTGTTTTTCAATGTTGAGGTTGTTGTTGAATTTGTTGGTGTTTTTCAATGTTGAAGTTGTTTTTGAATTTGTTGGTGTTTTTCAATGTTGAGGTTGTTGTTGTTTTTCAATGTTGAGGTTGTTGTTGAATTTGTTGGTGTTTTTAAATGTTGAGTTTGTTGTTGTTTTTCAATGTTGAGGTTGTTGTTGAATTTGTTGGTGTTTTTCAATGTTGAGGTTGTTGTTGTTTTTCAATGTTGAGGTTTCTGTTGAATTTGTTGGTGTTTCTCAATGTTGAGGTTGTTGGTGTTTTTCAATGTTGAGGTTGTTGTTGAATTTGTTGGTGTTTTTCTATGTTGAGGCTGTTGTTGAATTTGTTGGTGTTTTTCAATGTTGAGGTTGTTGTTGTTTTGCAATGTTGAGGTTATTGTTGAATTTGTTGGTGTTTTTCAATGTTGAGGTTGTTGTTGTTTTTCAATGTTGAGGTTGTTGTTGAATTTGTTGGTGTTTTTCAATGTTGAGTTTGTTGTTGTTTTTCAATGTTGAGGTTGTTGATGAATTTGTTGGTGTTTTTCAATGTTGAGGTTGTTGTTGTTTTTCAATGTTGAGGTTGTTGTTGAATTTGTTGGTGTTTTTCAATGTTGAGGTTGTTGTTGTTTTTCAATGTTGAGGTTGTTGTTGAATTTGTTGGTGTTTTTAAATGTTGAGGTTGTTGTTGAATTTGTTGGTGTTTTTCAATGTTGAGGTTGTTGTTGTTTTTCAACGTTGAGGTTGTTGAATTTGTTGGTGTTTTTCAATCTTGAGTTTTTTGTTGAATTTGTTGGTGTTTTTCAATGTTGAGGTTGTTGTTGAATTTGTTGGTGTTTTTCAATGTTGAGGTTGTTGTTGTTTTTCAATGTTGAGGTTGTTGTTGAGTTTGTTGGTGTTTTTCAATGTTGAGGTTGTTGTTGAATTTGTTGGTGTTTTTCAATGTTGAGGTTGTTGTTGAATATGTTGGTGTTTTTCAATGTTGAGGTTGTTGTTGTTTTTAAATGTTGAGGTTGTTGTTGAATTTGTTGGTGTTTTTTCATTTTTGAGGTTGTTGGTGTTTTTCAATGTTGAGGTTGTTGTTGAATTTGAAGGTGTTTTTCAATGTCGAGGTTGTTGTTGAATTTGCTGGTGTTTTTCAATGTTGAAGTTGTTGTTGAATTTGTTGGTGTTTTTAAATTTCGAGGTTGTTGTTGAATTTGCTGGTGTTTTGCAATGTTGAGGTGGTTGTTGAATTTGTTGCTGTTTTTCAATGTTGAGGTTGTTGTTGTTTTTCAATGTTGAGGTTGTTGTTGTATTTGTTGGTGTTTTTCAATTTCGAGGTTGTTGTTGGATTTGTTGGTGTTTTTCATGTTGCGGTTGTTGTTGAATTTGTTGGTGTTTTTCAATGTTTAGGTTGTTGTTGTTTTTCAATGTTGAGGTTGTTGTTGAATTTGTTGGTGTTTTTCAATGTTGAGGTTGTTGTTGAATTTGTTGGTGTTTTTCAATGTTGAGGTTGTTGTTGTTTTTCAATGTTGAGGTTGTTGTTGTTTTTCAATGTTGAAGTTGTTGTTGAATTTGTTGGTATTTTTCAATGTTGAGGTTGTTGTTGTTTTTCAATGTTGAGGTTGATGTTGAATTTGTTGTTGTTTTTCAATGCTGAGGTTGTTGTTGAATTTGTTGGTGTTTTTCAATGTTCAGGTTGTTGTTGAATTTGTTGGTGTTTTTCAATGTTTAGGTTGTTGTTGTTTTTCAATGTTGAGGTTGTTGTTGAATTTGTTGGTGTTTTTCAATGTTGAGGTTGTTGTTGAATTTGTTGGTGTTTTTCAATGTTGAGGTTGTTGTTGTTTTTCAATGTTGAGGTTGTTGTTGAATTTGTTGGTGTTTTTCAATGTTGCGTTTGTTGTTGTTTTTCAATGTTGAGGTTGTTGTTGAATTTGTTGGTGTTTTTCAATGTTGAAGTTGTTGTTGTTTTTCAATGTTGAGGTTGTTGTTGAATTTGTTGGTGTTTTTCAATGTTGAGGTTGTTGTTGTTTTTCAATGTTGAGGTTGATGTTGAATTTGTTGGTGCTTTTCAATGTTGAGGTTGTTGTTGAATTTGTTGGTGTTTTTCAATGTTGAGGTTGTTGTTGTTTTTCAATGTTGAGGTTGTTGTTGAATTTGTTGGTGTTTTTCAAAGTTGAGTTTGTAGTTGAATTTGTTGGTGTTTTTCAATGTTGAGGTTGTTGTTGAATTTGTTGGTGTTTTTCAATGTTGAGGTTGTTGTTGAATTTGTTGGCGTTTTTCAATGTTGCGGTTGTTGGTGTTTTTCAATGTTGAGGTTGCTGTTGAATTTGTTGGTGTTTTTCAATGTTCAGATTGTTGTTGTTTTTCAATGTTGAGGTTGTTGTTGAATTTGTTGGTGTTTTTAAATGTTGAGGTTGTTGTTGAATTTGTTGGTGTTTTTCAATGTTGAAGTTGTTGTTGTTTTTTAATGTTGAGGTTGTTGTTGAATTTGTTGGTGTTTTTCAACGTTGAGGATGTTGTTGGTTTACAATGTTGAGGTTGTTGTTGAATTTGTTGGTGTTTTTCAATTTCGAGGTTGTTGTTGAATTTGTTGGTGTTTTTCAATGTTGAAGTTGTTGTTGAATTTGTTGGTGTTTTTCAATCTTGAGGTTGTGGTTGTTTTTCAATGTTGAGGTTGTTGTTGAATTTGTTGGTGTTTTTCAATGTTGAGGTTGTGGTTGTTTTTCAATGCTGAGGTTGTTGTTGAATTTGTTGGTGTTTTTCAATGTTGAGGTTGTTGTTGAATTTGTTGTTGTTTTTCAATGTTGAGGTTGTTGTTGAATTTGTTGGTGTTTTTCAATGTGGAGGTTGTTGGTGTTTTTCAATGTTGAGGTTGTTGTTGAATTTGTTGGTGTTTTTCTATGTTGAGGATGTTGTTGAATTTGTTGGTGTTTTTCAATGTTGAGGTTGTTGTTGTTTTTCAATGTTGAGGTTGTTGTTGAATTTGTTGGTGTTTTTCAATGTTGAGGTGTTGTTGTTTTTCAATGTTGAGGTTGTTGTTGAATTTGTTGGTGTTTTTCAATGTTGAAGTTGCTGTTGAATTTGTTGGTGTTTTTCAATGTTGAGGTTGTTGTTGTTTTTCAATGTTGAGGTTGTTGTTGAATTTGTTGGTGTTTTTAAATGTTGAGTTTGTTGTTGTTTTTCAATGTTGAGGTTGTTGTTGAATTTGTTGGTGTTTTTCAAAGTTGAGGTTGTTGTTGTTTTTCAATGTTGAGGTTTCTGTTGAATTTGTTGGTGTTTCTCAATGTGGAGGTTGTTGGTGTTTTTCAATGTTGAGGTTGTTGTTGAATTTGTTGGTGTTTTTCTATGTTGAGGATGTTGTTGAATTTGTTGGTGTTTTTCAATGTTGAGGTAGCTGTTGTTTTGCATTGTTGAGGTTATTGTTGAATTTGTTGGTGTTTTTCAATGTTGAGGTTGTTGTTGTTTTTCAATGTTGAGGTTGTTGTTGAATTTGTTGGTGTTTTTCAATGTTGAGTTTGTTGTTGTTTTTCAATGTTGAGGTTGTTGATGAATTTGTTGGTGTTTTTCAATGTTGAGGTTGTTGTTGTTTTTCAATGTTGAGGTTGTTGTTGAATTTGTTGGTGTTTTTCAATGTTGAGGTTGTTGTTGTTTTTCAATGTTGAGGTTGTTGTTGAATTTGTTGGTGTTTTTCAATGTTGAGGTTGTTGTTGAATTTGTTGGTGTTTTTCAATGTTGAGGTTGTTGTTGTTTTTCAACGTTGAGGTTGTTGAATTTGTTGGTGTTTTTCAATCTTGAGTTTTTTGTTGAATTTGTTGGTGTTTTTCAATTTTGAGGTTGTTGTTGAATTTGTTGGTGTTTTTCAATGTTGAGGTTGTTGTTGTTTTTCAATGTTGAGGTTGTTGTTGAGTTTGTTGGTGTTTTTCAATGTTGAGGTTGTTGTTGAATTTGTTGGTGTTTTTCAATGTTGAGGTTGTTGTTGAATTTGTTGGTGTTTTTCAATGTTGAGGTTGTTGTTGTTTTTAAATGTTGAGGTTGTTGTTGAATTTGTTGGTGTTTTTTCAATTTTGAGGTTGTTGGTGTTTTTCAATGTTGAGGTTGTTGTTGAATTTGAAGGTGTTTTTCAATGTCGAGGTTGTTGTTGAATTTGCTGGTGTTTTTCAATGTTGAAGTTGTTGTTGAATTTGTTGGTGTTTTTCAATTTCGAGGTTGTTGTTGAATTTGCTGGTGTTTTGCAATGTTGAGGTTGTTGTTGTTTTTCAAAGTTGAGGTTGTTGTTGAATTTGTTGCTGTTTTTCAATGTTGAGGTTGTTGTTGTTTTTCAATGTTGAGGTTGTTGTTGTATTTGTTGGTGTTTTTCAATTTCGAGGTTGTTGTTGAATTTGTTGGTGTTTTTCAATGTTGAAGTTGTTGTTGAATTTGTTGGTATTTTTCAATGTTGAGGTTGTGGTTGTTTTTCAATGTTGAGGTTGATGTTGAATTTGTTGTTGTTTTTCAATGCTGAGGTTGTTGTTGAATTTGTTGGTGTTTTTCAATGTTGAGGTTGTTGTTGAATTTGCAGGTGTTTTTCAATGTTGAGGTTGTTGTTGTTTTTCAATGTTGATGTTGTTGTTGAATTTGTTGGTGTTTTTCAATGTTTAGGTTGTTGTTGTTTTTCAATGTTGAGGTTGTTGTTGAATTTGTTGGTGTTTTTCAATGTTGAGGTTGTTGTTGAATTTGTTGGTGTTTTTCAATGTTGAGGTTGTTGTTGTTTTTCAATGTTGAGGTTGTTGTTGAATTTGTTGGTGTTTTTCAATGTTGCATTTGTTGTTGTTTTTCAATGTTGAGGTTGTTGTTGAATTTGTTGGTGTTTTTCAATGTTGAAGTTGTTGTTGTTTTTCAATGTTGAGGTTGTTGTTGAATTTGTTGGTGTTTTTCAATGTTGAGGTTGTTGTTGTTTTTCAATGTTGAGGTTGTTGTTGAATTTGTTGGTGCTTTTCAATGTTGAGGTTGTTGTTGAATTTGTTGGTGTTTTTCAATGTTGAGGTTGTTGTTGTTTTTCAATGTTGAGGTTGTTGTTGAATTTGTTGGTGTTTTTCAATGTTGAGTTTGTTGTTGAATTTGTTGGTGTTTTTCAATGTTGAGGTTGTTGTTGAATTTGTTGGTGTTTTTCAATTTTCAGATTGTTGTTGTTTTTCAATGTTGAGGTTGTTGTTGAATTTGTTGGTGTTTTTAAATGTTGAGGTTGTTGTTGAATTTGTTGGTGTTTTTCAATGTTGAGGTTGTTGTTGTTTTTTAATGTTGAGGTTGTTGTTGAATTTGTTGGTGTTTTTCAATGTTGAGGTGTTGTTGTTTTTCAATGTTGAGGTTGTTGTTGAATTTGTTGGTGTTTTTCAATGTTGAAGTTGTTGTTGAATTTGTTGGTGTTTTTCAATGTTGAGGTTGTTGTTGTTTTTCAATGTTGAGGTTGTTGTTGAATTTGTTGGTGTTTTTCAATGTTGAGTGTGTTGTTGTTTTTCAATGTTGAGGTTGTTGTTGAATTTGTTGGTGTTTTTCTATGTTGAGGGTGTTGTTGAATTTGTTGGTGTTTTTCAATGTTGAGGTTGTTGTTGTTTTTCAATGTTGAGGTTATTGTTGAATTTGTTGGTGTTTTTCAATGTTGAGGTTGTTGTTGTTTTTCAATGTTGAGGTTGTTGTTGAATTTGTTGGTGTTTTTCAATGTTGAGTTTGTTGTTGTTTTTCAATGTTGAGGTTGTTGATGAATTTGTTGGTGTTTTTCAATGTTGAGGTTGTTGTTGTTTTTCAATGTTGAGGTTGTTGTTGAATTTGTTGGTGTTTTTCAATGTTGAGGTTGCTGTTGAATTTGTTGGTGTTTTTCAATGTTCAGATTGTTGTTGTTTTTCAATGTTGAGGTTGTTGTTGAATTTGTTGGTGTTTTTAAATGTTGAGGTTGTTGTTGAATTTGTTGGTGTTTTTCAATGTTGAGGTTGTTGTTGTTTTTTAATGTTGAGGTTGTTGTTGAATTTGTTGGTGTTTTTCAATGTTGAGGTTTTTGTTGTTTTTCAATGTTGAGGTTGTTGTTGAATTTGTTGGTGTTTTTCAATTTCGAGGTTGTTGTTGAAATTGTTGGTGTTTTTCAATGTTGAAGTTGTTGTTGAATTTGTTGGTGTTTTTCAATGTTGAGGTTGTGGTTGTTTTTCAATGTTGAGGTTGTTGTTGAATTTGTTGGTGTTCTTCAATGTTGAGGTTGTTGTTGTTTTTCAATGCTGAGGTTGTTGTTGAATTTGTTGGTGTTTTTCAATGTTGAGGTTGTTGTTGAATTTGTTGGTGTTTTTCAATGTTGAGGTTGTTGTTGTTTTTCAATGCTGAGGTTGCTGTTGAATTTGTTGGTGTTTTTCAATGTTGAGGTTGTTGTTGTTTTTCAATGTTGAGGTTGTTGTTGAATTTGTTGGTGTTTTTCAATGTTGAGGATGTTGTTGAATTTGTTGGTGTTTTTCAATGTTGAGGTTGTTGTTGTTTTTCAATGTTGAGGTTATTGTTGAATTTGTTGGTGTTTTTCAATGTTGAGGTTGTTGTTGTTTTTCAATGTTGAGGTTGTTGTTGAATTTGTTGGTGTTTTTCAATGTTGAGGTTGTTGTTGTTTTTCAATGTTGAGGTTGTTGTTGAATTTGTTGGTGTTTTTCAATGTTGAGGTTGTTGTTGTTTTTCAATGTTGAGGTTGTTGTTGAATTTGTTGGTGTTTTTCAATGTTGAGGTTGTTGTTGAATTTGTTGGTGTTTTTCAATGTTGCATTTGTTGTTGTTTTTCAATGTTGAGGTTGTTGTTGAATTTGTTGGTGTTTTTCAATGTTGAAGTTGTTGTTGTTTTTCAATGTTGAGGTTGTTGTTGAATTTGTTGGTGTTTTTCAATGTTGAGGTTGTTGTTGTTTTTCAATGTTGAGGTTGTTGTTGAATTTGTTGGTGCTTTTCAATGTTGAGGTTGTTGTTGAATTTGTTGGTGTTTTTCAATGTTGAGGTTGTTGTTGTTTTTCAATGTTGAGGTTGTTGTTGAATTTGTTGGTGTTTTTCAATGTTGAGTTTGTTGTTGAATTTGTTGGTGTTTTTCAATGTTGAGGTTGTTGTTGAATTTGTTGGTGTTTTTCAATTTTCAGATTGTTGTTGTTTTTCAATGTTGAGGTTGTTGTTGAATTTGTTGGTGTTTTTAAATGTTGAGGTTGTTGTTGAATTTGTTGGTGTTTTTCAATGTTGAGGTTGTTGTTGTTTTTTAATGTTGAGGTTGTTGTTGAATTTGTTGGTGTTTTTCAATGTTGAGGTGTTGTTGTTTTTCAATGTTGAGGTTGTTGTTGAATTTGTTGGTGTTTTAAATGTTGAAGTTGTTGTTGAATTTGTTGGTGTTTTTCAATGTTGAGGTTGTTGTTGTTTTTCAATGTTGAGGTTGTTGTTGAATTTGTTGGTGTTTTTCAATGTTGAGTTTGTTGTTGTTTTTCAATGTTGAGGTTGTTGTTGAATTTGTTGGTGTTTTTCTATGTTGAGGATGTTGTTGAATTTGTTGGTGTTTTTCAATGTTGAGGTTGTTGTTGTTTTTCAATGTTGAGGTTATTGTTGAATTTGTTGGTGTTATTCAATGTTGAGGTTGTTGTTGTTTTTCAATGTTGAGGTTGTTGTTGAATATGTTGGTGTTTTTCAATGTTGAGTTTGTTGTTGTTTTTCAATGTTGAGGTTGTTGATGAATTTGTTGGTGTTTTTCAATGTTGAGGTTGTTGTTGTTTTTCAATGTTGAGGTTGTTGTTGAATTTGTTGGTGTTTTTCAATGTTGAGGTTGCTGTTGAATTTGTTGGTGTTTTTCAATGTTCAGATTGTTGTTGTTTTTCAATGTTGAGGTTGTTGTTGAATTTGTTGGTGTTTTTAAATGTTGAGGTTGTTGTTGAATTTGTTGGTGTTTTTCAATGTTGAGGTTGTTGTTGTTTTTTAATGTTGAGGTTGTTGTTGAATTTGTTGGTGTTTTTCAATGTTGAGGTTTTTGTTGTTTTTCAATGTTGAGGTTGTTGTTGAATTTGTTGGTGTTTTTCAATTTCGAGGTTGTTGTTGAAATTGTTGGTGTTTTTCAATGTTGAAGTTGTTGTTGAATTTGTTGGTGTTTTTCAATGTTGAGGTTGTGGTTGTTTTTCAATGTTGAGGTTGTTGTTGAATTTGTTGGTGTTCTTCAATGTTGAGGTTGTTGTTGTTTTTCAATGCTGAGGTTGTTGTTGAATTTGTTGGTGTTTTTCAATGTTGAGGTTGTTGTTGAATTTGTTGGTGTTTTTCAATGTTGAGGTTGTTGTTGTTTTTCAATGTTGAGGTTGCTGTTGAATTTGTTGGTGTTTTTCAATGTTGAGGTTGTTGTTGTTTTTCAATGTTGAGGTTGTTGTTGAATTTGTTGGTGTTTTTCAATGTTGAGGATGTTGTTGAATTTGTTGGTGTTTTTCAATGTTGAGGTTGTTGTTGTTTTTAAATGTTGAGGTTATTGTTGAATTTGTTGGTGTTTTTCAATGTTGAGGTTGTTGTTGTTTTTCAATGTTGAGGTTGTTGTTGAATTTGTTGGTGTTTTTCATTGTTGAGTTTGTTGTTGTTTTTCAATGTTGAGGTTGTTGTTGAATTTGTTGGTGTTTTTCAATGTTGAGGTTGTTGTTGTTTTTCAATGTTGAGGTTGTTGTTGAATTTGTTGGTGTTTTTCAATGTTGAGGTTGTTGTTGTTTTTCAATGTTGAGGTTGTTGTTGAATTTGTTGGTGTTTTTCAATGTTGAGGTTGTTGTTGAATTTGTTGTTGTTTTTCAATGTTGAGGTTGTTGTTGTTTTTCAATGTTGAGGTTGTTGTTGAATTTGTTGGTGTTTTTCAATGTTGAGGTTGTTGTTGTTTTTCAATGCTGAGGTTGTTGTTGAATTTGCAGGTGTTTTTCAATGTTGAGGTTGTTGTTGAATTTGTTGGTGTTTTTCAATGTTGAGGTTTTGTTGTTTTTCAATGTTGAGGTTGTTGTTGAATTTGTTGGTGTTTTTCAATGTTGAGGTGTTGTTGTTTTTCAATGTTGAGGTTGTTGTTGAATTTGTTGGTGTTTTTCAATGTTGAAGTTGTTTTTGAATTTGTTGGTGTTTTTCAATGTTGAGGTTGTTGTTGTTTTTCAATGTTGAGGTTGTTGTTGAATTTGTTGGTGTTTTTAAATGTTGAGTTTGTTGTTGTTTTTCAATGTTGAGGTTGTTGTTGAATTTGTTGGTGTTTTTCAATGTTGAGGTTGTTGTTGTTTTTCAATGTTGAGGTTTCTGTTGAATTTGTTGGTGTTTCTCAATGTTGAGGTTGTTGGTGTTTTTCAATGTTGAGGTTGTTGTTGAATTTGTTGGTGTTTTTCTATGTTGAGGATGTTGTTGAATTTGTTGGTGTTTTTCAATGTTGAGGTTGTTGTTGTTTTGCAATGTTGAGGTTATTGTTGAATTTGTTGGTGTTTTTCAATGTTGAGGTTGTTGTTGTTTTTCAATGTTGAGGTTGTTGTTGAATTTGTTGGTGTTTTTCAATGTTGAGTTTGTTGTTGTTTTTCAATGTTGAGGTTGTTGATGAATTTGTTGGTGTTTTTCAATGTTGAGGTTGTTGTTGTTTTTCAATGTTGAGGTTGTTGTTGAATTTGTTGGTGTTTTTCAATGTTGAGGTTGTTGTTGTTTTTCAATGTTGAGGTTGTTGTTGAATTTGTTGGTGTTTTTCAATGTTGAGGTTGTTGTTGAATTTGTTGGTGTTTTTCAATGTTGAGGTTGTTGTTGTTTTTCAACGTTGAGGTTGTTGAATTTGTTGGTGTTTTTCAATCTTGAGTTTTTTGTTGAATTTGTTGGTGTTTTTCAATGTTGAGGTTGTTGTTGAATTTGTTGGTGTTTTTCAATGTTGAGGTTGTTGTTGTTTTTCAATGTTGAGGTTGTTGTTGAGTTTGTTGGTGTTTTTCAATGTTGAGGTTGTTGTTGAATTTGTTGGTGTTTTTCAATGTTGAGGTTGTTGTTGAATTTGTTGGTGTTTTTCAATGTTGAGGTTGTTGTTGTTTTTAAATGTTGAGGTTGTTGTTGAATTTGTTGGTGTTTTTTCAATTTTGAGGTTGTTGGTGTTTTTCAATGTTGAGGTTGTTGTTGAATTTGAAGGTGTTTTTCAATGTCGAGGTTGTTGTTGAATTTGCCGGTGTTTTTCAATGTTGAAGTTGTTGTTGAATTTGTTGGTGTTTTAAAATTTCGAGGTTGTTGTTGAATTTGCTGGTGTTTTGCAATGTTGAGGTGGTTGTTGAATTTGTTGCTGTTTTTCAATGTTGAGGTTGTTGTTGTTTTTCAATGTTGAGGTTGTTGTTGTATTTGTTGGTGTTTTTCAATTTCGAGGTTGTTGTTGGATTTGTTGGTGTTTTTCAATGTTGAGGTTGTTGTTGAATTTGTTGGTGTTTTTCAATGTTTAGGTTGTTGTTGTTTTTCAATGTTGAGGTTGTTGTTGAATTTGTTGGTGTTTTTCAATGTTGAGGTTGTTGTTGAATTTGTTGGTGTTTTTCAATGTTGAGGTTGTTGTTGTTTTTCAATGTTGAGGTTGTTGTTGTTTTTCAATGTTGAAGTTGTTGTTGAATTTGTTGGTATTTTTCAATGTTGAGGTTGTTGTTGTTTTTCAATGTTGAGGTTGATGTTGAATTTGTTGTTGTTTTTCAATGCTGAGGTTGTTGTTGAATTTGTTGGTGTTATTCAATGTTGAGGTTGTTGTTGTTTTTAAATGTTGAGGTTGTTGTTGAATTTGTTGGTGTTTTTCAATGTTGAGGTTGTTGTTGAATTTGTTGGTGTTTTTCAATGTTGAGGTTGTTGTTGTTTTTCAATGTTGAGGTTGTTGTTGTTTTTCAATGTTGAAGTTGTTGTTGAATTTGTTGGTATTTTTCAATGTTGAGGTTGTTGTTGTTTTTCAATGTTGAGGTTGATGTTGAATTTGTTGTTGTTTTTCAATGCTGAGGTTGTTGTTGAATTTGTTGGTGTTTTTCAATGTTCAGGTTGTTGTTGAATTTGTTGGTGTTTTTCAATGTTTAGGTTGTTGTTGTTTTTCAATGTTGAGGTTGTTGTTGAATTTGTTGGTGTTTTTCAATGTTGAGGTTGTTGTTGAATTTGTTGGTGTTTTTCAATGTTGAGGTTGTTGTTGTTTTTCAATGTTGAGGTTGTTGTTGAATTTGTTGGTGTTTTTTAATGTTGCGTTTGTTGTTGTTTTTCAATGTTGAGGTTGTTGTTGAATTTGTTGGTGTTTTTCAATGTTGAAGTTGTTGTTGTTTTTCAATGTTGAGGTTGTTGTTGAATTCGTTGGTGTTTTTCAATGTTGAGGTTGTTGTTGTTTTTCAATGTTGAGGTTGATGTTGAATTTGTTGGTGCTTTTCAATGTTGAGGTTGTTGTTGAATTTGTTGGTGTTTTTCAATGTTGAGGTTGTTGTTGAATTTGTTGGTGTTTTTCAATGTTGAGTTTGTAGTTGAATTTGTTGGTGTTTTTCAATGTTGAGGTTGTTGTTGAATTTGTTGGTGTTTTTCAATGTTGAGGTTGTTGTTGAATTTGTTGGCGTTTTTCAATGTTGCGGTTGTTGGTGTTTTTCAATGTTGAGGTTGCTGTTGAATTTGTTGGTGTTTTTCAATGTTCAGATTGTTGTTGTTTTTCAATGTTGAGGTTGTTGTTGAATTTGTTGGTGTTTTTAAATGTTGAGGTTGTTGTTGAATTTGTTGGTGTTTTTCAATGTTGAAGTTGTTGTTGTTTTTTAATGTTGAGGTTGTTGTTGAATTTGTTGGTGTTTTTCAACGTTGAGGATGTTGTTGGTTTACAATGTTGAGGTTGTTGTTGAATTTGTTGGTGTTTTTCAATTTCGAGGTTGTTGTTGAATTTGTTGGTGTTTTTCAATGTTGAAGTTGTTGTTGAATTTGTTGGTGTTTTTCAATCTTGAGGTTGTGGTTGTTTTTCAATTTTGAGGTTGTTGTTGAATTTGTTGGTGTTTTTCAATGTTGAGGTTGTGGTTGTTTTTCAATGCTGAGGTTGTTGTTGAATTTGTTGGTGTTTTTCAATGTTGAGGTTGTTGTTGAATTTGTTGGTGTTTTTCAATGTTGAGGTTGTTGTTGTTTTTCAATGTTGAGGTTGTTGTTGAATTTGTTGGTGTTTTTCAATGTTGAGTTTGTTGTTGTTTTTCAATGTTGAGGTGGTTGTTGAATTTGTTGGTGTTTTTCTATGTTGAGGATGTTGTTGAATTTGTTGGTGTTTTTCAATGTTGAGGTTGTTGTTGTTTTTCAATGTTGAGGTTATTGTTGAATTTGTTGGTGTTTTTCAATGTTGAGGTTGTTGTTGTTTTTCAATGTTGAGGTTGTTGTTGAATTTGTTGGTGTTTTTCAAAGTTGAGTTTGTTGTTGTTTTTCAATGTTGAGGTTGTTGATGAATTTGTTGGTGTTTTTCAATGTTGAGGTTGTTGTTGTTTTTCAATGTTGAGGTTGTTGTTGAGTTTGTTGGTGTTTTTCAATGTTGAGGTTGTTGTTGAATTTGTTGGTGTTTTTCAATGTTGAGGTTGTTGTTGAATTTGTTGGTGTTTTTCAATGTTGAGGTTGTTGTTGTTTTTAAATGTTGAGGTTGTTGTTGAATTTGTTGGTGTTTTTTCAATTTTGAGGTTGTTGGTGTTTTTCAATGTTGAGGTTGTTGTTGAATTTGAAGGTGTTTTTCAATGTCGAGGTTGTTGTTGAATTTGCCGGTGTTTTTCAATGTTGAAGTTGTTGTTGAATTTGTTGGTGTTTTAAAATTTCGAGGTTGTTGTTGAATTTGCTGGTGTTTTGCAATGTTGAGGTGGTTGTTGAATTTGTTGCTGTTTTTCAATGTTGAGGTTGTTGTTGTTTTTCAATGTTGAGGTTGTTGTTGTATTTGTTGGTGTTTTTCAATTTCGAGGTTGTTGTTGGATTTGTTGGTGTTTTTCAATGTTGAGGTTGTTGTTGAATTTGTTGGTGTTTTTCAATGTTTAGGTTGTTGTTGTTTTTCAATGTTGAGGTTGTTGTTGAATTTGTTGGTGTTTTTCAATGTTGAGGTTGTTGTTGAATTTGTTGGTGTTTTTCAATGTTGAGGTTGTTGTTGTTTTTCAATGTTGAGGTTGTTGTTGTTTTTCAATGTTGAAGTTGTTGTTGAATTTGTTGGTATTTTTCAATGTTGAGGTTGTTGTTGTTTTTCAATGTTGAGGTTGATGTTGAATTTGTTGTTGTTTTTCAATGCTGAGGTTGTTGTTGAATTTGTTGGTGTTATTCAATGTTGAGGTTGTTGTTGTTTTTAAATGTTGAGGTTGTTGTTGAATTTGTTGGTGTTTTTCAATGTTGAGGTTGTTGTTGAATTTGTTGGTGTTTTTCAATGTTGAGGTTGTTGTTGTTTTTCAATGTTGAGGTTGTTGTTGTTTTTCAATGTTGAAGTTGTTGTTGAATTTGTTGGTATTTTTCAATGTTGAGGTTGTTGTTGTTTTTCAATGTTGAGGTTGATGTTGAATTTGTTGTTGTTTTTCAATGCTGAGGTTGTTGTTGAATTTGTTGGTGTTTTTCAATGTTCAGGTTGTTGTTGAATTTGTTGGTGTTTTTCAATGTTTAGGTTGTTGTTGTTTTTCAATGTTGAGGTTGTTGTTGAATTTGTTGGTGTTTTTCAATGTTGAGGTTGTTGTTGAATTTGTTGGTGTTTTTCAATGTTGAGGTTGTTGTTGTTTTTCAATGTTGAGGTTGTTGTTGAATTTGTTGGTGTTTTTTAATGTTGCGTTTGTTGTTGTTTTTCAATGTTGAGGTTGTTGTTGAATTTGTTGGTGTTTTTCAATGTTGAAGTTGTTGTTGTTTTTCAATGTTGAGGTTGTTGTTGAATTCGTTGGTGTTTTTCAATGTTGAGGTTGTTGTTGTTTTTCAATGTTGAGGTTGATGTTGAATTTGTTGGTGCTTTTCAATGTTGAGGTTGTTGTTGAATTTGTTGGTGTTTTTCAATGTTGAGGTTGTTGTTGTTTTTCAATGTTGAGGTTGTTGTTGAATTTGTTGGTGTTTTTCAATGTTGAGTTTGTAGTTGAATTTGTTGGTGTTTTTCAATGTTGAGGTTGTTGTTGAATTTGTTGGTGTTTTTCAATGTTGAGGTTGTTGTTGAATTTGTTGGCGTTTTTCAATGTTGCGGTTGTTGGTGTTTTTCAATGTTGAGGTTGCTGTTGAATTTGTTGGTGTTTTTCAATGTTCAGATTGTTGTTGTTTTTCAATGTTGAGGTTGTTGTTGAATTTGTTGGTGTTTTTAAATGTTGAGGTTGTTGTTGAATTTGTTGGTGTTTTTCAATGTTGAAGTTGTTGTTGTTTTTTAATGTTGAGGTTGTTGTTGAATTTGTTGGTGTTTTTCAACGTTGAGGATGTTGTTGGTTTACAATGTTGAGGTTGTTGTTGAATTTGTTGGTTTTTTTCAATTTCGAGGTTGTTGTTGAATTTGTTGGTGTTTTTCAATGTTGAAGTTGTTGTTGAATTTGTTGGTGTTTTTCAATCTTGAGGTTGTGGTTGTTTTTCAATTTTGAGGTTGTTGTTCAATTTGTTGGTGTTTTTCAATGTTGAGGTTGTGGTTGTTTTTCAATGCTGAGGTTGTTGTTGAATTTGTTGGTGTTTTTCAATGTTGAGGTTGTTGTTGAATTTGTTGGTGTTTTTCAATGTTGAGGTTGTTGTTGTTTTTCAATGTTGAGGTTGTTGTTGAATTTGTTGGTGTTTTTCAATGTTGAGTTTGTTGTTGTTTTTCAATGTTGAGGTGGTTGTTGAATTTGTTGGTGTTTTTCTATGTTGAGGATGTTGTTGAATTTGTTGGTGTTTTTCAATGTTGAGGTTGTTGTTGTTTTTCAATGTTGAGGTTATTGTTGAATTTGTTGGTGTTTTTCAATGTTGAGGTTGTTGTTGTTTTTCAATGTTGAGGTTGTTGTTGAATTTGTTGGTGTTTTTCAAAGTTGAGTTTGTTGTTGTTTTTCAATGTTGAGGTTGTTGATGAATTTGTTGGTGTTTTTCAATGTTGAGGTTGTTGTTGTTTTTCAATGTTGAGGTTGTTGTTGAATTTGTTGGTGTTTTTCAAAATTGAGGTTGCTGTTGAATTTGTTGGTGTTTTTCAATGTTCAGATTGTTGTTGTTTTTCAATGTTGAGGTTGTTGTTGAATTTGTTGGTGTTTTTAAATGTTGAGGTTGTTGTTGAATTTGTTGGTGTTTTTCAATGTTGAAGTTGTTGTTGTTTTTTAATGTTGAGGTTGTTGTTGAATTTGTTGGTGTTTTTCAATGTTGAGGTTTTTGTTGTTTTTCAATGTTGAGGTTGTTGTTGAATTTGTTGGTGTTTTTCAATTTCGAGGTTGTTGTTGAAATTGTTGGTGTTTTTCAATGTTGAAGTTGTTGTTGAATTTGTTGGTGTTTTTCAATGTTGAGGTTGTGGTTGTTTTTCAATGTTGAGGTTGTTGTTGAATTTGTTGGTGTTCTACAATGTTGAGGTTGTTGTTGTTTTTCAATGCTGAGGTTGTTGTTGAATTTGTTGGTGTTTTTCAATGTTGAGGTTGTTGTTGAATTTGTTGGTGTTTTTCAATGTTGAGGTTGTTGTTGTTTTTCAATGTTGAGGTTGCTGTTGAATTTGTTGGTGTTTTTCAATGTTGAGGTTGTTGTTGTTTTTCAATGTTGAGGTTGTTGTTGAATTTGTTGGTGTTTTTCTATGTTGAGGATGTTGTTGAATTTGTTGGTGTTTTTCAATGTTGAGGTTGTTGTTGTTTTTCAATGTTGAGGTTGTTGTTGAATTTGTTGGTGTTTTTCAATGTTGAGGTTGTTGTTGAATTTGTTGGTGTTTTTCAATGTTTAGGTTGTTGTTGTTTTTCAATGTTGAGGTTGTTTTTGAATTTGTTGGTGTTTTTCAATGTTGAGGTTGTTGTTGAATTTGTTGGTGTTTTTCAATGTTGAGGTTGTTGTTGTTTTTCAATGTTGAGGTTGTTGTTGAATTTGTTGGTGTTTTTCAATGTTGCGTTTGTTGTTGTTTTTCAATGTTGAGGTTGTTGTTGAATTTGAAGGTGTTTTTCAATGTCGAGGTTGTTGTTGAATTTGCCGGTGTTTTTCAATGTTGAAGTTGTTGTTGAATTTGTTGGTGTTTTAAAATTTCGAGGTTGTTGTTGAATTTGCTGGTGTTTTGCAATGTTGAGGTGGTTGTTGAATTTGTTGCTGTTTTTCAATGTTGAGGTTGTTGTTGTTTTTCAATGTTGAGGTTGTTGTTGTATTTGTTGGTGTTTTTCAATTTCGAGGTTGTTGTTGGATTTGTTGGTGTTTTTCAATGTTGAGGTTGTTGTTGAATTTGTTGGTGTTTTTCAATGTTTAGGTTGTTGTTGTTTTTCAATGTTGAGGTTGTTGTTGAATTTGTTGGTGTTTTTCAATGTTGAGGTTGTTGTTGAATTTGTTGGTGTTTTTCAATGTTGAGGTTGTTGTTGTTTTTCAATGTTGAGGTTGTTGTTGTTTTTCAATGTTGAAGTTGTTGTTGAATTTGTTGGTATTTTTCAATGTTGAGGTTGTTGTTGTTTTTCAATGTTGAGGTTGATGTTGAATTTGTTGTTGTTTTTCAATGCTGAGGTTGTTGTTGAATTTGTTGGTGTTATTCAATGTTGAGGTTGTTGTTGTTTTTAAATGTTGAGGTTGTTGTTGAATTTGTTGGTGTTTTTCAATGTTGAGGTTGTTGTTGAATTTGTTGGTGTTTTTCAATGTTGAGGTTGTTGTTGTTTTTCAATGTTGAGGTTGTTGTTGTTTTTCAATGTTGAAGTTGTTGTTGAATTTGTTGGTATTTTTCAATGTTGAGGTTGTTGTTGTTTTTCAATGTTGAGGTTGATGTTGAATTTGTTGTTGTTTTTCAATGCTGAGGTTGTTGTTGAATTTGTTGGTGTTTTTCAATGTTCAGGTTGTTGTTGAATTTGTTGGTGTTTTTCAATGTTTAGGTTGTTGTTGTTTTTCAATGTTGAGGTTGTTGTTGAATTTGTTGGTGTTTTTCAATGTTGAGGTTGTTGTTGAATTTGTTGGTGTTTTTCAATGTTGAGGTTGTTGTTGTTTTTCAATGTTGAGGTTGTTGTTGAATTTGTTGGTGTTTTTTAATGTTGCGTTTGTTGTTGTTTTTCAATGTTGAGGTTGTTGTTGAATTTGTTGGTGTTTTTCAATGTTGAAGTTGTTGTTGTTTTTCAATGTTGAGGTTGTTGTTGAATTCGTTGGTGTTTTTCAATGTTGAGGTTGTTGTTGTTTTTCAATGTTGAGGTTGATGTTGAATTTGTTGGTGCTTTTCAATGTTGAGGTTGTTGTTGAATTTGTTGGTGTTTTTCAATGTTGAGGTTGTTGTTGTTTTTCAATGTTGAGGTTGTTGTTGAATTTGTTGGTGTTTTTCAATGTTGAGTTTGTAGTTGAATTTGTTGGTGTTTTTCAATGTTGAGGTTGTTGTTGAATTTGTTGGTGTTTTTCAATGTTGAGGTTGTTGTTGAATTTGTTGGCGTTTTTCAATGTTGCGGTTGTTGGTGTTTTTCAATGTTGAGGTTGCTGTTGAATTTGTTGGTGTTTTTCAATGTTCAGATTGTTGTTGTTTTTCAATGTTGAGGTTGTTGTTGAATTTGTTGGTGTTTTTAAATGTTGAGGTTGTTGTTGAATTTGTTGGTGTTTTTCAATGTTGAAGTTGTTGTTGTTTTTTAATGTTGAGGTTGTTGTTGAATTTGTTGGTGTTTTTCAACGTTGAGGATGTTGTTGGTTTACAATGTTGAGGTTGTTGTTGAATTTGTTGGTTTTTTTCAATTTCGAGGTTGTTGTTGAATTTGTTGGTGTTTTTCAATGTTGAAGTTGTTGTTGAATTTGTTGGTGTTTTTCAATCTTGAGGTTGTGGTTGTTTTTCAATTTTGAGGTTGTTGTTCAATTTGTTGGTGTTTTTCAATGTTGAGGTTGTGGTTGTTTTTCAATGCTGAGGTTGTTGTTGAATTTGTTGGTGTTTTTCAATGTTGAGGTTGTTGTTGAATTTGTTGGTGTTTTTCAATGTTGAGGTTGTTGTTGTTTTTCAATGTTGAGGTTGTTGTTGAATTTGTTGGTGTTTTTCAATGTTGAGTTTGTTGTTGTTTTTCAATGTTGAGGTGGTTGTTGAATTTGTTGGTGTTTTTCTATGTTGAGGATGTTGTTGAATTTGTTGGTGTTTTTCAATGTTGAGGTTGTTGTTGTTTTTCAATGTTGAGGTTATTGTTGAATTTGTTGGTGTTTTTCAATGTTGAGGTTGTTGTTGTTTTTCAATGTTGAGGTTGTTGTTGAATTTGTTGGTGTTTTTCAAAGTTGAGTTTGTTGTTGTTTTTCAATGTTGAGGTTGTTGATGAATTTGTTGGTGTTTTTCAATGTTGAGGTTGTTGTTGTTTTTCAATGTTGAGGTTGTTGTTGAATTTGTTGGTGTTTTTCAAAATTGAGGTTGCTGTTGAATTTGTTGGTGTTTTTCAATGTTCAGATTGTTGTTGTTTTTCAATGTTGAGGTTGTTGTTGAATTTGTTGGTGTTTTTAAATGTTGAGGTTGTTGTTGAATTTGTTGGTGTTTTTCAATGTTGAAGTTGTTGTTGTTTTTTAATGTTGAGGTTGTTGTTGAATTTGTTGGTGTTTTTCAATGTTGAGGTTTTTGTTGTTTTTCAATGTTGAGGTTGTTGTTGAATTTGTTGGTGTTTTTCAATTTCGAGGTTGTTGTTGAAATTGTTGGTGTTTTTCAATGTTGAAGTTGTTGTTGAATTTGTTGGTGTTTTTCAATGTTGAGGTTGTGGTTGTTTTTCAATGTTGAGGTTGTTGTTGAATTTGTTGGTGTTCTACAATGTTGAGGTTGTTGTTGTTTTTCAATGCTGAGGTTGTTGTTGAATTTGTTGGTGTTTTTCAATGTTGAGGTTGTTGTTGAATTTGTTGGTGTTTTTCAATGTTGAGGTTGTTGTTGTTTTTCAATGTTGAGGTTGCTGTTGAATTTGTTGGTGTTTTTCAATGTTGAGGTTGTTGTTGTTTTTCAATGTTGAGGTTGTTGTTGAATTTGTTGGTGTTTTTCTATGTTGAGGATGTTGTTGAATTTGTTGGTGTTTTTCAATGTTGAGGTTGTTGTTGTTTTTCAATGTTGAGGTTGTTGTTGAATTTGTTGGTGTTTTTCAATGTTGAGGTTGTTGTTGAATTTGTTGGTGTTTTTCAATGTTTAGGTTGTTGTTGTTTTTCAATGTTGAGGTTGTTTTTGAATTTGTTGGTGTTTTTCAATGTTGAGGTTGTTGTTGAATTTGTTGGTGTTTTTCAATGTTGAGGTTGTTGTTGTTTTTCAATGTTGAGGTTGTTGTTGAATTTGTTGGTGTTTTTCAATGTTGCGTTTGTTGTTGTTTTTCAATGTTGAGGTTATTGTTGAATTTGTTGGTGTTTTTCAATGTTGAAGTTGTTGTTGTTTTTCAATGTTGAGGTTGTTGTTGAATTTGTTGGTGTTTTTCAATGTTGAGGTTGTTGTTGTTTTTCAATGTTGAGGTTGTTGTTGAATTTGTTGGTGCTTTTCAATGTTGAGGTTGTTGTTGAATTTGTTGGTGTTTTTCAATGTTGAGGTTGTTGTTGTTTTTCAATGTTGAGGTTGTTGTTGAATTTGTTGGTGTTTTTCAATGTTGAGTTTGTAGTTGAATTTGTTGGTGTTTTTCAATGTTGAGGTTGTTGTTGAATTTGTTGGTGTTTTTCAATGTTGAGGTTGTTGTTGAATTTGTTGGTGTTTTTCAATGTTGCGGTTGTTGGTGTTTTTCAATGTTGAGGTTGCTGTTGAATTTGTTGGTGTTTTTCAATGTTGAGGTTGTTGTTGTTTTTTAATGTTGAGGTTGTTGTAGAATTTGTTGGTGTTTTTCAATGTTGAGGTTGTTGTTGGTTTACAATGTTGAGGTTGTTGTTGAATTTGTTGGTGTTTTTCAATTTCGAGGTTGTTGTTGAATTTGTTGGTGTTTTTCAATGTTGAAGTTGTTGTTGAATTTGTTGGTGTTTTTCAATCTTGAGGTTGTGGTTGTTTTTCAATGTTGAGGTTGTTGTTGAATTTGTTGGTGTTTTTCAATGTTGAGGTTGTGGTTGTTTTTCAATGCTGAGGTTGTTGTTGAATTTGTTGGTGTTTTTCAATGTTGAGGTTGTTGTTGAATTTGTTGGTGTTTTTCAATGTTGAGGTTGTTGTTGTTTTTCAATGTTGAGGTTGTTGTTGAATTTGTTGGTGTTTTTCAATGTTGAGTTTGTTGTTGTTTTTCAATGTTGAGGTTGTTGTTGAATTTGTTGCTGTTTTTCTATGTTGAGGATGTTGTTGAATTTGTTGGTGTTTTTCAATGTTGAGGTTGTTGTTGTTTTTCAATGTTGAGGTTATTGTTGAATTTGTTGGTGTTTTTCAATGTTGAGGTTGTTGTTGTTTTTCAATGTTGAGGTTGTTGTTGAATTTGTTGGTGTTTTTCAATGTTGAGTTTGTTGTTGTTTTTCAATGTTGAGGTTGTTGATGAATTTGTTGGTGTTTTTCAATGTTGAGGTTATTGTTGTTTTTCAATGTTGAGGTTGTTGTTGAATTTGTTGGTGTTTTTCAATGTTGAGGTTGCTGTTGAATTTGTTGGTGTTTTTCAATGTTCAGATTGTTGTTGTTTTTCAATGTTGAGGTTGTTGTTGAATTTGTTGGTGTTTTTAAATGTTGAGGTTGTTGTTGAATTTGTTGGTGTTTTTCAATGTTGAGGTTGTTGTTGTTTTTTAATGTTGAGGTTGTTGTTGAATTTGTTGGTGTTTTTCAATGTTGAGGTTTTTGTTGTTTTTCAATGTTGAGGTTGTTGTTGAATTTGTTGGTGTTTTTCAATTTCGAGGTTGTTGTTGAAATTGTTGGTGTTTTTCAATGTTGAAGTTGTTGTTGAATTTGTTGGTGTTTTTCAATGTTGAGGTTGTGGTTGTTTTTCAATGTTGAGGTTGTTGTTGAATTTGTTGCTGTTCTTCAATGTTGAGGTTGTTGTTGTTTTTCAATGCTGAGGTTGTTGTTGAATTTGTTGGTGTTTTTCAATGTTGAGGTTGTTGTTGAATTTGTTGGTGTTTTTCAATGTTGAGGTTGTTGTTGTTTTTCAATGTTGAGTTTGCTGTTGAATTTGTTGGTGTTTTTCAATGTTGAGGTTGTTGTTGTTTTTCAATGTTGAGGTTGTTGTTGAATTTGTTGGTGTTTTTCAATGTTGAGGATGTTGTTGAATTTGTTGGTGTTTTTCAATGTTGAGGTTGTTGTTGTTTTTCAATGTTGAGGTTATTGTTGAATTTGTTGGTGTTTTTCAATGTTGAGGTTGTTGTTGTTTTTCAATGTTGAGGTTGTTGTTGAATTTGTTGGTGTTTTTCATTGTTGAGTTTGTTGTTGTTTTTCAATGTTGAGGTTGTTGTTGAACTTGTTGGTGTTTTTCAATGTTGAGGTTGTTGTTGTTTTTCAATGTTGAGGTTGTTGTTGAATTTGTTGGTGTTTTTCAATGTTGAGGTTGTTGTTGTTTTTCAATGTTGAGGTTATTGTTGAATTTGTTGGTGTTTTTCAATGTTGAGGTTGTTGTTGTTTTTCAATGTTGAGGTTGTTGTTGAATTTGTTGGTGTTTTTCAATGTTGAGTTTGTTGTTGTTTTTCAATGTTGAGGTTGTTGATGAATTTGTTGGTGTTTTTCAATGTTGAGGTTGTTGTTGTTTTTCAATGTTGAGGTTGTTGTTGAATTTGTTGGTGTTTTTCAATGTTGAGGTTGTTGTTGTTTTTCAATGTTGAGGTTGTTGTTGAATTTGTTGGTGTTTTTCAATGTTGAGGTTGTTGTTGAATTTGTTGGTGTTTTTCAATGTTGAGGTTGTTGTTGTTTTTCAACGTTGAGGTTGTTGAATTTGTTGGTGTTTTTCAATGTTGAGGTTGTTGCTGTTTTTCAATGTTGAGGTTGTTGTTGAATTTGTTGGTGTTTTTCAATGTTGAGGTTGTTGTTGTTTTTCAATGTTGAGGTTGTTGTTGAATTTGTTGGTGTTTTTCATTGTTGAGGTTGTTGTTGAATTTGTTGGTGTTTTTCAATGTTGAGGTTGTTGTTGTTTTTCAATGCTGAGGTTGTTGTTGAATTTGTTGTTGTTTTTCAATGCTGAGGTTGTTGTTGAATTTGCTGGTGTTTTTCAATGTTGAGGTTGTTGTTGAATTTGTTGGTGTTTTTCAATTTCGAGGTTGTTGTTGAAATTGTTGGTGTTTTTCAATGTTGAAGTTGATGTTGAATTTGTTGGTGTTTTTCAATGTTGAGGTTGTGGTTGTTTTTCAATGTTGAGGTTGTTGTTGAATTTGTTGGTGTTCTTCAATGTTGTGGTTGTTGTTGTTTTTAAATGCTGAGGTTGTTGTTGAATTTGTTGGTGTTTTTCAATGTTGAGGTTGTTGTTGAATTTGTTGGTGTTTTTCAATGTTGAGGTTGTTGTTGTTTTTCAATGTTGAGCTTGCTGTTGAATTTGTTGGTGTTTTTCAATGTTGAGGTTGTTGTTGTTTTTCAATGTTGAGGTTGTTGTTGAATTTGTTGGTGTTTTTCAATGTTGAGGATGTTGTTGAATTTGTTGGTGTTTTTCAATGTTGAGGTTGTTGTTGTTTTTCAATGTTGAGGTTATTGTTGTATTTGTTGGTGTTTTTCAATGTTGAGGTTGTTGTTGTTTTTCAATGTTGAGGTTGTTGTTGAATTTGTTGGTGTTTTTCATTGTTGAGTTTGTTGTTGTTTTTCAATGTTGAGGTTGTTGTTGAATTTGTTGGTGTTTTTCAATGTTGAGGTTGTTGTTGTTTTTCAATGTTGAGGTTGTTGTTGAATTTGTTGGTGTTTTTCAATGTTGAGGTTGTTGTTGTTTTTCAATTTTGAGGTTGTTGTTGAATTTGTTGGTGTTTTTCAATGTTGAGGTTGTTGTTGAATTTGTTGGTGTTTTTCAAAGTTTAGGTTGTTGTTGTTTTTCAATGTTGAGGTTCTTGTTTTTTTTGTTGGTGTTTTTCAATGTTGAGGTTGTTGTTGTTTTTCAATGCTCAGGTTGTTGTTGAATTTGCTGGTGTTTTTCAATGTTGAGGTTGTTGTTGAATTTGTTGGTGTTTTTCAATGTTGAGGTTGTAGTTGTTTTTCAATGTTGAGGTTGTTGTTGAATTTGTTGGTGTTTTTCAAATTTGAGGTGTTGTTGTTTTTCAATGTTGAAGTTGTTGTTGAATTTGTTGGTGTTTTTCAATGTTGAAGTTGTTGTTGAATTTGTTGGTGTTTTTCAATGTTGAGGTTGTTGTTGTTTTTCAATGTTGAGGTTGTTGTTGAATTTGTTGGTGTTTTTAAATGTTGAGTTTGTTGTTGTTTTTCAATGTTGAGGTTGTTGTTGAATTTGTTGGTGTTTTTCAATGTTGAGGTTGTTGTTGTTTTTCAATGTTGAGGTTTCTGTTGAATTTGTTGGTGTTTCTCAATGTTGAGGTTGTTGGTGTTTTTCAATGTTGAGGTTGTTGTTGAATTTGTTGGTGTTTTTCTAAGTTGAGGATGTTGTTGAATTTGTTGGTGTTTTTCAATGTTGAGGTTGTTGTTGTTTTGCAATGTTGAGGTTATTGTTGAATTTGTTGGTGTTTTTCAATGTTGAGGTTGTCGTTGTTTTTCAATGTTGAGGTTGTTGTTGAATTTGTTGGTGTTTTTCAATGTTGAGTTTGTTGTTGTTTTTCAATGTTGAGGTTGTTGATGAATTTGTTGGTGTTTTTCAATGTTGAGGTTGTTGTTGTTTTTCAATGTTGAGGTTGTTGTTGAATTTGTTGGTGTTTTTCAATGTTGAGGTTGTTGTTGAATTTGTTGGTGTTTTTCAATGTTGAGGTTGTTGTTGTTTTTCAACGTTGAGGTTGTTGAATTTGTTGGTGTTTTTCAATCTTGAGTTTTTTGTTGAATTTGTTGGTGTTTTTCAATGTTGAGGTTGTTGTTGAATTTGTTGGTGTTTTTCAATGTTGAGGTTGTTGTTGTTTTTCAATGTTGAGGTTGTTGTTGAGTTTGTTGGTGTTTTTCAATGTTGTGGTTGTTGTTGAATTCGTTGGTGTTTTTCAATGTTGAGGTTGTTGTTGAATTTGTTGGTGTTTTTCAATGTTGAGGTTGTTGTTTTTTTTAAATGTTGAGGTTGTTGTTGAATTTGTTGGTGTTTTTTCAATTTTGAGGTTGTTGGTGTTTTTCAATGTTGAGGTTGTTGTTGAATTTGAAGGTGTTTTTCAATGTCGAGGTTGTTGTTGAATTTGCTGGTGTTTTTCAATGTTGAAGTTGTTGTTGAATTTGTTGGTGTTTTTCAATTTCGAGGTTGTTGTTGAATTTGCTGGTGTTTTGCAATGTTGAGGTTGTTGTTGTTTTTCAAAGTTGAGGTTGTTGTTGAATTTGTTGCTGTTTTTCAATGTTGAGGTTGTTGTTGTTTTTCAATGTTGAGGTTGTTGTTGTATTTGTTGGTGTTTTTCAATTTCGAGGTTGTTGTTGAATTTGTTGGTGTTTTTCAATGTTGAAGTTGTTGTTGAATTTGTTGGTATTTTTCAATGTTGAGGTTGTTGTTGTTTTTCAATGTTGAGGTTGATGTTGAATTTGTTGTTGTTTTTCAATGCTGAGGTTGTTGTTGAATTTGTTGGTGTTTTTCAATGTTGAGGTTGTTGTTGAATTTGCTGGTGTTTTTCAATGTTGAGGTTGTTGTTGTTTTTCAATGTTGAGGTTGTTGTTGAATTTGTTGGTGTTTTTCAATGTTTAGGTTGTTGTTGTTTTTTCAATGTTGAGGTTGTTGTTGAATTTGTTGGTGTTTTTCAATGTTGAGGTTGTTGTTGAATTTGTTGGTATTTTTCAATGTTGAGGTTGTTGTTGTTTTTCAATGTTAAGGTTGTTGTTGAATTTGTTGGTGTTTTTCAATGTTGCGTTTGTTGTTGTTTTTCAATGTTGAGGTTGTTGTTGAATTTGTTGGTGTTTTTCAATGTTGAAGTTGTTGTTGTTTTTCAATGTTGAGGTTGTTGTTGAATTTGTTGGTGTTTTTCAATGTTGAGGTTGTTGTTGTTTTTCAATGTTGAGGTTGTTGTTGAATTTGTTGGTGCTTTTCAATGTTGAGGTTGTTGTTGAATTTGTTGGTGCTTTTCAATGTTGAGGTTGTTGTTGTTTTTCAATGTTGAGGTTGTTGTTGAATTTGTTGGTGTTTTTCAATGTTGAAGTTGTTGTTGTTTTTCAATGTTGAGGTTGTTGTTGAATTTGTCGGTGTTTTTCAATGTTGAGGTTTTTGTTGTTTTTCAATGTTGAGGTTGTTGTTGAATTTGTTGGTGTTTTTCAATGTTGAGGTTGTTGTTGTTTTTCAATGTTGAGGTTGTTGTTGAATTTGTTGGTGTTTTTCAATGTTGAAGTTGTTGTTGAATTTGTTGGTGTTTTTCAATGTTGAGGTTGTTGTTGTTTTTCAATGTTGAGGTTGTTGTTGAATTTGTTGGTCTTTTTCAATGCTGAGGTTGTTGTTCAATTTGTTGGTGTTTTTCAATGTTGAGGTTGTTGTTGAATTTGCTGGTGTTTTTCAATGTTGAGGTTGTTGTTGTTTTTCAATGTTGAGGTTGTTGTTGAATTTGTTGGTGTTTTTCAATGTTTAGGTTGTTGTTGTTTTTCAATGTTGAGGTTGTTGTTGAATTTGTTGGTGTTTTTCAATGTTGAGGTTGTTGTTGAATTTGTTGGTGTTTTTCAATGTTGAGGTTGTTGTTGTTTTTCAATGTTGAGGTTGTTGTTGAATTTGTTGGTGTTTTTCAATGTTGCGTTTGTTGTTGTTTTTCAATGTTGAGGTTGTTGTTGAATTTGATGGTGTTTTTCAATGTTGAAGTTGTTGTTGTTTTTCAATGTTGAGGTTGTTGTTGAATTTGTTGGTGTTTTTCAATGTTGAGGTTGTTGTTGTTTTTCAATGTTGAGGTTGTTGTTGAATTTGTTGGTGTTTTTCAATGTTGAGGTTGTTGTTGTTTTTCAATGTTGAGGTTGTTGTTGAATTTGTTGGTGTTTTTCAATGTTGAGGTTGTTGTTGTTTTTCAATGTTGAGGTTGTTGTTGAATTTGTTGGTGTTTTTCAATGTTGCGTTTGTTGTTTTTCAATGTTGAGGTTGTTGTTGAATTTGTTGGTGTTTTTCAATGTTGAAGTTGTTGTTGTTTTTCAGTGTTGAGGTTGTTGTTGAATTTGTTGGTGTTTTTCAATGTTGAGTTTGTAGTTGAATTTGTTGGTGTTTTTCAATGTTGAGGTTGTTGTTGAATTTGTTGGTGTTTTTCAATGTTGAGGTTGTTGTTGAATTTGTTGGTGTTTTTCAATGTTGCGGTTGTTGGTGTTTTTCAATGTTGAGGTTGCTGTTGAATTTGTTGGTGTTTTCAATGTTCAGATTGTTGTTGTTTTTCAATGTTGAGGTTGTTGTTGAATTTGTTGGTGTTTTTAAATGTTGAGGTTGTTGTTGAATTTGTTGGTGTTTTTCAATGTTGAGGTTGTTGTTGTTTTTTAATGTTGAGGTTGTTGTTGTATTTGTTGGTGTTTTTCAATGTTGAGGTTGTTGTTGGTTTAAAATGTTGAGGTTGTTGTTGAATTTGTTGGTGTTTTTCAATTTCGAGGTTGTTGTTGAATTTGTTGGTGTTTTTCAATGTTGAAGTTGTTGTTGAATTTGTTGGTGTTTTTCAATCTTGAGGTTGTGGTTGTTTTTCAATGTTGAGGTTGTTGTTGAATTTGTTGGTGTTTTTCAATGTTGAGGTTGTGGTTGTTTTTCAATGCTGAGGTTGTTGTTGAATTTGTTGGTGTTTTTCAATGTTGAGGTTGTTGTTGAATTTGTTGGTGTTTTTCAATGTTGAGGTTGTTGTTGTTTTTCAATGTTGAGGTTGTTGTTGAATTTGTTGGTGTTTTTCAATGTTGAGGTTGTTGTTGTTTTTCAATGTTGATGTTGTTGTTGAATTTGTTGGTGTGTTTCAATGTTGAGGATGTTGTTGAATTTGTTGGTGTTTTTCAATTTTGTGTTTGTTGTTGTTTTTCAATGTTGAGGTTATTGTTGAATTTGTTGGTGTTTTTCAATGTTGAGGATGTTGTTCTTTTTCAATGTTGAGGTTGTTGTTGAATTTGTTGGTGTTTTTCAATGTTGAGTTTGTTGTTGTTTTTCAATGTTGATGTTGTTGCTGAATTTGTTGGTGTTTTTCAATGTTGAGGTTGTTGTTGTTTTTCAATGTTGAGGTTGTTGTTGAATTTGTTGGTGTTTTTCAATGTTGAGGTTGTTGTTGTTTTTCAATGTTGAGGTTGTTGTTGAATTTGTTGGTGTTTTTCAATGTTGAGGTTGTTGTGGAATTTGTTGGTGTTTTTCAATGTTGAGGTTGTTGTTGTTTTTCAATGTTGAGGTTGTTGTTGAATTTGTTGTTGTTTTTCAATGCTGAGGTTGTTGTTGAATTTGCTGGTGTTTTTCAATGTTGAGGTTGTTGTTGAATTTGTTGGTGTTTTTCAATGTTGAGGTTGTTGTTGTTTTTCAATGTTGAGGTTGTTGTTGAATTTGTTGGTGTTTTTCAATGTTGAGGTGTTGTTGTTTTTCAATGTTGAGGTTGTTGTTGAATTTGTTGGTGTTTTTCAATGTTGAGGTTGTTGTTGAATTTGTTGGTGTTTTTCAATGTTGAGGTTGTTGTTGTTTTTCAATGTTGAGGTTGTTGTTGAATTTGTTGGTGTTTTTCAATGTTGCGTTTGTTGTTGTTTTTCAATGTTGAGGTTGTTGTTGAATTTGATGGTGTTTTTCAATGTTGAAGTTGTTGTTGTTTTTCAATGTTGAGGTTGTTGTTGAATTTGTTGGTGTTTTTCAATGTTGAGGTTGTTGTTGTTTTTCAATGTTGAGGTTGTTGTTGAATTTGTTGGTGTTTTTCAATGTTGAGGTTGTTGTTGTTTTTCAATGTTGAGGTTGTTGTTGAATTTGTTGGTGTTTTTCAATGTTGAGGTTGTTGTTGTTTTTCAATGTTGAGGTTGTTGTTGAATTTGTTGGTGTTTTTCAATGTTGCGTTTGTTGTTTTTCAATGTTGAGGTTGTTGTTGAATTTGTTGGTGTTTTTCAATGTTGAAGTTGTTGTTGTTTTTCAGTGTTGAGGTTGTTGTTGAATTTGTTGGTGTTTTTCAATGTTGAGTTTGTAGTTGAATTTGTTGGTGTTTTTCAATGTTGAGGTTGTTGTTGAATTTGTTGGTGTTTTTCAATGTTGAGGTTGTTGTTGAATTTGTTGGTGTTTTTCAATGTTGCGGTTGTTGGTGTTTTTCAATGTTGAGGTTGCTGTTGAATTTGTTGGTGTTTTCAATGTTCAGATTGTTGTTGTTTTTCAATGTTGAGGTTGTTGTTGAATTTGTTGGTGTTTTTAAATGTTGAGGTTGTTGTTGAATTTGTTGGTGTTTTTCAATGTTGAGGTTGTTGTTGTTTTTTAATGTTGAGGTTGTTGTTGTATTTGTTGGTGTTTTTCAATGTTGAGGTTGTTGTTGGTTTAAAATGTTGAGGTTGTTGTTGAATTTGTTGGTGTTTTTCAATTTCGAGGTTGTTGTTGAATTTGTTGGTGTTTTTCAATGTTGAAGTTGTTGTTGAATTTGTTGGTGTTTTTCAATCTTGAGGTTGTGGTTGTTTTTCAATGTTGAGGTTGTTGTTGAATTTGTTGGTGTTTTTCAATGTTGAGGTTGTGGTTGTTTTTCAATGCTGAGGTTGTTGTTGAATTTGTTGGTGTTTTTCAATGTTGAGGTTGTTGTTGAATTTGTTGGTGTTTTTCAATGTTGAGGTTGTTGTTGTTTTTCAATGTTGAGGTTGTTGTTGAATTTGTTGGTGTTTTTCAATGTTGAGGTTGTTGTTGTTTTTCAATGTTGATGTTGTTGTTGAATTTGTTGGTGTGTTTCAATGTTGAGGATGTTGTTGAATTTGTTGGTGTTTTTCAATTTTGTGTTTGTTGTTGTTTTTCAATGTTGAGGTTATTGTTGAATTTGTTGGTGTTTTTCAATGTTGAGGATGTTGTTCTTTTTCAATGTTGAGGTTGTTGTTGAATTTGTTGGTGTTTTTCAATGTTGAGTTTGTTGTTGTTTTTCAATGTTGATGTTGTTGCTGAATTTGTTGGTGTTTTTCAATGTTGAGGTTGTTGTTGTTTTTCAATGTTGAGGTTGTTGTTGAATTTGTTGGTGTTTTTCAATGTTGAGGTTGTTGTTGTTTTTCAATGTTGAGGTTGTTGTTGAATTTGTTGGTGTTTTTCAATGTTGAGGTTGTTGTGGAATTTGTTGGTGTTTTTCAATGTTGAGGTTGTTGTTGTTTTTCAATGTTGAGGTTGTTGTTGAATTTGTTGTTGTTTTTCAATGCTGAGGTTGTTGTTGAATTTGCTGGTGTTTTTCAATGTTGAGGTTGTTGTTGAATTTGTTGGTGTTTTTCAATGTTGAGGTTGTTGTTGTTTTTCAATGTTGAGGTTGTTGTTGAATTTGTTGGTGTTTTTCAATGTTGAGGTGTTGTTGTTTTTCAATGTTGAGGTTGTTGTTGAATTTGTTGGTGTTTTTCAATGTTGAAGTTGTTGTTGAATTTGTTGGTGTTTTTCAATGTTGAGGTTGTTGTTGTTTTTCAATGTTGAGGTTGTTGTTGAATTTGTTGGTGTTTTTCAATGTGGAGTTTGTTGTTGTTTTTCAATGTTGAGGTTGTTGTTGAATTTGTTGGTGTTTTTCAATGTTGAGGATGTTGTTGAATTTGTTGGTGTTTTTCAATGTTGAGGTTGTTGTTGTTTTTCAATGTTGAGGTTATTGTTGAATTTGTTGGTGTTTTTCAATGTTGAGGTTGTTGTTGTTTTTCAATGTTGAGGTTGTTGTTGAATTTGTTGGTGTTTTTCAATGTTGAGTTTGTTGTTGTTTTTCAATGTTGAGGTTGTTGTTGAATTTGTTGGTGTTTTTCAATGTTGAGGTTGTTGTTCTTTTTCAATGTTGAGGTTGTTGTTGAATTTTTTGGTGTTTTTCAATGTTGAGGTTGTTGTTGTTTTTCAATGTTGAGGTTGTTGTTGAATTTGTTGGTGTTTTTCAATGTTGAGGTTGTTGTTGAATTTGTTGGTGTTTTTCAATGTTGAGGTTGTTGTTGTTTTTCAACGTTGAGGTTGTTGAATTTGTTGGTGTTTTTCAATCTTGAGTTTTTTGTTGAATTTGTTGGTGTTTTTCAATGTTGATGTTGTTGTTGAATTTGTTGGCGTTTTTCAATGTTGAGGTTGTTGTTTTTCAATGTTGAGGTTGTTGTTGACTTTGTTGGTGTTTTTCAATGTTGAGGTTGTTGTTGAATTTGTTGGTGTTTTTCAATGTTGAGGTTGTTGTTGAATTTGTTGGTGTTTTTCAATGTTGAGGTTGTTGTTGTTTTTAAATGTTGAGGTTGTTGTTGAATTTGTTGGTGTTTTTTCAATTTTGAGGTTGTTGGTGTTTTTCAATGTTGAGGTTGTTGTTGAATTTGATGGTGTTTTTCAATGTCGAGTTTGTTGTTGAATTTGCTGGTGTTTTTCAATGTTGAAGTTGTTGTTGAATTTGTTGGTGTTTTTCAATTTCGAGGTTGTTGTTGAATTTGTTGGTGTTTTTCAATGTTGAAGTTTTTGTTGAATTTGTTGGTGTTTTTCAATGTTGAGGTTGTTGTTGTTTTTCAATGTTGAGGTTGTTGTTGAATTTGTTGGTGTTTTTCAATGTTGAGGTTGTTGTTGTTTTTCAATGCTGAGGTTGTTGTTGAATTTGTTGGTGTTTTTCAATGTTGAGGTTGTTGTTGAATTTGTCGGTGTTTTTCAATGTTGAGCTTTTTGTTGTTTTTCAATGTTGAGGTTGTTGTTGAATTTGTTGGTGTTTTTCAATGTTGAATTTGTTGTTGTTTTTCAATGTTGAGGTTGTTGTTGAATTTGTTGGTGTTTTTCAATGTTGAAGTTGTTGTTGAATTTGTTGGTGTTTTTCAATGTTGAGGTTGTTGTTGTTTTTCAATGTTGAGGTTGTTTTTGAATATGTTTGTGTTTTTCAATGCTGAGGTTGTTGTTCAATTTGTTGGTGTTTTTCAATGTTGAGGTTGTTGTTGAATTTGCTGGTGTTTTTCAATGTTGAGGTTGTTGTTGTTTTTCAATGTTGAGGTTGTTGTTGAATTTGTTGGTGTTTTTCAATGTTTAGGTTGTTGTTGTTTTTCCATGTTGAGGTTGTTGTTGAATTTGTTGGTGTTTTTCAATGTTGAGGTTGTTGTTGAATTTGTTGGTGTTTTTCAATGTTGAGGTTGTTGTTGTTTTTCAATGTTGAGGTTGTTGTTGAATTTGTTGGTGTTTTTCAATGTTGCGTTTGTTGTTGTTTTTCAATGTTGAGGTTGTTGTTGAATTTGTTGGTGTTTTTCAATGTTGAAGTTGTTGTTGTTTTTCAATGTTGAGGTTGTTCTTGAATTTGTTGGTGTTTTTCAATGTTAAGGTTGTTGTTGTTTTTCAATGTTGAGGTTGTTGTTGAATTTGTTGGTGCTTTTCAATGTTGAGGTTGTTGTTGAATTTGTTGGTGTTTTCAATGTTGAGGTTGTTGTTGTTTTTCAATGTTGAGGTTGTTGTTGAATTTGTTGGTGTTTTTCAATGTTGAGTTTGTTGTTGTATTTGTTGGTGTTTTTCAATGTTGAGGTTGTTGTTGAATTTGTTGGTGTTTTTCAATGTTGAGGTTGTTGTTGAATTTGTTCGTGTTTTTCAATGTTGCGGTTGTTGGTGTTTTTCAATGTTGAGGTTGCTGTTGAATTTGTTGGTGTTTTTCAATGTTCAGATTGTTGTTGTTTTTCAATGTTGAGGTTGTTGTTGAATTTGTTGGTGTTTTTAAATGTTGAGGTTGTTGTTGAATTTGTTGGTGTTTTTCAATGTTGAGGTTGTTGTTGTTTTTTAATGTTGAGGTTGTTGTTGAATTTGTTGGTGTTTTTCAATGTTGAGGTTGTTGTTGGTTTACAATGTTGAGGTTGTTGTTGAATTTGTTGGTGTTTTTCAATTTCGAGAATGTTGTTGAATTTGTTGGTGTTTTTCAATGTTGAAGTTGTTGTTGAATTTGTTGGTGTTTTTCAATGTTGAGGTTGTGGTTGTTTTTCAATGTTGAGGTTGTTGTTGAATTTGTTGTTGTTTTTCAATGTTGAGGTTGTTGTTGTTTTTCAATGCTGAGGTTGTTGTTGAATTTGTTGGTGTTTTTCAATGTTGAGGTTGTTGTTGAATTTGTTGGTGTTTTTCAATGTTGAGGTTGTTGTTGTTTTTCAATGTTGAGGTTGTTGTTGAATTTGTTGGTGTTTTTCAATGTTGAGGTTGTTGTTGTTTTTCAATGCTGATGTTGTTGTTGAATTTGTTGGTGTTTTTCAATGTTGAGGATGTTGTTGAATTTGTTGGTGTTTTTCAATGTTGAGTTTGTTGTTGTTTTTAAATGTTGAGGTTATTGTTGAATTTGTTGGTGTTTTTCAATGTTGAGGTTGTTGTTGTTTTTCAATGTTGAGGTTGTTGTTGAATTTGTTGGTGTTTTTCAATGTTGAGTTTGTTGTTGTTTTTCAATGTTGAGGTTGTTGTTGAATTTGTTGGTGTTTTTCAATGTTGAGGTTGTTGTTGTTTTTCAATGTTGAGGTTGTTGTTGAATTTGTTGGTGTTTTTCAATGTTGAGGTTGTTGTTGTTTTTCAATGTTGAGGTTGTTGTTGAATTTGTTGGTGTTTTTCAATGTTGAGGTTGTTGTTGAATTTGTTGGTGTTTTTCAATGTTGAGGTTGTTGTTGTTTTTCAATGTTGAGGTTGTTGTTGAATTTGTTGGTGTTTTTCAATGTTGAGGTTGTTGTTGTTTTTCAATGCTGAGGTTGTTGTTGAATTTGCTGGTGTTTTTCAATGTTGAGGTTGTTGTTGAATTTGTTGGTGTTTTTCAATGTTGAGGTTGTTGTTGAATTTGTTGGTGTTTTTCAAGTTGAGGTTGTTGTTGTTTTTCAATGTTGAGGTTGTTGTTGAATTTGTTGGTGTTTTTCAATGTTGAGGTTGTTGTTGTTTTTCAATGCTGAGGTTGTTGTTGAATTTGTTGGTGTTTTTCAATGTTGAGGTTGTTGTTGAATTTGTTGGTGTTTTTCAATGTTGAGGTTGTTGTTGTTTTTCAATGTTGAGGTTGTTGTTGAATTTGTTGGTGTTTTTCAATGTTGAGGTTGTTGTTGTTTTTCAATGTTGATGTTGTTGTTGAATTTGTTGGTGTTTTTCAATGTTGAGGATGTTGTTGAATTTGTTGGTGTTTTTCAATGTTGAGTTTGTTGTTGTTTTTCAATGTTGAGGTTATTGTTGAATTTGTTGGTGTTTTTCAATGTTGAGGTTGCTGTTTTTCAATGTTGAGGTTGTTGTTGAATTTGTTGGTGTTTTTCAATGTTGAGTTTGTTGTTGTTTTTCAATGTTGAGGTTGTTGTTGAATTTGTTGGTGTTTTTCAATGTTGAGGTTGTTGTTGTTTTTCAATGTTGAGGTTGTTGTTGAATTTGTTGGTGTTTTTCAATGTTGAGGTTGTTGTTGAATTTGTTGGTGTTTTTCAGTGTTGAGGTTGTTGTTGAATTTGTTGGTGTTTTTCAATGTTGAGGTTGTTGTTGTTTTTCAATGTTGAGGTTGTTGTTGAATTTGTTGGTGTTTATCAATGTTGAGGTTGTTGTTGTTTTTCAATGCTGAGGTTGTTGTTGAATTTGCTGGTGTTTTTCAATGTTGAGGTTGTTGTTGAATTTGTTGGTGTTTTTCAATGTTGAGGTTGTTGTTGTTTTTCAATGTTGAGGTTGTTGTTGAATTTGTTGGTGTTTTTCAATGTTGAGGTGTTGTTGTTTTTCAATGTTGAGGTTGTTGTTGAATTTGTTGGTGTTTTTCAATGTTGAAGTTGTTGTTGAATTTGTTGGTGTTTTTCAATGTTGAGGTTGTTGTTGTATTTCAATGTTGAGGTTGTTGTTGAATTTGTTGGTGTTTTTCAATGTTGAGGATGTTGTTGAATTTGTTGGTGTTTTTCAATGTTGAGGTTGTTGTTGTTTTGCAATGTTGAGGTTATTGTTGAATTTGGTGGTGTTTTTCAATGTTGAGGTTGTTGTTGTTTATCAATGTTGAGGTTGTTGTTGAATTTGTTGGTGTTTTTCAATGTTGAGTTTGTTGTTGTTTTTCAATGTTGAGGTTGTTGATGAATTTGTTGGTGTTTTTCAATGTTGAGGTTGTTGTTGTTTTTCAATGTTGAGGTTGTTTTTGAATTTGTTGGTGTTTTTCAATGTTGAGGTTGTTGTTGAATTTGTTGGTGTTTTTCAATGTTGAGGTTGTTGTTGTTTTTCAACGTTGAGGTTGTTGAATTTGTTGGTGTTTTTCAATCTTGAGTTTTTTGTTGAATTTGTTGGTGTTTTTCAATGTTGATGTTGTTGTTGAATTTGTTGGTGTTTTTCAATGTTGAGGTTGTTGTTGTTTTTCAATGTTGAGGTTGTTGTTGAGTTTGTTGGTGTTTTTCAATGTTGAGGTTGTTGTTGAATTTGTTGGTGTTTTTCAATGTTGAGGTTGTTGTTGAATTTGTTGGTGTTATTCAATGTTGAGGTTGTTGTTGTTTTTAAATGTTGAGGTTGTTGTTGAATTTGTTGGTGTTTTTTCAATTTTGAGGTTGTTGGTGTTTTTCAATGTTGAGGTTGTTGTTGAATTTGAAGGTGTTTTTCAATGTCGAGGTTGTTGTTGAACTTGCTGGTGTTTTTCAATGTTGAAGTTGTTGTTGAATTTGTTGGTGTTTTTCAATTTCGAGGTTGTTGTTGAATTTGCTGGTGTTTTGCAATGTTGAGGTTGTTGTTGAATTTGTTGCTGTTTTTCAATGTTGAGGTTGTTGTTGTTTTTCAGTGTTGAGGTTGTTGTTGTATTTGTTGGTGTTTTTCAATTTCGAGGTTGTTGTTGAATTTGTTGGTGTTTTTCAATGTTGAAGTTGTTGTTGAATTTGTTGGTATTTTTCAATGTTGAGCTTGTTGTTGTTTTTCAATGTTGAGGTTGATGTTGAATTTGTTGTTGTTTTTCAATGCTGAGGTTGTTGTTGAATTTGTTGGTGTTTTTCAATGTTGAGGTTGTTGTTGAATTTCTTGGTGTTTTTCAATGTTTAGGTTGTTGTTGTTTTTCAATGTTGAGGTTGTTGTTGAATTTGTTGGTGTTTTTCAATGTTGAGGTTGTTGTTGAATTTGTTGGTGTTTTTCAATGTTGAGGTTGTTGTTGTTTTTCAATGTTGAGGTTGTTGTTGAATTTGTTGGTGTTTTCCAATGTTGCGTTTGTTGTTGTTTTTCAATGTTGAGGTTGTTGTTGAATTTGTTGGTGTTTTTCAATGTTGAAGTTGTTGTTGTTTTTCAGTGTTGAGGTTGTTGTTGAATTTTTTGGTGTTTTTCAATGTTGAGTTTGTAGTTGAATTTGTTGGTGTTTTTCAATGTTGAGGTTGTTGTTGAATTTGTTGGTGTTTTTCAATGTTGAGGTTGTTGTTGAATTTGTTGGTGTTTTTCAATGTTGCGGTTGTTGGTGTTTTTCAATGTTGAGGTTGCTCTTGAATTTGTTGGTGTTTTCAATGTTCAGATTGTTGTTGTTTTTCAATGTTGAGGTTGTTGTTGAATTTGTTGGTGTTTTTAAATGTTGAGGTTGTTGTTGAATTTGTTGGTGTTTTTCAATGTTGAGGTTGTTGTTGTTTTTTAATGTTGAGGTTGTTGTTGAATTTGTTGGTGTTTTTCAATGTTGAGGTTGTTGTTGGTTTACAATGTTGAGGTTGTTGTTGAATTTGTTGGTGTTTTTCAATTTCGAGGTTGTTGTTGAATTTGTTGGTGTTTTTCAATGTTGAAGTTGTTGTTGAATTTGTTGGTGTTTTTCAATCTTGAGGTTGTGGTTGTTTTTCAATGTTGAGGTTGTTGTTGAATTTGTTGGTGTTTTTCAATGTTGAAGTTGTGGTTGTTTTTCAATGCTGAGGTTGTTGTTGAATTTGTTGGTGTTTTTCAATGTTGAGGTTGTTGTTGAATTTGCTGGTGTTTTTCAATGTTGAGGTTGTTGTTGTTTTTCAATGTTGAGGTTGTTGTTGAATTTGTTGGTGTTTTTCAATGTTGATGTTGTTGTTGTTTTTCAATGTTGATGTTGTTGTTGAATTTGCTGGTGTTTTTCAATGTTGAGGATGTTGTTGAATTTGTTGGTGTTTTTCAATGTTGAGTTTGTTGTTGTTTTTCAATGTTGAGGTTATTGTTGAATTTGTTGGTGTTTTTCAATGTTGAGGTTGTTGTTGTTTTTCAATGTTGAGGTTTTTGTTGAATTTGTTGGTGTTTTTCAATGTTGAGTTTGTTGTTGTTTTTCAATGTTGAGGTTGTTGTTGAATTTGTTGGTGTTTTTCAATGTTGAGGTTGTTGTTGTTTTTCAATGTTGAGGTTGTTGTTGAATTTGTTAGTGTTTTTCAATGTTGAGGTTCTTGTTGTTTTTCAATGTTGAGGTTGTTGTTGAATTTGTTGGTGTTTTTCAATGTTGAGGTTGTTGTGGAATTTGTTGGTGTTTTTCAATGTTGAGGTTGTTGTTGTTTTTCAATGTTGAGGTTGTTGTTGAATTTGTTGTTGTTTTTCAATGCTGAGGTTGTTGTTGAATTTGCTGGTGTTTTTCAATGTTGAGGTTGTTGTTGAATTTGTTGGTGTTTTTCAATGTTGAGGTGTTGTTGTTTTTCAATGTTGAGGTTGTTGTTGAATTTGTTTTTGTTTTTCAATGTTGAGGTTGTTGATGAATTTGTTGGTGTTTTTCAATGTTGAGGTTGTTGTTGTTTTTCAATGTTGAGGTTGTTTTTGAATTTGTTGGTGTTTTTCAATGTTGAGGTTGTTGTTGAATTTGTTGGTGTTTTTCAATGTTGAGGTTGTTGTTGAATTTGTTGGTGTTATTCAATGTTGTGGTTGTTGTTGTTTTTAAATGTTGAGGTTGTTGTTGAATTTGTTGGTGTTTTTTCAATTTTGAGGTTGTTGGTGTTTTTCAATGTTGAGGTTGTTGTTGAATTTGAAGGTGTTTTTCAATGTCGAGGTTGTTGTTGAACTTGCTGGTGTTTTTCAATGTTGAAGTTGTTGTTGAATTTGTTGGTGTTTTTCAATTTCGAGGTTGTTGTTGAATTTGCTGGTGTTTTGCAATGTTGAGGTTGTTGTTGAATTTGTTGCTGTTTTTCAATGTTGAGGTTGTTGTTGTTTTTCAATGTTGAGGTTGTTGTTGTATTTGTTGGTGTTTTTCAATTTCGAGGTTGTTGTTGAATTTGTTGGTGTTTTTCAATGTTGAAGTTGTTGTTGAATTTGTTGGTATTTTTCAATGTTGAGCTTGTTGTTGTTTTTCAATGTTGAGGTTGATGTTGAATTTGTTGTTGTTTTTCAATGCTGAGGTTGTTGTTGAATTTGTTGGTGTTTTTCAATGTTGAGGTTGTTGTTGAATTTCTTGGTGTTTTTCAATGTTTAGGTTGTTGTTGTTTTTCAATGTTGAGGTTGTTGTTGAATTTGTTGGTGTTTTTCAATGTTGAGGTTGTTGTTGAATTTGTTGGTGTTTTTCAATGTTGAGGTTGTTGTTGTTTTTCAATGTTGAGGTTGTTGTTGAATTTGTTGGTGTTTTCCAATGTTGCGTTTGTTGTTGTTTTTCAATGTTGAGGTTGTTGTTGAATTTGTTGGTGTTTTTCAATGTTGAAGTTGTTGTTGTTTTTCAGTGTTGAGGTTGTTGTTGAATTTGTTGGTGTTTTTCAATGTTGAGTTTGTAGTTGAATTTGTTGGTGTTTTTCAATGTTGAGGTTGTTGTTGAATTTGTTAGTGTTTTTCAATGTTGAGGTTGTTGTTGAATTTGTTGGTGTTTTTCAATGTTGCGGTTGTTGGTCTTTTTCAATGTTGAGGTTGCTCTTGAATTTGTTGGTGTTTTCAATGTTCAGATTGTTGTTGTTTTTCAATGTTGAGGTTGTTGTTGAATTTGTTGGTGTTTTTAAATGTTGAGGTTGTTGTTGAATTTGTTGGTGTTTTTCAATGTTGAGGTTGTTGTTGTTTTTTAATGTTGAGGTTGTTGTTGAATTTGTTGGTGTTTTTCAATGTTGAGGTTGTTGTTGGTTTACAATGTTGAGGTTGTTGTTGAATTTGTTGGTGTTTTTCAATTTCGAGGTTGTTGTTGAATTTGTTGGTGTTTTTCAATGTTGAAGTTGTTGTTGAATTTGTTGGTGTTTTTCAATCTTGAGGTTGTGGTTGTTATTCAATGTTGAGGTTGTTGTTGAATTTGTTGGTGTTTTTCAATGTTGAAGTTGTGGTTGTTTTTCAATGCTGAGGTTGTTGTTGAATTTGTTGATGTTTTTCAATGTTGAGGTTGTTGTTGAATTTGCTGGTGTTTTTCAATGTTGAGGTTGTTGTTGTTTTTCAATGTTGAGGTTGTTGTTGAATTTGTTGGTGTTTTTCAATGTTGATGTTGTTGTTGTTTTTCAATGTTGATGTTGTTGTTGAATTTGCTGGTGTTTTTCAATGTTGAGGATGTTGTTGAATTTGTTGGTGTTTTTCAATGTTGAGTTTGTTGTTGTTTTTCAATGTTGAGGTTATTGTTGAATTTGTTGGTGTTTTTCAATGTTGAGGTTGTTGTTGTTTTTCAATGTTGAGGTTTTTGTTGAATTTGTTGGTGTTTTTCAATGTTGAGTTTGTTGTTGTTTTTCAATGTTGAGGTTGTTGTTGAATTTGTTGGTGTTTTTCAATGTTGAGGTTGTTGTTGTTTTTCAATGTTGAGGTTGTTGTTGAATTTGTTGGTGTTTTTCAATGTTGAGGTTGTTGTTGTTTTTCAATGTTGAGGTTGTTGTTGAATTTGTTGGTGTTTTTCAATGTTGAGGTTGTTGTGGAATTTGTTGGTGTTTTTCAATGTTGAGGTTGTTGTTGTTTTTCAATGTTGAGGTTGTTGTTGAATTTGTTGTTGCTTTTCAATGCTGAGGTTGTTGTTGAATTTGCTGGTGTTTTTCAATGTTGAGGTTGTTGTTGAATTTGTTGGTGTTTTTCAATGTTGAGGTTGTTGTTGTTTTTCAATGTTGAGGTTGTTGTTGAATTTGTTGGTGTTTTTCAATGTTGAGGTGTTGTTGTTTTTCAATGTTGAGGTTGTTGTTGAATTTGTTGGTGTTTTTCAATGTTGAAGTTGTTGTTGAATTTGTTGGTGTTTTTCAATGTTGAGGTTGTTGTTGTTTTTCAATGTTGAGGTTGTTGTTGAATTTGTTGGTGTTTTTCAATGTGGAGTTTGTTGTTGTTTTTCAATGTTGAGGTTGTTGTTGAATTTGTTGGTGTTTTTCAATGTTGAGGATGTTGTTGAATTTGTTGGTGTTTTTCAATGTTGAGGTTGTTGTTGTTTTTCAATGTTGAGGTTATTGTTGAATTTGTTGGTGTTTTTCAAAGTTGAGGTTGTTGTTGAATTTATTGGTGTTTTTCAATGTTGAGTTTGTTGTTGTTTTTCAATGTTGAGGTTGTTGTTGAAATTGTTGGTGTTTTTCAATGTTGAGGTTGTTGTTGTTTTTCAATGTTGAGGTTGTTGTTGAATTTTTTGGTGTTTTTCAATGTTGAGGTTGTTGTTGTTTTTCAATGTTGAGGTTGTTGTTGAATTTGTTGGTGTTTTTCAATGTTGAGGTTGTTGTTGAATTTGTTGGTGTTTTTCAATGTTGAGGTTGTTGTTGTTTTTCAACGTTGAGGTTGTTGAATTTGTTGGTGTTTTTCAATCTTGAGTTTTTTGTTTAATTTGTTGGTGTTTTTCAATGTTGAGGTTGTTGTTGAATTTGTTGGCGTTTTTCAATGTTGAGGTTGTTGTTTTTCAATGTTGAGGTTGTTGTTGAGTTTGTTGGTGTTTTTCAATGTTGAGGTTGTTGTTGAATTTGTTGGTGTTTTTCAATGTTGAGGTTGTTGTTGAATTTGTTGTTGTTTTTCAATGTTGAGGTTGTTGTTGTTTTTAAATGTTGAGGTTGTTGTTGAATTTGTTGGTGTTTTTTCAATTTTGAGGTTGTTGGTGTTTTTCAATGTTGAGGTTGTTGTTGAATTTGATGGTGTTTTTCAATGTCGAGGTTGTTGTTGAATTTGCTGGTGTTTTTCAATGTTGAAGTTGTTGTTGAATTTGGTGGTGTTTTTCAATTTCGAGGTTGTTGTTGAATTTGTTGGTGTTTTTCAATGTTGAAGTTTTTGTTGAATTTGTTGGTGTTTTTCAATGTTGAGGTTGTTGTTGTTTTTCAATGTTGAGGTTGTTGTTGAATTTGTTGGTGTTTTTCAATGTTGAGGTTGTTGTTGTTTTTCAATGCTGAGGTTGTTGTTGAATTTGTTGGTGTTTTTCAATGTTGAGGTTGTTGTTGAATTTGTCGGTGTTTTTCAATGTTGAGGTTTTTGTTGTTTTTCAATGTTGAGGTTGTTGTTGAATTTGTTGGTGTTTTTCAATGTTGAGGTTGTTGTTGTTTTTCAATGTTGAGGTTGTTGTTGAATTTGTTGGTGTTTTTCAATGTTGAAGTTGTTGTTGAATTTGTTGGTGTTTTTCAATGTTGAGGTTGTTGTTGTTTTTCAATGTTGAGGTTGTTGTTGAATTTGTTGGTCTTTTTCAATGCTGAGGTTGTTGTTCAATTTGTTGGTGTTTTTCAATGTTGAGGTTGTTGTTGAATTTGCTGGTGTTTTTCAATGTTGAGGTTGTTGTTGTTTTTCAATGTTGAGGTTGTTGTTGAATTTGTTGGTGTTTTTCAATGTTTAGGTTGTTGTTGTTTTTCAATGTTGAGGTTGTTGTTGAATTTGTTGGTGTTTTTCAATGTTGAGGTTGTTGTTGAATTTGTTGGTGTTTTTCAATGTTGAGGTTGTTGTTGTTTTTCAATGTTGAGGTTGTTGTTGAATTTGTTGGTGTTTTTCAATGTTGCGTTTGTTGTTGTTTTTCAATGTTGAGGTTGTTGTTGAATTTGATAGTGTTTTTCAATGTTGAAGTTGTTGTTGTTTTTCAATGTTGAGGTTGTTCTTGAATTTGTTGGTGTTTTTCAATGTTAAGGTTGTTGTTGTTTTTCAATGTTGAGGTTGTTGTTGAATTTGTTGGTGCTTTTCAATGTTGAGGTTGTTGTTGAATTTGTTGGTGTTTTTCAATGTTGAGGTTGTTGTTGTTTTTCAATGTTGAGGTTGTTGTTGAATTTGTTGGTGTTTTTCAATGTTGAGTTTGTTGTTGAATTTGTTGGTGTTTTTCAATGTTGAGGTTGTTGCTGAATTTGTTGGTGTTTTTCAATGTTGAGGTTGTTGTTGAATTTGTTCGTGTCTTTCAATGTTGCGGTTGTTGGTGTTTTTCAATGTTGAGGTTGCTGTTGAATTTGTTGGTGTTTTTCAATGTTCAGATTGTTGTTGTTTTTCAATGCTGAGGTTGTTGTTGAATTTGTTGGTGTTTTTAAATGTTGAGGTTGATGTTGAATTTGTTGGTGTTTTTCAATGTTGAGGTTGTTGTTGTTTTTTAATGTTGAGGTTGTTGTTGAATTTGTTGGTGTTTTTCAATGTTGAGGTTGTTGTTGGTTTACAATGTTGAGGTTGTTGTTGAATTTGTTGGTGTTTTTCAATTTCGAGAATGTTGTTGAATTTGTTGGTGTTTTTCAATGTTGAAGTTGTTGTTGAATTTGTTGGTGTTTTTCAATGTTGAGGTTGTGGTTGTTTTTCAATGCTGAGGTTGTTGTTGAATTTGTTGGTGTTTTTCAATGTTGAGGTTGTTGTTGAATTTGTTGGTGTTTTTCAATGTTGAGGTTGTTGTTGTTTTTCAATGTTGAGGTTGTTGTTGAATTTGTTGGTGTTTTTCAATGTTGAGGTTGTTGTTGTTTTTCAATGTTGATGTTGTTGTTGAATTTGTTGGTGTTTTTCAATGTTGAGGATGTTGTTGAATTTGTTGGTGTTTTTCAATGTTGAGTTTGTTGTTGTTTTTAAATGTTGAGGTTATTGTTGAATTTGTTGGTGTTTTTCAATGTTGAGGTTGTTGTTGTTTTTCAATGTTGAGGTTGTTGTTGAATTTGTTGGTGTTTTTCAATGTTGAGTTTGTTGTTGTTTTTCAATGTTGAGGTTGTTGTTGAATTTGTTGGTGTTTTTCAATGTTGAGGTTGTTGTTGTTTTTCAATGTTGTGGTTGTTGTTGAATTTGTTGGTGTTTTTCAATGTTGAGGTTGTTGTTGTTTTTCAATGTTGAGGTTGTTGTTGAATTTGTTGGTGTTTTTCAATGTTGAGGTTGTTGTTGAATTTGTTGGTGTTTTTCAATGTTGAGGTTGTTGTTGTTTTTCAATGTTGAGGTTGTTGTTGAATTTGTTGGTGTTTTTCAATGTTGAGGTTGTTGTTGTTTTTCAATGCTGAGGTTGTTGTTGAATTTCCTGGTGTTTTTCAATGTTGAGGTTGTTGTTGAATTTGTTGGTGTTTTTCAATGTTGAGGTTGTTGTTGAATTTGTTCGTGTTTTTCAATGTTGCGGTTGTTGGTGTTTTTCAATGTTGAGGTTGCTGTTGAATTTGTTGGTGTTTTTCAATGTTCAGATTGTTGTTGTTTTTCAATGCTGAGGTTGTTGTTGAATTTGTTGGTGTTTTTAAATGTTGAGGTTGTTGTTGAATTTGTTGGTGTTTTTCAATGTTGAGGTTGTTGTTGTTTTTTAATGTTGAGGTTGTTGTTGAATTTGTTGGTGTTTTTCAATGTTGAGGTTGTTGTTGGTTTACAATGTTGAGGTTGTTGTTGAATTTGTTGGTGTTTTTCAATTTCGAGAATGTTGTTGAATTTGTTGGTGTTTTTCAATGTTGAAGTTGTTGTTGAATTTGTTGGTGTTTTTCAATGTTGAGGTTGTGGTTGTTTTTCAATGTTGAGGTTGTTGTTGAATTTGTTGGTGTTTTTCAATTTTGAGGTTGTTGTTGTTTTTCAATGCTGAGGTTGTTGTTGAATTTGTTGGTGTTTTTCAATGTTGAGGTTGTTGTTGAATTTGTTGGTGTTTTTCAATGTTGAGGTTGTTGTTGTTTTTCAATGTTGAGGTTGTTGTTGAATTTGTTGGTGTTTTTCAATGTTGAGGTTGTTGTTGTTTTTCAATGTTGATGTTGTTGTTGAATTTGTTGGTGTTTTTCAATGTTGAGGATGTTGTTGAATTTGTTGGTGTTTTTCAATGTTGAGTTTGTTGTTGTTTTTAAATGTTGAGGTTATTGTTGAATTTGTTGGTGTTTTTCAATGTTGAGGTTGTTGTTGTTTTTCAATGTTGAGGTTGTTGTTGAATTTGTTGGTGTTATTCAATGTTGAGTTTGTTGTTGTATTTCAATGTTGAGGTTGCTGTTGAATTTGTTGGTGTTTTTCAATGTTCAGATTGTTGTTGTTTTTCAATGCTGAGGTTGTTGTTGAATTTGTTGGTGTTTTTAAATGTTGAGGTTGTTGTTGAATTTGTTGGTGTTTTTCAATGTTGAGGTTGTTGTTGTTTTTTAATGTTGAGGTTGTTGTTGAATTTGTTGGTGTTTTTCAATGTTGAGGTTGTTGTTGGTTTACAATGTTGAGGTTGTTGTTGAATTTGTTGGTGTTTTTCAATTTCGAGAATGTTGTTGAATTTGTTGGTGTTTTTCAATGTTGAAGTTGTTGTTGAATTTGTTGTTGTTTTTCAATGTTGAGGTTGTGGTTGTTTTTCAATGTTGAGGTTGTTGTTGAATTTGTTGGTGTTTGTCAATGTTGAGGTTGTTGTTGTTTTTCAATGCTGAGGTTGTTGTTGAATTTGTTGGTGTTTTTCAATGTTGAGGTTGTTGTTGAATTTGTTGGTGTTTTTCAATGTTGAGGTTGTTGTTGTTTTTCAATGTTGAGGTTGTTGTTGAATTTGTTGGTGTTTTTCAATGTTGAGGTTGTTGTTGTTTTTCAATGTTGATGTTGTTGTTGAATTTGTTGGTGTTTTTCAATGTTGAGGATGTTGTTGAATTTGTTGGTGTTTTTCAATGTTGAGTTTGTTGTTGTTTTTAAATGTTGAGGTTATTGTTGAATTTGTTGGTGTTTTTCAATGTTGAGGTTGTTGTTGTTTTTCAATGTTGAGGTTGTTGTTGAATTTGTTGGTGTTTTTCAATGTTGAGTTTGTTGTTGTTTTTCAATTTTGAGGTTGTTGTTGAATTTGTTGGTGTTTTTCAATGTTGAGGTTGTTGTTGTTTTTCAATGTTGAGGTTGTTGTTGAATTTGTTGGTGTTTTTCAATGTTGAGGTTGTTGTTGTTTTTCAATGTTGAGGTTGTTGTTGAATTTGTTGGTGTTTTTCAATGTTGAGGTTGTTGTTGAATTTGTTGGTGTTTTTCAATGTTGAGGTTGTTGTTGTTTTTCAATGTTGAGGTTGTTGTTGAATTTGTTGGTGTTTTTCAATGTTGAGTTTGTTGTTGTTTTTCAATGCTGAGGTTGTTGTTGAATTTGCTGGTGTTTTTCAATGTTGAGGTTGTTGTTGAATTTGTTGGTGTTTTTCAATGTTGAGGTTGTTGTTGAATTTGTTCGTGTTTTTCAATGTTGCGGTTGTTGGTGTTTTTCAATGTTGAGGTTGCTGTTGAATTTGTTGGTGTTTTTCAATGTTCAGATTGTTGTTGTTTTTCAATGCTGAGGTTGTTGTTGAATTTGTTGTTGTTTTTAAATGTTGAGGTTGTTGTTGAATTTGTTGGTGTTTTTCAATGTTGAGGTTGTTGTTTTTTTTAATGTTGAGGTTGTTGTTGAATTTGTTGGTGTTTTTCAATGTTGAGGTTGTTGTTGGTTTACAATGTTGAGGTTGTTGTTGAATTTGTTGGTGTTTTTCAATTTCGAGAATGTTGTTGAATTTGTTGGTGTTTTTCAATGTTGAAGTTGTTGTTGAATTTGTTGGTGTTTTTCAATGTTGAGGTTGTGGTTGTTTTTCAATGTTGAGGTTGTTGTTGAATTTGTTGGTGTTTTTCAATGTTGAGGTTGTTGTTGTTTTTCAATGCTGAGGTTGTTGTTGAATTTGTTGGTGTTTTTCAATGTTGAGGTTGTTGTTGAATTTGTTGGTGTTTTTCAATGTTGAGGTTGTTGTTGTTTTTCAATGTTGAGGTTGTTGTTGAATTTGTTGGTGTTTTTCAATGTTGAGGTTGTTGTTGTTTTTCAATGTTGATGTTGTTGTTGAATTTGTTGGTGTTTTTCAATGTTGAGGATGTTGTTGAATTTGTTGGTGTTTTTCAATGTTGAGTTTGTTGTTGTTTTTCAATGTTGAGGTTGTTGTTGAATTTGTTGGTGTTTTTCAATGTTGAGGTTGTTGTTGTTTTTCAATGTTGAGGTTGTTGTTGAATTTGTTGGTGTTTTTCAATGTTGAGTTTGTTGTTGTTTTTCAATGTTGAGGTTGTTGTTGAATTTGTTGGTGTTTTTCAATGTTGAGGTTGTTGTTGTTTTTCAATGTTGAGGTTGTTGTTGAATTTGTTGGTGTTTTTCAATGTTGAGGTTGTTGTTGTTTTTCAATGTTGAGGTTGTTGTTGAATTTGTTGGTGTTTTTCAATGTTGAGGTTGTTGTTGAATTTGTTGGTGTTTTTCAATGTTGAGGTTGTTGTTGTTTTTCAATGTTGAGGTTGTTGTTGAATTTGTTGGTGTTTTTCAATGTTGAGGTTGTTGTTGAATTTGTTGGTGTTTTTCAAGTTGAGGTTCTTGTTGTTTTTCAATGTTGAGGTTGTTGTTGAATTTGTTGGTGTTTTTCAATGTTGAGGTTGTTGTTGTTTTTCAATGCTGAGGTTGTTGTTGAATTTGTTGGTGTTTTTCAATGTTGAGGTTGTTGTTGAATTTGTTGGTGTTTTTCAATGTTGAGGTTGTTGTTGTTTTTCAATGTTGAGGTTGTTGTTGAATTTGTTGTTTTTTTTCAATGTTGAGGTTGTTGTTGTTTTTCAATGTTGATGTTGTTGTTGAATTTGTTGCTGTTTTTCAATGTTGAGGATGTTGTTGAATTTGTTGGTGTTTTTCAATGTTGAGTTTGTTGTTGTTTTTCAATGTTGAGGTTGTTGTTGAATTTGTTGGTGTTTTTCAATGTTGAGGTTGTTGGAGTTTTTCAATGTTGAGGTTGTTGTTGAATTTGTTGGTGTTTTTCAATGTTGAGGTTGTTGTTGAATTTGTTGGTGTTTTTCAATGTTGAGGTTGTTGTTGTTTTTCAATGTTGAGGTTGTTGTTGAGTTTGCTGGTGTTTTTCAATGTTGAGGTTGTTGTTGAATTTGTTGGTGTTTTTCAATGTTGAGGTTGTTGTTGAATTTGTTGGTGTTTTTCAATGTTGAGGTTGTTGTTGTTTTTAAATGTCGGGGTTGTTGTTGAATTTGTTGGTGTTTTCAATTTTGAGGATGTTGTTGTTTTTCAATGTTGAGATTGTTGTTGAATTTGTTGGTGTTTTTCCATGATGAGGTTGTTGTTGTTTTTCAAAGTTGAGGTTGTTGTTGAATTTGTTGGTGTTTTTCAATTTCGGGGTTGTTGTTGAATTTGTTGTTGCTTTTCAAAGTTGAATTTTTTGTTGAATTTGTTGGTGTTTTTCAATGTTGAGGTTGTTGTTTTTCAATGTTGAGGTTGTTGTTGAATTTATTGGCGTTTTTAAATGTTGAGGTTGTTGTTGAATTTGTTGGTGTTTTCAATGTTGAGGTTGTTGTTGAATTTGTTGGTGTTTTTAAATGTTGAGGTTGTTGTTGAATTTGTTGGTGTTTTGCAATGTTGAGGTTGTTGTTGTTTTTCAAAGTTGAGGTTGTTGTTGAATTTGTTGGTGTTTTTCAATGTTGAGGTTGTTGTTGTTTTTCAATGTTGATGTTGTTGTTGAATTTGTTGGTGTTTTTCAATGTTGAGGATGTTGTTGAATTTGTTGGTGTTTTTCAATGTTGAGTTTGTTGTTGTTTTTCAATGTTGAGGTTGTTGTTGAATTTGTTGGTGTTTTTCAATGTTGAGGTTGTTGTTGTTTTTCAATGTTGAGGTTGTTGTTGAATTTGTTGGTGTTTTTCAATGTTGAGTTTGTTGTTGTTTTTCAATGTTGAGGTTGTTGTTGAATTTGTTGGTGTTTTTCAATGTTGAGGTTGTTGTTGTTTTTCAATGTTGAGGTTGTTGTTGAATTTGTTGGTGTTTTTCAATGTTGAGGTTGTTGTTGTTTTTCAATGTTGAGGTTGTTGTTGAATTTGTTGGTGTTTTTCAATGTTGAGGTTGTTGTTGAATTTGTTGGTGTTTTTCAATGTTGAGGTTGTTGTTGTTTTTCAATGTTGAGGTTGTTGTTGAATTTGTTGGTGTTTTTCAATGTTGAGGTTGTTGTTGAATTTGTTGGTGTTTTTCAAGTTGAGGTTCTTGTTGTTTTTCAATGTTGAGGTTGTTGTTGAATTTGTTGGTGTTTTTCAATGTTGAGGTTGTTGTTGTTTTTCAATGCTGAGGTTGTTGTTGAATTTGTTGGTGTTTTTCAATGTTGAGGTTGTTGTTGAATTTGTTGGTGTTTTTCAATGTTGAGGTTGTTGTTGTTTTTCAATGTTGAGGTTGTTGTTGAATTTGTTGTTTTTTTTCAATGTTGAGGTTGTTGTTGTTTTTCAATGTTGATGTTGTTGTTGAATTTGTTGCTGTTTTTCAATGTTGAGGATGTTGTTGAATTTGTTGGTGTTTTTCAATGTTGAGTTTGTTGTTGTTTTTCAATGTTGAGGTTGTTGTTGAATTTGTTGGTGTTATTCAATGTTGAGGTTGTTGTTGTTTTTCAATGTTGAGGTTGTTGTTGAATTTGTTGGTGTTTTTCAATGTTGAGGTTGTTGGAGTTTTTCAATGTTGAGGTTGTTGTTGAATTTGTTGGTGTTTTTCAATGTTGAGGTTGTTGTTGAATTTGTTGGTGTTTTTCAATGTTGAGGTTGTTGTTGTTTTTCAATGTTGAGGTTGTTGTTGAGTTTGCTGGTGTTTTTCAATGTTGAGGTTGTTGTTGAATTTGTTGGTGTTTTTCAATGTTGAGGTTGTTGTTGAATTTGTTGGTGTTTTTCAATGTTGAGGTTGTTGTTGTTTTTAAATGTCGGGGTTGTTGTTGAATTTGTTGGTGTTTTCAATTTTGAGGATGTTGTTGTTTTTCAATGTTGAGATTGTTGTTGAATTTGTTGGTGTTTTTCCATGATGAGGTTGTTGTTGTTTTTCAAAGTTGAGGTTGTTGTTGAATTTGTTGGTGTTTTTCAATTTCGGGGTTGTTGTTGAATTTGTTGTTGCTTTTCAAAGTTGAATTTTTTGTTGAATTTGTTGGTGTTTTTCAATGTTGAGGTTGTTGTTTTTCAATGTTGAGGTTGTTGTTGAATTTATTGGCGTTTTTAAATGTTGAGGTTGTTGTTGAATTTGTTGGTGTTTTCAATGTTGAGGTTGTTGTTGAATTTGTTGGTGTTTTTAAATGTTGAGGTTGTTGTTGAATTTGTTGGTGTTTTGCAATGTTGAGGTTGTTGTTGTTTTTCAAAGTTGAGGTTGTTGTTGAATTTTTTGCTGTTTTTCAATGTTGAGGTTGTTGTTGTTTTTCAATGTTGAGGTTGTTGTTGTATTTGTTGGTGTTTTTCAATTTCGAGGTTGTTGTTGAATTTGTTGGTGTTTTTCAATGTTGAAGTTGTTGTTGAATTTGGTGGTGTTTTTCAATGTTGAGGTTGTTGTTGTTTTTCAATGTTGAGGTTGTTGTTGAATTTGTTGGTGTTTTTCTATTTTGAGGTTGTTGTTGTTTTTCAATGCTGAGGTTGTTGTTGAATTTGTTGGTGTTTTTCAATGTTGAGGTTATTGTTGAATTTGTTGGTGTTTTTCAATGTTGAGGTTGTTGTTGTTTTTCAATGTTGAGGTTGTTGTTGAATTTGTTGGTGTTTTTCATAGTTTAGGTTGTTGTTGTTTTTCAATGTTGAGGTTGTTGTTGAATTTGTTGGTGTTTTTCAATGTTGAGGTTGTTGTTGAATTTGTTGATGTTTTTCAATGTTGAGGTTGTTGTTGTTTTTCAATGTTGAGGTTGTTGTTGAATTTGTTGGTGTTTTTCAATGTTGCGTTTGTTGTTGTTTTTCAATGTTGAGGTTGTTGTTGAATTTGTTGGTGTTTTTCAATGTTGAAGTTTTTGTTGTTTTTCAATGTTGAGGTTGTTGTTGAATTTGTTGGTGTTTTTCAATGTTGAGGTTGTTGTTGTTTTTCAATGTTGAGGTTGTTGTTGAATTTGTTGGTGCTTTTCAATGTTGATGTTGTTGTTGAGTTTGTTGGTGTTTTTCAAAGTTGAGGTTGTTGTTGTTTTTCAATGTTGAGGTTGTTGTTGAATTTGTTGGTGTTTTTCAATGCTGAGTTTGTTGTTGAATTTGTTGGTGTTTTTCAATGTTGAGGTTGTTGTTGAATTTGTTGGTGTTTTTCAATGTTGAGGTTGTTGTTGAATTTGTTGGTGTTTTTCAATGTTGCGGTTGTTGGTGTTTTTCAATGTTGAGGTTGCTGTTGAATTTGTTGGTGTTTTTCAATGTTCAGATTGTTGTTGTTTTTCAATGTTGAGGTTGTTGTTGAATTTGTTGGTGTTTTTAAATGTTTAGGTTGTTGTTGAATTTGTTGGTGTTTTTCAATGTTGAGGTTGTTGTTGTTTTTCAATGTTGAGGTTGTTGTTGAATTTGTTGGTGTTTTTCATAGTTTAGGTTGTTGTTGTTTTTCAATGTTGAGGTTGTTGTTGAATTTGTTGGTGTTTTTCAATGTTGAGGTTGTTGTTGAATTTGTTGATGTTTTTCAATGTTGAGGTTGTTGTTGTTTTTCAATGTTGAGGTTGTTGTTGAATTTGTTGGTGTTTTTCAATGTTGCGTTTGTTGTTGTTTTTCAATGTTGAGGTTGTTGTTGAATTTGTTGGTGTTTTTCAATGTTGAAGTTGTTGTTGTTTTTCAATGTTGAGGTTGTTGTTGAATTTGTTGGTGTTTTTCAATGTTGAGGTTGTTGTTGTTTTTCAATGTGGAGGTTGTTGTTGAATTTGTTGGTGCTTTTCAATGTTGATGTTGTTGTTGAGTTTGTTGGTGTTTTTCAATGTTGAGGTTGTTGTTGTTTTTCAATGTTGAGGTTGTTGTTGAATTTGTTGGTGTTTTTCAATGTTGAGTTTGTTGTTGAATTTGTTGGTGTTTTTCAATGTTGAGGTTGTTGTTGAATTTGTTGGTGTTTTTCAATGTTGAGGTTGTTGTTGAATTTGTTGGTGTTTTTCAATGTTGCGGTTGTTGGTGTTTTTCAATGTTGAGGTTGCTGTTGAATTTGTTGGTGTTTTTCAATGTTCAGATTGTTGTTGTTTTTCAATGTTGAGGTTGTTGTTGAATTTGTTGGTGTTTTTAAATGTTTAGGTTGTTGTTGAATTTGTTGGTGTTTTTCAATGTTGAGGTTGTTGTTGTTTTTTAATGTTGAGGTTGTTGTTGAATTTGTTGGTGTTTTTCAATGTTGAGGTTGTTGTTGTTTTTCAATGTTGAGGTTGTTGTTGAATTTGTTGGTGTTTTTCAATGTTGAAGTTGTTGTTGAATTTGTTGGTGTTTTTCAATGTTGAGGTTGTGGTTGTTTTTCAATGTTGAGGTTGTTGTTGAATTTGTTGGTGTTTTTCAATGTTGAGGTTGTTGTTGTTTTTCAATGCTGAGGTTGTTGTTGAATTTGTTGGTGTTTTTCAATGTTGAGGTTGTTGTTGAATTTGTTGGTGTTTTTCAAAGTTGAGGTTGTTGTTGTTTTTCAATGTTGAGGTTGTTGTTGAATTTGTTGGTGTTTTTCAATGTTGAGGTTGTTGTTGTTTTTCAATGTTGAGGTTGTTGTTGAATTTGTTGGTGTTTTTCAATGTTGAGGATGTTGTTGAATTTGTTGGTGTTTTTTAATGTTGAGGTTGTTGTTGTTTTTCAATGTTGAGGTTATTGTTGAATTTGTTGGTGTTTTTCAATGTTGAGGTTGTTGTTGTATTTCAATGTTGAGGTTGTTGTTGAATTTGTTGGTGTTTTTCAATGTTGAGGTTGTTGTTGAATTTGTTGGTGTTTTTCAATGTTGAGGTTGTTGTTGTTTTTCAATGTTGAGGTTGTTGAATTTGTTGGTGTTTCTCAATCTTGAGTTTTTTGTTGAACTTGTTGGTGTTTTTCAATGTTGAGGTTGTTGTTGAATTTGTTGGTGTTTTTCAATGTTGAGGTTGTTGTTGTTTTTCAATGTTGAGGTTGTTGTTGAGTTTGTTGGTGTTTTTCAATGTTGAGGTTGTTGTTGAATTTGTGGGTGTTTTTCAATGTTGAGGTTGTTGTTGAATTTGTTGGTGTTTTTCAATGTTGAGGTTGTTGTTGGTTTACAATGTTGAGGTTGTTGTTGAATTTGTTGGTGTTTTTCAATTTCGAGAATGTTGTTGAATTTGTTGGTGTTTTTCAATGTTGAGGTTGTGGTTGTTTTTCAATGTTGAGGTTGTTGTTGAATTTGTTGGTGTTTTTCAATGTTGAGGTTGTTGTTGTTTTTCAATGCTGAGGTTGTTGTTGAATTTGTTGGTGTTTTTCAATGTTGAGGTTGTTGTTGAATTTGTTGGTGTTTTTCAATGTTGAGGTTGTTGTTGTTTTTCAATGTTGAGGTTGTTGTTGAATTTGTTGGTGTTTTTCAATGTTCAGGTTGTTGTTGTTTTTCAATGTTGATGTTGTTGTTGAATTTGTTGGTGTTTTTCAATGTTGAGGATGTTGTTGAATTTGTTGGTGTTTTTCAATGTTGAGTTTGTTGTTGTTTTTAAATGTTGAGGTTATTGTTGAATTTGTTGGTGTTTTTCAATGTTGAGGTTGTTGTTGTTTTTCAATGCTGAGGTTGTTGTTGAATTTGTTGGTGTTTTTCAATGTTGAGGTTGTTGTTGAATTTGTTGGTGTTTTTCAATGTTGAGGTTGTTTTTGTTTTTCAATGTTGAGGTTGTTGTTGAATTTGTTGGTGTTTTTCAATGTTGAGGTTGTTGTTGAATTTGTTGGTGTTTTTCAATATTGAGGTTGTTGTTGAATTTGTTGGTGTTTTTCAATGTTGAGGTTGTTGTTGTTTTTCAATGTTGAGGTTGTTGTTGAATTTGTTGGTGTTTTTCAATGTTGAAGTTGTTGTTGAATTTGTTGGTGTTTTTCAATGTTGAGGTTGTTGTTGTTTTTCAATGTTGAGGTTGTTGTTGAATTTGTTGGTGTTATTCAATGTTGAGGTTGTTGTTGTTTTTCAATGTTGAGGTTGTTGTTGAATTTGTTGGTGTTTTTCAATGTTGAGGTTGTTGGTGTTTTTCAATGTTGAGGTTGTTGTTGAATTTGTTGGTGTTTTTCAATGTTGAGGTTGTTGTTGAATTTGTTGGTGTTTTTCAATGTTGAGGTTGTTGTTGTTTTTCAATGTTGAGGTTGTTGTTGAGTTTGTTGGTGTTTTTCAATGTTGAGGTTGTTGTTGAATTTGTTGGTGTTTTTCAATGTTGAGGTTGTTGTTGAATTTGTTGGTGTTTTTCAATGTTGAGGTTGTTGTTGTTTTTAAATGTTGGGGTTGTTGTTGAATTTGTTGGTGTTTTCAATTTTGAGGATGTGTTGTTTTTCAATGTTGAGATTGTTGTTGAATTTGTTGGTGTTTTTCCATGATGAGGTTGTTGTTGTTTTTCAAAGTTGAGGTTGTTGTTGAATTTGTTGGTGTTTTTCAATTTCGGGGTTGTTGTTGAATTTGTTGTTGCTTTTCAATGTTGAATTTTTTGTTGAATTTGTTGGTGTTTTTCAATGTTGAGGTTGTTGTTTTTCAATGTTGAGGTTGTTGTTGAATTTATTGGCGTTTTTAAATGTTGAGGTTGTTGTTGAATTTGTTGGTGTTTTCAATGTTGAGGTTGTTGTTGAATTTGTTGGTGTTTTTAAATGTTGAGGTTGTTGTTGAATTTGCTGGTGTTTTGCAATGTTGAGGTTGTTGTTGTTTTTCAAAGTTGAGGTTGTTGTTGAATTTGTTGCTGTTTTTCAATGTTGAGGTTGTTGTTGTTTTTCAATGTTGAGGTTGTTGTTGTATTTGTTGGTGTTTTTCAATTTCGAGGTTGTTGTTGAATTTGTTGGTGTTTTTCAATGTTGAAGTTGTTGTTGAATTTGGTGGTGTTTTTCAATGTTGAGGTTGTTGTTGTTTTTCAATGTTGAGGTTGTTGTTGAATTTGTTGTTTTTTTTCAATGTTGAGGTTGTTGTTGTTTTTCAATGTTGATGTTGTTGTTGAATTTGTTGCTGTTTTTCAATGTTGAGGATGTTGTTGAATTTGTTGGTGTTTTTCAATGTTGAGTTTGTTGTTGTTTTTCAATGTTGAGGTTGTTGTTGAATTTGTTGGTGTTATTCAATGTTGAGGTTGTTGTTGTTTTTCAATGTTGAGGTTGTTGTTGAATTTGTTGGTGTTTTTCAATGTTGAGGTTGTTGGAGTTTTTCAATGTTGAGGTTGTTGTTGAATTTGTTGGTGTTTTTCAATGTTGAGGTTGTTGTTGAATTTGTTGGTGTTTTTCAATGTTGAGGTTGTTGTTGTTTTTCAATGTTGAGGTTGTTGTTGAGTTTGCTGGTGTTTTTCAATGTTGAGGTTGTTGTTGAATTTGTTGGTGTTTTTCAATGTTGAGGTTGTTGTTGAATTTGTTGGTGTTTTTCAATGTTGAGGTTGTTGTTGTTTTTAAATGTCGGGGTTGTTGTTGAATTTGTTGGTGTTTTCAATTTTGAGGATGTTGTTGTTTTTCAATGTTGAGATTGTTGTTGAATTTGTTGGTGTTTTTCCATGATGAGGTTGTTGTTGTTTTTCAAAGTTGAGGTTGTTGTTGAATTTGTTGGTGTTTTTCAATTTCGGGGTTGTTGTTGAATTTGTTGTTGCTTTTCAAAGTTGAATTTTTTGTTGAATTTGTTGGTGTTTTTCAATGTTGAGGTTGTTGTTTTTCAATGTTGAGGTTGTTGTTGAATTTATTGGCGTTTTTAAATGTTGAGGTTGTTGTTGAATTTGTTGGTGTTTTCAATGTTGAGGTTGTTGTTGAATTTGTTGGTGTTTTTAAATGTTGAGGTTGTTGTTGAATTTGTTGGTGTTTTGCAATGTTGAGGTTGTTGTTGTTTTTCAAAGTTGAGGTTGTTGTTGAATTTTTTGCTGTTTTTCAATGTTGAGGTTGTTGTTGTTTTTCAATGTTGAGGTTGTTGTTGTATTTGTTGGTGTTTTTCAATTTCGAGGTTGTTGTTGAATTTGTTGGTGTTTTTCAATGTTGAAGTTGTTGTTGAATTTGGTGGTGTTTTTCAATGTTGAGGTTGTTGTTGTTTTTCAATGTTGAGGTTGTTGTTGAATTTGTTGGTGTTTTTCAATTTTGAGGTTGTTGTTGTTTTTCAATGCTGAGGTTGTTGTTGAATTTGTTGGTGTTTTTCAATGTTGAGGTTATTGTTGAATTTGTTGGTGTTTTTCAATGTTGAGGTTGTTGTTGTTTTTCAATGTTGAGGTTGTTGTTGAATTTGTTGGTGTTTTTCATAGTTTAGGTTGTTGTTGTTTTTCAATGTTGAGGTTGTTGTTGAATTTGTTGGTGTTTTTCAATGTTGAGGTTGTTGTTGAATTTGTTGATGTTTTTCAATGTTGAGGTTGTTGTTGTTTTTCAATGTTGAGGTTGTTGTTGAATTTGTTGGTGTTTTTCAATGTTGCGTTTGTTGTTGTTTTTCAATGTTGAGGTTGTTGTTGAATTTGTTGGTGTTTTTCAATGTTGAAGTTTTTGTTGTTTTTCAATGTTGAGGTTGTTGTTGAATTTGTTGGTGTTTTTCAATGTTGAGGTTGTTGTTGTTTTTCAATGTTGAGGTTGTTGTTGAATTTGTTGGTGCTTTTCAATGTTGATGTTGTTGTTGAGTTTGTTGGTGTTTTTCAATGTTGAGGTTGTTGTTGTTTTTCAATGTTGAGGTTGTTGTTGAATTTGTTGGTGTTTTTCAATGTTGAGTTTGTTGTTGAATTTGTTGGTGTTTTTCAATGTTTGAGGTTGTTGTTGAATTTGTTGGTGTTTTTCAATGTTGAGGTTGTTGTTGAATTTGTTGGTGTTTTTCAATGTTGCGGTTGTTGGTGTTTTTCAATGTTGAGGTTGCTGTTGAATTTGTTGGTGTTTTTCAATGTTCAGATTGTTGTTGTTTTTCAATGTTGAGGTTGTTGTTGAATTTGTTGGTGTTTTTAAATGTTTAGGTTGTTGTTGAATTTGTTGGTGTTTTTCAATGTTGAGGTTGTTGTTGTTTTTCAATGTTGAGGTTGTTGTTGAATTTGTTGGTGTTTTTCATAGTTTAGGTTGTTGTTGTTTTTCAATGTTGAGGTTGTTGTTGAATTTGTTGGTGTTTTTCAATGTTGAGGTTGTTGTTGAATTTGTTGATGTTTTTCAATGTTGAGGTTGTTGTTGTTTTTCAATGTTGAGGTTGTTGTTGAATTTGTTGGTGTTTTTCAATGTTGCGTTTGTTGTTGTTTTTCAATGTTGAGGTTGTTGTTGAATTTGTTGGTGTTTTTCAATGTTGAAGTTGTTGTTGTTTTTCAATGTTGAGGTTGTTGTTGAATTTGTTGGTGTTTTTCAATGTTGAGGTTGTTGTTGTTTTTCAATGTTGAGGTTGTTGTTGAATTTGTTGGTGCTTTTCAATGTTGATGTTGTTGTTGAGTTTGTTGGTGTTTTTCAATGTTGAGGTTGTTGTTGTTTTTCAATGTTGAGGTTGTTGTTGAATTTGTTGGTGTTTTTCAATGTTGAGTTTGTTGTTGAATTTGTTGGTGTTTTTCAATGTTGAGGTTGTTGTTGAATTTGTTGGTGTTTTTCAATGTTGAGGTTGTTGTTGAATTTGTTGGTGTTTTTCAATGTTGCGGTTGTTGGTGTTTTTCAATGTTGAGGTTGCTGTTGAATTTGTTGGTGTTTTTCAATGTTCAGATTGTTGTTGTTTTTCAATGTTGAGGTTGTTGTTGAATTTGTTGGTGTTTTTAAATGTTTAGGTTGTTGTTGAATTTGTTGGTGTTTTTCAATGTTGAGGTTGTTGTTGTTTTTTAATGTTGAGGTTGTTGTTGAATTTGTTGGTGTTTTTCAATGTTGAGGTTGTTGTTGTTTTTCAATGTTGAGGTTGTTGTTGAATTTGTTGGTGTTTTTCAATGTTGAAGTTGTTGTTGAATTTGTTGGTGTTTTTCAATGTTGAGGTTGTGGTTGTTTTTCAATGTTGAGGTTGTTGTTGAATTTGTTGGTGTTTTTCAATGTTGAGGTTGTTGTTGTTTTTCAATGCTGAGGTTGTTGTTGAATTTGTTGGTGTTTTTCAATGTTGAGGTTGTTGTTGAATTTGTTGGTGTTTTTCAAAGTTGAGGTTGTTGTTGTTTTTCAATGTTGAGGTTGTTGTTGAATTTGTTGGTGTTTTTCAATGTTGAGGTTGTTGTTGTTTTTCAATGTTGAGGTTGTTGTTGAATTTGTTGGTGTTTTTCAATGTTGAGGATGTTGTTGAATTTGTTGGTGTTTTTTAATGTTGAGGTTGTTGTTGTTTTTCAATGTTGAGGTTATTGTTGAATTTGTTGGTGTTTTTCAATGTTGAGGTTGTTGTTGTATTTCAATGTTGAGGTTGTTGTTGAATTTGTTGGTGTTTTTCAATGTTGAGGTTGTTGTTGAATTTGTTGGTGTTTTTCAATGTTGAGGTTGTTGTTGTTTTTCAATGTTGAGGTTGTTGAATTTGTTGGTGTTTCTCAATCTTGAGTTTTTTGTTGAACTTGTTGGTGTTTTTCAATGTTGAGGTTGTTGTTGAATTTGTTGGTGTTTTTCAATGTTGAGGTTGTTGTTGTTTTTCAATGTTGAGGTTGTTGTTGAGTTTGTTGGTGTTTTTCAATGTTGAGGTTGTTGTTGAATTTGTGGGTGTTTTTCAATGTTGAGGTTGTTGTTGAATTTGTTGGTGTTTTTCAATGTTGAGGTTGTTGTTGGTTTACAATGTTGAGGTTGTTGTTGAATTTGTTGGTGTTTTTCAATTTCGAGAATGTTGTTGAATTTGTTGGTGTTTTTCAATGCTGAAGTTGTTGTTGAATTTGTTGGTGTTTTTCAATGTTGAGGTTGTGGTTGTTTTTCAATGTTGAGGTTGTTGTTGAATTTGTTGGTGTTTTTCAATGTTGAGGTTGTTGTTGTTTTTCAATGCTGAGGTTGTTGTTGAATTTGTTGGTGTTTTTCAATGTTGAGGTTGTTGTTGAATTTGTTGGTGTTTTTCAATGTTGAGGTTGTTGTTGTTTTTCAATGTTGAGGTTGTTGTTGAATTTGTTGGTGTTTTTCAATGTTCAGGTTGTTGTTGTTTTTCAATGTTGATGTTGTTGTTGAATTTGTTGGTGTTTTTCAATGTTGAGGATGTTGTTGAATTTGTTGGTGTTTTTCAATGTTGAGTTTGTTGTTGTTTTTAAATGTTGAGGTTATTGTTGAATTTGTTGGTGTTTTTCAATGTTGAGGTTGTTGTTGTTTTTCAATGCTGAGGTTGTTGTTGAATTTGTTGGTGTTTTTCAATGTTGAGGTTGTTGTTGAATTTGTTGGTGTTTTTCAATGTTGAGGTTGTTTTTGTTTTTCAATGTTGAGGTTGTTGTTGAATTTGTTGGTGTTTTTCAATGTTGAGGTTGTTGTTGAATTTGTTGGTGTTTTTCAATATTGAGGTTGTTGTTGAATTTGTTGGTGTTTTTCAATGTTGAGGTTGTTGTTGTTTTTCAATGTTGAGGTTGTTGTTGAATTTGTTGGTGTTTTTCAATGTTGAAGTTGTTGTTGAATTTGTTGGTGTTTTTCAATGTTGAGGTTGTTGTTGTTTTTCAATGTTGAGGTTGTTGTTGAATTTGTTGGTGTTATTCAATGTTGAGGTTGTTGTTGTTTTTCAATGTTGAGGTTGTTGTTGAATTTGTTGGTGTTTTTCAATGTTGAGGTTGTTGGTGTTTTTCAATGTTGAGGTTGTTGTTGAATTTGTTGGTGTTTTTCAATGTTGAGGTTGTTGTTGAATTTGTTGGTGTTTTTCAATGTTGAGGTTGTTGTTGTTTTTCAATGTTGAGGTTGTTGTTGAGTTTGTTGGTGTTTTTCAATGTTGAGGTTGTTGTTGAATTTGTTGGTGTTTTTCAATGTTGAGGTTGTTGTTGAATTTGTTGGTGTTTTTCAATGTTGAGGTTGTTGTTGTTTTTAAATGTTGGGGTTGTTGTTGAATTTGTTGGTGTTTTCAATTTTGAGGATGTGTTGTTTTTCAATGTTGAGATTGTTGTTGAATTTGTTGGTGTTTTTCCATGATGAGGTTGTTGTTGTTTTTCAAAGTTGAGGTTGTTGTTGAATTTGTTGGTGTTTTTCAATTTCGGGGTTGTTGTTGAATTTGTTGTTGCTTTTCAATGTTGAATTTTTTGTTGAATTTGTTGGTGTTTTTCAATGTTGAGGTTGTTGTTTTTCAATGTTGAGGTTGTTGTTGAATTTATTGGCGTTTTTAAATGTTGAGGTTGTTGTTGAATTTGTTGGTGTTTTCAATGTTGAGGTTGTTGTTGAATTTGTTGGTGTTTTTAAATGTTGAGGTTGTTGTTGAATTTGCTGGTGTTTTGCAATGTTGAGGTTGTTGTTGTTTTTCAAAGTTGAGGTTGTTGTTGAATTTGTTGCTGTTTTTCAATGTTGAGGTTGTTGTTGTTTTTCAATGTTGAGGTTGTTGTTGTATTTGTTGGTGTTTTTCAATTTCGAGGTTGTTGTTGAATTTGTTGGTGTTTTTCAATGTTGAAGTTGTTGTTGAATTTGGTGGTGTTTTTCAATGTTGAGGTTGTTGTTGTTTTTCAATGTTGAGGTTGTTGTTGAATTTGTTGGTGCTTTTCAATTTTGAGGTTGTTGTTGTTTTTCAATGCTGAGGTTGTTGTTGAATTTGTTGGTGTTTTTCAATGTTGAGGTTATTGTTGAATTTGTTGGTGTTTTTCAATGTTGAGGTTGTTGTTGTTTTTCAATGTTGAGGTTGTTGTTGAATTTGTTGGTGTTTTTCAAAGTTTAGGTTGTTGTTGTTTTTCAATGTTGAGGTTGTTGTTGAATTTGTTGGTGTTTTTCAATGTTGAGGTTGTTGTTGAATTTGTTGGTGTTTTTCAATGTTGAGGTTGTTGTTGTTTTTCAATGTTGAGGTTGTTGTTGAATTTTTTGGTGTTTTTCAATGTTGCGTTTGTTGTTGTTTTTCAATGTTGAGGTTGTTGTTGAATTTGTTGCTGTTTTTCAATGTTGAAGTTGTTGTTGTTTTTCAATGTTGAGGTTGTTGTTGAATTTGTTGGTGTTTTTCAATGTTGAGGTTGTTGTTGTTTTTCAATGTTGAGGTTGTTGTTGAATTTGTTGGTTCTTTTCAATGTTGATGTTGTTGTTGCGTTTGTTGGTGTTTTTCAATGTTGAGGTTGTTGTTGTTTTTCAATGTTGAGGTTGTTGTTGAATTTGTTGGTGTTTTTCAATGTTGAGTTTGTTGTTGAATTTGTTGGTGTTTTTCAATGTTGAGGTTGTTGTTGAATTTTTTGTTGTTTTTCAATGTAGAGGTTGTTGTTGAATTTGTTGGTGTTTTTCAATGTTGCGGTTGTTGGTGTTTTTCAATGTTGAGGTTGCTGTTGAATTTGTTGGTGTTTTTCAATGTTCAGATTGTTGTTGTTTTTCAATGTTGAGGTTGTTGTTGAATTTGTTGGTGTTTTTAAATGTTTAGGTTGTTGTTGAATTTGTTCGTGTTTTTCAATGTTGAGGTTGTTGTTGTTTTTTAATGTTGAGGTTGTTGTTGAATTTGTTGGTGTTTTTCAATGTTGAGGTTGTTGTTGTTTTTCAATGTTGAGGTTGTTGTTGAATTTGTTGGTGTTTTTCAATGTTGAAGTTGTTGTTGAATTTGTTGGTGTTTTTCAATGTTGAGGTTGAGGTTGTTTTTCAATGTTGAGGTTGTTGTTGAAATTGTTGGTGTTTTTCAATGTTGAGGTTGTTGTTGTTTTTCAATGCTGAGGTTGTTGTTGAATTTGTTGGTGTTTTTCAATGTTGAGGTTGTTGTTGAATTTGTTGGTGTTTTTCAATGTTGAGGTTGTTGTTGTTTTTCAATGTTGAGGTTGTTGTTGAATTTGTTGGTGTTTTTCAATGTTGAGGTTGTTGTTGTTTTTCAATGTTGAGGTTGTTGTTGAATTTGTTGGTGTTTTTCAATGTTGAGGATGTTGTTGAATTTGTTGGTGTTTTTTAATGTTGAGGTTGTTGTTGTTTTTCAATGTTGAGGTTATTGTTGAATTTGTTGGTGTTTTTCAATGTTGAGGTTGTTGTTGTATTTCAATGTTGAGGTTGTTGTTGAATTTGTTGGTGTTTTTCAATGTTGAGGTTGTTGTTGTTTTTCAATGTTGAGGTTGTTGTTGAATTTGTTGGTGTTTTTCAATGTTGAGGTTGTTGTTGTTTTTCAATGTTGAGGTTGTTGTTGAATTTGTTGGTGCTTTTCAATGTTGATGTTGTTGTTGCGTTTGTTGGTGTTTTTCAATGTTGAGGTTGTTGTTGTTTTTAAATGTTGAGGTTGTTGTTGAATTTGTTGGTGTTTTTCAATGTTGAGTTTGTTGTTGAATTTGTTGGTGTTTTTCAATGTTGAGGTTGTTGTTGAATTTGTTGGTGTTTTTCAATGTAGAGGTTGTTGTTGAATTTGTTGGTGTTTTTCAATGTTGCGGTTGTTGGTGTTTTTCAATGTTGAGGTTGCTGTTGAATTTGTTGGTGTTTTTCAATGTTCAGATTGTTGTTGTTTTTCAATGTTGAGGTTGTTGTTGAATTTGTTGGTGTTTTTAAATGTTTAGGTTGTTGTTGAATTTGTTCGTGTTTTTCAATGTTGAGGTTGTTGTTGTTTTTTAATGTTGAGGTTGTTGTTGAATTTGTTGGTGTTTTTCAATGTTGAGGTTGTTGTTGTTTTTCAATGTTGAGGTTGTTGTTGAATTTGTTGGTGTTTTTCAATGTTGAAGTTGTTGTTGAATTTGTTGGTGTTTTTCAATGTAGAGGTTGTTGTTGAATTTGTTGGTGTTTTTCAATGTTGCGGTTGTTGGTGTTTTTCAATGTTGAGGTTGCTGTTGAATTTGTTGGTGTTTTTCAATGTTCAGATTGTTGTTGTTTTTCAATGTTGAGGTTGTTGTTGAATTTGTTGGTGTTTTTAAATGTTTAGGTTGTTGTTGAATTTGTTCGTGTTTTTCAATGTTGAGGTTGTTGTTGTTTTTTAATGTTGAGGTTGTTGTTGAATTTGTTGGTGTTTTTCAATGTTGAGGTTGTTGTTGTTTTTCAATGTTGAGGTTGTTGTTGAATTTGTTGGTGTTTTTCAATGTTGAAGTTGTTGTTGAATTTGTTGGTGTTTTTCAATGTTGAGGTTGAGGTTGTTTTTCAATGTTGAGGTTGTTGTTGAAATTGTTGGTGTTTTTCAATGTTGAGGTTGTTGTTGTTTTTCAATGCTGAGGTTGTTGTTGAATTTGTTGGTGTTTTTCAATGTTGAGGTTGTTGTTGAATTTGTTGGTGTTTTTCAATGTTGAGGTTGTTGTTGTTTTTCAATGTTGAGGTTGTTGTTGAATTTGTTGGTGTTTTTCAATGTTGAGGTTGTTGTTGTTTTTCAATGTTGAGGTTGTTGTTGAATTTGTTGGTGTTTTTCAATGTTGAGGATGTTGTTGAATTTGTTGGTGTTTTTTAATGTTGAGGTTGTTGTTGTTTTTCAATGTTGAGGTTATTGTTGAATTTGTTGGTGTTTTTCAATGTTGAGGTTGTTGTTGTATTTCAATGTTGAGGTTGTTGTTAAATTTGTTGGTGTTTTTCAATGTTGAGGTTGTTGTTGTTTTTCAATGTTGAGGTTGTTGTTGAATTTGTTGGTGTTTTTCAATGTTGAGGTTGTTGTTGTTTTTCAATGTTGAGGTTGTTGTTGAATTTGTTGGTGCTTTTCAATGTTGATGTTGTTGTTGCGTTTGTTGGTGTTTTTCAATGTTGAGGTTGTTGTTGTTTTTCAATGTTGAGGTTGTTGTTGAATTTGTTGGTGTTTTTCAATGTTGAGTTTGTTGTTGAATTTGTTGGTGTTTTTCAATGTTGAGGTTGTTGTTGAATTTGTTGGTGTTTTTCAATGTAGAGGTTGTTGTTGAATTTGTTGGTGTTTTTCAATGTTGCGGTTGTTGGTGTTTTTCAATGTTGAGGTTGCTGTTGAATTTGTTGGTGTTTTTCAATGTTCAGATTGTTGTTGTTTTTCAATGTTGAGGTTGTTGTTGAATTTGTTGGTGTTTTTAAATGTTTAGGTTGTTGTTGAATTTGTTCGTGTTTTTCAATGTTGAGGTTGTTGTTGTTTTTTAATGTTGAGGTTGTTGTTGAATTTGTTGGTGTTTTTCAATGTTGAGGTTGTTGTTGTTTTTCAATGTTGAGGTTGTTGTTGAATTTGTTGGTGTTTTTCAATGTTGAAGTTGTTGTTGAATTTGTTGGTGTTTTTCAATGTTGAGGTTGAGGTTGTTTTTCAATGTTGAGGTTGTTGTTGAAATTGTTGGTGTTTTTCAATGTTGAGGTTGTTGTTGTTTTTCAATGCTGAGGTTGTTGTTGAATTTGTTGGTGTTTTTCAATGTTGAGGTTGTTGTTGAATTTGTTGGTGTTTTTCAATGTTGAGGTTGTTGTTGTTTTTCAATGTTGAGGTTGTTGTTGAATTTGTTGGTGTTTTTCAATGTTGAGGTTGTTGTTGTTTTTCAATGTTGAGGTTGTTGTTGAATTTGTTGGTGTTTTTCAATGTTGAGGATGTTGTTGAATTTGTTGGTGTTTTTTAATGTTGAGGTTGTTGTTGTTTTTCAATGTTGAGGTTATTGTTGAATTTGTTGGTGTTTTTCAATGTTGAGGTTGTTGTTCTATTTCAATGTTGAGGTTGTTGTTGAATTTGTTGGTGTTTTTCAATGTTGAGGTTGTTGTTGAATTTGTTGGTGTTTTTGAATGTTGAGGTTGTTGTTGTTTTTCAATGTTGAGGTTGTTGAATTTGTTGGTGTTTCTCAATCTTGAGTTTTTTGTTGAATTTGTTGGTGTTTTTCAATGTTGAGGTTGTTGTTGAATTTGTTGGTGTTTTTCAATGTTGAGCTTGTTGTTGTTTTTCAATGTTGAGGTTGTTGTTGAGTTTGTTGGTGTTTTTCAATGTTGAGGTTGTTGTTGAATTTGTTGGTGTTTTTCAATGTTGAGGTTGTTGTTGAATTTGTTGGTGTTTTTCAATGTTGAGGTTGTTGTTGTTTTTCAATGTTGAGGTTGTTGTTGAATTTGTTGGTGTTTTTCAATGTTGAGGTTGTTGTTGTTTTTCAATGTTGAGGTTGTTGTTGAATTTGTTGGTGTTTTTCAGTGTTGAGGTTGTTGTTGAATTTGTTGGTGTTTTTCAATGTTGAGGTTGTTGTTGTTTTTCAATGTTGAGGTTGTTGTTGAATTTGTTGGTGTTTATCAATGTTGAGGTTGTTGTTGTTTTTCAATGCTGAGGTTGTTGTTGAATTTGCTGGTGTTTTTCAATGTTGAGGTTGTTGTTGAATTTGTTGGTGTTTTTCAATGTTGAGGTTGTTGTTGTTTTTCAATGTTGAGGTTGTTGTTGAATTTGTTGGTGTTTTTCAATGTTGAGGTGTTGTTGTTTTTCAATGTTGAGGTTGTTGTTGAATTTGTTGGTGTTTTTCAATGTTGAAGTTGTTGTTGAATTTGTTGGCGTTTTTCAATGTTGAGGTTGTTGTTGTTTTTCAATGTTGAGGTTGTTGTTGAATTTGTTGGTGTTTTTCAATGTTGAGTTTGTTGTTGTTTTTCAATGTTGAGGTTGTTGTTGAATTTGTTGGTGTTTTTCAATGTTGAGGTGTTGTTGTTTTTCAATGTTGAGGTTGTTTTTGAATTTGTTGGTGTTTTTCAATGTTGAAGTTGTTGTTGAATTTGTTGGCGTTTTTCAATGTTGAGGTTGTTGTTGTTTTTCAATGTTGAGGTTGTTGTTGAATTTGTTGGTGTTTTTCAATGTTGAGTTTGTTGTTGTTTTTCAATGTTGAGGTTGTTGTTGAATTTGTTGGTGTTTTTCAATGTTGAGGATGTTGTTGAATTTGTTGGTGTTTTTCAATGTTGAGGTTGTTGTTGTTTTTCAATGTTGAGGATATTGTTGAATTTGTTGGTGTTTTTCAATGTTGAGGTTGTTGTTGTTTTTCAATTTGAGGTTGTTGTTGTATTTGTTGGTGTTTTTCAATGTTGAGTTTGTTGTTGAATTTGTTGGTGTTTTTCAATGTTGAGGTTGTTGTTGTTTTTCAACGTTGAGGTTGTTGAATTTGTTGGTGTTTTTCAATCTTGAGTTTTTTGTTGAATTTGTTGGTGTTTTTCAATGTTGAGGTTGTTGTTGAATTTGTTGGTGTTTTTCAATGTTGAGGTTGTTTTTGTTTTTCAATGTTGAGGTTGTTGTTGAATTTGTTGGTGTTTTTCAATGTTGAGGTTGTTGTTGAATTTGTTGGTGTTTTTCAATATTGAGGTTGTTGTTGAATTTGTTGGTGTTTTTCAATGTTGAGGTTGTTGTTGTTTTTCAATGTTGAGGTTGTTGTTGAATTTGTTGGTGTTTTTCAATGTTGAAGTTGTTGTTGAATTTGTTGGTGTTTTTCAATGTTGAGGTTGTTGTTGTTTTTCAATGTTGAGGTTGTTGTTGAATTTGTTGGTGTTTTTCAATGTTGAGTTTGTTGTTGTTTTTCAATGTTGAGGTTGTTGTTGAATTTGTTGGTGTTATTCAATGTTGAGGTTGTTGTTGTTTTTCAATGTTGAGGTTGTTGTTGAATTTGTTGGTGTTTTTCAATGTTGAGGTTGTTGGTGTTTTTCAATGTTGAGGTTGTTGTTGAATTTGTTGGTGTTTTTCAATGTTGAGGTTGTTGTTGAATTTGTTGGTGTTTTTCAATGTTGAGGTTGTTGTTGTTTTTCAATGTTGAGGTTGTTGTTGAGTTTGTTGGTGTTTTTCAATGTTGAGGTTGTTGTTGAATTTGTTGATGTTTTTCAATGTTGAGGTTGTTGTTGAATTTGTTGGTGTTTTTCAATGTTGAGGTTGTTGTTGTTTTTAAATGTTGGGGTTGTTGTTGAATTTGTTGGTGTTTTCAATTTTGAGGATGTTGTTGTTTTTCAATGTTGAGATTGTTGTTGAATTTGTTGGTGTTTTTCCATGATGAGGTTGTTGTTGTTTTTCAAAGTTGAGGTTGTTGTTGAATTTGTTGGTGTTTTTCAATTTCGGGGTTGTTGTTGAATTTGTTGTTGCTTTTCAATGTTGAAATTTTTGTTGAATTTGTTGGTGTTTTTCAATGTTGAGGTTGTTGTTGTTTTTCAATGTTGAGGTTGTTGTTGAGTTTGTTGGTGTTTTTCAATGTTGAGGTTGTTGTTGAATTTGTTGGTGTTTTTCAATGTTGAGGTTGTTGTTGAATTTGTTGGTGTTTTTCAATGTTGAGGTTGTTGTTGTTTTTCAATGTTGAGGTTGTTGTTGAATTTGTTGGTGTTTTTCAATGTTGAGGTTGTTGTTGCTTTTCAATGTTGAGGTTGTTGTTGAATTTGTTGGTGTTTTTCAGTGTTGAGGTTGTTGTTGAATTTGTTGGTGTTTTTCAATGTTGAGGTTGTTGTTGTTTTTCAATGTTGAGGTTGTTGTTGAATTTGTTGGTGTTTATCAATGTTGAGGTTGTTGTTGTTTTTCAATGCTGAGGTTGTTGTTGAATTTGCTGGTGTTTTTCAATGTTGAGGTTGTTGTTGAATTTGTTGGTGTTTTTCAATGTTGAGGTTGTTGTTGTTTTTCAATGTTGAGGTTGTTGTTGAATTTGTTGGTGTTTTTCAATGTTGAGGTGTTGTTGTTTTTCAATGTTGAGGTTGTTGTTGAATTTGTTGGTGTTTTTCAATGTTGAAGTTGTTGTTGAATTTGTTGGCGTTTTTCAATGTTGAGGTTGTTGTTGTTTTTCAATGTTGAGGTTGTTGTTGAATTTGTTGGTGTTTTTCAATGTTGAGTTTGTTGTTGTTTTTCAATGTTGAGGTTGTTGTTGAATTTGTTGGTGTTTTTCAATGTTGAGGATGTTGTTGAATTTGTTGGTGTTTTTCAATGTTGAGGTTGTTGTTGTTTTTCAATGTTGAGGATATTGTTGAATTTGTTGGTGTTTTTCAATGTTGAGGTTGTTGTTGTTTTTCAATTTGAGGTTGTTGTTGTATTTGTTGGTGTTTTTCAATGTTGAGTTTGTTGTTGAATTTGTTGGTGTTTTTCAATGTTGAGGTTGTTGTTGTTTTTCAACGTTGAGGTTGTTGAATTTGTTGGTGTTTTTCAATCTTGAGTTTTTTGTTGAATTTGTTGGTGTTTTTCAATGTTGAGGTTGTTGTTGAATTTGTTGGTGTTTTTCAATGTTGAGGTTGTTTTTGTTTTTCAATGTTGAGGTTGTTGTTGAATTTGTTGGTGTTTTTAAAAGTTGAGGTTGTTGTTGAATGTGTTGGTGTTTTTCAAAGTTGAGGTTGTTGTTGTTTTTCAATGTTGAGGTTGTTGTTGAGTTTGTTGGTGTTTTTCAATGTTGAGGTTGTTGTTGAATTTGTTGGTGTTTTTCAATGTTGAGGTTGTTGTTGAATTTGTTGGTGTTTTTCAATGTTGAGGTTGTTGTTGTTTTTCAATGTTGAGGTTGTTGTTGAATTTGTTGGTGTTTTTCAATGTTGAGGTTGTTGTTGTTTTTCAATGTTGAGGTTGTTGTTGAATTTGTTGGTGTTTTTCAGTGTTGAGGTTGTTGTTGAATTTGTTGGTGTTTTTCAATGTTGAGGTTGTTGTTGTTTTTCAATGTTGAGGTTGTTGTTGAATTTGTTGGTGTTTATCAATGTTGAGGTTGTTGTTGTTTTTCAATGCTGAGGTTGTTGTTGAATTTGCTGGTGTTTTTCAATGTTGAGGTTGTTGTTGAATTTGTTGGTGTTTTTCAATGTTGAGGTTGTTGTTGTTTTTCAATGTTGAGGTTGTTGTTGAATTTGTTGGTGTTTTTCAATGTTGAGGTGTTGTTGTTTTTCAATGTTGAGGTTGTTGTTGAATTTGTTGGTGTTTTTCAATGTTGAAGTTGTTGTTGAATTTGTTGGCGTTTTTCAATGTTGAGGTTGTTGTTGTTTTTCAATGTTGAGGTTGTTGTTGAATTTGTTGGTGTTTTTCAATGTTGAGTTTGTTGTTGTTTTTCAATGTTGAGGTTGTTGTTGAATTTGTTGGTGTTTTTCAATGTTGAGGATGTTGTTGAATTTGTTGGTGTTTTTCAATGTTGAGGTTGTTGTTGTTTTTCAATGTTGAGGATATTGTTGAATTTGTTGGTGTTTTTCAATGTTGAGGTTGTTGTTGTTTTTCAATTTGAGGTTGTTGTTGTATTTGTTGGTGTTTTTCAATGTTGAGTTTGTTGTTGAATTTGTTGGTGTTTTTCAATGTTGAGGTTGTTGTTGTTTTTCAACGTTGAGGTTGTTGAATTTGTTGGTGTTTTTCAATCTTGAGTTTTTTGTTGAATTTGTTGGTGTTTTTCAATGTTGAGGTTGTTGTTGAATTTGTTGGTGTTTTTCAATGTTGAGGTTGTTTTTGTTTTTCAATGTTGAGGTTGTTGTTGAATTTGTTGGTGTTTTTCAATGTTGAGGTTGTTGTTGAATTTGTTGGTGTTTTTCAATATTGAGGTTGTTGTTGAATTTGTTGGTGTTTTTCAATGTTGAGGTTGTTGTTGTTTTTCAATGTTGAGGTTGTTGTTGAATTTGTTGGTGTTTTCAATTTTGAGGATGTTGTTGTTTTTCAATGTTGAGATTGTTGTTGAATTTGTTGGTGTTTTTCCATGATGAGGTTGTTGTTGTTTTTCAAAGTTGAGGTTGTTGTTGAATTTGTTGGTGTTTTTCAATTTCGGGGTTGTTGTTGAATTTGTTGTTGCTTTTCAATGTTGAAATTTTTGTTGAATTTGTTGGTGTTTTTCAATGTTGAGGTTGTTGTTGTTTTTCAATGTTGAGGTTGTTGTTGAGTTTGTTGGTGTTTTTCAATGTTGAGGTTGTTGTTGAATTTGTTGGTGTTTTTCAATGTTGAGGTTGTTGTTGAATTTGTTGGTGTTTTTCAATGTTGAGGTTGTTGTTGTTTTTCAATGTTGAGGTTGTTGTTGAATTTGTTGGTGTTTTTCAATGTTGAGGTTGTTGTTGTTTTTCAATGTTGAGGTTGTTGTTGAATTTGTTGGTGTTTTTCAGTGTTGAGGTTGTTGTTGAATTTGTTGGTGTTTTTCAATGTTGAGGTTGTTGTTGTTTTTCAATGTTGAGGTTGTTGTTGAATTTGTTGGTGTTTATCAATGTTGAGGTTGTTGTTGTTTTTCAATGCTGAGGTTGTTGTTGAATTTGCTGGTGTTTTTCAATGTTGAGGTTGTTGTTGAATTTGTTGGTGTTTTTCAATGTTGAGGTTGTTGTTGTTTTTCAATGTTGAGGTTGTTGTTGAATTTGTTGGTGTTTTTCAATGTTGAGGTTGTTTTTGAATTTGTTTGAGTTTTTCAATGTTGAGGTTGTTGTTGTTTTTCAATGTTGAGGTTGTTGTTGAATTTGTTGGTGTTTTTCAATGTTGAGGTTGTTGTTGTTTTTCAATGTTGAGGTTGTTGTTGAATTTGTTGGTGTTTTTCAGTGTTGAGGTTGTTGTTGAATTTGTTGGTGTTTTTCAATGTTGAGGTTGTTGTTGTTTTTCAATGTTGAGGTTGTTGTTGAATTTGTTGGTGTTTATCAATGTTGAGGTTGTTGTTGTTTTTCAATGCTGAGGTTGTTGTTGAATTTGCTGGTGTTTTTCAATGTTGAGGTTGTTGTTGAATTTGTTGGTGTTTTTCAATGTTGAGGTTGTTGTTGTTTTTCAATGTTGAGGTTGTTGTTGAATTTGTTGGTGTTTTTCAATGTTGAGGTGTTGTTGTTTTTCAATGTTGAGGTTGTTGTTGAATTTGTTGGTGTTTTTCAATGTTGAAGTTGTTGTTGAATTTGTTGGCGTTTTTCAATGTTGAGGTTGTTGTTGTTTTTCAATGTTGAGGTTGTTGTTGAATTTGTTGGTGTTTTTCAATGTTGAGTTTGTTGTTGTTTTTCAATGTTGAGGTTGTTGTTGAATTTGTTGGTGTTTTTCAATGTTGAGGTGTTGTTGTTTTTCAATGTTGAGGTTGTTTTTGAATTTGTTGGTGTTTTTCAATGTTGAAGTTGTTGTTGAATTTGTTGGCGTTTTTCAATGTTGAGGTTGTTGTTGTTTTTCAATGTTGAGGTTGTTGTTGAATTTGTTGGTGTTTTTCAATGTTGAGTTTGTTGTTGTTTTTCAATGTTGAGGTTGTTGTTGAATTTGTTGGTGTTTTTCAATGTTGAGGATGTTGTTGAATTTGTTGGTGTTTTTCAATGTTGAGGTTGTTGTTGTTTTTCAATGTTGAGGATATTGTTGAATTTGTTGGTGTTTTTCAATGTTGAGGTTGTTGTTGTTTTTCAATTTGAGGTTGTTGTTGTATTTGTTGGTGTTTTTCAATGTTGAGTTTGTTGTTGAATTTGTTGGTGTTTTTCAATGTTGAGGTTGTTGTTGTTTTTCAACGTTGAGGTTGTTGAATTTGTTGGTGTTTTTCAATCTTGAGTTTTTTGTTGAATTTGTTGGTGTTTTTCAATGTTGAGGTTGTTGTTGAATTTGTTGGTGTTTTTCAATGTTGAGGTTGTTTTTGTTTTTCAATGTTGAGGTTGTTGTTGAATTTGTTGGTGTTTTTCAATGTTGAGGTTGTTGTTGAATTTGTTGGTGTTTTTCAATATTGAGGTTGTTGTTGAATTTGTTGGTGTTTTTCAATGTTGAGGTTGTTGTTGTTTTTCAATGTTGAGGTTGTTGTTGAATTTGTTGGTGTTTTTCAATGTTGAAGTTGTTGTTGAATTTGTTGGTGTTTTTCAATGTTGAGGTTGTTGTTGTTTTTCAATGTTGAGGTTGTTGTTGAATTTGTTGGTGTTTTTCAATGTTGAGTTTGTTGTTGTTTTTCAATGTTGAGGTTGTTGTTGAATTTGTTGGTGTTATTCAATGTTGAGGTTGTTGTTGTTTTTCAATGTTGAGGTTGTTGTTGAATTTGTTGGTGTTTTTCAATGTTGAGGTTGTTGGTGTTTTTCAATGTTGAGGTTGTTGTTGAATTTGTTGGTGTTTTTCAATGTTGAGGTTGTTGTTGAATTTGTTGGTGTTTTTCAATGTTGAGGTTGTTGTTGTTTTTCAATGTTGAGGTTGTTGTTGAGTTTGTTGGTGTTTTTCAATGTTGAGGTTGTTGTTGAATTTGTTGATGTTTTTCAATGTTGAGGTTGTTGTTGAATTTGTTGGTGTTTTTCAATGTTGAGGTTGTTGTTGTTTTTAAATGTTGGGGTTGTTGTTGAATTTGTTGGTGTTTTCAATTTTGAGGATGTTGTTGTTTTTCAATGTTGAGATTGTTGTTGAATTTGTTGGTGTTTTTCCATGATGAGGTTGTTGTTGTTTTTCAAAGTTGAGGTTGTTGTTGAATTTGTTGGTGTTTTTCAATTTCGGGGTTGTTGTTGAATTTGTTGTTGCTTTTCAATGTTGAAATTTTTGTTGAATTTGTTGGTGTTTTTCAATGTTGAGGTTGTTGTTGTTTTTCAATGTTGAGGTTGTTGTTGAGTTTGTTGGTGTTTTTCAATGTTGAGGTTGTTGTTGAATTTGTTGGTGTTTTTCAATGTTGAGGTTGTTGTTGAATTTGTTGGTGTTTTTCAATGTTGAGGTTGTTGTTGTTTTTCAATGTTGAGGTTGTTGTTGAATTTGTTGGTGTTTTTCAATGTTGAGGTTGTTGTTGCTTTTCAATGTTGAGGTTGTTGTTGAATTTGTTGGTGTTTTTCAGTGTTGAGGTTGTTGTTGAATTTGTTGGTGTTTTTCAATGTTGAGGTTGTTGTTGTTTTTCAATGTTGAGGTTGTTGTTGAATTTGTTGGTGTTTATCAATGTTGAGGTTGTTGTTGTTTTTCAATGCTGAGGTTGTTGTTGAATTTGCTGGTGTTTTTCAATGTTGAGGTTGTTGTTGAATTTGTTGGTGTTTTTCAATGTTGAGGTTGTTGTTGTTTTTCAATGTTGAGGTTGTTGTTGAATTTGTTGGTGTTTTTCAATGTTGAGGTGTTGTTGTTTTTCAATGTTGAGGTTGTTGTTGAATTTGTTGGTGTTTTTCAATGTTGAAGTTGTTGTTGAATTTGTTGGCGTTTTTCAATGTTGAGGTTGTTGTTGTTTTTCAATGTTGAGGTTGTTGTTGAATTTGTTGGTGTTTTTCAATGTTGAGTTTGTTGTTGTTTTTCAATGTTGAGGTTGTTGTTGAATTTGTTGGTGTTTTTCAATGTTGAGGATGTTGTTGAATTTGTTGGTGTTTTTCAATGTTGAGGTTGTTGTTGTTTTTCAATGTTGAGGATATTGTTGAATTTGTTGGTGTTTTTCAATGTTGAGGTTGTTGTTGTTTTTCAATTTGAGGTTGTTGTTGTATTTGTTGGTGTTTTTCAATGTTGAGTTTGTTGTTGAATTTGTTGGTGTTTTTCAATGTTGAGGTTGTTGTTGTTTTTCAACGTTGAGGTTGTTGAATTTGTTGGTGTTTTTCAATCTTGAGTTTTTTGTTGAATTTGTTGGTGTTTTTCAATGTTGAGGTTGTTGTTGAATTTGTTGGTGTTTTTCAATGTTGAGGTTGTTTTTGTTTTTCAATGTTGAGGTTGTTGTTGAATTTGTTGGTGTTTTTAAAAGTTGAGGTTGTTGTTGAATGTGTTGGTGTTTTTCAAAGTTGAGGTTGTTGTTGTTTTTCAATGTTGAGGTTGTTGTTGAGTTTGTTGGTGTTTTTCAATGTTGAGGTTGTTGTTGAATTTGTTGGTGTTTTTCAATGTTGAGGTTGTTGTTGAATTTGTTGGTGTTTTTCAATGTTGAGGTTGTTGTTGTTTTTCAATGTTGAGGTTGTTGTTGAATTTGTTGGTGTTTTTCAATGTTGAGGTTGTTGTTGTTTTTCAATGTTGAGGTTGTTGTTGAATTTGTTGGTGTTTTTCAGTGTTGAGGTTGTTGTTGAATTTGTTGGTGTTTTTCAATGTTGAGGTTGTTGTTGTTTTTCAATGTTGAGGTTGTTGTTGAATTTGTTGGTGTTTATCAATGTTGAGGTTGTTGTTGTTTTTCAATGCTGAGGTTGTTGTTGAATTTGCTGGTGTTTTTCAATGTTGAGGTTGTTGTTGAATTTGTTGGTGTTTTTCAATGTTGAGGTTGTTGTTGTTTTTCAATGTTGAGGTTGTTGTTGAATTTGTTGGTGTTTTTCAATGTTGAGGTGTTGTTGTTTTTCAATGTTGAGGTTGTTGTTGAATTTGTTGGTGTTTTTCAATGTTGAAGTTGTTGTTGAATTTGTTGGCGTTTTTCAATGTTGAGGTTGTTGTTGTTTTTCAATGTTGAGGTTGTTGTTGAATTTGTTGGTGTTTTTCAATGTTGAGTTTGTTGTTGTTTTTCAATGTTGAGGTTGTTGTTGAATTTGTTGGTGTTTTTCAATGTTGAGGATGTTGTTGAATTTGTTGGTGTTTTTCAATGTTGAGGTTGTTGTTGTTTTTCAATGTTGAGGATATTGTTGAATTTGTTGGTGTTTTTCAATGTTGAGGTTGTTGTTGTTTTTCAATTTGAGGTTGTTGTTGTATTTGTTGGTGTTTTTCAATGTTGAGTTTGTTGTTGAATTTGTTGGTGTTTTTCAATGTTGAGGTTGTTGTTGTTTTTCAACGTTGAGGTTGTTGAATTTGTTGGTGTTTTTCAATCTTGAGTTTTTTGTTGAATTTGTTGGTGTTTTTCAATGTTGAGGTTGTTGTTGAATTTGTTGGTGTTTTTCAATGTTGAGGTTGTTTTTGTTTTTCAATGTTGAGGTTGTTGTTGAATTTGTTGGTGTTTTTCAATGTTGAGGTTGTTGTTGAATTTGTTGGTGTTTTTCAATATTGAGGTTGTTGTTGAATTTGTTGGTGTTTTTCAATGTTGAGGTTGTTGTTGTTTTTCAATGTTGAGGTTGTTGTTGAATTTGTTGGTGTTTTCAATTTTGAGGATGTTGTTGTTTTTCAATGTTGAGATTGTTGTTGAATTTGTTGGTGTTTTTCCATGATGAGGTTGTTGTTGTTTTTCAAAGTTGAGGTTGTTGTTGAATTTGTTGGTGTTTTTCAATTTCGGGGTTGTTGTTGAATTTGTTGTTGCTTTTCAATGTTGAAATTTTTGTTGAATTTGTTGGTGTTTTTCAATGTTGAGGTTGTTGTTGTTTTTCAATGTTGAGGTTGTTGTTGAGTTTGTTGGTGTTTTTCAATGTTGAGGTTGTTGTTGAATTTGTTGGTGTTTTTCAATGTTGAGGTTGTTGTTGAATTTGTTGGTGTTTTTCAATGTTGAGGTTGTTGTTGTTTTTCAATGTTGAGGTTGTTGTTGAATTTGTTGGTGTTTTTCAATGTTGAGGTTGTTGTTGTTTTTCAATGTTGAGGTTGTTGTTGAATTTGTTGGTGTTTTTCAGTGTTGAGGTTGTTGTTGAATTTGTTGGTGTTTTTCAATGTTGAGGTTGTTGTTGTTTTTCAATGTTGAGGTTGTTGTTGAATTTGTTGGTGTTTATCAATGTTGAGGTTGTTGTTGTTTTTCAATGCTGAGGTTGTTGTTGAATTTGCTGGTGTTTTTCAATGTTGAGGTTGTTGTTGAATTTGTTGGTGTTTTTCAATGTTGAGGTTGTTGTTGTTTTTCAATGTTGAGGTTGTTGTTGAATTTGTTGGTGTTTTTCAATGTTGAGGTGTTGTTGTTTTTCAATGTTGAGGTTGTTGTTGAATTTGTTGGTGTTTTTCAATGTTGAAGTTGTTGTTGAATTTGTTGGCGTTTTTCAATGTTGAGGTTGTTGTTGTTTTTCAATGTTGAGGTTGTTGTTGAATTTGTTGGTGTTTTTCAATGTTGAGTTTGTTGTTGTTTTTCAATGTTGAGGTTGTTGTTGAATTTGTTGCTGTTTTTCAATGTTGAGGATGTTGTTGAATTTGTTGGTGTTTTTCAATGTTGAGGTTGTTGTTGTTTTTCAATGTTGAGGATATTGTTGAATTTGTTGGTGTTTTTCAATGTTGAGGTTGTTGTTGTTTTTCAATTTGAGGTTGTTGTTGTATTTGTTGGTGTTTTTCAATGTTGAGTTTGTTGTTGAATTTGTTGGTGTTTTTCAATGTTGAGGTTGTTGTTGTTTTTCAACGTTGAGGTTGTTGAATTTGTTGGTGTTTTTCAATCTTGAGTTTTTTGTTGAATTTGTTGGTGTTTTTCAATGTTGAGGTTGTTGTTGAATTTGTTGGTGTTTTTCAATGTTGAGGTTGTTTTTGTTTTTCAATGTTGAGGTTGTTGTTGAATTTGTTGGTGTTTTTAAAAGTTGAGGTTGTTGTTGAATGTGTTGGTGTTTTTCAAAGTTGAGGTTGTTGTTGTTTTTCAATGTTGAGGTTGTTGTTGAGTTTGTTGGTGTTTTTCAATGTTGAGGTTGTTGTTGAATTTGTTGGTGTTTTTCAATGTTGAGGTTGTTGTTGAATTTGTTGGTGTTTTTCAATGTTGAGGTTGTTGTTGTTTTTCAATGTTGAGGTTGTTGTTGAATTTGTTGGTGTTTTTCAATGTTGAGGTTGTTGTTGTTTTTCAATGTTGAGGTTGTTGTTGAATTTGTTGGTGTTTTTCAGTGTTGAGGTTGTTGTTGAATTTGTTGGTGTTTTTCAATGTTGAGGTTGTTGTTGTTTTTCAATGTTGAGGTTGTTGTTGAATTTGTTGGTGTTTATCAATGTTGAGGTTGTTGTTGTTTTTCAATGCTGAGGTTGTTGTTGAATTTGCTGGTGTTTTTCAATGTTGAGGTTGTTGTTGAATTTGTTGGTGTTTTTCAATGTTGAGGTTGTTGTTGTTTTTCAATGTTGAGGTTGTTGTTGAATTTGTTGGTGTTTTTCAATGTTGAGGTGTTGTTGTTTTTCAATGTTGAGGTTGTTGTTGAATTTGTTGGTGTTTTTCAATGTTGAAGTTGTTGTTGAATTTGTTGGCGTTTTTCAATGTTGAGGTTGTTGTTGTTTTTCAATGTTGAGGTTGTTGTTGAATTTGTTGGTGTTTTTCAATGTTGAGTTTGTTGTTGTTTTTCAATGTTGAGGTTGTTGTTGAATTTGTTGGTGTTTTTCAATGTTGAGGATGTTGTTGAATTTGTTGGTGTTTTTCAATGTTGAGGTTGTTGTTGTTTTTCAATGTTGAGGATATTGTTGAATTTGTTGGTGTTTTTCAATGTTGAGGTTGTTGTTGTTTTTCAATTTGAGGTTGTTGTTGTATTTGTTGGTGTTTTTCAATGTTGAGTTTGTTGTTGAATTTGTTGGTGTTTTTCAATGTTGAGGTTGTTGTTGTTTTTCAACGTTGAGGTTGTTGAATTTGTTGGTGTTTTTCAATCTTGAGTTTTTTGTTGAATTTGTTGGTGTTTTTCAATGTTGAGGTTGTTGTTGAATTTGTTGGTGTTTTTCAATGTTGAGGTTGTTTTTGTTTTTCAATGTTGAGGTTGTTGTTGAATTTGTTGGTGTTTTTCAATGTTGAGGTTGTTGTTGAATTTGTTGGTGTTTTTCAATATTGAGGTTGTTGTTGAATTTGTTGGTGTTTTTCAATGTTGAGGTTGTTGTTGTTTTTCAATGTTGAGGTTGTTGTTGAATTTGTTGGTGTTTTTCAATGTTGAAGTTGTTGTTGAATTTGTTGGTGTTTTTCAATGTTGAGGTTGTTGTTGTTTTTCAATGTTGAGGTTGTTGTTGAATTTGTTGGTGTTTTTCAATGTTGAGTTTGTTGTTGTTTTTCAATGTTGAGGTTGTTGTTGAATTTGTTGGTGTTATTCAATGTTGAGGTTGTTGTTGTTTTTCAATGTTGAGGTTGTTGTTGAATTTGTTGGTGTTTTTCAATGTTGAGGTTGTTGGTGTTTTTCAATGTTGAGGTTGTTGTTGAATTTGTTGGTGTTTTTCAATGTTGAGGTTGTTGTTGAATTTGTTGGTGTTTTTCAATGTTGAGGTTGTTGTTGTTTTTCAATGTTGAGGTTGTTGTTGAGTTTGTTGGTGTTTTTCAATGTTGAGGTTGTTGTTGAATTTGTTGGTGTTTTTCAATGTTGAGGTTGTTGTTGAATTTGTTGGTGTTTTTCAATGTTGAGGTTGTTGTTGTTTTTAAATGTTGGGGTTGTTGTTGAATTTGTTGGTGTTTTCAATTTTGAGGATGTTGTTGTTTTTCAATGTTGAGATTGTTGTTGAATTTGTTGGTGTTTTTCCATGATGAGGTTGTTCTTGTTTTTCAAAGTTGAGGTTGTTGTTGAATTTGTTGGTGTTTTTCAATTTCGGAGTTGTTGTTGAATTTGTTGTTGCTTTTCAATGTTGAAATTTTTGTTGAATTTGTTGGTGTTTTTCAATGTTGAGGTTGCTGTTGTTTTTCAATGTTGAGGTTGTTGTTGAGTTTGTTGGTGTTTTTCAATGTTGAGGTTGTTGTTGAATTTGTTGGTGTTTTTCAATGTTGAGGTTGTTGTTGAATTTGTTGGTGTTTTTCAATGTTGAGGTTGTTGTTGTTTTTCAATGTTGAGGTTGTTGTTGAATTTGTTGGTGTTTTTCAATGTTGAGGTTGTTGTTGTTTTTCAATGTTGAGGTTGTTGTTGAATTTGTTGGTGTTTTTCAGTGTTGAGGTTGTTGTTGAATTTGTTGGTGTTTTTCAATGTTGAGGTTGTTGTTGTTTTTCAATGTTGAGGTTGTTGTTGAATTTGTTGGTGTTTATCAATGTTGAGGTTGTTGTTGTTTTTCAATGCTGAGGTTGTTGTTGAATTTGCTGGTGTTTTTCAATGTTGAGGTTGTTGTTGAATTTGTTGGTGTTTTTCAATGTTGAGGTTGTTGTTGTTTTTCAATGTTGAGGTTGTTGTTGAATTTGTTGGTGTTTTTCAATGTTGAGGTGTTGTTGTTTTTCAATGTTGAGGTTGTTGTTGAATTTGTTGGTGTTTTTCAATGTTGAAGTTGTTGTTGAATTTGTTGGCGTTTTTCAATGTTGAGGTTGTTGTTGTTTTTCAATGTTGAGGTTGTTGTTGAATTTGTTGGTGTTTTTCAATGTTGAGTTTGTTGTTGTTTTTCAATGTTGAGGTTGTTGTTGAATTTGTTGGTGTTTTTCAATGTTGAGGATGTTGTTGAATTTGTTGGTGTTTTTCAATGTTGAGGTTGTTGTTGTTTTTCAATGTTGAGGATATTGTTGAATTTGTTGGTGTTTTTCAATGTTGAGGTTGTTGTTGTTTTTCAATTTGAGGTTGTTGTTGTATTTGTTGGTGTTTTTCAATGTTGAGTTTGTTGTTGAATTTGTTGGTGTTTTTCAATGTTGAGGTTGTTGTTGTTTTTCAACGTTGAGGTTGTTGAATTTGTTGGTGTTTTTCAATCTTGAGTTTTTTGTTGAATTTGTTGGTGTTTTTCAATGTTGAGGTTGTTGTTGAATTTGTTGGTGTTTTTCAATGTTGAGGTTGTTTTTGTTTTTCAATGTTGAGGTTGTTGTTGAATTTGTTGGTGTTTTTCAATGTTGAGGTTGTTGTTGAATTTGTTGGTGTTTTTCAATATTGAGGTTGTTGTTGAATTTGTTGGTGTTTTTCAATGTTGAGGTTGTTGTTGTTTTTCAATGTTGAGGTTGTTGTTGAATTTGTTGGTGTTTTTCAATGTTGAAGTTGTTGTTGAATTTGTTGGTGTTTTTCAATGTTGAGGTTGTTGTTGTTTTTCAATGTTGAGGTTGTTGTTGAATTTGTTGGTGTTTTTCAATGTTGAGTTTGTTGTTGTTTTTCAATGTTGAGGTTGTTGTTGAATTTGTTGGTGTTATTCAATGTTGAGGTTGTTGTTGTTTTTCAATGTTGAGGTTGTTGTTGAATTTGTTGGTGTTTTTCAATGTTGAGGTTGTTGGTGTTTTTCAATGTTGAGGTTGTTTTTGAATTTGTTGGTGTTTTTCAATGTTGAGGTTGTTGTTGAATTTGTTGGTGTTTTTCAATGTTGAGGTTGTTGTTGTTTTTCAATGTTGAGGTTGTTGTTGAGTTTGTTGGTGTTTTTCAATGTTGAGGTTGTTGTTGAATTTGTTGGTGTTTTTCAATGTTGAGGTTGTTGTTGAATTTGTTGGTGTTTTTCAATGTTGAGGTTGTTGTTGTTTTTAAATGTTGGGGTTGTTGTTGAATTTGTTGGTGTTTTCAATTTTGAGGATGTTGTTGTTTTTCAATGTTGAGATTGTTGTTGAATTTGTTGGTGTTTTTCAATGTTGAGGTTGTTGTTGTTTTTCAAAGTTGAGGTTGTTGTTGAATTTGTTGGTGTTTTTCAATTTCGGGGTTGTTGTTGAATTTGTTGTTGCTTTTCAATGTTGAAATTTTTGTTGAATTTGTTGGTGTTTTTCAATGTTGAGGTTGTTGTTTTTCAATGTTGAGGTTGTTGTTGAATTTATTGGCGTTTTTAAATGTTGAGGTTGTTGTTGAATTTGTTGGTGTTTTCAATGTTGAGGTTGTTGTTGAATTTGTTGGTGTTTTTAAATGTTGAGGTTGTTGTTGAATTTGCTGGTGTTTTGCAATGTTGAGGTTGTTGTTGTTTTTCAAAGTTGAGGTTGTTGTTGAATTTGTTGCTGTTTTTCAATGTTGAGGTTGTTGTTGTTTTTCAATGTTGAGGTTGTTGTTGTATTTGTTGGTGTTTTTCAATTTCGAGGTTGTTGTTGAATTTGTTGGTGTTTTTCAATGTTGAAGTTGTTGTTGAATTTGGTGGTGTTTTTCAATGTTGAGGTTGTTGTTGTTTTTCAATGTTGAGGTTGTTGTTGAATTTGTTGGTGCTTTTCAATTTTGAGGTTGTTGTTGTTTTTCAATGCTGAGGTTGTTGTTGAATTTGTTGGTGTTTTTCAATGTTGAGGTTATTGTTGAATTTGTTGGTGTTTTTCAATGTTGAGGTTGTTGTTGTTTTTCAATGTTGAGGTTGTTGTTGAATTTGTTGGTGTTTTTCAAAGTTTAGGTTGTTGTTGTTTTTCAATGTTGAGGTTGTTGTTGAATTTGTTGGTGTTTTTCAATGTTGAGGTTGTTGTTGAATTTGTTGGTGTTTTTCAATGTTGAGGTTGTTGTTGTTTTTCAATGTTGAGGTTGTTGTTGAATTTTTTGGTGTTTTTCAATGTTGCGTTTGTTGTTGTTTTTCAATGTTGAGGTTGTTGTTGAATTTGTTGGTGTTTTTCAATGTTGAATTTGTTGGTGTTTTTCAATGTTGAGGTTGTTGTTGAATTTGTTGGTGTTTTTCAATGTTGAGGTAGTTGTTGTTTTTCAATGTTGAGGTTGTTGTTGAATTTGTTGGTGCTTTTCAATGTTGATGTTGTTGTTGAGTTTGTTGGTGTTTTTCAATGTTGAGGTTGTTGTTGTTTTTCAATGTTGAGGTTGTTGTTGAATTTGTTGGTGTTTTTCAATTTTGAGTTTGTTGTTGAATTTGTTGGTGTTTTTCAATGTTGAGGTTGTTGTTGAATTTGTTGGTGTTTTTCAATGTTGAGGTTGTTGTTGAATTTGTTGGTGTTTTTCAATGTTGCGGTTGTTGGTGTTTTTCAATGTTGAGGTTGCTGTTGAATTTGTTGGTGTTTTTCAATGTTCAGATTGTTGTTGTTTTTCAATGTTGAGGTTGTTGTTGAATTTGTTGGTGTTTTTAAATGTTTAGGTTGTTGTTGAATTTGTTCGTGTTTTTCAAAGTTGAGGTTGTTGTTGTTTTTCAATGTTGAGGTTGTTGTTGAATTTGTTGGTGTTTTTCAATGTTGAGTTTGTTGTTGAATTTGTTGGTGTTTTTCAATGTTGAGGTTGTTGTTGAATTTGTTGGTGTTTTTCAATATTGAGGTTGTTGTTGAATTTGTTGGTGTTTTTCAATGTTGAGGTTGTTGTTGTTTTTCAATGTTGAGGTTGTTGTTGAATTTGTTGGTGTTTTTCAATGTTGAAGTTGTTGTTGAATTTGTTGGTGTTTTTCAATGTTGAGGTTGTTGTTGTTTTTCAATGTTGAGGTTGTTGTTGAATTTGTTGGTGTTTTTCAATGTTGAGTTTGTTGTTGTTTTTCAATGTTGAGGTTGTTGTTGAATTTGTTGGTGTTATTCAATGTTGAGGTTGTTGTTGTTTTTCAATGTTGAGGTTGTTGTTGAATTTGTTGGTGTTTTTCAATGTTGAGGTTGTTGGTGTTTTTCAATGTTGAGGTTGTTGTTGAATTTGTTGGTGTTTTTCAATGTTGAGGTTGTTGTTGAATTTGTTGGTGTTTTTCAATGTTGAGGTTGTTGTTGTTTTTCAATGTTGAGGTTGTTGTTGAGTTTGTTGGTGTTTTTCAATGTTGAGGTTGTTGTTGAATTTGTTGGTGTTTTTCAATGTTGAGGTTGTTGTTGAATTTGTTGGTGTTTTTCAATGTTGAGGTTGTTGTTGTTTTTAAATGTTGGGGTTGTTGTTGAATTTGTTGGTGTTTTCAATTTTGAGGATGTTGTTGTTTTTCAATGTTGAGATTGTTGTTGAATTTGTTGGTGTTTTTCCATGATGAGGTTGTTGTTGTTTTTCAAAGTTGAGGTTGTTGTTGAATTTGTTGGTGTTTTTCAATTTCGGAGTTGTTGTTGAATTTGTTGTTGCTTTTCAATGTTGAAATTTTTGTTGAATTTGTTGGTGTTTTTCAATGTTGAGGTTGTTGTTGTTTTTCAATGTTGAGGTTGTTGTTGAGTTTGTTGGTGTTTTTCAATGTTGAGGTTGTTGTTGAATTTGTTGGTGTTTTTCAATGTTGAGGTTGTTGTTGAATTTGTTGGTGTTTTTCAATGTTGAGGTTGTTGTTGTTTTTCAATGTTGAGGTTGTTGTTGAATTTGTTGGTGTTTTTCAATGTTGAGGTTGTTGTTGTTTTTCAATGTTGAGGTTGTTGTTGAATTTGTTGGTGTTTTTCAGTGTTGAGGTTGTTGTTGAATTTGTTGGTGTTTTTCAATGTTGAGGTTGTTGTTGTTTTTCAATGTTGAGGTTGTTGTTGAATTTGTTGGTGTTTATCAATGTTGAGGTTGTTGTTGTTTTTCAATGCTGAGGTTGTTGTTGAATTTGCTGGTGTTTTTCAATGTTGAGGTTGTTGTTGAATTTGTTGGTGTTTTTCAATGTTGAGGTTGTTGTTGTTTTTCAATGTTGAGGTTGTTGTTGAATTTGTTGGTGTTTTTCAATGTTGAGGTGTTGTTGTTTTTCAATGTTGAGGTTGTTGTTGAATTTGTTGGTGTTTTTCAATGTTGAAGTTGTTGTTGAATTTGTTGGCGTTTTTCAATGTTGAGGTTGTTGTTGTTTTTCAATGTTGAGGTTGTTGTTGAATTTGTTGGTGTTTTTCAATGTTGAGTTTGTTGTTGTTTTTCAATGTTGAGGTTGTTGTTGAATTTGTTGGTGTTTTTCAATGTTGAGGATGTTGTTGAATTTGTTGGTGTTTTTCAATGTTGAGGTTGTTGTTGTTTTTCAATGTTGAGGATATTGTTGAATTTGTTGGTGTTTTTCAATGTTGAGGTTGTTGTTGTTTTTCAATTTGAGGTTGTTGTTGTATTTGTTGGTGTTTTTCAATGTTGAGTTTGTTGTTGAATTTGTTGGTGTTTTTCAATGTTGAGGTTGTTGTTGTTTTTCAACGTTGAGGTTGTTGAATTTGTTGGTGTTTTTCAATCTTGAGTTTTTTGTTGAATTTGTTGGTGTTTTTCAATGTTGAGGTTGTTGTTGAATTTGTTGGTGTTTTTCAATGTTGAGGTTGTTTTTGTTTTTCAATGTTGAGGTTGTTGTTGAATTTGTTGGTGTTTTTCAATGTTGAGGTTGTTGTTGAATTTGTTGGTGTTTTTCAATATTGAGGTTGTTGTTGAATTTGTTGGTGTTTTTCAATGTTGAGGTTGTTGTTGTTTTTCAATGTTGAGGTTGTTGTTGAATTTGTTGGTGTTTTTCAATGTTGAAGTTGTTGTTGAATTTGTTGGTGTTTTTCAATGTTGAGGTTGTTGTTGTTTTTCAATGTTGAGGTTGTTGTTGAATTTGTTGGTGTTTTTCAATGTTGAGTTTGTTGTTGTTTTTCAATGTTGAGGTTGTTGTTGAATTTGTTGGTGTTATTCAATGTTGAGGTTGTTGTTGTTTTTCAATGTTGAGGTTGTTGTTGAATTTGTTGGTGTTTTTCAATGTTGAGGTTGTTGTTGTTTTTCAATGTTGAGGTTGTTTTTGAATTTGTTGGTGTTTTTCAATGTTGGGGTTGTTGTTGAATTTGTTGGTGTTTTTCAATGTTGAGGTTGTTGTTGTTTTTCAATGTTGAGGTTGTTGTTGAGTTTGTTGGTGTTTTTCAATGTTGAGGTTGTTGTTGAATTTGTTGGTGTTTTTCAATGTTGAGGTTGTTGTTGAATTTGTTGGTGTTTTTCAATGTTGAGGTTGTTGTTGTTTTTAAATGTTGGGGTTGTTGTTGAATTTGTTGGTGTTTTCAATTTTGAGGATGTTGTTGTTTTTCAATGTTGAGATTGTTGTTGAATTTGTTGGTGTTTTTCAATGTTGAGGTTGTTGTTGTTTTTCAAAGTTGAGGTTGTTGTTGAATTTGTTGGTGTTTTTCAATTTCGGGGTTGTTGTTGAATTTGTTGTTGCTTTTCAATGTTGAAATTTTTGTTGAATTTGTTGGTGTTTTTCAATGTTGAGGTTGTTGTTTTTCAATGTTGAGGTTGTTGTTGAATTTATTGGCGTTTTTAAATGTTGAGGTTGTTGTTGAATTTGTTGGTGTTTTCAATGTTGAGGTTGTTGTTGAATTTGTTGGTGTTTTTAAATGTTGAGGTTGTTGTTGAATTTGCTGGTGTTTTGCAATGTTGAGGTTGTTGTTGTTTTTCAAAGTTGAGGTTGTTGTTGAATTTGTTGCTGTTTTTCAATGTTGAGGTTGTTGTTGTTTTTCAATGTTGAGGTTGTTGTTGTATTTGTTGGTGTTTTTCAATTTCGAGGTTGTTGTTGAATTTGTTGGTGTTTTTCAATGTTGAAGTTGTTGTTGAATTTGGTGGTGTTTTTCAATGTTGAGGTTGTTGTTGTTTTTCAATGTTGAGGTTGTTGTTGAATTTGTTGGTGCTTTTCAATTTTGAGGTTGTTGTTGTTTTTCAATGCTGAGGTTGTTGTTGAATTTGTTGGTGTTTTTCAATGTTGAGGTTATTGTTGAATTTGTTGGTGTTTTTCAATGTTGAGGTTGTTGTTGTTTTTCAATGTTGAGGTTGTTGTTGAATTTGTTGGTGTTTTTCAAAGTTTAGGTTGTTGTTGTTTTTCAATGTTGAGGTTGTTGTTGAATTTGTTGGTGTTTTTCAATGTTGAGGTTGTTGTTGAATTTGTTGGTGTTTTTCAATGTTGAGGTTGTTGTTGTTTTTCAATGTTGAGGTTGTTGTTGAATTTTTTGGTGTTTTTCAATGTTGCGTTTGTTGTTGTTTTTCAATGTTGAGGTTGTTGTTGAATTTGTTGGTGTTTTTCAATGTTGAGGTTGTTGGTGTTTTTCAATGTTGAGGTTGTTGTTGAGTTTGTTGGTGTTTTTCAATGTTGAGGTTGTTGTTGTTTTTCAATGTTGAGGTTGTTGTTGAATTTGTTGGTGTTTTTCAATGTTGAGTTTGTTGTTGAATTTGTTGGTGTTTTTCAATGTTGAGGTTGTTGTTGAATTGGTTGGTGTTTTTCAATGTTGAGGTTGTTGTTGAATTTGTTGGTGTTTTTCAATGTTGCGGTTGTTGGTGTTTTTCAATGTTGAGGTTGCTGTTGAATTTGTTGGTGTTTTTCAATGTTCAGATTGTTGTTGTTTTTCAATGTTGAGGTTGTTGTTGAATTTGTTGGTGTTTTTAAATGTTTAGGTTGTTGTTGAATTTGTTCGTGTTTTTCAAAGTTGAGGTTGTTGTTGTTTTTTAATGTTGAGGTTGTTGTTGAATTTGTTGGTGTTTTTCAATGTTGAGGTTGTTGTTGTTTTTCAATGTTGAGGTTGTTGTTGAATTTGTTGGTGTTTTTCAATGTTGAAGTTGTTGTTGAATTTGTTGGTGTTTTTCAATGTTGAGGTTGAGGTTGTTTTTCAATGTTGAGGTTGTTGTTGAATTTGTTGGTGTTTTTCAATGTTGAGGTTGTTGTTGTTTTTCAATGCTGAGGTTGTTGTTGAATTTGTTGGTGTTTTTCAATGTTGAGGTTGTTGTTGAATTTGTTGGTGTTTTTCAATGTTGAGGTTGTTGTTGTTTTTCAATGTTGAGGTTGTTGTTGAATTTGTTGGTGTTTTTCAATGTTGAGGTTGTTGTTGTTTTTCAATGTTGAGGTTGTTGTTGAATTTGTTGGTGTTTTTCAATGTTGAGGATGTTGTTGAATTTGTTGGTGTTTTTTAATGTTGAGGTTGTTGTTGTTTTTCAATGTTGAGGTTATTGTTGAATTTGTTGGTGTTTTTCAATGTTGAGGTTGTTGTTGTATTTCAATGTTGAGGTTGTTGTTGAATTTGTTGGTGTTTTTCAATGTTGAGGTTGTTGTTGAATTTGTTGGTGTTTTTCAATGTTGAGGTTGTTGTTGTTTTTCAATGTTGAGGTTGTTGAATTTGTTGGTGTTTCTCAATCTTGAGTTTTTTGTTGAATTTGTTGGTGTTTTTCAATGTTGAGGTTGTTGTTGAATTTGTTGGTGTTTTTCAATGTTGAGGTTGTTGTTGTTTTTCAATGTTGAGGTTGTTGTTGAGTTTGTTGGTGTTTTTCAATGTTGAGGTTGTTGTTGAATTTGTTGGTGTTTTTCAATGTTGAGGTTGTTGTTGAATTTGTTGGTGTTTTTCAATGTTGAGGTTGTTGTTGTTTTTAAATGTTGAGGTTGTTGTTGAATTTGTTGGTGTTTTTTCAATTTTGAGGTTGTTGGTGTTTTTCAATGTTGAGGTTGTTGTTGAATTTGATGGTGTTTTTCAATGTTGAAGTTGTTGTTGAATTTGTTGGTGTCTTTCAATGTTGAAGTTTTTGTTGAATTTGTTGGTGTTTTTCAATGTTGAGGTTGTTGTTGTTTTTCAATGTTGAGGTTGTTGTTGAATTTGTTGGTGTTTTTCAAAGTTGAGGTTTTTGTTGTTTTTCAATGCTGAGGTTGTTGTTGAATTTGGTGGTGTTTTTCAATGTTGAGGTTGTTGTTGAATTTGTTGGTGTTTTTCAATGTTGAGGTTGTTGTTGTTTTTCAATGTTGAGGTTATTGTTGAATTTGTTGGTGTTTTTCAATGTTGAGGTTGTTGTTGTATTTCAATGTTGAGGTTGTTGTTGAATTTGTTGGTGTTTTTCAATGTTGAGGTTGTTGTTGAATTTGTTGGTGTTTTTCAATGTTGAGGTTGTTGTTGTTTTTCAATGTTGAGGTTGTTGAATTTGTTGGTGTTTCTCAATCTTGAGTTTTTTGTTGAATTTGTTGGTGTTTTTCAATGTTGAGGTTGTTGTTGAATTTGTTGGTGTTTTTCAATGTTGAGGTTGTTGTTGTTTTTCAATGTTGAGGTTGTTGTTGAGTTTGTTGGTGTTTTTCAATGTTGAGGTTGTTGTTGAATTTGTTGGTGTTTTTCAATGTTGAGGTTGTTGTTGAATTTGTTGGTGTTTTTCAATGTTGAGGTTGTTGTTGTTTTTAAATGTTGAGGTTGTTGTTGAATTTGTTGGTGTTTTTTCAATTTTGAGGTTGTTGGTGTTTTTCAATGTTGAGGTTGTTGTTGAATTTGATGGTGTTTTTCAATGTTGAAGTTGTTGTTGAATTTGTTGGTGTTTTTCAATGTTGAAGTTTTTGTTGAATTTGTTGGTGTTTTTCAATGTTGAGGTTGTTGTTGTTTTTCAATGTTGAGGTTGTTGTTGAATTTGTTGGTGTTTTTCAAAGTTGAGGTTGTTGTTGTTTTTCAATGCTGAGGTTGTTGTTGAATTTGGTGGTGTTTTTCAATGTTGAGGTTGTTGTTGAATTTGTTGGTGTTTTTAAATGTTGAGGTTGTTGTTGTTTTTCAATGTTGAGGTTGTTGTTGAATTTGTTGGTGTTTTTCAATGTTGAGGTTGTTGATGTTTTTCAATGTTGAGGTTGTTGTTGAATTTGTTGGTGTTTTTCCATGTTGAAGTTGTTGTTGAATTTGTTGGTGTTTTTCAATGTTGAGGTTGTTGTTGTTTTTCAATGTTGAGGTTGTTGTTGAATTTGTTGGTGTTTTTCAATGTTGAGTTTGTTGTTGTTATTCAATGTTGAGGTTTTTGTTGAATTTGTTGGTGTTTTTCAATGTTGAGGTTGTTGTTGAATTTGTCGGTGTTTTTCAATGTTGAGGTTGTTGGTGTTTTTCAATGTTCAGGTTGTTGTTGAATTTGTTGGTGTTTTTCAATGTTGAAGTTGTTGTTGAATTTGTTGGTGTTTTTCAATGTTGAGGTTGTTGTTGTTTTTCAATGTTGAGGTTGTTGTTGAGTTTGTTGCTGTTTTTCAATGTTGAGGTTGTTGTTGAATTTGTTGGTGTTTTTCAATGTTGAGCTTGTTATTGAATTTGTTGGTGTTTTTCAAAGTTGAGGTTGTTGTTGTTTTTCAATGTTGAGGTTGTTGTTGAATTTGTTGGTGTTTTTCAAAGTTGAGGTTGTTGTTGTTTTTCAATGCTGAGGTTGTTGTTGAATTTGGTGGTGTTTTTCAATGTTGAGGTTGTTGTTGAATTTGTTGGTGTTTTTCAATGTTGAGGTTGTTGTTGTTTTTCAATGTTGAGGTTGTTGTTGAATTTGTTGGTGTTTTTCAATGTTGAGGTTGTTGATGTTTTTCAATGTTGAGGTTGTTGTTGAATTTGTTGGTGTTTTTCAATGTTGAAGTTGTTGTTGAATTTGTTGGTGTTTTTCAATGTTGAGGTTGTTGTTGTTTTTCAATGTTGAGGTTGTTGTTGAATTTGTTGGTGTTTTTCAATGTTGAGGTTGTTGGTGTTTTTCAATGTTGAGGTTGTTGTTGAATTTGTTGGTGTTTTTCAATGTTGAGGTTGTTGTTGAATTTGTTGGTGTTTTTCAATGTTGAGGTTGTTGTTGTTATTCAATGTTGAGGTTGTTGTTGAATTTGTTGGTGTTTTTCAATGTTGAGGTTGTTGTTGTTTTTCAATGTTGAGGTCGTTGTTGAATTTGTTGGTGTTTTTCAATGTTGAGGTTGTTGGTGTTTTTCAATGTTGAGGTTGTTGTTGAATTTGTTGGTGTTTTTCAATGTTGAGGTTGTTGTTGAATTTGTTGGTGTTTTTCAATGTTGAGGTTGTTGTTGTTTTTCAATGTTGAGGTTGTTGTTGAGTTTGTTGCTGTTTTTCAATGTTGAGGTTGTTGTTGAATTTGTTGGTGTTTTTCAATGTTGAGCTTGTTATTGAATTTGTTGGTGTTTTTCAATGTTGAGGTTGTTGTTGTTTTTAAATGTTGGGGTTGTTGTTGAATTTGTTGGTTTTTTCAATTTTGAGGATGTTGTTGTTTTTCAATGTTGAGGTTTTTGTTGAATTTCTTGGTGTTTTTCCATGATGAGGTTGTTGTTGTTTTTCAAAGTTGAGCTTGTTGTTGAATTTGTTGGTGTTTTTCAATTTCGGGGTTGTTGTTGAATTTGTTGGTGTTTTTCAATGTTGAATTTTTTGTTGAATTTGTTGTTGATTTCAATGTTGAGGTTGTTGTTTTTCAATGTTGAGGTTGTTGTTGAATTTGTTGGCGTTTTTAAATGTTGAGGTTGTTGTTGAATTTGTTGGTGTTTCCAATGTTGAGGTTCTGGTTAAATTTGTTGGTGTTTATCAATGTTGAGGTTGTTGTTGTTTTTCAATGCTGAGGTTGTTGTTGAATTTGCTGGTGTTTTTCAATGTTGAGGTTGTTGTTGAATTTGTTGGTGTTTTTCAATGTTGAGGTTGTTGTTGTTTTTCAATGTTGAGGTTGTTGTTGAATTTGTTGGTGTTTTTCAATGTTGAGGTGTTGTTGTTTTTCAATGTTGAGGTTGTTGTTGAATTTGTTGGTGTTTTTCAATGTTGAAGTTGTTGTTGAATTTGTTGGTGTTTTTCAATGTTGAGGTTGTTGTTGTTTTTCAATGTTGAGGTTTTTGTTGAATTTGGTGGTGTTTTTCAATGTTGAGTTTGTTGTTGTTTTTCAATGTTGAGGTTGTTGTTGAATTTGTTGGTGTTTTTCAATGTTGAGGATGTTGTTGAATTTGTTGGTGTTTTTCAATGTTGAGGTTGTTGTTGTTTTTCAATGTTGAGGTTATTGTTGAATTTGTTGGTGTTTTTCAATGTTGAGGTTGTTGTTGTTTTTCAATTTGAGGTTGTTGTTGAATTTGTTGGTGTTTTTCAATGTTGAGTTTGTTGTTGAATTTGTTGGAGTTTTTCAATGTTGAGGTTGTTGTTGTTTTTCAACGTTGAGGTTGTTGAATTTGTTGGTGTTTTTCAATCTTGAGTTTTTTGTTGAATTTGTTGGTGTTTTTCAATGTTGAGGTTGTTGTTGAATTTGTTGGTGTTTTTCAATGTTGAGGTTGTTTTTGTTTTTCAATGTTGAGGTTGTTGTTGAATTTGTTGGTGTTTTTCAATGTTGAGGTTGTTGTTGAATTTGTTGGTGTTTTTCAATGTTGAGGTTGTTGTTGAATTTGTTGGTGTTTTTCAATGTTGAGGTTGTTGTTGTTTTTCAATGTTGAGGTTGTTGTTGAATTTGTTGGTGTTTTTCAATGTTGAATTTGTTGTTGAATTTGTTGGTGTTTTTCAATGTTGAGGTTGTTGTTGTTTTTCAATGTTGAGGTTGTTGTTGAATTTGTTGGTGTTTTTCAATGTTGAGTTTGTTGTTGTTTTTCAATGTTGAGGTTGTTGTTGAATTTGTTGGTGTTATTCAATGTTGCGGTTGTTGTTGTTTTTCAATGTTGAGGTTGTTGTTGAATTTGTTGGTGTTTTTCAATGTTGAGGTTGTTGGTGTTTTTCAATGTTGAGGTTGTTGTTGAATTTGTTGGTGTTTTTCAATGTTGAGGTTGTTGTTGAATTTGTTGGTGTTTTTCAATGTTGAGGTTGTTGTTGTTTTTCAATGTTGAGGTTGTTGTTGAGTTTGTTGGTGTTTTTCAATGTTGAGGTTGTTGTTGAATTTGTTGGTGTTTTTCAATGTTGAGGTTGTTGTTGTTTTTAAATGTTGGGGTTGTTGTTGAATTTGTTGGTGTTTTCATTTTTGAGGATGTTGTTGTTTTTCAATGTTGAGATTGTTGTTGAATTTGTTGGGGTTTTTCCATGATGAGGTTGTTGTTGTTTTTCAAAGTTGAGGTTGTTGTTGAATTTGTTGGTGTTTTTCAATTTCGGGGTTGTTGTTGAATTTGTTGTTGCTTTTCAATGTTGAATTTTTTGTTGAATTTGTTGGTGTTTTTCAATGTTGAGGTTGTTGTTTTTCAATGTTGAGGTTGTTGTTGAATTTATTGGCGTTTTTAAATGTTGAGGTTGTTGTTGAATTTGTTGGTGTTTTCAATGTTGAGGTTGTTGTTGAATTTGTTGGTGTTTTTAAATGTTGAGGTTGTTGTTGAATTTGCTGGTGTTTTGCAATGTTGAGGTTGTTGTTGTTTTTCAAAGTTGAGGTTGTTGTTGAATTTGTTGCTGTTTTTCAATGTTGAGGTTGTTGTTTTTCAATGTTGAGGTTGTTGTTGTATTTGTTGGTGTTTTTCAATTTCGAGGTTGTTGTTGAATTTGTTGGTGTTTTTCAATTTTGAGGTTGTTGTTGTTTTTCATTGCTGAGGTTGTTGTTGAATTTGTTGGTGTTTTTCAATGTTGAGGTTATTGTTGAATTTGTTGGTGTTTTTCAATGTTGAGGTTGTTGTTGTTTTTCAATGTTGAGGTTGTTGTTGAATTTGTTGGTGTTTTTCAAAGTTTAGGTTGTTGTTGTTTTTCAATGTTGAGGTTGTTGTTGAATTTGTTGGTGTTTTTCAATGTTGAGGTTGTTGTTGAATTTGTTGGTGTTTTTCAATGTTGAGGTTGTTGTTGTTTTTCAATGTTGAGGTTGTTGTTGAATTTATTGGTGTTTTTCAATGTTGCGTTTGTTGTTGTTTTTCAATGTTGAGGTTGTTGTTGAATTTGTTGGTGTTTTTCAATGTTGAAGTTGTTGTTGTTTTTCAATGTTGAGGTTGTTGTTGAATTTGTTGGTGTTTTTCAATGTTGAGGTTGTTGTTGTTTTTCAATGTTGAGGTTGTTGTTGAATTTGTTGGTGCTTTTCAATGTTGATGTTGTTGTTGAGTTTGTTGGTGTTTTTCAATGTTGAGGTTGTTGTTGTTTTTCAATGTTGAAGTTGTTGTTGAATTTGTTGGTGTTTTTCAATGTTGAGTTTGTTGTTGAATTTGTTGGTGTTTTTCAATGTTGAGGTTGTTGTTGAATTTGTTGGTGTTTTTCAATGTTGAGGTTGTTGTTGAATTTGTTGGTGTTTTTCAATGTTGCGGTTGTTGGTGTTTTTCAATGTTGAGGTTGCTGTTGAATTTGTTGGTGTTTTTCAATGTTCAGATTGTTGTTGTTTTTCAATGTTGAGGTTGTTGTTGAATTTGTTGGTGTTTTTAAATGTTTAGGTTGTTGTTGAATTTGTTGGTGTTTTTCAATGTTGAGGTTGTTGTTGTTTTTTAATGTTGAGGTTGTTGTTGAATTTGTTGGTGTTTTTCAATGTTGAGGTTGTTGTTGTTTTTCAATGTTGAGGTTGTTGTTGAATTTGTTGGTGTTTTTCAATTTCGAGGTTGTTGTTGAATTTGTTGGTGTTTTTCAATGTTGAAGTTGTTGTTGAATTTGTTGGTGTTTTTCAATGTTGAGGTTGTGGTTGTTTTTCAATGGTGAGGTTGTTGTTGAATTTGTTGGTGTTTTTCAATGTTGAGGTTGTTGTTGTTTTTCAATGCTGATGTTGTTGTTGAATTTGTTGGTGTTTTTCAATGTTGAGGTTGTTGTTGAATTTGTTGGTGTTTTTCAATGTTGAGGTTGTTGTTGTTTTTCAATGTTGAGGTTGTTGTTGAATTTGTTGGTGTTTTTCAATGTTGAGGTTGTTGTTGTTTTTCAATGTTGAGGTTGTTGTTGAATTTGTTGGTGTTTTTCAATGTTGAGGATGTTGTTGAATTTGTTGGTGTTTTTTAATGTTGAGGTTGTTGTTGTTTTTCAATGTTGAGGTTATTGTTGAATTTGTTGGTGTTTTTCAATGATGAGGTTGTTGTTGTATTTCAATGATGAGGTTGTTGTTGAATTTGTTGGTGTTTTTCAATGTTGAGGTTGTTGTTGAATTTGTTGGTGTTTTTCAATGTTGAGGTTGTTGTTGTTTTTCAATGTTGAGGTTGTTGAATTTGTTGGTGTTTCTCAATCTTGAGTTTTTTGTTGAATTTGTTAGTGTTTTTCAATGTTGAGGTTGTTGTTGAATTTGTTGGTGTTTTTCAATGTTGAGGTTGTTGTTGTTTTTCAATGTTGAGGTTGTTGTTGAGTTTGTTGTTGTTTTTCAATGTTGAGGTTGTTGTTGAATTTGTTGGTGTTTTTCAATGTTGAGGTTGTTGTTGAATTTGTTGGTGTTTTTCAATGTTGAGGTTGTTGTTGTTTTTAAATGTTGAGGTTGTTGTTGAATTTGTTGGTGTTTTTTCAATTTTGAGGTTGTTGGTGTTTTTCAATGTTGAGGTTGTTGTTGAATTTGATGGTGTTTTTCAATGTTGACGTTGTTGTTGAATTTGTTGGTGTTTTTCAATGTTGAAGTTTTTGCTGAATTTGTTGGTGTTTTTCAATGTTGAGGTTGTTGTTGAATTTGTTGGTGTTTTTCAAAGTTGAGGTTGTTGTTGTTTTTCAATGCTGAGGTTGTTGTTGAATTTGGTGGTGTTTTTCAATGTTGAGGTTGTTGTTGAATTTGTTGGTGTTTTTCAATGTTGAGGTTGTTGTTGTTTTTCAATGTTGAGGTTGTTGTTGAATTTGTTGGTGTTTTTCAATGTTGAGGTTGTTGATGTTTTTCAATGTTGAGGTTGTTGTTGAATTTGTTGGTGTTTTTCAATGTTGAAGTTGTTGTTGAATTTGTTGGTGTTTTTCAATGTTGAGGTTGTTGTTGTTTTTCAATGTTGAGGTTGTTGTTGAATTTGTTGGTGTTTTTCAATGTTGAGTTTGTTGTTGTTATTCAATGTTGAGGTTGTTGTTGAATTTGTTGGTGTTTTTCAATGTTGAGGTTGTTGTTGTTTTTCAATGTTGAGGTTGTTGTTGAATTTGTTGGTGTTTTTCAATGTTGAGGTTGTTGGTGTTTTTCAATGTTGAGGTTGTTGTTGAATTTGTTGGTGTTTTTCAATGTTGAAGTTGTTGTTGAATTTGTTGGTGTTTTTCAATGTTGAGGTTGTTGTTGTTTTTCAATGTTGAGGTTGTTGTTGAGTTTGTTGCTGTTTTTCAATGTTGAGGTTGTTGTTGAATTTGTTGGTGTTTTTCAATGTTGAGCTTGTTATTGAATTTGTTGGTGTTTTTCAATGTTGAGGTTGTTGTTGTTTTTAAATGTTGGGGTTGTTGCTGAATTTGTTGGTGTTTTTCAAAGTTGAGGTTGTTGTTGTTTTTCAATGTTGAGGTTGTTGTTGAATTTGTTGGTGTTTTTCAAAGTTGAGGTTGTTGTTGTTTTTCAATGCTGAGGTTGTTGTTGAATTTGGTGGTGTTTTTCAATGTTGAGGTTGTTGTTGAATTTGTTGGTGTTTTTCAATGTTGAGGTTGTTGTTGTTTTTCAATGTTGAGGTTGTTGTTGAATTTGTTGGTGTTTTTCAATGTTGAGGTTGTTGATGTTTTTCAATGTTGAGGTTGTTGTTGAATTTGTTGGTGTTTTTCAATGTTGAAGTTGTTGTTGAATTTGTTGGTGTTTTTCAATGTTGAGGTTGTTGTTGTTTTTCAATGTTGAGGTTGTTGTTGAATTTGTTGGTGTTTTTCAATGTTGAAGTTGTTGTTGAATTTGTTGGTGTTTTTCAATGTTGAGGTTGTTGTTGTTTTTCAATGTTGAGGTTGTTGTTGAGTTTGTTGCTGTTTTTCAATGTTGAGGTTGTTGTTGAATTTGTTGGTGTTTTTCAATGTTGAGCTTGTTATTGAATTTGTTGGTGTTTTTCAATGTTGAGGTTGTTGTTGTTTTTAAATGTTGGGGTTGTTGTTGAATTTGTTGGTGTTTTTCAAAGTTGAGGTTGTTGTTGTTTTTCAATGTTGAGGTTGTTGTTGAATTTGTTGGTGTTTTTCAAAGTTGAGGTTGTTGTTGTTTTTCAATGCTGAGGTTGTTGTTGAATTTGGTGGTGTTTTTCAATGTTGAGGTTGTTGTTGAATTTGTTGGTGTTTTTCAATGTTGAGGTTGTTGTTGTTTTTCAATGTTGAGGTTGTTGTTGAATTTGTTGGTGTTTTTCAATGTTGAGGTTGTTGATGTTTTTCAATGTTGAGGTTGTTGTTGAATTTGTTGGTGTTTTTCAATGTTGAAGTTGTTGTTGAATTTGTTGGTGTTTTTCAATGTTGAGGTTGTTGTTGTTTTTCAATGTTGAGGTTGTTGTTGAATTTGTTGGTGTTTTTCAATGTTGAGTTTGTTGTTGTTATTCAATGTTGAGGTTGTTGTTGAATTTGTTGGTGTTTTTCAATGTTGAGGTTGTTGTTGTTTTTCAATGTTGAGGTTGTTGTTGAATTTGTTGGTGTTTTTCAATGTTGAGGTTGTTGGTGTTTTTCAATGTTGAGGTTGTTGTTGAATTTGTTGGTGTTTTTCAATGTTGAGGTTGTTGTTGAATTTGTTGGTGTTTTTCAATGTTGAGGTTGTTGTTGTTTTTCAATGTTGAGGTTGTTGTTGAGTTTGTTGGTGTTTTTCAATGTTGAGGTTGTTGTTGTTTTTCAATGTTGAGGTTGTTGTTGAATTTGTTGGTGTTTTTCAATGTTGAGGATGTTGTTGAATTTGTTGGTGTTTTTCAATGTTGAGGTTGTTGTTGTTTTTCAATGTTGAGGTTGTTGTTGAATTTGTTGGTGTTTTTCAAATGTTGTGTTTGTTGTTGTTTTTCAATGTTGAGGTTGTTGTTGAATTTGTTGGTGTTTTTCAATGTTGAGGTTGTTGTTGCTTTTCAATGTTGAGGTTGTTGTTGAATTTGTTGGTGCTTTTCAATGTTGAGGTTGTTGTTGAATTTGTTGGTGTTTTTCAATGTTGAGGTTGTTGTTGTTTTTCAATGTTGAGGTTGTTGTTGAATTTGTTGGTGTTTTTCAATGTTGAGTTTGTTGTTGAATTTGTTCGTGTTTTTCAATGTTGAGGTTGTTGTTGAATTTGTTGGTGTTTTTCAATGTTGAGGTTGTTGTTGAATTTGTTGGTGTTTTTCAATGTTGAGGTTGTTGGTGATTTTCAATGTTGAGGTTGCTGTTGAATTTGTTGGTGTTTTTCAATGTTCAGATTGTTGTTGTTTTTCATTGTTGAGGTTGTTGTTGAATTTGTTGAAGTTTTTCAATGTTGAGGTTGTTGTTGAATTTGTTGGTGTTTTTCAATGTTGAGGTTGTTGTTGTTTTTCAATGTTGAGGTAGTTGTTGAATTTGTTGGTGTTTTTCAATGTTGAGGTTGTTGTTGTTTTTCAATGTTGAGGTTGTTGTTGAATTTGTTGGTGTTTTTCAATTTCGAGGTTGTTGTTGAATTTGTTGGTGTTTTTCAATGTTGAAGATGTTGTTGAATTTGTTGGTGTTTTTCAATGTTGAGGTTGTTGTTGATTTTCAATGTTGAGGTTGTTGTTGAATTTGTTGTTGTTTTTCAATTTTGAGGTTGTTGTTGTTTTTCAATGCTGAGGTTGTTGTTGAATTTGTTGGTGTTTTTCAATGTTGAGGTTGTTGTTGAATTTGTTGGTGTTTTTCAATGTTGAGGTTGTTGTTGTTTTTCAATGTTGAGGTTGTTGTTGAATTTGTTGGTGTTTTTCAATGTTGAGGTTGTTGTTGTTTTTCAATGTTGAGGTTGTTGTTGAATTTGTTGTTGTTTTTCAATGTTGAGGTTGTTGTTGAATTTGTTGGTGTTTTTCAATGTTGAGGTTGTTGTTGTTTTTCAATGTTGAGGTTATTGTTGAATTTGTTGGTGTTTTTCAATGTTGAGGATGTTGTTGTTTTTCAATGTTGAGGTTGTTGTTGAATTTCTTGGTGTTTTTCAATGCTGAGTTTGTTGTTGTTTTTCAATGTGGAGGTTGTTGTTGTTTTTCAATGTTGAGGTTGTTGTTGAATTTGTTGGTGTTTTTCAATGTTGAGGTTGTTGTTGTTTTTCAATGTTAAGGTTGTTGTTGAATTTGTTGGTGTTTTTCAATGTTGAGGTTGTTGTTGAATTTGTTGGTGTTTTTCAATGTTGAGGTTGTTGTTGTTTTTCAATGTTGAGGTTTTTGAATTTGTTGGTGTTTTTCAATCTTGAGTTTGTTGTTGAATTTGTTGGTGTTTTTCAAAGTTGAGGTTGTTGTTGAATGTGTTGGTGTTTTTCAATGTTGAGGTTGTTGTTGTTTTTCAATGTTGAGGTTGTTGTTGAGTTTGTTCGTGTTTTTCAATGTTGAGGTTGTTGTTGAATTTGTTGGTGTTTTTCAATCTTGAGGTTGTTGTTGAATTTGTTGGTGTTTTTCAATGTTGAGGTTGTTGTTGTTTTTAAATGTTGAGGTTGTTGTTGAATTTGTTGGTGTTTTTTCAATTTTGAGTTTGTTGGTCTTTTTCAATGTTGAGGTTGTTGTTGAATTTGATGGTGTTTTTCAATGTCGAGGTTGTTGTTGAATTTGTTGGTGTTTTTCAATGTTGAGGTTGTTGTTGAATTTGTTGGTGTTTTTCAATGTTGTGTTTGTTGTTGTTTTTCAATGTTGAGGTTGTTGTTGAATTTGTTGGTGTTTTTCAATGTTGAGGTTGTTGTTGCTTTTCAATGTTGAGGTTGTTGTTGAATTTGTTGGTGCTTTTCAATGTTGAGGTTGTTGTTGAATTTGTTGGTGTTTTTCAATGTTGAGGTTGTTGTTGTTTTTCAATGTTGAGGTTGTTGTTGAATTTGTTGGTGTTTTTCAATGTTGAGTTTGTTGTTGAATTTGTTGGTGTTTTTCAATGTTGAGGTTGTTGTTGAATTTGTTGGTGTTTTTCAATGTTGAGGTTGTTGTTGAATTTGTTGGTGTTTTTCAATGTTGAGGTTGTTGGTGATTTTCAATGTTGAGGTTGCTGTTGAATTTGTTGGTGTTTTTCAATGTTCAGATTGTTGTTGTTTTTCATTGTTGAGGTTGTTGTTGAATTTGTTGAAGTTTTTCAATGTTGAGGTTGTTGTTGAATTTTTTGGTGTTTTTCAATGTTGAGGTTGTTGTTGTTTTTCAATGTTGAGGTAGTTGTTGAATTTGTTGGTGTTTTTCAATGTTGAGGTTGTTGTTGTTTTTCAATGTTGAGGTTGTTGTTGAATTTGTTGGTGTTTTTCAATTTCGAGGTTGTGTTGAATTTGTTGGTGTTTTTCAATGTTGAAGATGTTGTTGAATTTGTTGGTGTTTTTCAATGTTGAGGTTGTTGTTGATTTTCAATGTTGAGGTTGTTGTTGAATTTGTTGTTGTTTTTCAATTTTGAGGTTGTTGTTGTTTTTCAATGCTGAGGTTGTTGTTGAATTTGTTGGTGTTTTTCAATGTTGAGGTTGTTGTTGAATTTGTTGGTGTTTTTCAATGTTGAGGTTGTTGTTGTTTTTCAATGTCGAGGTTGTTGTTGAATTTGTTGGTGTTTTTCAATGTTGAGGTTGTTGTTGTTTTTCAATGTTGAGGTTGTTGTTGAATTTATTGTTGTTTTTCAATGTTGAGGTTGTTGTTGAATTTGTTGGTGTTTTTCAATGTTGAGGTTGTTGTTGTTTTTCAATGTTGAGGTTATTGTTGAATTTGTTGGTGTTTTTCAATGTTGAGGATGTTGTTGTTTTTCAATGTTGAGGTTGTTGTTGAATTTCTTGGTGTTTTTCAATGCTGAGTTTGTTGTTGTTTTTCAATGTTGAGGTTGTTGTTGAATTTGTTGGTGTTTTTCAATGTTGAGGTTGTTGTTGTTTTTCAATGTTGAGGTTGTTGTTGAATTTGTTGGTGTTTTTCAATGTTGAAGTTGTTGTTGAATTTGTTGGTGTTTTTCAATGTTGAGGTTGTTGTTGTTTTTCAATGTTGAGGTTGTTGTTGAGTTTGTTGCTGTTTTTCAATGTTGAGGTTGTTGTTGAATTTGTTGGTGTTTTTCAATGTTGAGCTTGTTATTGAATTTGTTGGTGTTTTTCAATGTTGAGGTTGTTGTTGTTTTTAAATGTTGGGGTTGTTGTTGAATTTGTTGGTGTTTTTCAAAGTTGAGGTTGTTGTTGTTTTTCAATGTTGAGGTTGTTGTTGAATTTGTTGGTGTTTTTCAAAGTTGAGGTTGTTGTTGTTTTTCAATGCTGAGGTTGTTGTTGAATTTGGTGGTGTTTTTCAATGTTGAGGTTGTTGTTGAATTTGTTGGTGTTTTTCAATGTTGAGGTTGTTGTTGTTTTTCAATGTTGAGGTTGTTGTTGAATTTGTTGGTGTTTTTCAATGTTGAGGTTGTTGATGTTTTTCAATGTTGAGGTTGTTGTTGAATTTGTTGGTGTTTTTCAATGTTGAAGTTGTTGTTGAATTTGTTGGTGTTTTTCAATGTTGAGGTTGTTGTTGTTTTTCAATGTTGAGGTTGTTGTTGAATTTGTTGGTGTTTTTCAATGTTGAAGTTGTTGTTGAATTTGTTGGTGTTTTTCAATGTTGAGGTTGTTGTTGTTTTTCAATGTTGAGGTTGTTGTTGAGTTTGTTGCTGTTTTTCAATGTTGAGGTTGTTGTTGAATTTGTTGGTGTTTTTCAATGTTGAGCTTGTTATTGAATTTGTTGGTGTTTTTCAATGTTGAGGTTGTTGTTGTTTTTAAATGTTGGGGTTGTTGTTGAATTTGTTGGTGTTTTTCAAAGTTGAGGTTGTTGTTGTTTTTCAATGTTGAGGTTGTTGTTGAATTTGTTGGTGTTTTTCAAAGTTGAGGTTGTTGTTGTTTTTCAATGCTGAGGTTGTTGTTGAATTTGGTGGTGTTTTTCAATGTTGAGGTTGTTGTTGAATTTGTTGGTGTTTTTCAATGTTGAGGTTGTTGTTGTTTTTCAATGTTGAGGTTGTTGTTGAATTTGTTGGTGTTTTTCAATGTTGAGGTTGTTGATGTTTTTCAATGTTGAGGTTGTTGTTGAATTTGTTGGTGTTTTTCAATGTTGAAGTTGTTGTTGAATTTGTTGGTGTTTTTCAATGTTGAGGTTGTTGTTGTTTTTCAATGTTGAGGTTGTTGTTGAATTTGTTGGTGTTTTTCAATGTTGAGTTTGTTGTTGTTATTCAATGTTGAGGTTGTTGTTGAATTTGTTGGTGTTTTTCAATGTTGAGGTTGTTGTTGTTTTTCAATGTTGAGGTTGTTGTTGAATTTGTTGGTGTTTTTCAATGTTGAGGTTGTTGGTGTTTTTCAATGTTGAGGTTGTTGTTGAATTTGTTGGTGTTTTTCAATGTTGAGGTTGTTGTTGAATTTGTTGGTGTTTTTCAATGTTGAGGTTGTTGTTGTTTTTCAATGTTGAGGTTGTTGTTGAGTTTGTTGCTGTTTTTCAATGTTGAGGTTGTTGTTGAATTTGTTGGTGTTTTTCAATGTTGAGCTTGTTATTGAATTTGTTGGTGTTTTTCAATGTTGAGGTTGTTGTTGTTTTTAAATGTTGGGGTTGTTGTTGAATTTGTTGGTGTTTTCAATTTTGAGGATGTTGTTGTTTTTCAATGTTGAGGTTTTTGTTGAATTTGTTGGTGTTTTTCCATCATGAGGTTGTTGTTGTTTTTCAAAGTTGAGGTTGTTGTTGAATTTGTTGGTGTTTTTCAATTTCGGGGTTGTTGTTGAATTCGTTGGTGTTTTTCAATGTTGAATTTTTTGTTGAATTTGTTGTTGATTTCAATGTTGAGGCTGTTGTTTTTCAATGTTGAGGTTGTTGTTGAATTTTTTGGCGTTTTTAAATGTTGTGGTTGTTGTTGAATTTGTTGGTGTTTCCAATGTTGAGGTTGTTGTTGAATTTGTTGGTGTTTTTAAATGTTGAGGTTGTTGTTGAATTTGCTGGTGTTTTGCAATGTTGAGGTTGTTGGTGTTTTTCAATGTTGAGGTTGTTGTTGAATTTGTTGGTGTTTTTCAATGTTGAGGTTGTTGTTGTTTTTCAATGATGAGGTTGTTGTTGTATTTGTTGGTGTTTTTCAATTTCGAGGTTGTTGTTGAATTTGTTGGTGTTTTTCAATGTTGAAGTTGTTGTTGAATTTGTTGGTGTTTTTCAATGTTGAGGTTGTTGTTGTTTTTCAATGTTGAGGTTGTTGTTGAATTTGTTGGTGTTTTTCAATGTTGAGGTTGTTGTTGTTTTTCAATGCTGAGGTTGTTGTTGAATTTGTTGGTGTTTTTCAATGTTGAGGTTGTTGTTGAATTTGTTGGTGTTTTTCAATGTTGAGGTTGTTGTTGTTTTTCAATGTTGAGGTTGTTGTTGAATTTGTTGGTGTTTTTCAATGTTGAGGTTGTTGTTGTTTTTCAATGTTGAGGTTGTTGTTGAATTTGTTGGTGTTTTTCAATGTTGAGGATGTTGTTGAATTTGTTGGTGTTTTTCAATGTTGAGGTTGTTGTTTTTTTTTCAATGCTGAGGTTGTTGTTGAATTTGTTGGTGTTTTTCAAATGTTGTGTTTGTTGTTGTTTTTCAATGTTGAGGTTGTTGTTGAATTTGTTGGTGTTTTTCAATGTTGAGGTTGTTGTTGCTTTTCAATGTTGAGGTTGTTGTTGAATTTGTTGGTGCTTTTCAATGTTGAGGTTGTTGTTGAATTTGTTGGTGTTTTTCAATGTTGAGGTTGTTGTTGTTTTTCAATGTTGAGGTTTTTGAATTTGTTGGTGTTTTTCAATCTTGAGTTTGTTGTTGAATTTGTTGGTGTTTTTCAAAGTTGAGGTTGTTGTTGAATGTGTTGGTGTTTTTCAATGTTGAGGTTGTTGTTGTTTTTCAATGTTGAGGTTGTTGTTGAGTTTGTTCGTGTTTTTCAATGTTGAGGTTGTTGTTGAATTTGTTGGTGTTTTTCAATCTTGAGGTTGTTGTTGAATTTGTTGGTGTTTTTCAATGTTGAGGTTGTTGTTGTTTTTAAATGTTGAGGTTGTTGTTGAATTTGTTGGTGTTTTTTCAATTTTGAGTTTGTTGGTCTTTTTCAATGTTGAGGTTGTTGTTGAATTTGATGGTGTTTTTCAATGTCGAGGTTGTTGTTGAATTTGTTGGTGTTTTTCAATGTTGAGGTTGTTGTTGAATTTGTTGGTGTTTTTCAATGTTGTGTTTGTTGTTGTTTTTCAATGTTGAGGTTGTTGTTGAATTTGTTGGTGTTTTTCAATGTTGAGGTTGTTGTTGCTTTTCAATGTTGAGGTTGTTGTTGAATTTGTTGGTGCTTTTCAATGTTGAGGTTGTTGTTGAATTTGTTGGTGTTTTTCAATGTTGAGGTTGTTGTTGTTTTTCAATGTTGAGGTTGTTGTTGAATTTGTTGGTGTTTTTCAATGTTGAGTTTGTTGTTGAATTTGTTGGTGTTTTTCAATGTTGAGGTTGTTGTTGAATTTGTTGGTGTTTTTCAATGTTGAGGTTGTTGTTGAATTTGTTGGTGTTTTTCAATGTTGAGGTTGTTGGTGATTTTCAATGTTGAGGTTGCTGTTGAATTTGTTGGTGTTTTTCAATGTTCAGATTGTTGTTGTTTTTCATTGTTGAGGTTGTTGTTGAATTTGTTGAAGTTTTTCAATGTTGAGGTTGTTGTTGAATTTTTTGGTGTTTTTCAATGTTGAGGTTGTTGTTGTTTTTCAATGTTGAGGTAGTTGTTGAATTTGTTGGTGTTTTTCAATGTTGAGGTTGTTGTTGTTTTTCAATGTTGAGGTTGTTGTTGAATTTGTTGGTGTTTTTCAATTTCGAGGTTGTGTTGAATTTGTTGGTGTTTTTCAATGTTGAAGATGTTGTTGAATTTGTTGGTGTTTTTCAATGTTGAGGTTGTTGTTGATTTTCAATGTTGAGGTTGTTGTTGAATTTGTTGTTGTTTTTCAATTTTGAGGTTGTTGTTGTTTTTCAATGCTGAGGTTGTTGTTGAATTTGTTGGTGTTTTTCAATGTTGAGGTTGTTGTTGAATTTGTTGGTGTTTTTCAATGTTGAGGTTGTTGTTGTTTTTCAATGTCGAGGTTGTTGTTGAATTTGTTGGTGTTTTTCAATGTTGAGGTTGTTGTTGTTTTTCAATGTTGAGGTTGTTGTTGAATTTATTGTTGTTTTTCAATGTTGAGGTTGTTGTTGAATTTGTTGGTGTTTTTCAATGTTGAGGTTGTTGTTGTTTTTCAATGTTGAGGTTATTGTTGAATTTGTTGGTGTTTTTCAATGTTGAGGATGTTGTTGTTTTTCAATGTTGAGGTTGTTGTTGAATTTCTTGGTGTTTTTCAATGCTGAGTTTGTTGTTGTTTTTCAATGTTGAGGTTGTTGTTGAATTTGTTGGTGTTTTTCAATGTTGAGGTTGTTGTTGTTTTTCAATGTTGAGGTTGTTGTTGAATTTGTTGGTGTTTTTCAATGTTGAAGTTGTTGTTGAATTTGTTGGTGTTTTTCAATGTTGAGGTTGTTGTTGTTTTTCAATGTTGAGGTTGTTGTTGAGTTTGTTGCTGTTTTTCAATGTTGAGGTTGTTGTTGAATTTGTTGGTGTTTTTCAATGTTGAGCTTGTTATTGAATTTGTTGGTGTTTTTCAATGTTGAGGTTGTTGTTGTTTTTAAATGTTGGGGTTGTTGTTGAATTTGTTGGTGTTTTTCAAAGTTGAGGTTGTTGTTGTTTTTCAATGTTGAGGTTGTTGTTGAATTTGTTGGTGTTTTTCAAAGTTGAGGTTGTTGTTGTTTTTCAATGCTGAGGTTGTTGTTGAATTTGGTGGTGTTTTTCAATGTTGAGGTTGTTGTTGAATTTGTTGGTGTTTTTCAATGTTGAGGTTGTTGTTGTTTTTCAATGTTGAGGTTGTTGTTGAATTTGTTGGTGTTTTTCAATGTTGAGGTTGTTGATGTTTTTCAATGTTGAGGTTGTTGTTGAATTTGTTGGTGTTTTTCAATGTTGAAGTTGTTGTTGAATTTGTTGGTGTTTTTCAATGTTGAGGTTGTTGTTGTTTTTCAATGTTGAGGTTGTTGTTGAATTTGTTGGTGTTTTTCAATGTTGAAGTTGTTGTTGAATTTGTTGGTGTTTTTCAATGTTGAGGTTGTTGTTGTTTTTCAATGTTGAGGTTGTTGTTGAGTTTGTTGCTGTTTTTCAATGTTGAGGTTGTTGTTGAATTTGTTGGTGTTTTTCAATGTTGAGCTTGTTATTGAATTTGTTGGTGTTTTTCAATGTTGAGGTTGTTGTTGTTTTTAAATGTTGGGGTTGTTGTTGAATTTGTTGGTGTTTTTCAAAGTTGAGGTTGTTGTTGTTTTTCAATGTTGAGGTTGTTGTTGAATTTGTTGGTGTTTTTCAAAGTTGAGGTTGTTGTTGTTTTTCAATGCTGAGGTTGTTGTTGAATTTGGTGGTGTTTTTCAATGTTGAGGTTGTTGTTGAATTTGTTGGTGTTTTTCAATGTTGAGGTTGTTGTTGTTTTTCAATGTTGAGGTTGTTGTTGAATTTGTTGGTGTTTTTCAATGTTGAGGTTGTTGATGTTTTTCAATGTTGAGGTTGTTGTTGAATTTGTTGGTGTTTTTCAATGTTGAAGTTGTTGTTGAATTTGTTGGTGTTTTTCAATGTTGAGGTTGTTGTTGTTTTTCAATGTTGAGGTTGTTGTTGAATTTGTTGGTGTTTTTCAATGTTGAGTTTGTTGTTGTTATTCAATGTTGAGGTTGTTGTTGAATTTGTTGGTGTTTTTCAATGTTGAGGTTGTTGTTGTTTTTCAATGTTGAGGTTGTTGTTGAATTTGTTGGTGTTTTTCAATGTTGAGGTTGTTGGTGTTTTTCAATGTTGAGGTTGTTGTTGAATTTGTTGGTGTTTTTCAATGTTGAGGTTGTTGTTGAATTTGTTGGTGTTTTTCAATGTTGAGGTTGTTGTTGTTTTTCAATGTTGAGGTTGTTGTTGAGTTTGTTGCTGTTTTTCAATGTTGAGGTTGTTGTTGAATTTGTTGGTGTTTTTCAATGTTGAGCTTGTTATTGAATTTGTTGGTGTTTTTCAATGTTGAGGTTGTTGTTGTTTTTAAATGTTGGGGTTGTTGTTGAATTTGTTGGTGTTTTCAATTTTGAGGATGTTGTTGTTTTTCAATGTTGAGGTTTTTGTTGAATTTGTTGGTGTTTTTCCATCATGAGGTTGTTGTTGTTTTTCAAAGTTGAGGTTGTTGTTGAATTTGTTGGTGTTTTTCAATTTCGGGGTTGTTGTTGAATTCGTTGGTGTTTTTCAATGTTGAATTTTTTGTTGAATTTGTTGTTGATTTCAATGTTGAGGCTGTTGTTTTTCAATGTTGAGGTTGTTGTTGAATTTTTTGGCGTTTTTAAATGTTGTGGTTGTTGTTGAATTTGTTGGTGTTTCCAATGTTGAGGTTGTTGTTGAATTTGTTGGTGTTTTTAAATGTTGAGGTTGTTGTTGAATTTGCTGGTGTTTTGCAATGTTGAGGTTGTTGGTGTTTTTCAATGTTGAGGTTGTTGTTGAATTTGTTGGTGTTTTTCAATGTTGAGGTTGTTGTTGTTTTTCAATGATGAGGTTGTTGTTGTATTTGTTGGTGTTTTTCAATTTCGAGGTTGTTGTTGAATTTGTTGGTGTTTTTCAATGTTGAAGTTGTTGTTGAATTTGTTGGTGTTTTTCAATGTTGAGGTTGTTGTTGTTTTTCAATGTTGAGGTTGTTGTTGAATTTGTTGGTGTTTTTCAATGTTGAGGTTGTTGTTGTTTTTCAATGCTGAGGTTGTTGTTGAATTTGTTGGTGTTTTTCAATGTTGAGGTTGTTGTTGAATTTGTTGGTGTTTTTCAATGTTGAGGTTGTTGTTGTTTTTCAATGTTGAGGTTGTTGTTGAATTTGTTGGTGTTTTTCAATGTTGAGGTTGTTGTTGTTTTTCAATGTTGAGGTTGTTGTTGAATTTGTTGGTGTTTTTCAATGTTGAGGATGTTGTTGAATTTGTTGGTGTTTTTCAATGTTGAGGTTGTTGTTTTTTTTTCAATGCTGAGGTTGTTGTTGAATTTGTTGGTGTTTTTCAAATGTTGTGTTTGTTGTTGTTTTTCAATGTTGAGGTTGTTGTTGAATTTGTTGGTGTTTTTCAATGTTGAGGTTGTTGTTGCTTTTCAATGTTGAGGTTGTTGTTGAATTTGTTGGTGCTTTTCAATGTTGAGGTTGTTGTTGAATTTGTTGGTGTTTTTCAATGTTGAGGTTGTTGTTGTTTTTCAATGTTGAGGTTGTTGTTGAATTTGTTGGTGTTTTTCAATGTTGAGTTTGTTGTTGAATTTGTTCGTGTTTTTCAATGTTGAGGTTGTTGTTGAATTTGTTGGTGTTTTTCAATGTTGAGGTTGTTGTTGAATTTGTTGGTGTTTTTCAATGTTGAGGTTGTTGGTGATTTTCAATGTTGAGGTTGCTGTTGAATTTGTTGGTGTTTTTCAATGTTCAGATTGTTGTTGTTTTTCATTGTTGAGGTTGTTGTTGAATTTGTTGAAGTTTTTCAATGTTGAGGTTGTTGTTGAATTTGTTGGTGTTTTTCAATGTTGAGGTTGTTGTTGTTTTTCAATGTTGAGGTAGTTGTTGAATTTGTTGGTGTTTTTCAATGTTGAGGTTGTTGTTGTTTTTCAATGTTGAGGTTGTTGTTGAATTTGTTGGTGTTTTTCAATTTCGAGGTTGTTGTTGAATTTGTTGGTGTTTTTCAATGTTGAAGATGTTGTTGAATTTGTTGGTGTTTTTCAATGTTGAGGTTGTTGTTGATTTTCAATGTTGAGGTTGTTGTTGAATTTGTTGTTGTTTTTCAATTTTGAGGTTGTTGTTGTTTTTCAATGCTGAGGTTGTTGTTGAATTTGTTGGTGTTTTTCAATGTTGAGGTTGTTGTTGAATTTGTTGGTGTTTTTCAATGTTGAGGTTGTTGTTGTTTTTCAATGTTGAGGTTGTTGTTGAATTTGTTGGTGTTTTTCAATGTTGAGGTTGTTGTTGTTTTTCAATGTTGAGGTTGTTGTTGAATTTGTTGTTGTTTTTCAATGTTGAGGTTGTTGTTGAATTTGTTGGTGTTTTTCAATGTTGAGGTTGTTGTTGTTTTTCAATGTTGAGGTTATTGTTGAATTTGTTGGTGTTTTTCAATGTTGAGGATGTTGTTGTTTTTCAATGTTGAGGTTGTTGTTGAATTTCTTGGTGTTTTTCAATGCTGAGTTTGTTGTTGTTTTTCAATGTGGAGGTTGTTGTTGTTTTTCAATGTTGAGGTTGTTGTTGAATTTGTTGGTGTTTTTCAATGTTGAGGTTGTTGTTGTTTTTCAATGTTAAGGTTGTTGTTGAATTTGTTGGTGTTTTTCAATGTTGAGGTTGTTGTTGAATTTGTTGGTGTTTTTCAATGTTGAGGTTGTTGTTGTTTTTCAATGTTGAGGTTTTTGAATTTGTTGGTGTTTTTCAATCTGGAGTTTGTTGTTGAATTTGTTGGTGTTTTTCAAAGTTGAGGTTGTTGTTGAATGTGTTGGTGTTTTTCAATGTTGAGGTTGTTGTTGTTTTTCAATGTTGAGGTTGTTGTTGAGTTTGTTCGTGTTTTTCAATGTTGAGGTTGTTGTTGAATTTGTTGGTGTTTTTCAATCTTGAGGTTGTTGTTGAATTTGTTGGTGTTTTTCAATGTTGAGGTTGTTGTTGTTTTTAAATGTTGAGGTTGTTGTTGAATTTGTTGGTGTTTTTTCAATTTTGAGTTTGTTGGTCTTTTTCAATGTTGAGGTTGTTGTTGAATTTGATGGTGTTTTTCAATGTCGAGGTTGTTGTTGAATTTGTTGGTGTTTTTCAATGTTGAGGTTGTTGTTGAATTTGTTGGTGTTTTTCAATGTTGTGTTTGTTGTTGTTTTTCAATGTTGAGGTTGTTGTTGAATTTGTTGGTGTTTTTCAATGTTGAGGTTGTTGTTGCTTTTCAATGTTGAGGTTGTTGTTGAATTTGTTGGTGCTTTTCAATGTTGAGGTTGTTGTTGAATTTGTTGGTGTTTTTCAATGTTGAGGTTGTTGTTGTTTTTCAATGTTGAGGTTGTTGTTGAATTTGTTGGTGTTTTTCAATGTTGAGTTTGTTGTTGAATTTGTTGGTGTTTTTCAATGTTGAGGTTGTTGTTGAATTTGTTGGTGTTTTTCAATGTTGAGGTTGTTGTTGAATTTGTTGGTGTTTTTCAATGTTGAGGTTGTTGGTGATTTTCAATGTTGAGGTTGCTGTTGAATTTGTTGGTGTTTTTCAATGTTCAGATTGTTGTTGTTTTTCATTGTTGAGGTTGTTGTTGAATTTGTTGAAGTTTTTCAATGTTGAGGTTGTTGTTGAATTTTTTGGTGTTTTTCAATGTTGAGGTTGTTGTTGTTTTTCAATGTTGAGGTAGTTGTTGAATTTGTTGGTGTTTTTCAATGTTGAGGTTGTTGTTGTTTTTCAATGTTGAGGTTGTTGTTGAATTTGTTGGTGTTTTTCAATTTCGAGGTTGTTGTTGAATTTGTTGGTGTTTTTCAATGTTGAAGATGTTGTTGAATTTGTTGGTGTTTTTCAATGTTGAGGTTGTTGTTGATTTTCAATGTTGAGGTTGTTGTTGAATTTGTTGTTGTTTTTCAATTTTGAGGTTGTTGTTGTTTTTCAATGCTGAGGTTGTTGTTGAATTTGTTGGTGTTTTTCAATGTTGAGGTTGTTGTTGAATTTGTTGGTGTTTTTCAATGTTGAGGTTGTTGTTGTTTTTCAATGTCGAGGTTGTTGTTGAATTTGTTGGTGTTTTTCAATGTTGAGGTTGTTGTTGTTTTTCAATGTTGAGGTTGTTGTTGAATTTATTGTTGTTTTTCAATGTTGAGGTTGTTGTTGAATTTGTTGGTGTTTTTCAATGTTGAGGTTGTTGTTGTTTTTCAATGTTGAGGTTATTGTTGAATTTGTTGGTGTTTTTCAATGTTGAGGATGTTGTTGTTTTTCAATGTTGAGGTTGTTGTTGAATTTCTTGGTGTTTTTCAATGCTGAGTTTGTTGTTGTTTTTCAATGTTGAGGTTGTTGTTGAATTTGTTGGTGTTTTTCAATGTTGAGGTTGTTGTTGTTTTTCAATGTTGAGGTTGTTGTTGAATTTGTTGGTGTTTTTCAATTTTGAGGTTGTTGTTGTTTTTCAATGTTGAGGTTGTTGTTGAATTTGTTGGTGTTTTTCAATGTTGAGGTTGTTGTTGAATTTGTTGGTGTTTTTCAATGTTGAGGTTGTTGTTGTTTTTCAATGTTGAGGTTTTTGAATTTGTTGGTGTTTTTCAATCTTGAGTTTGTTGTTGAATTTGTTGGTGTTTTTCAAAGTTGAGGTTGTTGTTGAATGTGTTGGTGTTTTTCAATGTTGAGTTTGTTGTTGTTTTTCAATGTTGAGGTTGTTGTTGAGTTTGTTCGTGTTTTTCAATGTTGAGGTTGTTGTTGAATTTGTTGGTGTTTTTCAATCTTGAGGTTGTTGTTGAACTTGTTGGTGTTTTTCAATGTTGAGGTTGTTGTTGTTTTTAAATGTTGAGGTTGTTGTTGAATTTGTTGGTGTTTTTTCAATTTTGAGTTTGTTGGTCTTTTTCAATGTTGAGGTTGTTGTTGAATTTGATGGTGTTTTTCAATGTCGAGGTTGTTGTTGAATTTGTTGGTGTTTTTCAATGTTGAGGTTGTTGTTGAATTTGTTGGTGTTTTTCAATGTTGTGGTTGTTGTTGAATTTGTTGGTGTTTTTCAATGTTGAAGTTTTTGTTGAATTTGTTGGTGTTTTTCAATGTTGAGGTTGTTGTTGTTTTTCAATGTTGAGGTTGTTGTTGAATTTGTTGGTGTTTTTCAATGTTGAGGTTGTTGTTGTTTTTCAATGCTGAGGTTGTTGTTGAATTTGCTGGTGTTTTTCAATGTTGAGGTTGTTGTTGAATTTGTTGGTGTTTTTCAATGTTGAGGTTGTTGTTGTTGTTTTTCAATGTTGAGGTTGTTGTTGAATTTGTTGGTGTTTTTCAATGTTGAGGTGTTGTTGTTTTTCAATGTTGAGGTTGTTGTTGAATTTGTTGGTGTTTTTCAATGTTGAAGTTGTTGTTGAATTTGTTGGTGTTTTTCAATGTTGAGGTTGTTGTTGTTTTCAAATGTTGAGGTTGTTGTTGAATTTGTTGGTGTTTTTTCAATTTTGAGTTTGTTGGTCTTTTTCAATGTTGAGGTTGTTGTTGAATTTGATGGTGTTTTTCAATGTCGAGGTTGTTGTTGAATTTGTTGGTGTTTTTCAATGTTGAGGTTGTTGTTGAATTTGTTGGTGTTTTTCAATGTTGTGTTTGTTGTTGTTTTTCAATGTTGAGGTTGTTGTTGAATTTGTTGGTGTTTTTCAATGTTGAGGTTGTTGTTGCTTTTCAATGTTGAGGTTGTTGTTGAATTTGTTGGTGCTTTTCAATGTTGAGGTTGTTGTTGAATTTGTTGGTGTTTTTCAATGTTGAGGTTGTTGTTGAATTTGTTGGTGTTTTTCAATGTTGAGGTTGTTGGTGATTTTCAATGTTGAGGTTGCTGTTGAATTTGTTGGTGTTTTTCAATGTTCAGATTGTTGTTGTTTTTCATTGTTGAGGTTGTTGTTGAATTTGTTGAAGTTTTTCAATGTTGAGGTTGTTGTTGAATTTTTTGGTGTTTTTCAATGTTGAGGTAGTTGTTGTTTTTCAATGTTGAGGTAGTTGTTGAATTTGTTGGTGTTTTTCAATGTTGAGGTTGTTGTTGTTTTTCAATGTTGAGGTTGTTGTTGAATTTGTTGGTGTTTTTCAATTTCGAGGTTGTTGTTGAATTTGTTGGTGTTTTTCAATGTTGAAGATGTTGTTGAATTTGTTGGTGTTTTTCAATGTTGAGGTTGTTGTTGATTTTCAATGTTGAGGTTGTTGTTGAATTTGTTGTTGTTTTTCAATTTTGAGGTTGTTGTTGTTTTTCAATGCTGAGGTTGTTGTTGAATTTGTTGGTGTTTTTCAATGTTGAGGTTGTTGTTGAATTTGTTGGTGTTTTTCAATGTTGAGGTTGTTGTTGTTTTTCAATGTCGAGGTTGTTGTTGAATTTGTTGGTGTTTTTCAATGTTGAGGTTGTTGTTGTTTTTCAATGTTGAGGTTGTTGTTGAATTTATTGTTGTTTTTCAATGTTGAGGTTGTTTTTGAATTTGTTGGTGTTTTTCAATGTTGAGGTTGTTGTTGTTTTTCAATGTTGAGGTTATTGTTGAATTTGTTGGTGTTTTTCAATGTTGAGGATGTTGTTGTTTTTCAATGTTGAGGTTGTTGTTGAATTTCTTGGTGTTTTTCAATGCTGAGTTTGTTGTTGTTTTTCAATGTTGAGGTTGTTGTTGAATTTGTTGGTGTTTTTCAATGTTGAGGTTGTTGTTGTTTTTCAATGTTGAGGTTGTTGTTGAATTTGTTGGTGTTTTTCAATTTTGAGGTTGTTGTTGTTTTTCAATGTTGAGGTTGTTGTTGAATTTGTTGGTGTTTTTCAATGTTGAGGTTGTTGTTGAATTTGTTGGTGTTTTTCAATGTTGAGGTTGTTGTTGTTTTTCAATGTTGAGGTTTTTGAATTTGTTGGTGTTTTTCAATCTTGAGTTTGTTGTTGAATTTGTTGGTGTTTTTCAAAGTTGAGGTTGTTGTTGAATGTGTTGGTGTTTTTCAATGTTGAGGTTGTTGTTGTTTTTCAATGTTGAGGTTGTTGTTGAGTTTGTTCGTGTTTTTCAATGTTGAGGTTGTTGTTGAATTTGTTGGTGTTTTTCAATCTTGAGGTTTTTGTTGAACTTGTTGGTGTTTTTCAATGTTGAGGTTGTTGTTGTTTTTAAATGTTGAGGTTGTTGTTGAATTTGTTGGTGTTTTTTCAATTTTGAGTTTGTTGGTCTTTTTCAATGTTGAGGTTGTTGTTGAATTTGATGGTGTTTTTCAATGTCGAGGTTGTTGTTGAATTTGTTGGTGTTTTTCAATGTTGAGGTTGTTGTTGAATTTGTTGGTGTTTTTCAATGTTGTGGTTGTTGTTGAATTTGTTGGTGTTTTTCAATGTTGAAGTTTTTGTTGAATTTGTTGGTGTTTTTCAATGTTGAGGTTGTTGTTGTTTTTCAATGTTGAGGTTGTTGTTGAATTTGTTGGTGTTTTTCAATGTTGAGGTTGTTGTTGTTTTTCAATGCTGAGGTTGTTGTTGAATTTGCTGGTGTTTTTCAATGTTGAGGTTGTTGTTGAATTTGTTGGTGTTTTTCAATGTTGAGGTTGTTGTTGTTGTTTTTCAATGTTGAGGTTGTTGTTGAATTTGTTGGTGTTTTTCAATGTTGAGGTGTTGTTGTTTTTCAATGTTGAGGTTGTTGTTGAATTTGTTGGTGTTTTTCAATGTTGAAGTTGTTGTTGAATTTGTTGGTGTTTTTCAATGTTGAGGTTGTTGTTGTTTTCAAATGTTGAGGTTGTTGTTGAATTTGTTGGTGTTTTTTCAATTTTGAGTTTGTTGGTCTTTTTCAATGTTGAGGTTGTTGTTGAATTTGATGGTGTTTTTCAATGTCGAGGTTGTTGTTGAATTTGTTGGTGTTTTTCAATGTTGAGGTTGTTGTTGAATTTGTTGGTGTTTTTCAATGTTGTGTTTGTTGTTGTTTTTCAATGTTGAGGTTGTTGTTGAATTTGTTGGTGTTTTTCAATGTTGAGGTTGTTGTTGCTTTTCAATGTTGAGGTTGTTGTTGAATTTGTTGGTGCTTTTCAATGTTGAGGTTGTTGTTGAATTTGTTGGTGTTTTTCAATGTTGAGGTTGTTGTTGTTTTTCAATGTTGAGGTTGTTGTTGAATTTGTTGGTGTTTTTCAATGTTGAGTTTGTTGTTGAATTTGTTGGTGTTTTTCAATGTTGAGGTTGTTGTTGAATTTGTTGGTGTTTTTCAATGTTGAGGTTGTTGTTGAATTTGTTGGTGTTTTTCAATGTTGAGGTTGTTGGTGATTTTCAATGTTGAGGTTGCTGTTGAATTTGTTGGTGTTTTTCAATGTTCAGATTGTTGTTGTTTTTCATTGTTGAGGTTGTTGTTGAATTTGTTGAAGTTTTTCAATGTTGAGGTTGTTGTTGAATTTTTTGGTGTTTTTCAATGTTGAGGTTGTTGTTGTTTTTCAATGTTGAGGTAGTTGTTGAATTTGTTGGTGTTTTTCAATGTTGAGGTTGTTGTTGTTTTTCAATGTTGAGGTTGTTGTTGAATTTGTTGGTGTTTTTCAATTTCGAGGTTGTTGTTGAATTTGTTGGTGTTTTTCAATGTTGAAGATGCTGTTGAATTTGTTGGTGTTTTTCAATGTTGAGGTTGTTGTTGATTTTCAATGTTGAGGTTGTTGTTGAATTTGTTGTTGTTTTTCAATTTTGAGGTTGTTGTTGTTTTTCAATGCTGAGGTTGTTGTTGAATTTGTTGGTGTTTTTCAATGTTGAGGTTGTTGTTGAATTTGTTGGTGTTTTTCAATGTTGAGGTTGTTGTTGTTTTTCAATGTCGAGGTTGTTGTTGAATTTGTTGGTGTTTTTCAATGTTGAGGTTGTTGTTGTTTTTCAATGTTGAGGTTGTTGTTGAATTTATTGTTGTTTTTCAATGTTGAGGTTGTTGTTGAATTTGTTGGTGTTTTTCAATGTTGAGGTTGTTGTTGTTTTTCAATGTTGAGGTTATTGTTGAATTTGTTGGTGTTTTTCAATGTTGAGGATGTTGTTGTTTTTCAATGTTGAGGTTGTTGTTGAATTTCTTGGTGTTTTTCAATGCTGAGTTTGTTGTTGTTTTTCAATGTTGAGGTTGTTGTTGAATGTGTTGGTGTTTTTCAATGTTGAGGTTGTTGTTGTTTTTCAATGTTGAGGTTGTTGTTGAATTTGTTGGTGTTTTTCAATTTTGAGGTTGTTGTTGTTTTTCAATGTTGAGGTTGTTGTTGAATTTGTTGGTGTTTTTCAATGTTGAGGTTGTTGTTGAATTTGTTGGTGTTTTTCAATGTTGAGGTTGTTGTTGTTTTTCAATGTTGAGGTTTTTGAATTTGTTGGTGTTTTTCAATCTTGAGTTTGTTGTTGAATTTGTTGGTGTTTTTCAAAGTTGAGGTTGTTGTTGAATGTGTTGGTGTTTTTCAATGTTGAGGTTGTTGTTGTTTTTCAATGTTGAGGTTGTTGTTGAGTTTGTTCGTGTTTTTCAATGTTGAGGTTGTTGTTGAATTTGTTGGTGTTTTTCAATCTTGAGGTTGTTGTTGAATTTGTTGGTGTTTTTCAATGTTGAGGTTGTTGTTGTTTTTAAATGTTGAGGTTGTTGTTGAATTTGTTGGTGTTTTCTTCAATTTTGAGTTTGTTGGTCTTTTTCAATGTTGAGGTTGTTGTTGAATTTGATGGTGTTTTTCAATGTCGAGGTTGTTGTTGAATTTGTTGGTGTTTTTCAATGTTGAGGTTGTTGTTGAATTTGTTGGTGTTTTTCAATGTTGTGGTTGTTGTTGAATTTGTTGGTGTTTTTCAATGTTGAAGTTTTTGTTGAATTTGTTGGTGTTTTTCAATGTTGAGGTTGTTGTTGTTTTTCAATGTTGAGGTTGTTGTTGAATTTGTTGGTGTTTTTCAATGTTGAGGTTGTTGTTGTTTTTCAATGCTGAGGTTGTTGTTGAATTTGCTGGTGTTTTTCAATGTTGAGGTTGTTGTTGAATTTGTTGGTGTTTTTCAATGTTGAGGTTGTTGTTGTTGTTTTTCAATGTTGAGGTTGTTGTTGAATTTGTTGGTGTTTTTCAATGTTGAGGTGTTGTTGTTTTTCAATGTTGAGGTTGTTGTTGAATTTGTTGGTGTTTTTCAATGTTGAAGTTGTTGTTGAATTTGTTGGTGTTTTTCAATGTTGAGGTTGTTGTTGTTTTCCAATGTTGAGGTTGTTGTTGAATTTGTTGGTGTTTTTAAAAGTTGAGGTTGTTGTTGAATGTGTTGGTGTTTTTCAAAGTTGAGGTTGTTGTTGTTTTTCAATGTTGAGGTTGTTGTTGAGTTTGTTCGTGTTTTTCAATGTTGAGGTTGTTGTTGAATTTGTTGGTGTTTTTCAATGTTGAGGTTGTTGTTGAATTTGTTGGTGTTTTTCAATGTTGAGGTTGTTGTTGAATTTGTTGGCGTTTTTCAATGTTGAGGTTGTTGTTGAATTTGTTGGTGTTTTTCAATGTTGAGGTTGTTGTTGTTTTTCAATGTTGAGGTTGTTGTTGAATTTGTTGGTGTTTTTCAATTCTGCGTTTGTTGTTGTTTTTCAATGTTGAGGTTGTTGTTGAATTTGTTGGTGTTTTTCAATGTTGAGGTTGTTGTTGTTTTTCAATGTTGAGGTTGTTGTTGAATTTGTTGGTGTTTTTCAATGTTGAGTTTGTTGTTGAATTTGTTGGTGTTTTTCAATGTTGAGGTTGTTGTTGAATTTGTTGGTGTTTTTCAATGTTGAGGTTGTTGTTGAATTTGTTGGCGTTTTTCAATGTTGAGGTTGTTGGTGATTTTCAATGTTGAGGTTGCTGTTGAATTTGTTGGTGTTTTTCAATGTTCAGATTGTTGTTGTTTTTCATTGTTGAGGTTGTTGTTGAATTTGTTGAAGTTTTTCAATGTTGAGGTTGTTGTTGAATTTGTTGGTGTTTTTCAATGTTGAGGTTGTTGTTGTTTTTCAATGTTGAGGTAGTTGTTGAATTTGTTGGTGTTTTTCAATGTTGAGGTTGTTGTTGTTTTTCAATGTTGAGGTTGTTGTTGAATTTGTTGGTGTTTTTCAATTTCGAGGTTGTTGTTGAATTTGTTGGTGTTTTTCAATGTTGAAGATGTTGTTGAATTTGTTGGTGTTTTTCAATGTTGAGGTTGTTGTTGATTTTCAATGTTGAGGTTGTTGTTGAATTTGTTGTTGTTTTTCAATTTTGAGGTTGTTGTTGTTTTTCAATGCTGAGGTTGTTGTTGAATTTGTTGGTGTTGTTCAATGTTGAGGTTGTTGTTGAATTTGTTGGTGTTTTTCAATGTTGAGGTTGTTGTTGTTTTTCAATGTTGAGGTTGTTGTTGAATTTGTTGGTGTTTTTCAATGTTGAGGTTGTTGTTGTTTTTCAATGTTGAGGTTGTTGTTGAATTTGTTGTTGTTTTTCAATGTTGAGGTTGTTGTTGAATTTGTTGGTGTTTTTCAATGTTGAGGTTGTTGTTGTTTTTCAATGTTGAGGTTATTGTTGAATTTGTTGGTGTTTTTCAATGTTGAGGATGTTGTTGTTTTTCAATGTTGAGGTTGTTGTTGAATTTCTTGGTGTTTTTCAATGCTGAGTTTGTTGTTGTTTTTCAATGTTGAGGTTGTTGTTGAATTTGTTGGTGTTTTTCAATGTTGAGGTTGTTGTTGTTTTTCAATGTTGAGGTTGTTGTTGAATTTGTTGGTGTTTTTCAATGTTGAGGTTGTTGTTGTTTTTCAATGTTGAGGTTGTTGTTGAATTTGTTGGTGTTTTTCAATGTTGAGGTTGTTGTTGAATTTGTTGGTGTTTTTCAATGTTGAGGTTGTTGTTGTTTTTCAATGTTGAGGTTTTTGAATTTGTTGGTGTTTTTCAATCTTGAGTTTGTTGTTGAATTTGTTGGTGTTTTTCAAAGTTGAGGTTGTTGTTGAATGTGTTGGTGTTTTTCAATGTTGAGGTTGTTGTTGTTTTTCAATGTTGAGGTTGTTGTTGAGTTTGTTCGTGTTTTTCAATGTTGAGGTTGTTGTTGAATTTGTTGGTGTTTTTCAATCTTGAGGTTGTTGTTGAATTTGTTGGTGTTTTGCAATGTTGAGGTTGTTGTTGTTTTTAAATGTTGAGGTTGTTGTTGAATTTGTTGGTGTTTTTTCAATTTTGAGTTTGTTGGTCTTTTTCAATGTTGAGGTTGTTGTTGTATTTGATGGTGTTTTTCAATGTTGAGGTTGTTGTTGAATTTGTTGGTGTTTTTCAATGTTGAGGTTGTTGTTGAATTTGTTGGTGTTTTTCAATGTTGTGGTTGTTGTTGAATTTGTTGGTGTTTTTCAATGTTGAAGTTTTTGTTGAATTTGTTGGTGTTTTTCAATGTTGAGGTTGTTGTTGTTTTTCAATGTTGAGGTTGTTGTTGAATTTGTTGGTGTTTTTCAATGTTGAGGTTGTTGTTGTTTTTCAATGCTGAGGTTGTTGTTGAATTTGCTGGTGTTTTTCAATGTTGAGGTTGTTGTTGAATTTGTTGGTGTTTTTCAATGTTGAGGTTGTTGTTGAATTTGTTGGTGTTTTTCAATGTTGAGGTGTTGTTGTTTTTCAATGTTGAGGTTGTTGTTGAATTTGTTGGTGTTTTTCAATGTTGAAGTTGTTGTTGAATTTGTTGGTGTTTTTCAATGTTGAGGTTGTTGTTGTTTTTCAATGTTGAGGTTTTTGTTGAATTTGTTGGTGTTTTTAAAAGTTGAGGTTGTTGTTGAATGTGTTGGTGTTTTTCAAAGTTGAGGTTGTTGTTGTTTTTCAATGTTGAGGTTGTTGTTGAGTTTGTTCGTGTTTTTCAATGTTGAGGTTGTTGTTGAATTTGTTGGTGTTTTTCAATGTTGAGGTTGTTGTTGAATTTGTTGGTGTTTTTCAATGTTGAGGTTGTTGTTGAATTTGTTGGCGTTTTTCAATGTTGAGGTTGTTGTTGAATTTGTTGGTGTTTTTCAATGTTGAGGTTGTTGTTGTTTTTCAATGTTGAGGTTGTTGTTGAATTTGTTGGTGTTTTTCAATGTTGAGGTTGTTGTTGTTTTTCAATGTTGAGGTTGTTGTTGAATTTGTTGTTGTTTTTCAATGTTGACGTTGTTGTTGAATTTGTTGGTGTTTTCCAATGTTGAGGTTGTTGTTGTTTTTCAATGTTGAGGTTATTGTTGAATTTGTTGGTGTTTTTCAATGTTGAGGTTGTTGTTGTTTTTCAATGTTGAGGTTGTTGTTGAATTTGTTGGTGTTTTTCAATGTTGAGGTTGTTGTTGTTTTTCAATGTTGAGGTTGTTGTTGAATTTGTTGGTGTTTTTCAATGTTGAGGTTGTTGTTGAATTTGTTGGTGTTTTTCAATGTTGAGGTTGTTGTTGTTTTTCAATGTTGAGGTTTTTGAATTTGTTGGTGTTTTTCAATCTTGAGTTTGTTGTTGAATTTGTTGGTGTTTTTCAAAGTTGAGGTTGTTGTTGAATGTGTTGGTGTTTTTCAATGTTGAGGTTGTTGTTGTTTTTCAATGTTGAGGTTGTTGTTGAGTTTGTTCGTGTTTTTCAATGTTGAGGTTGTTGTTGAATTTGTTGGTGTTTTTCAATCTTGAGGTTGTTGTTGAATTTGTTGGTGTTTTTCAATGTTGAGGTTGTTGTTGTTTTTAAATGTTGAGGTTGTTGTTGAATTTGTTGGTGTTTTTTCAATTTTGAGTTTGTTGGTCTTTTTCAATGTTGAGGTTGTTGTTGAATTTGATGGTGTTTTTCAATGTCGAGGTTGTTGTTGAATTTGTTGGTGTTTTTCAATGTTGAGGTTGTTGTTGAATTTGTTGGTGTTTTTCAATGTTGTGGTTGTTGTTGAATTTGTTGGTGTTTTTCAATGTTGAGGTTGTTGTTGTTTTTAAATGTTGAGGTTGTTGTTGAATTTGTTGGTGTTTTTCAATGTTGAGGTTGTTGTTGTTTTTCAATGCTGAGGTTGTTGTTGAATTTGCTGGTGTTTTTCAATGTTGAGGTTGTTGTTGAATTTGTTGGTGTTTTTCAATGTTGAGGTTGTTGTTTTTCAATGTTGAGGTTGTTGTTGAATTTGTTGGTGTTTTTCAATGTTGAGGTGTTGTTGTTTTTCAATGTTGAGGTTGTTGTTGAATTTGTTGATGTTTTTCAATGTTGAAGTTGTTGTTGAATTTGTTGGTGTTTTTCAATGTTGAGGTTGTTGTTGTTTTTCAATGTTGAGGTTTTTGTTGAATTTGTTGGTGTTTTTAAAAGTTGAGGTTGTTGTTGAATGTGTTGGTGTTTTTCAAAGTTGAAGTTGTTGTTGTTTTTCAATGTTGAGGTTGTTGTTGAGTTTGTTCGTGTTTTTCAATGTTGAGGTTGTTGTTGAATTTGTTGGTGTTTTTCAATGTTGAGGTTGTTGTTGAATTTGTTGGTGTTTTTCAATGTTGAGGTTGTTGTTGAATTTGTTGGCGTTTTTCAATGTTGAGGTTGTTGTTGAATTTGTTGGTGTTTTTCAATGTTGAGGTTGTTGTTGTTTTTCAATGTTGAGGTTGTTGTTGAATTTGTTGGTGTTTTTCAATGTTGAGGTTGTTGTTGTTTTTCAATGTTGAGGTTGTTGTTGAATTTGTTGTTGTTTTTCAATGTTGAGGTTGTTGTTGAATTTGTTGGTGTTTTTCAATGTTGAGGTTGTTGTTGTTTTTCAATGTTGAGGTTATTGTTGAATTTGTTGGTGTTTTTCAATGTTGAGGATGTTGTTGTTTTTCAATGTTGAGGTTGTTGTTGAATTTCTTGGTGTTTTTCAATGCTGAGTTTGTTGTTGTTTTTCAATGTTGAGGTTGTTGTTGAATTTGTTGGTGTTTTTCAATGTTGAGGTTGTTGTTGTTTTTCAATGTTGAGGTTGTTGTTGAATTTGTTGGTGTTTTTCAATGTTGAGGTTGTTGTTGTTTTTCAATGTTGAGGTTGTTGTTGAATTTGTTGGTCTTTTTCAATGTTGAGGTTGTTGTTGAATTTGTTGGTGTTTTTCAATGTTGAGGTTGTTGTTGTTTTTCAATGTTGAGGTTTTTGAATTTGTTGGTGTTTTTCAATCTTGAGTTTGTTGTTGAATTTGTTGGTGTTTTTCAAAGTTGAGGTTGTTGTTGAATGTGTTGGTGTTTTTCAATGTTGAGGTTGTTGTTGTTTTTCAATGTTGAGGTTGTTGTTGAGTTTGTTCGTGTTTTTCAATGTTGAGGTTGTTGTTGAATTTGTTGGTGTTTTTCAATCTTGAGGTTGTTGTTGAATTTGTTGGTGTTTTTCAATGTTGAGGTTGTTGTTGTTTTTCAATGTTGAGGTTTTTGAATTTGTTGGTGTTTTTCAATCTTGAGTTTGTTGTTGAATTTGTTGGTGTTTTTCAAAGTTGAGGTTGTTGTTGAATGTGTTGGTGTTTTTCAATGTTGAGGTTGTTGTTGTTTTTCAATGTTGAGGTTGTTGTTGAGTTTGTTCGTGTTTTTCAATGTTGAGGTTGTTGTTGAATTTGTTGGTGTTTTTCAATCTTGAGGTTGTTGTTGAATTTGTTGGTGTTTTTCAATGTTGAGGTTGTTGTTGTTTTTAAATGTTGAGGTTGTTGTTGAATTTGTTGGTGTTTTTTCAATTTTGAGTTTGTTGGTCTTTTTCAATGTTGAGGTTGTTGTTGAATTTGATGGTGTTTTTCAATGTCGAGGTTGTTGTTGAATTTGTTGGTGTTTTTCAATGTTGAGGTTGTTGTTGAATTTGTTGGTGTTTTTCAATGTTGTGGTTGTTGTTGAATTTGTTGGTGTTTTTCAATGTTGAGGTTGTTGTTGTTTTTAAATGTTGAGGTTGTTGTTGAATTTGTTGGTGTTTTTCAATGTTGAGGTTGTTGTTGTTTTTCAATGCTGAGGTTGTTGTTGAATTTGCTGGTGTTTTTCAATGTTGAGGTTGTTGTTGAATTTGTTGGTGTTTTTCAATGTTGAGGTTGTTGTTTTTCAATGTTGAGGTTGTTGTTGAATTTGTTGGTGTTTTTCAATGTTGAGGTGTTGTTGTTTTTCAATGTTGAGGTTGTTGTTGAATTTGTTGATGTTTTTCAATGTTGAAGTTGTTGTTGAATTTGTTGGTGTTTTTCAATGTTGAGGTTGTTGTTGTTTTTCAATGTTGAGGTTTTTGTTGAATTTGTTGGTGTTTTTAAAAGTTGAGGTTGTTGTTGAATGTGTTGGTGTTTTTCAAAGTTGAAGTTGTTGTTGTTTTTCAATGTTGAGGTTGTTGTTGAGTTTGTTCGTGTTTTTCAATGTTGAGGTTGTTGTTGAATTTGTTGGTGTTTTTCAATGTTGAGGTTGTTGTTGAATTTGTTGGTGTTTTTCAATGTTGAGGTTGTTGTTGAATTTGTTGGCGTTTTTCAATGTTGAGGTTGTTGTTGAATTTGTTGGTGTTTTTCAATGTTGAGGTTGTTGTTGTTTTTCAATGTTGAGGTTGTTGTTGAATTTGTTGGTGTTTTTCAATGTTGAGGTTGTTGTTGTTTTTCAATGTTGAGGTTGTTGTTGAATTTGTTGTTGTTTTTCAATGTTGAGGTTGTTGTTGAATTTGTTGGTGTTTTTCAATGTTGAGGTTGTTGTTGTTTTTCAATGTTGAGGTTATTGTTGAATTTGTTGGTGTTTTTCAATGTTGAGGATGTTGTTGTTTTTCAATGTTGAGGTTGTTGTTGAATTTCTTGGTGTTTTTCAATGCTGAGTTTGTTGTTGTTTTTCAATGTTGAGGTTGTTGTTGAATTTGTTGGTGTTTTTCAATGTTGAGGTTGTTGTTGTTTTTCAATGTTGAGGTTGTTGTTGAATTTGTTGGTGTTTTTCAATGTTGAGGTTGTTGTTGTTTTTCAATGTTGAGGTTGTTGTTGAATTTGTTGGTCTTTTTCAATGTTGAGGTTGTTGTTGAATTTGTTGGTGTTTTTCAATGTTGAGGTTGTTGTTGTTTTTCAATGTTGAGGTTTTTGAATTTGTTGGTGTTTTTCAATCTTGAGTTTGTTGTTGAATTTGTTGGTGTTTTTCAAAGTTGAGGTTGTTGTTGAATGTGTTGGTGTTTTTCAATGTTGAGGTTGTTGTTGTTTTTCAATGTTGAGGTTGTTGTTGAGTTTGTTCGTGTTTTTCAATGTTGAGGTTGTTGTTGAATTTGTTGGTGTTTTTCAATCTTGAGGTTGTTGTTGAATTTGTTGGTGTTTTTCAATGTTGAGGTTGTTGTTGTTTTTAAATGTTGAGGTTGTTGTTGAATTTGTTGGTGTTTTTTCAATTTTGAGTTTGTTGGTCTTTTTCAATGTTGAGGTTGTTGTTGAATTTGATGGTGTTTTTCAATGTCGAGGTTGTTGTTGAATTTGTTGGTGTTTTTCAATGTTGAGGTTGTTGTTGAATTTGTTGGTGTTTTTCAATGTTGTGGTTGTTGTTGAATTTGTTGGTGTTTTTCAATGTTGAAGTTTTTGTTGAATTTGTTGGTGTTTTTCAATGTTGAGGTTGTTGTTGTTTTTCAATGTTGAGGTTGTTGTTGAATTTGTTGGTGTTTTTCAATGTTGAGGTTGTTGTTGTTTTTCAATGCTGAGGTTGTTGTTGAATTTGCTGGTGTTTTTCAATGTTGAGGTTGTTGTTGAATTTGTTGGTGTTTTTCAATGTTGAGGTTGTTGTTGTTTTTCAATGTTGAGGTTGTTGTTGAATTTGTTGGTGTTTTTCAATGTTGAGGTGTTGTTGTTTTTCAATGTTGAGGTTGTTGTTGAATTTGTTGGTGTTTTTCAATGTTGAAGTTGTTGTTGAATTTGTTGGTGTTTTTCAATGTTGAGGTTCTTGTTGTTTTTCAATGTTGAGGTTTTTGTTGAATTTGCTGGTGTTTTTAAAAGTTGAGGTTGTTGTTGAATGTGTTGGTGTTTTTCAAAGTTGAGGTTGTTGCTGTTTTTCAATGTTGAGGTTGTTGTTGAGTTTGTTCGTGTTTTTCAATGTTGAGGTTGTTGTTGAATTTGTTGGTGTTTTTCAATGTTGAGGTTGTTGTTGAATTTGTTGGTGTTTTTCAATGTTGAGGTTGTTGTTGAATTTGTTGGCGTTTTTCAATGTTGAGGTTGTTGTTGAATTTGTTGGTGTTTTTGAATGTTGAGGTTGTTGTTGTTTTTCAATGTTGAGGTTGTTGTTGAATTTGTTGGTGTTTTTCAATGTTGAGGTTGTTGTTGTTTTTCAATGTTGAGGTTGTTGTTGAATTTGTTGTTGTTTTTCAATGTTGAGGTTGTTGTTGAATTTGTTGGTGTTTTTCAATGTTGACGTTGTTGTTGTTTTTCAATGTTGAGGTTATTGTTGAATTTGTTGGTGTTTTTCAATGTTGAGGATGTTGTTGTTTTTCAATGTTGAGGTTGTTGTTGAATTTCTTGGTGTTTTTCAATGCTGAGTTTGTTGTTGTTTTTCAATGTTGAGGTTGTTGTTGAATTTGTTGGTGTTTTTCAATGTTGAGGTTGTTGTTGTTTTTCAATGTTGAGGTTGTTGTTGAATTTGTTGGTGTTTTTCAATGTTGAGGTTGTTGTTGTTTTTCAATGTTGAGGTTGTTGTTGAATTTGTTGGTGTTTTTCAATGTTGAGGTTGTTGTTGAATTTGTTGGTGTTTTTCAATGTTGACGTTGTTGTTGTTTTTCAATGTTGAGGTTTTTGAATTTGTTGGTGTTTTTCAATCTTGAGTTTGTTGTTGAATTTGTTGGTGTTTTTCAAAGTTGAGGTTGTTGTTGAATGTGTTGGTGTTTTTCAATGTTGAGGTTGTTGTTGTTTTTCAATGTTGAGGTTGTTGTTGAGTTTGTTCGTGTTTTTCAATGTTGAGGTTGTTGTTGTTTTTAAATGTTGAGGTTGTTGTTGTATTTGTTGGTGTTTTTTCAATTTTGAGTTTGTTGGTCTTTTTCAATGTTGAGGTTGTTGTTGAATTTGTTGGTGTTTTTCAATTTCGAGGTTGTTGTTGAATTTGTTGGTGTTTTTCAATGTTGAAGTTTTTGTTGAATTTGTTGGTGTTTTTCAATGTTGAGGTTGTTGTTGTTTTTCAATGTTGAGGTTGTTGTTGAATTTGTTGGTGTTTTTCAATGTTGAGGTTGTTGTTGTTTTTAAATGTTGAGGTTGTTGTTGTATTTGTTGGTGTTTTTTCAATTTTGAGTTTGTTGGTCTTTTTCAATGTTGAGGTTGTTGTTGAATTTGATGGTGTTTTTCAATGTCGAGGTTGTTGTTGAATTTGTTGGTGTTTTTCAATGTTGAGGTTGTTGTTGAATTTGTTGGTGTTTTTCAATGTTGTGGTTGTTGTTGAATTTGTTGGTGTTTTTCAATGTTGAAGTTTTTGTTGAATTTGTTGGTGTTTTTCAATGTTGAGGTTGTTGTTGTTTTTCAATGTTGAGGTTGTTGTTGAATTTGTTGGTGTTTTTCAATGTTGAGGTTGTTGTTGTTTTTCAATGCTGAGGTTGTTGTTGAATTTGCTGGTGTTTTTCAATGTTGAGGTTGTTGTTGAATTTGTTGGTGTTTTTCAATGTTGAGGTTGTTGTTGTTTTTCAATGTTGAGGTTGTTGTTGAATTTGTTGGTGTTTTTCAATGTTGAGGTGTTGTTGTTTTTCAATGTTGAGGTTGTTGTTGAATTTGTTGGTGTTTTTCAATGTTGAAGTTGTTGTTGAATTTGTTGGTGTTTTTCAATGTTGAGGTTGTTGTTGTTTTTCAATGTTGAGGTTTTTGTTGAATTTGTTGGTGTTTTTAAAAGTTGAGGTTGTTGTTGAATGTGTTGGTGTTTTTCAAAGTTGAGGTTGTTGTTGTTTTTCAATGTTGAGGTTGTTGTTGAGTTTGTTCGTGTTTTTCAATGTTGAGGTTGTTGTTGAATTTGTTGGTGTTTTTCAATGTTGAGGTTGTTGTTGAATTTGTTGGTGTTTTTCAATGTTGAGGTTGTTGTTGAATTTGTTGGCGTTTTTCAATGTTGAGGTTGTTGTTGAATTTGTTGGTGTTTTTCAATGTTGAGGTTGTTGTTGTTTTTCAATGTTGAGGTTGTTGTTGAATTTGTTGGTGTTTTTCAATTCTGCGTTTGTTGTTGTTTTTCAATGTTGAGGTTGTTGTTGAATTTGTTGGTGTTTTTCAATGTTGAGGTTGTTGTTGCTTTTCAATGTTGAGGTTGTTGTTGAATTTGTTGGTGCTTTTCACTGTTGAGGTTGTTGTTGAATTTGTTGGTGTTTTTCAATGTTGAGGTTGTTGTTGTTTTTCAATGTTGAGGTTGTTGTTGAATTTGTTGGTGTTTTTCAATGTTGAGATTGTTGTTGAATTTGTTGGTGTTTTTCAATGTTGAGGTTGTTGTTGAATTTGTTGGTGTTTTTCACTGTTGAGGTTGTTGTTGAATTTGTTGGTGTTTTTCAATGTTGAGGTTGTTGGTGATTTTCAAAGTTGAGGTTGCTGTTGAATTTGTTGGTGTTTTTCAATGTTCAGATTGTTGTTGTTTTTCATTGTTGAGGTTGTTGTTGAATTTGTTGAAGTTTTTAAATGTTGAGGTTGTTGTTGAATTTGTTGGTGTTTTTCAATGTTGAGGTTGTTGTTGTTTTTCAATGTTGAGGTTGTTGTTGAATTTGTTGGTGTTTTTCAATTTTGAGGTTGTTGTTGTTTTTCAATGTTGAGGTTGTTGTTGAATTTGTTGGTGTTTTTCAATTTCGAGGTTGTTGTTGAATTTGTTGGTGTTTTTCAATGTTGAAGTTGTTGTTGAATTTGTTGTTGTTTTTCAATGTTGAGGTTGTTGTTGATTTTCAATGTTGAGGTTGTTGTTGAATTTGTTGGTGTTTTTCAATGTTGAGGTTGTTGTTGTTTTTCAATGCTGAGGTTGTTGTTGAATTTGTTGGTGTTTTTCATTGTTGAGGTTGTTGTTGAATTTGTTGGTGTTTTTCAATGTTGAGGTTGTTGTTGTTTTTCAATGTTGAGGTTGTTGTTGAATTTGTTGGTGTTTTTCAATGTTGAGGTTGTTGTTGTTTTTCAATGTTGAGGTTGTTGTTGAATTTGTTGGTATTTTTCAATGTTGAGGTTGTTGTTGAATTTGTTGGTGTTTTTCAATGTTGAGGTTGTTGTTGTTTTTCAATGTTGAGGTTATTGTTGAATTTGTTGGTGTTTTTCAATGTTGAGGATGTTGTTGTTTTTCAATGTTGAGGTTGTTGTTGAATTTCTTGGTGTTTTTCAATGTTGAGTTTGTTGTTGTTTTTCAATGTTGAGGTTGTTGTTGAATTTGTTGGTGTTTTTCAATGTTGAGGTTGTTGTTGTTTTTCAATGTTGAGGTTGTTGTTGAATTTGTTTGTGTTTTTCAATGTTGAGGTAGTTGTTGTTTTTCAATGTTGAGGTTGTTGTTGAATTTGTTGGTGTTTTTCAATGTTGAGGTTGTTGTTGAATTTGTTTGTGTTTTTCAATGTTGAGGTTGTTGTTGTTTTTCAATGTTGAGGTTTTTGAATTTGTTGGTGTTTTTCAATCTTGAGTTTGTTGTTGAATTTGTTGGTGTTTTTCAAAGTTGAGGTTGTTGTTGAATGTGTTGGTGTTTTTCAATGTTGAGGTTGTTGTTGTTTTTCAATGTTGAGGTTGTTGTTGAATTTGTTGGTGTTTTTCAATGTTGAGGTTGTTGTTGAATTTGTTGGTGTTTTTCAATGTTGCGGTTGTTGTTGTTTTTAAATGTTGAGATTGTTGTTGAATTTGTTGGTGTTTTTTCAATTTTGAGTTTGTAGGTCTTTTTCAATGTTGAGGTAGTTGTTAAATTTGATGGTGTTTTTCAATGTCGAGGTTGTTGTTGAATTTGTTGGTGTTTTTCAATGTTGAAGTTGTTGTTGAATTTGTTGGTGTTTTTCAATGTTGAGGTTGTTGTTGTTTTTCAATGTTGAGGTTGTTGTTGAATTTGTTGGTGTTTTTCAATGTTGAGGTTGTTGTTGTTTTTCAATGCTGAGGTTGTTGTTGAATTTGCTGGTGTTTTTCAATGCTGAGGTTGTTGTTGAATTTGTTGGTGTTTTTCAATGTTGAGGTTGTTGTTGTTTTTCAATGTTGAGGTTGTTGTTGAATTTGTTGCTGTTTTTCAATGTTGAGGTGTTGTTGTTTTTCAATGTTGAGGTTGTTGTTGAATTTGTTGGTGTTTTTCAATGTTGAAGTTGTTGTTGAATTTGTTGGTGTTTTTCAATGTTGAGGTTGTTGTTGTTTTTCACTGTTGAGGGTGTTGTTGAATTTGTTGGTGTTTTTCAAAGTTGAGGTTGTTGTTGAATGTGTTGGTGTTTTTCAATGTTGAGGTTGTTGTTGTTTTTCAATGTTGAGGTTGTTGTTGAGTTTGTTCGTGTTTTTCAATGTTGAGGTTGTTGTTGAATTTGTTGGTGTTTTTCAATGTTGAGGTTGTTGTTGAATTTGTTGGTGTTTTTCAATGTTGAGGTTGTTGTTGTTTTTAAATGTTGAGGTTGTTGTTGAATTTGTTGGTGTTTTTTCAATTTTGAGTTTGTTGGTGTTTTTCAATGTTGAGGTTGTTGTTGAATTTGATGGTGTTTTTCAATGTCGAGGTTGTTGTTGAATTTGTTGGTGTTTTTCAATGTTGAAGTTGTTGTTGAATTTGTTGGTGTTTTTCAATGTTGAGGTTGTTGTTTAATTTGTTGGTGTTTTTCAATGTTGAAGTTTTTGTTGAATTTGTTGGTGATTTTCAATGTTGAGGTTGTTGTTGTTTTTCAATGTTGAGGTTGTTGTTGAATTTGTTGGTGTTTTTCAATGTTGTGGTTGTTGTTGTTTTTCAATGCTGAGGTTGTTGTTGAATTTGTTGGTGTTTTTCAATGTTGAGGTTGTTGTTGAATTTGTTGGTGTTTTTCAATGTTGAGGTTGTTGATGTTTTTCAATGTTGAGGTTGTTGTTGAATTTGTTGGTGTTTTTCCATGTTGAGGTGTTGTTGTTTTTCAATGTTGAGGTTGTTGTTGAATTTGTTGGTGTTTTTCAATGTTGAGGTTGTTGTTTTTCAATGTTGAGGGTGTTGTTGAATTTGTTGGTGTTTTTCAAAGTTGAGGTTTTTGTTGAATGTGTTGGTGTTTTTCAATGTTGAGGTTGTTGTTGTTTTTTCAATGTTGAGGTTGTTGTTGTGTTTGTTCGTGTTTTTCAATGTTGAGGTTGTTGTTGAATTTGCTGGTGTTTTTCAATGTTGAGGTTGTTGTTGAATTTGTTGGTGTTTTTCAATGTTGTGGTTGTTGTTGTTTTTAAATGTTGAGGTTGTTGTTGAATTTGTTGGTGTTTTTTCAATTTTGAGTTTCTTGGTGTTTTTCAATGTTGAGGTTGTTGTTGAATTTGATGGTGTTTTTCAATGTCGAGGTTGTTGTTGAATTTGTTGGTGTTTTTCAATGTTGAAGTTGTTGTTGAATTTGTTGGTGTTTTTCAATGTTGAGGTTGTTGTTGAATTTGTTGGTGTTTTTCAATGTTGAAGTTTTTGTTGAATTTGTTGGTGTTTTTCAATGTTGAGGTTGTTGTTGTTTTTCAATGTTGAGGTTGTTGTTGAATTTGTTGGTGTTTTTCAATGTTGAGGTTGTTGTTGTTTTTCAATGCTGAGGTTGTTGTTGAATTTGCTGGTGTTTTTCAATGTTGAGGTTGTTGTTGAATTTGTTGGTGTTTTTCAATGTTGAGGTTGTTGTTGTTTTTCAATGTTGAGGTTGTTGTTGAATTTGTTGGTGTTTTTCAATGTTGAGGTGTTGTTGTTTTTCAATGTTGAGGTTGTTGTTGAATTTGTTGTTGTTTTTCAATGTTGAAGTTGTTGTTGAATTTGTTGGTGTTTTTCAATGTTGAGGTTGTTGTTGTTTTTCAATGTTGAGGTTGTTGTTGAATTTGTTGGTGTTTTCAATGCTGAGTTTGTTGTTGTTTTTCAATGTTGAGGTTGTTGTTGAATTTGTTGGTGTTTTTCAATGTTGAGGTTGTTGTTGTTTTTCAATGTTGAGGTTTCTGTTGAATTTGTTGGTGTTTTTCAATGTTGAGGTTGTTGGTGTTTTTCAATGTTGAGGTTGTTGTTGAATTTGTTGGTGTTTTTCAATGTTGAGGTTGTTGTTGAATTTGTTGGTGTTTTTCAATGTTGAGGTTGTTGTTGTTTTTCAATGTTGAGGTTGTTGTTGAGTTTGTTGGTGATTTTCAATGTTGAGGTTGTTGTTGAATTTGTTGGTGTTTTTCAATGTTGAGGTTGTTGTTGAATTTGTTGGTGTTTTTCATTGTTGAGGTTGTTGTTGTTTTTAAATGTTGGGGTTGTTGTTGAATTTGTTGGTGTTTTCAATTTTGAGGATGTTGTTGTTTTTCAATGTGGAGGTTGTTGTTGAATTTGTTGGTGTTTTTCCCTGATGAGGTTGTTGTTGTTTTTCAAAGTTGAGGTTGTTGTTGAATTGTTGGTGTTTTTCAATTTCGGGGTTGTTGTTGAATTTGTTGGTGTTTTTCAATGTTGAATTTTTTGTTGAATTTGTTGGTGTTTTTCAATGTTGAGGTTGTTGTTTTTCAATGTTGAGGATGTTGTTGAATTTGTTGGCGTTTTTAAATGTTGAGGTTGTTGTTGAATTTGTTGGTGTTTTCAATGTTGAGGTTGTTGTTGAATTTGTTGGTGTTTTTAAATGTTGAGGTTGTTGTTGTTTTTCAATGCTGAGGTTGTTGTTGAATTTGTTGGTGTTTTTCAATGTTGAGGTTGTTGTTGTTTTTCAATGCTGAGGTTGTTGTTGAATTTGTTGGTGTTTTTCAATGTTGAGGTTGTTGTTGAATTTGTTGGTGTTTTTCAATGTTGAGGTTGTTGTTGTTTTTCAATGTTGAGGTTGTTGTTGAATTTGTTGGTGTTTTTCAATGTTGAGGTTGTTGTTGTTTTTCAATGTTGAGGTTGTTGTTGAATTTGTTGGTGTTTTTCAATGTTGAGGTTGTTGTTGAATTTGTTGGTGTTTTTCAATGTTGAGGTTGTTGTTGTTATTCAATGTTGAGGTTATTGTTGAATTTGTTGGTGTTTTTCAATGTTGAGGATGTTGTTGTTTTTCAATGTTGAGGTTGTTGTTGAATTTCTTGGTGTTTTTCAATGTTGAGGTTGTTGTTGTTTTTCAATGTTGAGGTTGTTGTTGAATTTGTTGGTGTTTTTCAATGTTGAGGTTGCTGTTGTTTTTCAATGTTGAGGTTGTTGTTGAATTTGTTGGTGTTTTTCAATGTTGAGGTTGTTGTTGTTTTTCAATGTTGAGGTTGTTGTTGAAGTTGTTGGTGTTTTTCAATGTTGAGGTTGTTGTTGAATTTGTTGGTGTTTTTCAATGTTGAGGTTGTTGTTGTTTTTCAATGTTGAGGTTATTGTTGAATTTGTTGGTGTTTTTCAATGTTGAGGATGTTGTTGTTTTTCAATGTTGAGGTTGTTGTTGAATTTCTTGGTGTTTTTCAATGTTGAGGTTGTTGTTGTTTTTCAATGTTGAGGTTGTTGTTGAATTTGTTGGTGTTTTTCAATGTTGAGGTTGTTGTTGTTTTTCAATGTTGAGGTTGTTGTTGAATTTGTTGGTGTTTTTCAATATTGAGGTTGTTGTTGTTTTTCAATGTTGAGGTTGTTGTTGAATTTGTTGGTGTTTTTCAATGTTGAGGTTGTTGTTGAATTTGTTGGTGTTTTTCAATGTTGAGGTTGTTGTTGTTTTTCAATGTTGAGGTTTTTGAATTTGTTGGTGTTTTTCAATCTTGAGTTTGTTGTTGAATTTGTTGGTGTTTTTCAATGTTGAGGTTGTTGTTGAATTTGTTGGTGTTTTTCAATGTTGAGGTTGTTGTTGTTTTTCAATGTTGAGGTTGTTGTTGAATTTGTTGGTGTTTTTCAATGTTGAGGTGTTGTTGTTTTTCAATGTTGAGGTTGTTTTTGAATTTGTTGGTGTTTTTCAATGTTGAAGTTGTTGTTGAATTTGTTGGTGTTTTTCAATGTTGAGGTTGTTGTTGTTTTTCAATGTTGAGGTTGTTGTTGAATTTGTTGGTGTTTTTCAATGTTGAGTTTGTTGTTGTTTTTCAATGTTGAGGTTGTTGTTGAATTTGTTGGTGTTTTTCAATGTTGAGGTTGTTGGTGTTTTTCAATGTTGAGGTTGTTGTTGAATTTGTTGGTGTTTTTCAATGTTGAGGTTGTTGTTGAATTTGTTGGTGTTTTTCAATGTTGAGGTTGTTGTTGTTTTTCAATGTGGAGGTTGTTGTTGAATTTGTTGGTGTTTTTCCCTGATGAGGTTGTTGTTGTTTTTCAAAGTTGAGGTTGTTGTTGAATTGTTGGTGTTTTTCAATTTCGGGGTTGTTGTTGAATTTGTTGGTGTTTTTCAATGTTGAATTTTTTGTTGAATTTGTTGGTGTTTTTCAATGTTGAGGTTGTTGTTTTTCAATGTTGAGGATGTTGTTGAATTTGTTGGCGTTTTTAAATGTTGAGGTTGTTGTTGAATTTGTTGGTGTTTTCAATGTTGAGGTTGTTGTTGAATTTGTTGGTGTTTTTAAATGTTGAGGTTGTTGTTGTTTTTCAATGCTGAGGTTGTTGTTGAATTTGTTGGTGTTTTTCAATGTTGAGGTTGTTGTTGTTTTTCAATGCTGAGGTTGTTGTTGAATTTGTTGGTGTTTTTCAATGTTGAGGTTGTTGTTGAATTTGTTGGTGTTTTTCAATGTTGAGGTTGTTGTTGTTTTTCAATGTTGAGGTTGTTGTTGAATTTGTTGGTGTTTTTCAATGTTGAGGTTGTTGTTGTTTTTCAATGTTGATGTTGTTGTTGAATTTGTTGGTGTTTTTCAATGTTGAGGTTGTTGTTGAATTTGTTGGTGTTTTTCAATGTTGAGGTTGTTGTTGTTATTCAATGTTGAGGTTATTGTTGAATTTGTTGGTGTTTTTCAATGTTGAGGAAGTTGTTGTTTTTCAATGTTGAGGTTGTTGTTGAATTTCTTGGTGTTTTTCAATGTTGAGGTTGTTGTTGTTTTTCAATGTTGAGGTTGTTGTTGAATTTGTTGGTGTTTTTCAATGTTGAGGTTGTTGTTGTTTTTCAATGTTGAGGTTGTTGTTGAATTTGTTGGTGTTTTTCAATGTTGAGGTTGTTGTTGTTTTTCAATGTTGAGGTTGTTGTTGAAGTTGTTGGTGTTTTTCAATGTTGAGGTTGTTGTTGAATTTGTTGGTGTTTTTCAATGTTGAGGTTGTTGTTGTTTTTCAATGTTGAGGTTATTGTTGAATTTGTTGGTGTTTTTCAATGTTGAGGATGTTGTTGTTTTTCAATGTTGAGGTTGTTGTTGAATTTCTTGGTGTTTTTCAATGTTGAGGTTGTTGTTGTTTTTCAATGTTGAGGTTGTTGTTGAATATGTTGGTGTTTTTCAATGTTGAGGTTGTTGTTGTTTTTCAATGTTGAGGTTGTTGTTGAATTTGTTGGTGTTTTTCAATATTGAGGTTGTTGTTGTTTTTCAATGTTGAAGTTGTTGTTGAATTTGTTGGTGTTTTTCAATGTTGAGGTTGTTGTTGAATTTGTTGGTGTTTTTCAATGTTGAGGTTGTTGTTGTTTTTCAATGTTGAGGTTTTTGAATTTGTTGGTGTTTTTCAATCTTGAGTTTGTTGTTGAATTTGTTGGTGTTTTTCAATGTTGAGGTTGTTGTTGAATTTGTTGGTGTTTTTCAATGTTGAGGTTGTTGTTGTTTTTCAATGTTGAAGTTGTTGTTGTTTTTCAATGTTGAGGTTGTTGTTGAGTTTGTTCGTGTTTTTCAATGTTGTGGTTGTTGTTGAATTTGTTGGTGTTTTTCAATGTTGAGGTTGTTGTTGAATTTGTTGGTGTTTTTCAATGTTGAGGTTGTTGTTGTTTTTAAATGTTGAGGTTGTTGTCGAATTTGTTGGTGTTTTTTCAATTTTGAGTTTGTTGGTCTTTTTCAATGTTGAGGTTGTTGTTGAATTTGATGGTGTTTTTCAATGTCGAGGTTGTTGTTGAATTTGTTGGTGTTTTTCAATGTTGAAGTTGTTGTTGAATTTGTTGGTGTTTTTCAATGTTGAGGTTGTTGTTGAATTTGTTGGTGTTTTTCAATGTTGAAGTTTTTGTTGAATTTGTTGGTGTTTTTCAATGTTGAGGTTGTTGTTGTTTTTCAATGTTGAGGTTGTTGTTGAATTTGTTGGTGTTTTTCAATGTTGAGGTTGTTGTTGTTTTTCAATGCTGAGGTTGTTGTTGAATTTGCTGGTGTTTTTCAATGTTGAGGTTGTTGTTGAATTTGTTGGTGTTTTTCAATGTTGAGGTTGTTGTTGTTTTTCAATGTTGAGGTTGTTGTTGAATTTGTTGGTGTTTTTCAATGTTGAGGTGTTGTTGTTTTTCAATGTTGAGGTTGTTGTTGAATTTGTTGGTGTTTTTCAATGTTGAAGTTGTTGTTGAATTTGTTGGTGTTTTTCAATGTTGAGGTTGTTGTTGTTTTTCAATGTTGAGGTTGTTGTTGAGTTTGTTCGTGTTTTTCAATGTTGAGGTTGTTGTTGAATTTGTTGGTGTTTTTCAATGTTGAGGTTGTTGTTGAATTTGTTGGTGTTTTTCAATGTTGAGGTTGTTGTTGTTTTTAAATGTTGAGGTTGTTGTTGAATTTGTTGGTGTTTTTTCCATTTTGAGTTTGTTGGTGTTTTTCAATGTTGAGGTTGTTGTTGAATTTGATGGTGTTTTTCAATGTCGAGGTTGTTGTTGAATTTGTTGGTGTTTTTCAATGTTGAAGTTGTTGTTGAATTTGTTGGTGTTTTTCAATGTTGAGGTTGTTGTTGAATTTGTTGGTGTTTTTCAATGTTGAAGTTTTTGTTGAATTTGTTGGTGTTTTTCAATGTTGAGGTTGTTGTTGTTTTTCAATGTTGAGTTTGTTGTTGAATTTGTTGGTGTTTTTCAATGTTGAGGTTGTTGTTGTTTTTCAATGCTGAGGTTGTTGTTGCATTTGCTGGTGTTTTTCAATGTTGAGGTTGTTGTTGAATTTGTTGGTGTTTTTCAATGTTGAGGTTGTTGTTGTTTTTCAATGTGGAGGTTGTTGTTGAATTTGTTGGTGTTTTTCAATGTTGAGGTGTTGTTGTTTTTCAATGTTGAGGTTGTTGTTGAATTTGTTGGTGTTTTTCAATGTTGAAGTTGTTGTTGAATTTGTTGGTGTTTTTCAATGTTGAGGTTGTTGTTGTTTTTCAATGTTGAGGTTGTTGTTGAATTTGTTGGTGTTTTTCAATGTTGAGTTTGTTGTTGTTTTTCAATGTTGAGGTTGTTGTTGAATTTGTTGGTGTTTTTCAATGTTGAGGTTGTTGTTTTTTTTTAATGTTGAGGTTTCTGTTGAATTTGTTGGTGTTTTTCAATGTTGAGGTTGTTGGTGTTTTTCAATGTTGAGGTTGTTGTTGAATTTGTTGGTGTTTTTCAATGTTGAGGTTGTTGTTGAATTTGTTGGTGTTTTTCAATGTTGAGGTTGTTGTTGTTTTTCAATGTTGAGGTTGTTGTTGAGTTTGTTGGTGATTTTCAATGTTGAGGTTGTTGTTGAATTTGTTGGTGTTTTTCAATGTTGAGGTTGTTGTTGAATTTGTTGGTGTTTTTCAATGTTGAGGTTGTTGTTGAATTTGTTGGTGTTTTTCAATGTTGAGGTTGTTGTTGTTTTTCAATGTTGAGGTTGTTGTTGAATTTGTTGGTGTTTTTCAATGTTGAGGTGTTGTTGTTTTTCAATGTTGAGGTTGTTGTTGAATTTGTTGGTGTTTTTCAATGTTGAAGTTGTTGTTGAATTTGTTGGTGTTTTTCAACGTTGAGGTTGTTGTTGTTTTTCAATGTTGAGGTTGCTGTTGAATTTGTTGGTGTTTTTCAATGTTGAGGTTGTTGTTGAATTTGTTGCTGTTTTTCAATGTTGAGATTGCTGTTGTTTTTAAATGTTGTGGTTGTTGTTGAATTTGTTGGTGTTTTTCCATGATGAGGTTGTTGTTGCTTTTCAAAGTTGAGGTTGTTGTTGAATTTGTTGGTGTTTTTCAATTTCGGGGTTGTTGTTGAATTTGTAGGTGTTTTTCAATGTTGAATTTTTTGTTGAATTTGTTGGTGTTTTTCAATGTTGAGGTTGTTGTTTTTCAATGTTGAGGTTGTTGTTGAATTTGTTGGCGTTTTTAAATGTTGAGGTTGTTGTTGAATTTGTTGGTGTTTTCAATGTTGAGGTTGTTGGTGTTTTTCAATGTTGAGGTTGTTGTTGAATTTGTTGGTGTTTTTCAATGTTGAGGTTGTTGTTGAATTTGTTGGTGTTTTTCAGTGTTGAGGTTGTTGATGTTTTTCAATGTTGAGGTTGTTGTTGAATTTGTTGGTGTTTTTCCATGTTGAGGTGTTGTTGTTTTTCAATGTTGAGGTTGTTGTTGAATTTGTTGGTGTTTTTCAATGTTGAGCTTGTTGTTTTTCAATGTTGAGGGTGTTGTTGAATTTGTTGGTGTTTTTCAAAGTTGAGGTTTTTGTTGAATGTGTTGGTGTTTTTCAATGTTGAGGTTGTTGTTGTTTTTTCAATGTTGAGGTTGTTGTTGTGTTTGTTCGTGTTTTTCAATGTTGAGGTTGTTGTTGAATTTGCTGGTGTTTTTCAATGTTGAGGTTGTTGTTGAATTTGTTGGTGTTTTTCAATGTTGTGGTTGTTGTTGTTTTTAAATGTTGAGGTTGTTGTTGAATTTGTTGGTGTTTTTTCAATTTTGAGTTTCTTGGTGTTTTTCAATGTTGAGGTTGTTGTTGAATTTGATGGTGTTTTTCAATGTCGAGGTTGTTGTTGAATTTGTTGGTGTTTTTCAATGTTGAAGTTGTTGTTGAATTTGTTGGTGTTTTTCAATGTTGAGGTTGTTGTTGAATTTGTTGGTGTTTTTCAATGTTGAAGTTTTTGTTGAATTTGTTGGTGTTTTTCAATGTTGAGGTTGTTGTTGTTTTTCAATGTTGAGGTTGTTGTTGAATTTGTTGGTGTTTTTCAATGTTGAGGTTGTTGTTGTTTTTCAATGCTGAGGTTGTTGTTGAATTTGCTGGTGTTTTTCAATGTTGAGGTTGTTGTTGAATTTGTTGGTGTTTTTCAATGTTGAGGTTGTTGTTGTTTTTCAATGTTGAGGTTGTTGTTGAATTTGTTGGTGTTTTTCAATGTTGAGGTGTTGTTGTTTTTCAATGTTGAGGTTGTTGTTGAATTTGTTGTTGTTTTTCAATGTTGAAGTTGTTGTTGAATTTGTTGGTGTTTTTCAATGTTGAGGTTGTTGTTGTTTTTCAATGTTGAGGTTGTTGTTGAATTTGTTGGTGTTTTCAATGTTGAGTTTGTTGTTGTTTTTCAATGTTGAGGTTGTTGTTGAATTTGTTGGTGTTTTTCAATGTTGAGGTTGTTGTTGTTTTTCAATGTTGAGGTTTCTGTTGAATTTGTTGGTGTTTTTCAATGTTGAGGTTGTTGGTGTTTTTCAATGTTGAGGTTGTTGTTGAATTTGTTGGTGTTTTTCAATGTTGAGGTTGTTGTTGAATTTGTTGGTGTTTTTCAATGTTGAGGTTGTTGTTGTTTTTCAATGTTGAGGTTGTTGTTGAGTTTGTTGGTGATTTTCAATGTTGAGGTTGTTGTTGAATTTGTTGGTGTTTTTCAATGTTGAGGTTGTTGTTGAATTTGTTGGTGTTTTTCATTGTTGAGGTTGTTGTTGTTTTTAAATGTTGGGGTTGTTGTTGAATTTGTTGGTGTTTTCAATTTTGAGGATGTTGTTGTTTTTCAATGTGGAGGTTGTTGTTGAATTTGTTGGTGTTTTCCCTGATGAGGTTGTTGTTGTTTTTCAAAGTTGAGGTTGTTGTTGAATTGTTGGTGTTTTTCAATTTCGGGGTTGTTGTTGAATTTGTTGGTGTTTTTCAATGTTGAATTTTTTGTTGAATTTGTTGGTGTTTTTCAATGTTGAGGTTGTTGTTTTTCAATGTTGAGGATGTTGTTGAATTTGTTGGCGTTTTTAAATGTTGAGGTTGTTGTTGAATTTGTTGGTGTTTTCAATGTTGAGGTTGTTGTTGAATTTGTTGGTGTTTTTAAATGTTGAGGTTGTTGTTGTTTTTCAATGCTGAGGTTGTTGTTGAATTTGTTGGTGTTTTTCAATGTTGAGGTTGTTGTTGTTTTTCAATGCTGAGGTTGTTGTTGAATTTGTTGGTGTTTTTCAATGTTGAGGTTGTTGTTGAATTTGTTGGTGTTTTTCAATGTTGAGGTTGTTGTTGTTTTTCAATGTTGAGGTTGTTGTTGAATTTGTTGGTGTTTTTCAATGTTGAGGTTGTTGTTGTTTTTCAATGTTGAGGTTGTTGTTGAATTTGTTGGTGTTTTTCAATGTTGAGGTTGTTGTTGAATTTGTTGGTGTTTTTCAATGTTGAGGTTGTTGTTGTTATTCAATGTTGAGGTTATTGTTGAATTTGTTGGTGTTTTTCAATGTTGAGGATGTTGTTGTTTTTCAATGTTGAGGTTGTTGTTGAATTTCTTGGTGTTTTTCAATGTTGAGGTTGTTGTTGTTTTTCAATGTTGAGGTTGTTGTTGAATTTGTTGGTGTTTTTCAATGTTGAGGTTGCTGTTGTTTTTCAATGTTGAGGTTGTTGTTGAATTTGTTGGTGTTTTTCAATGTTGAGGTTGTTGTTGTTTTTCAATGTTGAGGTTGTTGTTGAAGTTGTTGGTGTTTTTCAATGTTGAGGTTGTTGTTGAATTTGTTGGTGTTTTTCAATGTTGAGGTTGTTGTTGTTTTTCAATGTTGAGGTTATTGTTGAATTTGTTGGTGTTTTTCAATGTTGAGGATGTTGTTGTTTTTCAATGTTGAGGTTGTTGTTGAATTTCTTGGTGTTTTTCAATGTTGAGGTTGTTGTTGTTTTTCAATGTTGAGGTTGTTGTTGAATTTGTTGGTGTTTTTCAATGTTGAGGTTGTTGTTGTTTTTCAATGTTGAGGTTGTTGTTGAATTTGTTGGTGTTTTTCAATATTGAGGTTGTTGTTGTTTTTCAATGTTGAGGTTGTTGTTGAATTTGTTGGTGTTTTTCAATGTTGAGGTTGTTGTTGAATTTGTTGGTGTTTTTCAATGTTGAGGTTGTTGTTGTTTTTCAATGTTGAGGTTTTTGAATTTGTTGGTGTTTTTCAATCTTGAGTTTGTTGTTGAATTTGTTGGTGTTTTTCAATGTTGAGGTTGTTGTTGAATTTGTTGGTGTTTTTCAATGTTGAGGTTGTTGTTGTTTTTCAATGTTGAGGTTGTTGTTGAATTTGTTGGTGTTTTTCAATGTTGAGGTGTTGTTGTTTTTCAATGTTGAGGTTGTTTTTGAATTTGTTGGTGTTTTTCAATGTTGAAGTTGTTGTTGAATTTGTTGGTGTTTTTCAATGTTGAGGTTTTTGTTGTTTTTCAATGTTGAGGTTGTTGTTGAATTTGTTGGTGTTTTTCAATGTTGAGTTTGTTGTTGTTTTTCAATGTTGAGGTTGTTGTTGAATTTGTTGGTGTTTTTCAATGTTGAGGTTGTTGTTGTTTTTCAATGTTGAGGTTTCTGTTGAATTTGTTGGTGTTTTTCAATGTTGAGGTTGTTGGTGTTTTTCAATGTTGAGGTTGTTGTTGAATTTGTTGGTGTTTTTCAATGTTGAGGTTGTTGTTGAATTTGTTGGTGTTTTTCAATGTTGAGGTTGTTGTTGTTTTTCAATGTGGAGGTTGTTGTTGAATTTGTTGGTGTTTTTCCCTGATGAGGTTGTTGTTGTTTTTCAAAGTTGAGGTTGTTGTTGAATTGTTGGTGTTTTTCAATTTCGGGGTTGTTGTTGAATTTGTTGGTGTTTTTCAATGTTGAATTTTTTGTTGAATTTATTGGTGTTTTTCAATGTTGAGGTTGTTGTTTTTCAATGTTGAGGATGTTGTTGAATTTGTTGGCGTTTTTAAATGTTGAGGTTGTTGTTGAATTTGTTGGTGTTTTCAATGTTGAGGTTGTTGTTGAATTTGTTGGTGTTTTTAAATGTTGAGGTTGTTGTTGTTTTTCAATGCTGAGGTTGTTGTTGAATTTGTTGGTGTTTTTCAATGTTGAGGTTGTTGTTGTTTTTCAATGCTGAGGTTGTTGTTGAATTTGTTGGTGTTTTTCAATGTTGAGGTTGTTGTTGAATTTGTTGGTGTTTTTCAATGTTGAGGTTGTTGTTGTTTTTCAATGTTGAGGTTGTTGTTGAATTTGTTGGTGTTTTTCAATGTTGAGGTTGTTGTTGTTTTTCAATGTTGATGTTGTTGTTGAATTTGTTGGTGTTTTTCAATGTTGAGGTTGTTGTTGAATTTGTTGGTGTTTTTCAATGTTGAGGTTGTTGTTGTTATTCAATGTTGAGGTTATTGTTGAATTTGTTGGTGTTTTTCAATGTTGAGGAAGTTGTTGTTTTTCAATGTTGAGGTTGTTGTTGAATTTCTTGGTGTTTTTCAATGTTGAGGTTGTTGTTGTTTTTCAATGTTGAGGTTGTTGTTGAATTTGTTGGTGTTTTTCAATGTTGAGGTTGTTGTTGTTTTTCAATGTTGAGGTTGTTGTTGAATTTGTTGGTGTTTTTCAATGTTGAGGTTGTTGTTGTTTTTCAATGTTGAGGTTGTTGTTGAAGTTGTTGGTGTTTTTCAATGTTGAGGTTGTTGTTGAATTTGTTGGTGTTTTTCAATGTTGAGGTTGTTGTTGTTTTTCAATGTTGAGGTTATTGTTGAATTTGTTGGTGTTTTTCAATGTTGAGGATGTTGTTGTTTTTCAATGTTGAGGTTGTTGTTGAATTTCTTGGTGTTTTTCAATGTTGAGGTTGTTGTTGTTTTTCAATGTTGAGGTTGTTGTTGAATATGTTGGTGTTTTTCAATGTTGAGGTTGTTGTTGTTTTTCAATGTTGAGGTTGTTGTTGAATTTGTTGGTGTTTTTCAATATTGAGGTTGTTGTTGTTTTTCAATGTTGAAGTTGTTGTTGAATTTGTTGGTGTTTTTCAATGTTGAGGTTGTTGTTGAATTTGTTGGTGTTTTTCAATGTTGAGGTTGTTGTTGTTTTTCAATGTTGAGGTTTTTGAATTTGTTGGTGTTTTTCAATCTTGAGTTTGTTGTTGAATTTGTTGGTGTTTTTCAATGTTGAGGTTGTTGTTGAATTTGTTGGTGTTTTTCAATGTTGAGGTTGTTGTTGTTTTTCAATGTTGAAGTTGTTGTTGTTTTTCAATGTTGAGGTTGTTGTTGAGTTTGTTCGTGTTTTTCAATGTTGTGGTTGTTGTTGAATTTGTTGGTGTTTTTCAATGTTGAGGTTGTTGTTGAATTTGTTGGTGTTTTTCAATGTTGAGGTTGTTGTTGTTTTTAAATGTTGAGGTTGTTGTTGAATTTGTTGGTGTTTTTTCAATTTTGAGTTTGTTGGTCTTTTTCAATGTTGAGGTTGTTGTTGAATTTGATGGTGTTTTTCAATGTCGAGGTTGTTGTTGAATTTGTTGGTGTTTTTCAATGTTGAAGTTGTTGTTGAATTTGTTGGTGTTTTTCAATGTTGAGGTTGTTGTTGAATTTGTTGGTGTTTTTCAATGTTGAAGTTTTTGTTGAATTTGTTGGTGTTTTTCAATGTTGAGGTTGTTGTTGTTTTTCAATGTTGAGGTTGTTGTTGAATTTGTTGGTGTTTTTCAATGTTGAGGTTGTTGTTGTTTTTCAATGCTGAGGTTGTTGTTGAATTTGCTGGTGTTTTTCAATGTTGAGGTTGTTGTTGAATTTGTTGGTGTTTTTCAATGTTGAGGTTGTTGTTGTTTTTCAATGTTGAGGTTGTTGTTGAATTTGTTGGTGTTTTTCAATGTTGAGGTGTTGTTTTTCAATGTTGAGGTTGTTGTTGAATTTGTTGGTGTTTTTCAATGTTGAAGTTGTTGTTGAATTTGTTGGTGTTTTTCAATGTTGAGGTTGTTGTTGTTTTTCAATGTTGAGGTTGTTGTTGAGTTTGTTCGTGTTTTTCAATGTTGAGGTTGTTGTTGAATTTGTTGGTGTTTTTCAATGTTGAGGTTGTTGTTGAATTTGTTGGTGTTTTTCAATGTTGAGGTTGTTGTTGTTTTTAAATGTTGAGGTTGTTGTTGAATTTGTTGGTGTTTTTTCAATTTTGAGTTTGTTGGTGTTTTTCAATGTTGAGGTTGTTGTTGAATTTGATGGTGTTTTTCAATGTCGAGGTTGTTGTTGAATTTGTTGGTGTTTTTCAATGTTGAAGTTGTTGTTGAATTTGTTGGTGTTTTTCAATGTTGAGGTTGTTGTTGAATTTGTTGGTGTTTTTCAATGTTGAAGTTTTTGTTGAATTTGTTGGTGTTTTTCAATGTTGAGGTTGTTGTTGTTTTTCAATGTTGAGTTTGTTGTTGAATTTGTTGGTGTTTTTCAATGTTGAGGTTGTTGTTGTTTTTCAATGCTGAGGTTGTTGTTGAATTTGCTGGTGTTTTTCAATGTTGAGGTTGTTGTTGAATTTGTTGGTGTTTTTCAATGTTGAGGTTGTTGTTGTTTTTCAATGTGGAGGTTGTTGTTGAATTTGTTGGTGTTTTTCAATGTTGAGGTGTTGTTGTTTTTCAATGTTGAGGTTGTTGTTGAATTTGTTGGTGTTTTTCAATGTTGAAGTTGTTGTTGAATTTGTTGGTGTTTTTCAATGTTGAGGTTGTTGTTGTTTTTCAATGTTGAGGTTGTTGTTGAATTTGTTGGTGTTTTTCAATGTTGAGTTTGTTGTTGTTTTTCAATGTTGAGGTTGTTGTTGAATTTGTTGGTGTTTTTCAATGTTGAGGTTGTTGTTTTTTTTCAATGTTGAGGTTTCTGTTGAATTTGTTGGTGTTTTTCAATGTTGAGGTTGTTGGTGTTTTTCAATGTTGAGGTTGTTGTTGAATTTGTTGGTGTTTTTCAATGTTGAGGTTGTTGTTGAATTTGTTGGTGTTTTTCAATGTTGAGGTTGTTGTTGTTTTTCAATGTTGAGGTTGTTGTTGAGTTTGTTGGTGATTTTCAATGTTGAGGTTGTTGTTGAATTTGTTGGTGTTTTTCAATGTTGAGGTTGTTGTTGAATTTGTTGGTGTTTTTCAATGTTGAGGTTGTTGTTGAATTTGTTGGTGTTTTTCAATGTTGAGGTTGTTGTTGTTTTTCAATGTTGAGGTTGTTGTTGAATTTGTTGGTGTTTTTCAATGTTGAGGTGTTGTTGTTTTTCAATGTTGAGGTTGTTGTTGAATTTGTTGGTGTTTTTCAATGTTGAAGTTGTTGTTGAATTTGTTGGTGTTTTTCAACGTTGAGGTTGTTGTTGTTTTTCAATGTTGAGGTTGCTGTTGAATTTGTTGGTGTTTTTCAATGTTGAGGTTGTTGTTGAATTTGTTGGTGTTTTTCAATGTTGAGATTGCTGTTGTTTTTAAATGTTGGGGTTGTTGTTGAATTTGTTGGTGTTTTTCCATGATGAGGTTGTTGTTGCTTTTCAAAGTTGAGGTTGTTGTTGAATTTGTTGGTGTTTTTCAATTTCGGGGTTGTTGTTGAATTTGTAGGTGTTTTTCAATGTTGAATTTTTTGTTGAATTTGTTGGTGTTTTTCAATGTTGAGGTTGTTGTTTTTCAATGTTGAGGTTGTTGTTGAATTTGTTGGCGTTTTTAAATGTTGAGGTTGTTGTTGAATTTGTTGGTGTTTTCAATGTTGAGGTTGTTGTTGAATTTGTTGGTGTTTTTAAATGTTGAGGTTGTTGTTGAATTTGCTGGTGTTTTGCAATGTTGAGGTTGTTGTTGTTTTTCAATGTTGAGGTTGTTGTTGAATTTGTTGGTGTTTTTCAATGTTGAGGTTGTTGTTGTTTTTCAATGTTGAGGTTTCTGTTGAATTTGTTGGTGTTTTTCAATGTTGAGGTTGTTGGTGTTTTTCAATGTTGAGGTTGTTGTTGAATTTGTTGGTGTTTTTCAATGTTGAGGTTGTTGTTGAATTTGTTGGTGTTTTTCAATGTTGAGGTTGTTGTTGTTTTTCAATGTTGAGGTTGTTGTTGAGTTTGTTGGTGATTTTCAATGTTGAGGTTGTTGTTGAATTTGTTGGTGTTTTTCAATGTTGAGGTTGTTGTTGAATTTGTTGGTGTTTTTCAATGTTGAGGTTGTTGTTGAATTTGTTGGTGTTTTTCAATGTTGAGGTTGTTGTTGTTTTTCAATGTTGAGGTTGTTGTTGAATTTGTTGGTGTTTTTCAATGTTGAGGTGTTGTTGTTTTTCAATGTTGAGGTTGTTGTTGAATTTGTTGGTGTTTTTCAATGTTGAAGTTGTTGTTGAATTTGTTGGTGTTTTTCAACGTTGAGGTTGTTGTTGTTTTTCAATGTTGAGGTTGCTGTTGAATTTGTTGGTGTTTTTCAATGTTGAGGTTGTTGTTGAATTTGTTGGTGTTTTTCAATGTTGAGATTGCTGTTGTTTTTAAATGTTGGGGTTGTTGTTGAATTTGTTGGTGTTTTCAATTTTGAGGATGTTGTTGTTTTTCAATGTGGAGGTTGTTGTTGAATTTGTTCGTGTTTTTCCATGATGAGGTTGTTGTTGCTTTTCAAAGTTGAGGTTGTTGTTGAATTTGTTGGTGTTTTTCAATTTCGGGGTTGTTGTTGAATTTGTAGGTGTTTTTCAATGTTGAATTTTTTGTTGAATTTGTTGGTGTTTTTCAATGTTGAGGTTGTTGTTTTTCAATGTTGAGGTTGTTGTTGAATTTGTTGGCGTTTTTAAATGTTGAGGTTGTTGTTGAATTTGTTGGTGTTTTCAATGTTGAGGTTGTTGTTGAATTTGTTGGTGTTTTTAAATGTTGAGGTTGTTGTTGAATTTGCTGGTGTTTTGCAATGTTGAGGTTGTTGTTGTTTTTCAATGTTGAGGTTGTTGTTGAATTTGTTGGTGTTTTTCAATGTTGAGGTTGTTGTTGTTTTTCAATGTTGAGGTTGTTGTTGTATTTGTTGGTGTTTTTCAATTTCGAGGTTGTTGTTGAAGTTGTTGGTGTTTTTCAATGTTGAGGTTGTTGTTGAATTTGTTGGTGTTTTTCAATGTTGAGCTTGATGCTGAATTTGTTGGTGTTTTTCAATGTTGAGGTTGTTGTTGCTGTTTTTCAATGTTGAGGTTGTTGTTGAATTTGTTGGTGTTTTTCAATGTTGAGATTGTTGTTGTTTTTCAATGTTGAGGTTGTTGTTGAATTTGTTGGTGTTTTTAAATGTTGAGGTTGTTGTTGAATTTATTGGTGTTTTTCAATGTTGAGGTTGTTGTTGTTTTTCAATGTTGAGGTTGTTGTTGAATTTGTTGGTGTTTTTCAATGTTGTGGTTGTTGTTGTTTTTCAATGTTGAGGTTGCTGTTGAATTTGTTGGTGTTTTTCAATTTCGAGGTTGTTGTTGAATTTGTTGGTGTTTTTTAATGTTGAAGTTGTTGTTGAATTTGTTGGTGTTTTTCAATGTTGAGGTTGTTGTTGTTTTTCAATGTTGAGGTTGTTGTTGAATTTGTTGGTGTTTTTCAATGTTGAGGTTGTTGTTGTTTTTCAATGCTGAGGTTGCTGTTGAATTTGTTGGTGTTTTTCAATGTTGAGGTTGTTGTTGAATTTGTTGGTGTTTTTCAATGTTTAGGTTGTTGTTGTTTTTCAATGTTGAGGTTGTTGTTGAATTTGTTGGTGTTTTTCCATGTTGAGGTTGTTGTTGAATTTGTTGGTGTTTCTCAATGTTGAGGTTGTTGTTGTTTTTCAATGTTGAGGTTGTTGTTGAATTTGTTGGTGTTTTTCAATGTTGAGGATGTTGTTGAATTTGTTGGTGTTTTTCAATGTTGAGGTTGTTGTTGTTTTTCAATGTTGAGGTTATTGTTGAATTTGTTGGTGTTTTTCAATTTCGAGGTTGTTGTTGAATTTGTTGGTGTTTTTCAATGTTGAAGTTTTTGTTGAATTTGTTGGTGTTTTTCAATGTTGAGGTTGTTGTTGTTTTTCAATGTTGAGGTTGTTGTTGAATTTGTTGGTGTTTTTCAATGTTGAGGTTGTTGTTGTTTTTCAATGCTGAGGTTGTTGTTGAATTTGCTGGTGTTTTTCAATGTTGAGGTTGTTGTTGAATTTGTTGGTGTTTTTCAATGTTGAGGTTGTTGCTTTTTTTCAATGTTGAGGTTGTTGTTGAATTTGTTGGTGTTTTTCAATGTTGAGGTGTTGTTGTTTTTCAATGTTGAGGTTGTTGTTGAATTTGTTGGTGTTTTTCAATGTTGAAGTTGTTGTTGAATTTTTTGGTGTTTTTCAACGTTGAGGTTGTTGTTGTTTTTCAATGTTGAGGTTGTTGTTGAATTTGTTGGTGTTTTTCAATGTTGAGTTTGTTGTTGGTTTTCAATGTTGAGGTTGTTGTTGAATTTGTTGGTGTTTTTCAATGTTGAGGTTGTTGTTGTTTTTCAATGTTGAGATTTCTGTTGAAATTGTTGGTGTTTTTCAATGTTGAGGTTGTTGGTGTTTTTCAATGTTGAGGTTGTTGTTGAATTTGTTGGTGTTTTTCAATGTTGAGGTTGTTGTTGAATTTGTTGGTGTTTTTCAATGTTGAGGTTGTTGTTGTTTTTCAATGTTGAGGTTGTTGTTGAGTTTGTTGGTGATTTTCAATGTTGAGGTTGTTGTTGAATTTGTTGGTGTTTTTAAATGTTGAGGTTGTTGTTGAATTTGTTGGTGTTTTTCAATGTTGAGGTTGCTGTTGTTTTTAAATGTTGGGGTTGTCGTTGAATTTGTTGGTGTTTTCAATTTTGAGGATGTTGTTGTTTTTCAATGTGGAGGTTGTTGTTGAATTTGTTTGTTTTTTTCCATGATGAGGTTGTTGTTGTTTTTCAAAGTTGAGGTTGTTGTTGAATTTGTTGGTGTTTTTCAATTTCGGGGTTGTTGTTGAATTTGTTGGTGTTTTTCAATGTTGAATTTTTTGTTGAATTTGTTGGTGTTTTTCAATGTTCAGGTTGTTGTTTTTCAATGTTGAGGTTGTTGTTGAATTTGTTGGCGTTTTTAAATGTTGAGGTTGTTGTTGAATTTGTTGGTGTTTTCAATGTTGAGGTTGTTGTTGAATTTGTTGGTGTTTTTAAATGTTGAGGTTGTTGTTGAATTTGCTGGTGTTTTGCAATGTTGAGGTTGTTGTTGTTTTTCAATGTTGAGGTTGTTGTTGAATTTGTTGGTGTTTTTCAATGTTGAGGTTGTTGTTGTTTTTCAATGTTGAGGTTGTTGTTGTATTTGTTGGTGTTTTTCAATTTCGAGGTTGTTGTTGAAGTTGTTGGTGTTTTTCAATGTTGAGGTTGTTGTTGAATTTGTTGGTGTTTTTCAATGTTGAGCTTGTTGCTGAATTTGTTGGTGTTTTTCAATGTTGAGGTTGTTGTTGCTGTTTTTCAATGTTGAGGTTGTTGTTGAATTTGTTGGTGTTTTTCAATGTTGAGATTGTTGTTGTTTTTCAATGTTGAGGTTGTTGTTGAATTTGTTGGTGTTTTTCAATGTTGAGGTTGTTGTTGAATTTGTTGGTGTTTTTCAATGTTTAGGTTGTTGTTGTTTTTCAATGTTGAGGTTGTTGTTGAATTTGTTGGTGTTTTTCCATGTTGAGGTTGTTGTTGAATTTGTTGGTGTTTCTCAATGTTGAGGTTGTTGTTGTTTTTCAATGTTGAGGTTGTTGTTGAATTTGTTGGTGTTTTTCAATGTTGAGGATGTTGTTGAATTTGTTGGTGTTTTTCAATGTTGAGGTTGTTGTTGTTTTTCAATGTTGAGGTTATTGTTGAATTTGTTGGTGTTTTTCAATTTCGAGGTTGTTGTTGAATTTGTTGGTGTTTTTCAATGTTGAAGTTTTTGTTGAATTTGTTGGTGTTTTTCAATGTTGAGGTTGTTGTTGTTTTTCAATGTTGAGGTTGTTGTTGAATTTGTTGGTGTTTTTCAATGTTGAGGTTGTTGTTGTTTTTCAATGCTGAGGTTGTTGTTGAATTTGCTGGTGTTTTTCAATGTTGAGGTTGTTGTTGAATTTGTTGGTGTTTTTCAATGTTGAGGTTGTTGCTTTTTTTCAATGTTGAGGTTGTTGTTGAATTTGTTGGTGTTTTTCAATGTTGAGGTGTTGTTGTTTTTCAATGTTGAGGTTGTTGTTGAATTTGTTGGTGTTTTTCAATGTTGAAGTTGTTGTTGAATTTTTTGGTGTTTTTCAACGTTGAGGTTGTTGTTGTTTTTCAATGTTGAGGTTGTTGTTGAATTTGTTGGTGTTTTTCAATGTTGAGTTTGTTGTTGGTTTTCAATGTTGAGGTTGTTGTTGAATTTGTTGGTGTTTTTCAATGTTGAGGTTGTTGTTGTTTTTCAATGTTGAGGTTTCTGTTGAAATTGTTGGTGTTTTTCAATGTTGAGGTTGTTGGTGTTTTTCAATGTTGAGGTTGTTGTTGAATTTGTTGGTGTTTTTCAATGTTGAGGTTGTTGTTGAATTTGTTGGTGTTTTTCAATGTTGAGGTTGTTGTTGTTTTTCAATGTTGAGGTTGTTGTTGAGTTTGTTGGTGATTTTCAATGTTGAGGTTGTTGTTGAATTTGTTGGTGTTTTTAAATGTTGAGGTTGTTGTTGAATTTGTTGGTGTTTTTCAATGTTGAGGTTGCTGTTGTTTTTAAATGTTGGGGTTGTCGTTGAATTTGTTGGTGTTTTCAATTTTGAGGATGTTGTTGTTTTTCAATGTGGAGGTTGTTGTTGAATTTGTTTGTTTTTTTCCATGATGAGGTTGTTGTTGTTTTTCAAAGTTGAGGTTGTTGTTGAATTTGTTGGTGTTTTTCAATTTCGGGGTTGTTGTTGAATTTGTTGGTGTTTTTCAATGTTGAATTTTTTGTTGAATTTGTTGGTGTTTTTCAATGTTCAGGTTGTTGTTTTTCAATGTTGAGGTTGTTGTTGAATTTGTTGGCGTTTTTAAATGTTGAGGTTGTTGTTGAATTTGTTGGTGTTTTCAATGTTGAGGTTGTTGTTGAATTTGTTGGTGTTTTTAAATGTTGAGGTTGTTGTTGAATTTGCTGGTGTTTTGCAATGTTGAGGTTGTTGTTGTTTTTCAATGTTGAGGTTGTTGTTGAATTTGTTGGTGTTTTTCAATGTTGAGGTTGTTGTTGTTTTTCAATGTTGAGGTTGTTGTTGTATTTGTTGGTGTTTTTCAATTTCGAGGTTGTTGTTGAAGTTGTTGGTGTTTTTCAATGTTGAGGTTGTTGTTGAATTTGTTGGTGTTTTTCAATGTGGAGCTTGTTGCTGAATTTGTTGGTGTTTTTCAATGTTGAGGTTGTTGTTGCTGTTTTTCAATGTTGAGGTTGTTGTTGAATTTGTTGGTGTTTTTCAATGTTGAGATTGTTGTTGTTTTTCAATGTTGAGGTTGTTGTTGAATTTGTTGGTGTTTTTAAATGTTGAGGTTGTTGTTGAATTTATTGGTGTTTTTCAATGTTGAGGTTGTTGTTGTTTTTCAATGTTGAGGTTGTTGTTGAATTTGTTGGTGTTTTTCAATGTTGAGGTTGTTGTTGTTTTTCAATGTTGAGGTTGTTGTTGAGTTTGTTGGTGTTTTTCAATGTTGAGGTTGTTGTTGAATATGTTGGTGTTTTTCAATGTTGAGGTTGTTGTTGAATTTGTTGGTGTTTTTCAATGTTGAGGTTGTTGTTGTTTTTAAATGTTGAGGTTGTTGTTGAATTTGTTGGTGTTTTTTCAATTTTGAGGTTGTTGGTCTTTTTCAATGTTGAGGTTGTTGTTGAATTTGATGGTGTTTTTCAATGTCGAGGTTGTTGTTGAATTTGCTGGTGTTTTTCAATGTTGAAGTTGTTGTTGAATTTGTTGGTGTTTTTCAATTTCGAGGTTGTTTTTGAATTTGCTGGTGTTTTTCAATGTTGAAGTTTTTGTTGAATTTGTTGGTGTTTTTCAATGTTGAGGTTGTTGTTGTTTTTCAATGTTGAGGTTGTTGTTGAATTTGTTGGTGTTTTTCAATGTTGAGGTTGTTGTTGAATTTGTTGGTGTTTTCCAATGTTGAGGTTGTTGTTGTTTTTCAATGTTGAGGTTGTTGTTGAATTTGTTGGTGTTTTTCAATGTTGAGGTTGTTGTAGTTTTTCAATGTTGAGGTTGTTGTTGAATTTGTTGGTGTTTTTCAATGTTGAAGTTGTTGTTGAATTTGTTGGTGTTTTTCAATGTTGAGGTTGTTGTTGTTTTTCAATGTTGAGGTTGTTGTTGAATTTGTTGGTGTTTTTCAATGTTGAGTTTGTTGTTGTTTTTCAATGTTAAGGTTGTTGTTGAATTTGTCGGTGTTTTTCAATGTTGAGGTTGTTGTTGTTTTTCAATGTTGAGGTTGTTGTTGAATTTGCTGGTGTTTTTCAATGTTGAGGTTGTTGTTGTTTTTCAATGTTGAGGTTGTTGTTGAATTTGTTGGTGTTTTTCAATGTTGAGGTTGTTGTTGAATTTGTTGGTGTTTTTCAATGTTGTGGTTGTTGTTTTTCAATGTTGAGGTTGTTGTTGAGATTGTTGGTGTTTTTCAATGTTGAGGTTGTTGTTGAATTTGTTGGTGTTTTTCAATGTTGTGGTTGTTGTTGAATTTGTTGGTGTTTTTCAATGTTGAGGTTGTTGTTGTTTTTAAATGTTGGGGTTGTTGTTGAATTTGTTGGTGTTTTCAATTTTGAGTATGTTGTTGTTTTTCAATGTTGAGGTTGTTGTTGAATTTGTTGGTGTTTTTCCATGATGAGGTTGTTGTTGTTTTTCAAAGTTGAGGTTTTTGTTGAATTTGTTGGTGTTTTTCAATTTCGGGGTTGTTGTTGAATTTGTTGGTGTTTTTCAATGTTGAATTTTTTGTTGAATTTGTTGGTGTTTTTCAATGTTGAGGTTGTTGTTTTTCAATGTTGAGGTTGTTGTTGAATTTGTTGGCGTTTTTAAATGTTGAGGTTGTTGTTGAATTTGTTGGTGTTTTCAATGTTGAGGTTGTTGTTGAATTTGTTGGTGTTTTTAACTGTTGAGGTTGTTGTTGAATTTGCTGGTGTTTTGCAATGTTGAGGTTGTAGTTGTTTTTCAATGTTGAGGTTGTTGTTGAATTTGTTGGTGTTTTTCAATGTTGAGGTTGTTGTTGTTTTTCAATGTTGAGGTTGTTGTTGTATTTGTTGGTGTTTTTCAATTTCGAGGTTGTTGTTGAATTTGTTGGTGTTTTTCAATGTTGAAGTTGTTGTTGAATTTGTTGGTGTTTTTCAATGTTGAGGTTGTTGTTGTTTTTCAATGTTGAGGTTGTTGTTGAATTTGTTGGTGTTTTTCAATGTTGAGGTTGTTGTTGTTTTTCAATGCTGAGGTTGTTGTTGAATTTGTTGGTGTTTTTCAATGTTGAGGTTTTTGTTGAATTTGTTGTTGTTTTTCAATGTTGAGGTTGTTGTTGTTTTTCAATGTTCAGGTTGTTGTTGAATTTGTTGGTGTTTTTCAAAGTTTAGGTTGTTGTTGTTTTTCAATGTTGAGGTTGTTGTTGAATTTGTTGGTGTTTTTCAATGTTGAGGTTGTTGTTGAATTTGTTGGTGTTTTTCAATGTTGAGGGTGTTGTTGTTTTTCAATGTTGAGGTTGTTGTTGAATTTGTTGGTGTTTTTCAATGTTGCGTTTGTTGTTGTTTTTCAATGTTGAGGTTGTTGTTGTTTTTCAATGTTGAGGTTGCTGTTGAATTTGCTGGTGTTTTTCAATGTTGAGGTTGTTGTTGTTTTTCAATGTTGAGGTTGTTGTTGAATTTGTTGGTGTTTTTCAATGTTGAAGTTGTTGTTGAATTTGTTGGTGTTTTTCAATGTTGAGGTTGTTGTTGTTTTTCAATGTTGAGGTTGTTGTTGAATTTGTGGGTGTTTTTCAATGTTGAGGTTGTTGTTGTTTTTCAATGTTGAGGTTGTTGTTGAATTTGTTGGTGTTTTTCAATGTTGAGGTTGTTGTTGTTTTTCAATGTTGAGGTTGTTGTTGAATTTGTTGGTGTTTTTCAATGTTGAGGTTGTTGTTGAATTTGTTGGTGTTTCTCAATGTTGAGGTTGATGTTGTTTTTCAATGTTGAGGTTGTTCTTGAATTTGTTGGTGTTTTTCAATGTTGAGGATGTTGTTGAATTTGTTGGTGTTTTTCAATGTTGAAGTTGTTGTTGCTTTTCAATGTTGAGGTTATTGTTGAATTTTTTGTTTTTTTCAATGTTGAGGTTGTTGTTGTTTTTCAATGTTGAGGTTGTTGTTGTTTTTCAATGTTGAGGTTGTTGTTGTTTTTCAGTGTTGAGGTTGTTGTTGAATTTGTTGGTGTTTCTCAATGTTGAGGTTGTTGTTGTTTTTCAATGTTGAGGTTGTTGTTGAATTTGTTGGTGTTTTTCAATGTTGAGGATGCTGTTGAATTTGTTGGTGTTTTTCAATGTTGAGGTTGTTGTTGTTTTTCAATGTTGAGGTTATTGTTGAATTTGTTGGTGTTTTTCAATTTCGAGGTTGTTGTTGAATTTGTTGGTGTTTTTCAATGTTGAAGTTTTTGTTGAATTTGTTGGTGTTTTTCAATGTTGAGGTTGTTGCTGTTTTTCAATGTTGAGGTTGTTGTTGAATTTGTTGGTGTTTTTCAATGTTGAGGTTGTTGTTGTTTTTCAATGCTGAGGTTGTTGTTGAATTTGCTGGTGTTTTTCAATGTTGAGGTTGTTGTTGAATTTGTTGGTGTTTTTCAATGTTGAGGTTGTTGTTGTTTTTCAATGTTGAGGTTTTTGTTGATTTTGTTGGTGTTTTTCAATGTTGAGGTGTTGTTGTTTTTCAATGTTGAGGTTGTTGTTGAATTTGTTGGTGTTTTTCAATGTTGAGGTTGTTGTTTTTTTTCAACGTTGAGGGTGTTGTTGAATTTGTTGGTGTTTTTTATTGTTGAAGTTGTTGTTGAATTTGTTGGTGTTTTTCAATGTTGAGGTTGTTGTTGTTTTTCACTCTTGAGGTTGTTGTTGAATTTGTTGGTGTTTTTCAATTTCGAGGTTGTTGTTGAATTTGTTGGTGTTTTTTAATGTTGAAGTTGTTGTTGAATTTGTTGGTGTTTTTCAATGTTGAGGTTGTTGTTGTTTTTCAATGTTGAGGTTGTTGTTGAATTTGTTGGTGTTTTTCAAAGTTGAGGTTGTTGTTGTTTTTCAATGCTGAGGTTGTTGTGGAATTTGTTGGTGTTTTTCAATGTTGAGGTTGTTGTTGAATTTGTTGGTGTTTTTCAATGTTGAGGTTGTTGTTGTTTTTCAATGTTGAGGTTGTTGTTGAATTTGTTGGTGTTTCTCAATGTTGAGGTTGTTGTTGTTTTTCAATGTTGATGTTGTTGTTGAATTTGTTGGTGTTTTTCAATGTTGAGGATGTTGTTGAATTTGTTGGTGTTTTTCAATGTTGAGGTTGTTGTTGTTTTTCAATGTTGAGGTTGTTGTTGAATTTGTTGGTGTTTTTCAATGTTGAGGTTGTTGTTGTTTTTCAATGCTGAGGTTGTTGTTGAATTTGTTGGTGTTTTTCAATGTTGAGGTTTTTGTTGAATTTGTTGTTGTTTTTCAATGTTGAGGTTGTTGTTGTTTTTCAATGTTCAGGTTGTTGTTGAATTTGTTGGTGTTTTTCAAAGTTTAGGTTGTTGTTGTTTTTCAATGTTGAGGTTGTTGTTGAATTTGTTGGTGTTTTTCAATGTTGAGGTTGTTGTTGAATTTGTTGGTGTTTTTCAATGTTGAGGTTGTTGTTGTTTTTCAATGTTGAGGTTGTTGTTGAATTTGTTGGTGTTTTTCAATGTTGCGTTTGTTGTTGTTTTTCAATGTTGAGGTTGTTGTTGTTTTTCAATGTTGAGGTTGCTGTTGAATTTGCTGGTGTTTTTCAATGTTGAGGTTGTTGTTGTTTTTCAATGTTGAGGTTGTTGTTGAATTTGTTGGTGTTTTTCAATGTTGAGGTTGTTGTTGTTTTTCAATGTTGAGGTTGCTGTTGAATTTGCTGGTGTTTTTCAATGTTGAGGTTGTTGTTGTTTTTCAATGTTGAGGTTGTTGTTGAATTTGTTGGTGTTTTTCAATGTTGAAGTTGTTGTTGAATTTGTTGGTATTTTTCAATGTTGAGGTTGTTGTTGTTTTTCAATGTTGAGGTTGTTGTTGAATTTGTGGGTGTTTTTCAATGTTGAGGTTGTTGTTGTTTTTCAATGTTGAGGTTGTTGTTGAATTTGTTGGTGTTTTTCAATGTTGAGGTTGTTGTTGTTTTTCAATGTTGAGGTTGTTGTTGAATTTGTTGGTGTTTTTCAATGTTGAGGTTGTTGTTGAATTTGTTGGTGTTTCTCAATGTTGAGGTTGATGTTGTTTTTCAATGTTGAGGTTGTTCTTGAATTTGTTGGTGTTTTTCAATGTTGAGGATGTTGTTGAATTTGTTGGTGTTTTTCAATGTTGAAGTTGTTGTTGCTTTTCAATGTTGAGGTTATTGTTGAATTTTTTGTTTTTTTCAATGTTGAGGTTGTTGTTGTTTTTCAATGTTGAGGTTGTTGTTGTTTTTCAATGTTGAGGTTGTTGTTGTTTTTCAGTGTTGAGGTTGTTGTTGAATTTGTTGGTGTTTCTCAATGTTGAGGTTGTTGTTGTTTTTCAATGTTGAGGTTGTTGTTGAATTTGTTGGTGTTTTTCAATGTTGAGGATGCTGTTGAATTTGTTGGTGTTTTTCAATGTTGAGGTTGTTGTTGTTTTTCAATGTTGAGGTTATTGTTGAATTTGTTGGTGTTTTTCAATTTCGAGGTTGTTGTTGAATTTGTTGGTGTTTTTCAATGTTGAAGTTTTTGTTGAATTTGTTGGTGTTTTTCAATGTTGAGGTTGTTGCTGTTTTTCAATGTTGAGGTTGTTGTTGAATTTGTTGGTGTTTTTCAATGTTGAGGTTGTTGTTGTTTTTCAATGCTGAGGTTGTTGTTGAATTTGCTGGTGTTTTTCAATGTTGAGGTTGTTGTTGAATTTGTTGGTGTTTTTCAATGTTGAGGTTGTTGTTGTTTTTCAATGTTGAGGTTTTTGTTGATTTTGTTGGTGTTTTTCAATGTTGAGGTGTTGTTGTTTTTCAATGTTGAGGTTGTTGTTGAATTTGTTGGTGTTTTTCAATGTTGAGGTTGTTGTTTTTTTTCAACGTTGAGGGTGTTGTTGAATTTGTTGGTGTTTTTTATTGTTGAAGTTGTTGTTGAATTTGTTGGTGTTTTTCAATGTTGAGGTTGTTGTTGTTTTTCACTCTTGAGGTTGTTGTTGAATTTGTTGGTGTTTTTCAATTTCGAGGTTGTTGTTGAATTTGTTGGTGTTTTTTAATGTTGAAGTTGTTGTTGAATTTGTTGGTGTTTTTCAATGTTGAGGTTGTTGTTGTTTTTCAATGTTGAGGTTGTTGTTGAATTTGTTGGTGTTTTTCAAAGTTGAGGTTGTTGTTGTTTTTCAATGCTGAGGTTGTTGTGGAATTTGTTGGTGTTTTTCAATGTTGAGGTTGTTGTTGAATTTGTTGGTGTTTTTCAATGTTGAGGTTGTTGTTGTTTTTCAATGTTGAGGTTGTTGTTGAATTTGTTGGTGTTTCTCAATGTTGAGGTTGTTGTTGTTTTTCAATGTTGATGTTGTTGTTGAATTTGTTGGTGTTTTTCAATGTTGAGGATGTTGTTGAATTTGTTGGTGTTTTTCAATGTTGAGGTTGTTGTTGTTTTTCAATGTTGAGGTTGTTGTTGAATTTGTTGGTGTTTTTCAATGTTGAGGTTGTTGTTGTTTTTCAATGCTGAGGTTGTTGTTGAATTTGTTGGTGTTTTTCAATGTTGAGGTTTTTGTTGAATTTGTTGTTGTTTTTCAATGTTGAGGTTGTTGTTGTTTTTCAATGTTCAGGTTGTTGTTGAATTTGTTGGTGTTTTTCAAAGTTTAGGTTGTTGTTGTTTTTCAATGTTGAGGTTGTTGTTGAATTTGTTGGTGTTTTTCAATGTTGAGGTTGTTGTTGAATTTGTTGGTGTTTTTCAATGTTGAGGTTGTTGTTGTTTTTCAATGTTGAGGTTGTTGTTGAATTTGTTGGTGTTTTTCAATGTTGCGTTTGTTGTTGTTTTTCAATGTTGAGGTTGTTGTTGTTTTTCAATGTTGAGGTTGCTGTTGAATTTGCTGGTGTTTTTCAATGTTGAGGTTGTTGTTGTTTTTCAATGTTGAGGTTGTTGTTGAATTTGTTGGTGTTTTTCAATGTTGAAGTTGTTGTTGAATTTGTTGCTGTTTTTCAATGTTGAGGTTGTTGTTGTTTTTCAATGTTGAGGTTGTTGTTGAATTTGTGGGTGTTTTTCAATGTTGAGTTTGTTGTTGTTTTTCAATGTTGAGGTTGTTGTTGAATTTGTTGGTGTTTTTCAATGTTGAGGTTGTTGTTGTTTTTCAATGTTGAGGTTGTTGTTGAATTTGTTGGTGTTTTTCAATGTTGAGGTTGTTGTTGAATTTGTTGGTGTTTTTTAATGTTGAGGTTGTTGTTGTTTTTCAATGTTGAGGTTGTTGTTGAATTTGTTGGTGTTTCTCAATGTTGAGGTTGTTGTTGTTTTTCAATGTTGATGTTGTTGTTGAATTTGTTGGTGTTTTTCAATGTTGAGGATGTTGTTGAATTTGTTGGTGTTTTTCAATGTTGAGGTTGTTGTTGTTTTTCAATGTTGAGGTTGTTGTTGAATTTGTTGGTGTTTTTCAATGTTGAGGTTGTTGTTGTTTTTCAATGCTGAGGTTGTTGTTGAATTTGTTGGTGTTTTTCAATGTTGAGGTTTTTGTTGAATTTGTTGTTGTTTTTCAATGTTGAGGTTGTTGTTGTTTTTCAATGTTCAGGTTGTTGTTGAATTTGTTGGTGTTTTTCAAAGTTTAGGTTGTTGTTGTTTTTCAATGTTGAGGTTGTTGTTGAATTTGTTGGTGTTTTTCAATGTTGAGGTTGTTGTTGAATTTGTTGGTGTTTTTCAATGTTGAGATTGTTGTTGTTTTTCAATGTTGAGGTTGTTGTTGAATTTGTTGGTGTTTTTCAATGTTGCGTTTGTTGTTGTTTTTCAATGTTGAGGTTGTTGTTGAATTTGTTGGTGTTTCTCAATGTTGAGGTTGTTGTTGAATTTGTTGGTGTTTTTCAATGTTGAGGATGTTGTTGAATTTGTTGGTGTTTTTCAATGTTGAAGTTGTTGTTGCTTTTCAATGTTGAGGTTATTGTTGAATTTTTTGTTTTTTTCAATGTTGAGGTTGTTGTTGTTTTTCAATGTTGAGGTTGTTGTTGTTTTTCAATGTTGAGGTTGTTGTTGTTTTTCAGTGTTGAGGTTGTTGTTGAATTTGTTGGTGTTTCTCAATGTTGAGGTTGTTGTTGTTTTTCAATGTTGAGGTTGTTGTTGAATTTGTTGGTGTTTTTCAATGTTGAGGATGCTGTTGAATTTGTTGGTGTTTTTCAATGTTGAGGTTGTTGTTGTTTTTCAATGTTGAGGTTATTGTTGAATTTGTTGGTGTTTTTCAATTTCGAGGTTGTTGTTGAATTTGTTGGTGTTTTTCAATGTTGAAGTTTTTGTTGAATTTGTTGGTGTTTTTCAATGTTGAGGTTGTTGCTGTTTTTCAATGTTGAGGTTGTTGTTGAATTTGTTGGTGTTTTTCAATGTTGAGGTTGTTGTTGTTTTTCAATGCTGAGGTTGTTGTTGAATTTGCTGGTGTTTTTCAATGTTGAGGTTGTTGTTGAATTTGTTGGTGTTTTTCAATGTTGAGGTTGTTGTTGTTTTTCAATGTTGAGGTTTTTGTTGATTTTGTTGGTGTTTTTCAATGTTGAGGTGTTGTTGTTTTTCAATGTTGAGGTTGTTGTTGAATTTGTTGGTGTTTTTCAATGTTGAGGTTGTTGTTGAATTTGTTGGTGTTTTTCAATGTTGAGATTGTTGTTGTTTTTCAATGTTGAGGTTGTTGTTGAATTTGTTGGTGTTTTTCAATGTTGCGTTTGTTGTTGTTTTTCAATGTTGAGGTTGTTGTTGAATTTGTTGGTGTTTCTCAATGTTGAGGTTGTTGTTGAATTTGTTGGTGTTTTTCAATGTTGAGGATGTTGTTGAATTTGTTGGTGTTTTTCAATGTTGAAGTTGTTGTTGCTTTTCAATGTTGAGGTTATTGTTGAATTTTTTGTTTTTTTCAATGTTGAGGTTGTTGTTTTTCAATGTTGAGGTTGTTGTTGTTTTTCAATGTTGAGGTTGTTGTTGTTTTTCAGTGTTGAGGTTGTTGTTGAATTTGTTGGTGTTTCTCAATGTTGAGGTTGTTGTTGTTTTTCAATGTTGAGGTTGTTGTTGAATTTGTTGGTGTTTTTCAATGTTGAGGATGCTGTTGAATTTGTTGGTGTTTTTCAATGTTGAGGTTGTTGTTGTTTTTCAATGTTGAGGTTATTGTTGAATTTGTTGGTGTTTTTCAATTTCGAGGTTGTTGTTGAATTTGTTGGTGTTTTTCAATGTTGAAGTTTTTGTTGAATTTGTTGGTGTTTTTCAATGTTGAGGTTGTTGCTGTTTTTCAATGTTGAGGTAGTTGTTGAATTTGTTGGTGTTTTTCAATGTTGAGGTTGTTGTTGTTTTTCAATGCTGAGGTTGTTGTTGAATTTGCTGGTGTTTTTCAATGTTGAGGTTGTTGTTGAATTTGTTGGTGTTTTTCAATGTTGAGGTTGTTGTTGTTTTTCAATGTTGAGGTTTTTGTTGATTTTGTTGGTGTTTTTCAATGTTGAGGTGTTGTTGTTTTTCAATGTTGAGGTTGTTGTTGAATTTGTTGGTGTTTTTCAATGTTGAGGTTGTTGTTTTTTTTCAATGTTGAGGGTGTTGTTGAATTTGCTGGTGTTTTTTATTTTGAAGTTGTTGTTGAATTTGTTGGTGTTTTTCAATGTTGAGGTTGTTGTTGTTTTTCACTCTTGAGGTTGTTGTTGAATTTGTTGGTGTTTTTCAATTTCGAGCTTGTTGTTGAATTTGTTGGTGTTTTTTAATGTTGAAGTTGTTGTTGAATTTGTTGGTGTTTTTCAATGTTGAGGTTGTTGTTGTTTTTCAATGTTGAGGTTGTTGTTGAATTTGTTGGTGTTTTTCAAAGTTGAGGTTGTTGTTGTTTTTCAATGCTGAGGTTGTTGTGGAATTTGTTGGTGTTTTTCAATGTTGAGGTTGTTGTTGAATTTGTTGGTGTTTTTCAATGTTGAGGTTGTTGTTGTTTTTCAATGTTGAGGTTGTTGTTGAATTTGTTGGTGTTTCTCAATGTTGAGGTTGTTGTTGTTTTTCAATGTTGATGTTGTTGTTGAATTTGTTGGTGTTTTTCAATGTTGAGGATGTTGTTGAATTTGTTGGTGTTTTTCAATGTTGAGGTTGTTGTTGTTTTTCAATGTTGAGGTTGTTGTTGAATTTGTTGGTGTTTTTCAATGTTGAGGTTGTTGTTGTTTTTCAATGCTGAGGTTGTTGTTGAATTTGTTGGTGTTTTTCAATGTTGAGGTTTTTGTTGAATTTGTTGTTGTTTTTCAATGTTGAGGTTGTTGTTGTTTTTCAATGTTCAGGTTGTTGTTGAATTTGTTGGTGTTTTTCAAAGTTTAGGTTGTTGTTGTTTTTCAATGTTGAGGTTGTTGTTGAATTTGTTGGTGTTTTTCAATGTTGAGGTTGTTGTTGAATTTGTTGGTGTTTTTCAATGTTGAGGTTGTTGTTGTTTTTCAATGTTGAGGTTGCTGTTGAATTTGTCGGTGTTTTTCAATGTTGCGTTTGTTGTTGTTTTTCAATGTTGAGGTTGTTGTTGTTTTTCAATGTTGAGGTTGCTGTTGAATTTGCTGGTGTTTTTCAATGTTGAGGTTGTTGTTGTTTTTCAATGTTGAGGTTGTTGTTGAATTTGTTGGTGTTTTTCAATGTTGAAGTTGTTGTTGAATTTGTTGGTGTTTTTCAATGTTGAGGTTGTTGTTGTTTTTCAATGTTGAGGTTGTTGTTGAATTTGTGGGTGCTTTTCAATGTTGAGTTTGTTGTTGTTTTTCAATGTTGAGGTTGTTGTTGAATTTGTTGGTGTTTTTCAATGTTGAGGTTGTTGTTGTTTTTCAATGTTGAGGTTGTTGTTGAATTTGTTGGTGTTTTTCAATGTTGAGGTTGTTGTTGAATTTGTTGGTGTTTTTCAATGTTGAGGTTGTTGTTGTTTTTCAATGTTGAGGTTGTTGTTGAATTTGTTGGTGTTTCTCAATGTTGAGGTTGTTGTTGTTTTTCAATGTTGATGTTGTTGTTGAATTTGTTGGTGTTTTTCAATGTTGAGGATGTTGTTGAATTTGTTGGTGTTTTTCAATGTTGAGGTTGTTGTTGTTTTTCAATGTTGAGGTTGTTGTTGAATTTGTTGGTGTTTTTCAATGTTGAGGTTGTTGTTGTTTTTCAATGCTGAGGTTGTTGTTGAATTTGTTGGTGTTTTTCAATGTTGAGGTTTTTGTTGAATTTGTTGTTGTTTTTCAATGTTGAGGTTGTTGTTGTTTTTCAATGTTCAGGTTGCTGTTGAATTTGTTGGTGTTTTTCAAAGTTTAGGTTGTTGTTGTTTTTCAATGTTGAGGTTGTTGTTGAATTTGTTGGTGTTTTTCAATGTTGAGGTTGTTGTTGAATTTGTTGGTGTTTTTCAATGTTGAGGTTGTTGTTGTTTTTCAATGTTGAGGTTGTTGTTGAATTTGTTGGTGTTTTTCAATGTTGCGTTTGTTGTTGTTTTTCAATGTTGAGGTTGTTGTTGTTTTTCAATGTTGAGGTTGCTGTTGAATTTGCTGGTGTTTTTCAATGTTGAGGTTGTTGTTGTTTTTCAATGTTGAGGTTGTTGTTGAATTTGTTGGTGTTTTTCAATGTTGAAGTTGTTGTTGAATTTGTTGGTGTTTTTCAATGTTGAGGGTGTTGTTGTTTTTCAATGTTGAGGTTGTTGTTGAATTTGTGGGTGTTTTTCAATGTTGAGTTTGTTGTTGTTTTTCAATGTTGAGGTTGTTGTTGAATTTGTTGGTGTTTTTCAATGTTGAGGTTGTTGTTGTTTTTCAATGTTGAGGTTGTTGTTGAATTTGTTGGTGTTTTTCAATGTTGAGGTTGTTGTTGAATTTGTTGGTGTTTCTCAATGTTGAGGTTGTTGTTGTTTTTCAATGTTGAGGTTGTTGTTGAATTTGTTGGTGTTTTTCAATGTTGAGGATGTTGTTGAATTTGTTGGTGTTTTTCAATGTTGAAGTTGTTGTTGCTTTTCAATGTTGAGGTTATTGTTGAATTTTTTGTTTTTTTCAATGTTGAGGTTGTTGTTGTTTTTCAATGTTGAGGTTGTTGTTGTTTTTCAATGTTGAGGTTGTTGTTGTTTTTCAGTGTTGAGGTTGTTGTTGAATTTGTTGGTGTTTCTCAATGTTGAGGTTGTTGTTGTTTTTCAATGTTGAGGTTGTTGTTGAATTTGTTGGTGTTTTTCAATGTTGAGGATGCTGTTGAATTTGTTGGTGTTTTTCAATGTTGAGGTTGTTGTTGTTTTTCAATGTTGAGGTTATTGTTGAATTTGTTGGTGTTTTTCAATTTCGAGGTTGTTGTTGAATTTGTTGGTGTTTTTCAATGTTGAAGTTTTTGTTGAATTTGTTGGTGTTTTTCAATGTTGAGGTTGTTGTTGTTTTTCAATGTTGAGGTTGTTGTTGAATTTGTTGGTGTTTTTCAATGTTGAGGTTGTTGTTGTTTTTCAATGCTGAGGTTGTTGTTGAATTTGCTGGTGTTTTTCAATGTTGAGGTTGTTGTTGAATTTGTTGGTGTTTTTCAATGTTGAGGTTGTTGTTGTTTTTCAATGTTGAGGTTTTTGTTGATTTTGTTGGTGTTTTTCAATGTTGAGGTGTTGTTGTTTTTCAATTTTGAGGTTGTTGTTGAATTTGGTGGTGTTTTTCAATGTTGAGGTTGTTGTTTTTTTTCAATGTTGAGGGTGTTGTTGAATTTGTTGGTGTTTTTCAATTTCGAGGTTGTTGTTGAATTTGTTGGTGTTTTTTATTGTTGAAGTTGTTGTTGAATTTGTTGGTGTTTTTCAATGTTGAGGTTGTTGTTGTTTTTCACTCTTGAGGTTGTTGTTGAATTTGTTGGTGTTTTTCAATTTCGAGGTTGTTGTTGAATTTGTTGGTGTTTTTTAATGTTGAAGTTGTTGTTGAATTTGTTGGTGTTTTTCAATGTTGAGGTTGTTGTTGTTTTTCAATGTTGAGGTTGTTGTTGAATTTGTTGGTGTTTTTCAAAGTTGAGGTTGTTGTTGTTTTTCAATGCTGAGGTTGTTGTGGAATTTGTTGGTGTTTTTTCAATGTTGAGGTTGTTGTTGAATTTGTTGGTGTTTTTCAATGTTGAGGTTGTTGTTGTTTTTCAATGTTGAGGTTGTTGTTGAATTTGTTGGTGTTTCTCAATGTTGAGGTTGTTGTTGTTTTTCAATGTTGATGTTGTTGTTGAATTTGTTGGTGTTTTTCAATGTTGAGGATGTTGTTGAATTTGTTGGTGTTTTTCAATGTTGAGGTTGTTGTTGTTTTTCAATGTTGAGGTTATTGTTGAATTTGTTGGTGTTTTTCAATGTTGAGGTTGTTGTTGTTTTTCAATGTTGAGGTTGTTGTTGAATTTGTTGGTGTTTTTCAATGTTGAGTTTGTTGTCGTTTTTCAATGTTGAGGTTGTTGTTGAATTTGTTGGTGTTTTTCAATGTTGAGGTTGTTGTTGTTTTTCAATGTTGAGGTTGTTGTTGAATTTGTTGGTGTTTTTCAATGTTTAGGTTGTTGTTGTTTTTCAATGTTGAGGTTGTTGTTGAATTTGTTGGTGTTTTTCCATGTTGAGGTTGTTGTTGAATTTGTTGGTGTTTTTCAATGTTGAGGTTGTTGTTGTTTTTCAATGTTGAGGTTGTTGAATTTGTTAGTGTTTTTCAATCTTGAGTTTTTTGTTGAATTTGTTGGTGTTTTTCAATGTTGAGGTTGTTGTTGAATTTGTTGGTGTTTTTCAATGTTGAGGTTGTTGTTGTTTTTCAATGTTGAGGTTGTTGTTGAGTTTGTTGGTGTTTTTCAATGTTGAGGTTGTTGTTGAATTTGTTGGTGTTTTTCAATGTTGAGGTTGTTGTTGAATTTGTTGGTGTTTTTCAAAGTTGAGGTTGTTGTTGTTTTTAAATGTTGAGGTTGTTGTTGAATTTGTTGGTGTTTTTTCAATTTTGAGGTTGTTGGTGTTTTTCAATGTTGAGGTTGTTGTTGAATTTGATGGTGTTTTTCAATGTCGAGGTTGTTGTTTAATTTGCTGGTGTTTTTCAATGTTGAAGTTGTTGTTGAATTTGTTGGTGTTTTTCAATTTCGAGGTTGTTTTTGAATTTGTTGGTGTTTTTCAATGTTGAAGTTTTTGTTGAATTTGTTGGTGTGTTTCAATGTTGAGGTTGTTGTTGTTTTTCAATGCTGAGGTTGTTGTTGAATTTGTTGGTGTTTTTCAATGTTGAGGTTGTTGTTGAATTTGTTGGTGTTTTTCAATGTTGAGGTTGTTGTTGTTTTTCAATGTTGAGGTTGTTGTTGAATTTGTTGGTGTTTTTCAATGTTGAGGTTGTTGTAGTTTTTCAATGTTGAGGTTGTTTATGAATTTGTTGGTGTTTTTCAATGTTGAAGTTGTTGTTGAATTTGTTGGTGTTTTTCAATGTTGAGGTTGTTGTTGTTTTTCAATGTTGAGGTTGTTGTTGAATTTGTTGGTGTTTTTCAATGTTGAGTTTGTTGTTGTTTTTCAATGTTGAGGTTGTTGTTGAATTTGTTGGTGTTTTTCAATGTTGAGGTTGTTGTTGTTTTTCAATGTTGAGGTTATTGTTGAATTTGTTGGTGTTTTTCAATTTCGAGGTTGTTGTTGAATTTGTTGGTGTTTTTCAATGTTGAAGTTTTTGTTGAATTTGTTGGTGTTTTTCAATGTTGAGGTTGTTGTTGTTTTTCAATGTTGAGGTTGTTGTTGAATTTGTTGGTGTTTTTCAATGTTGAGGTTGTTGTTGTTTTTCAATGCTGAGGTTGTTGTTGAATTTGCTGGTGTTTTTCAATGTTGAGGTTGTTGTTGAATTTGTTGGTGTTTTTCAATGTTGAGGTTGTTGTTGTTTTTCAATGTTGAGGTTGTTGTTGAATTTGTTGGTGTTTTTCAATGTTGAGGTGTTGTTGTTTTTCAATGTTGAGGTTGTTGTTGAATTTGTTGGTGTTTTTCAATGTTGAAGTTGTTGTTGAATTTGTTGGTGTTTTTCAACGTTGAGGTTGTTGTTGTTTTTCAATGTTGAGGTTGTTGTTGAATTTGTTGGTGTTTTTCAATGTTGAGTTTGTTGTTGGTTTTAAATGTTGAGGTTGTTGTTGAATTTGTTGGTGTTTTTCAATGTTGAGGTTGTTGTTGTTTTTCAATGTTGAGGTTTCTGTTGAAATTGTTGGTGTTTTTCAATGTTGAGGTTGTTGGTGTTTTTCAATGTTGAGGTTGTTGTTGAATTTGTTGGTGTTTTTCAATGTTGAAGTTGTTGTTGAATTTGTTGGTGTTTTTCAATGTTGAGGTTGTTGTTGTTTTTCAATGTTGAGGTTGTTGTTGAGTTTGTTGGTGATTTCAATTTTGAGGTTGTTGTTGAATTTGTTGGTGTTTTTCAATGTTGAGGTTGTTGTTGAATTTGTTGGTGTTTTTCAATGTTGAGGTTGCTGTTCTTTTTAAATGTGGGGGTTGTTGTTGAATTTGTTGGTGTTTTCAATTTTGAGGATGTTGTTGTTTTTCAATGTGGAGGTTGTTGTTGAATTTGTTGGTTTTTTTCCATGATGAGGTTGTTGTTGTTTTTCAAAGTTGAGGTTGTTGTTGAATTTGTTGGTGTTTTTCAATTTCGGGGTTGTTGTTGAATTTGTTGGTGTTTTTCAATGTTGAATTTTTTGTTGAATTTGTTGGTGGTTTTCAATGTTGAGGTTGTTGTTTTTCAATGTTGAGGTTGTTTTTGAATTTGTTGGCGTTTTTAAATGTTGAGGTTGTTGTTGAATTTGTTGGTGTTTTCAATGTTGAGGTTGTTGTTGAATTTGTTGGTGTTTTTAAATGTTGAGGTTGTTGTTGAATTTGCTGGTGTTTTGCAATGTTGAGGTTGTTGTTGTTTTTCAATGTTGAGGTTGTTGTTGAATTTGTTGGTGTTTTTCAATGTTGAGGTTGTTGTTGTTTTTCAATGTTGAGGTTGTTGTTGTATTTGTTGGTGTTTTTCAATTTCGAGGTTGTTGTTGAAGTTGTTGGTGTTTTTCAATGTTGAGGTTGTTGTTGAATTTGTTGGTGTTTTTCAATGTTGAGCTTGTTGCTGAATTTGTTGGTGTTTTTCAATGTTGAGGTTGTTGTTGCTGTTTTTCAATGTTGAGGTTGTTGTTGAATTTGTTGGTGTTTTTCAATGTTGAGATTGTTGTTGTTTTTCAATGTTGAGGTTGTTGTTGAATTTGTTGGTGTTTTTAAATGTTGAGGTTGTTGTTGAATTTATTGGTGTTTTTCAATGTTGAGGTTGTTGTTGTTTTTCAATGTTGAGGTTGTTGTTGAATTTGTTGGTGTTTTTCAATGTTGAGGTTGTTGTTGTTTTTCAATGTTGAGGTTGTTGTTGAATTTGTTGGTGTTTTTCAATTTCGAGGTTGTTGTTGAATTTGTTGGTGTTTTTTAATGTTGAAGTTGTTGTTGAATTTGTTGGTGTTTTTCAATGTTGAGGTTGTTGTTGTTTTTCAATGTTGAGGTTGTTGTTGAATTTGTTGGTGTTTTTCAATGTTGAGGTTGTTGTTGTTTTTCAATGCTGAGGTTGTTGTTGAATTTGTTGGTGTTTTTCAATGTTGAGGTTGTTGTTGAATTTGTTGGTGTTTTTCAATGTTGAGGTTGTTGTTGTTTTTCAATGTTGAGGTTGTTGTTGAATTTGTTGGTGTTTCTCAATGTTGTGGTTGTTGTTGTTTTTCAATGTTGATGTTGTTGTTGAATTTCTTGGTGTTTTTCAATGTTGAGGATGTTGTTGAATTTGTTGGTGTTTTTCAATGTTGAGGTTGTTGTTGTTTTTCAATGTTGAGGTTATTGTTGAATTTGTTGGTGTTTTTCAATGTTGAGTTTGTTGTCGTTTTTCAATGTTGAGGTTGTTGTTGAATTTGTTGGTGTTTTTCAATGTTGAGGTTGTTGTTGTTTTTCAATGTTGAGGTTGTTGTTGAATTTGTTGGTGTTTTTCAATGTTTAGGTTGTTGTTGTTTTTGAATGTCGAGGTTGTTGTTGAATTTGTTGGTGTTTTTCCATGTTGAGGTTGTTGTTGAATTTGTTGGTGTTTTTCAATGTTGAGGTTGTTGTTGTTTTTCAATGTTGAGGTTGTTGAATTTGTTAGTGTTTTTCAATCTTGAGTTTTTTGTTGAATTTGTTGGTGTTTTTCAATGTTGAGGTTGTTGTTGAATTTGTTGGTGTTTTTCAATGTTGAGGTTGTTGTTGTTTTTCAATGTTGAGGTTGTTGTTGAGTTTGTTGGTGTTTTTCAATGTTGAGGTTGTTGTTGAATATTTTGGTGTTTTTCAATGTTGAGGTTGTTGTTGAATTTGTTGGTGTTTTTCAATGTTGAGGTTGTTGTTGTTTTTAAATGTTGAGGTTGTTGTTGAATTTGTTGGTGTTTTTTCAATTTTGAGGTTGTTGGTGTTTTTCAATGTTGAGGTTGTTGTTGAATTTGATGGTGTTTTTCAATGTCGAGGTTGTTGTTGAATTTGCTGGTGTTTTTCAATGTTGAAGTTGTTGTTGAATTTGTTGGTGTTTTTCAATTTCGAGGTTGTTTTTGAATTTGCTGGTGTTTTTCAATGTTGAAGTTTTTGTTGAATTTGTTGGTGTTTTTCAATGTTGAGGTTGTTGTTGTTTTTCAATGTTGAGGTTATTGTTGAATTTGTTGGTGTTTTTCAATGTTGAGGTTGTTGTTGAATTTGTTGGTGTTTTTCAATGTTGAGGTTGTTGTTGTTTATCAATGTTGAGGTTGTTGTTGAATTTGTTGGTGTTTTTCAATGTTGAGGTTGTTGTAGTTTTTCAATGTTGAGGTTGTTGTTGAATTTGTTGGCGTTTTTCAATGTTGAAGTTGTTGTTGAATTTGTTGATGTTTTTCGATGTTGAGGTTGTTGTTGTTTTTCAATGTTGAGGTTGTTGTTGAATTTGTTGGTGTTTTTCAATGTTGAGTTTGTTGTTGTTTTTCAATGTTGAGGTTGTTGTTGAATTTGTTGGTGTTTTTCAATGTTGAGGTTGTTGTTGTTTTTCAATGTTGAGGTTGTTGTTGTATTTGCTGGTGTTTTTCAATGTTGAGGTTGTTGTTGTTTTTCAATGTTGAGGTTGTTGTTGAATTTGTTGGTGTTTTTCAATGTTGAGGTTGTTGTTGAATTTGTTGGTGTTTTTCAATGTTGTGGTTGTTGTTTTTCAATGTTGAGGTTGTTGTTGAGATTGTTGGTGTTTTTCAATGTTGAGGTTGTTGTTGAATTTGTTGGTGTTTTTCAATGTTGTGGTTGTTGTTGAATTTGTTGGTGTTTTTCAATGTTGAGGTTGTTGTTGTTTTTAAATGTTGGGGTTGTTGTTGAATTTGTTGGTGTTTTCAATTTTGAGGATGTTGTTGTTTTTCAATGTTGAGGTTGTTGTTGAATTTGTTGGTGTTTTTCCATGATGAGGTTGTTGTTGTTTTTCAAAGTTGAGGTTGTTGTTGAATTTGTTGTTGTTTTTCAATTTCGGGGTTGTTGTTGAATTTGTTGGTGTTTTTCAATGTTGAATTTTTTGTTGAATTTGTTGGTGTTTTTCAATGTTGAGGTTGTTGTTTTTCAATGTTGAGGTTGTTGTTGAATTTGTTGGCGTTTTTAAATGTTGAGGTTGTTGTTGAATTTGTTGGTGTTTTCAATGTTGAGGTTGTTGTTGAATTTGTTGGTGTTTTTAACTGTTGAGGTTGTTGTTGAATTTGCTGGTGTTTTGCAATGTTGAGGTTGTAGTTGTTTTTCAATGTTGAGGTTGTTGTTGAATTTGTTGGTGTTTTTCAATGTTGAGGTTGTTGTTGTTTTTCAATGTTGAGGTTGTTGTTGTATTTGTTGGTGTTTTTCAATTTCGAGGTTGTTGTTGAATTTGTTGGTGTTTTTCAATGTTGAAGTTGTTGTTGAATTTGTTGGTGTTTTTCAATGTTGAGGTTGTTGTTGTTTTTCAATGTTGAGGTTGTTGTTGAATTTGTTGGTGTTTTTCAATGTTGAGGTTGTTGTTGTTTTTCAATGCTGAGGTTGTTGTTGAATTTGTTGGTGTTTTTCAATGTTGAGGTTTTTGTTGAATTTGTTGTTGTTTTTCAATGTTGAGGTTGTTGTTGTTTTTCAATGTTCAGGTTGTTGTTGAATTTGTTGGTGTTTTTCAAAGTTTAGGTTGTTGTTGTTTTTCAATGTTGAGGTTGTTGTTGAATTTGTTGGTGTTTTTCAATGTTGAGGTTGTTGTTGAATTTGTTGGAGTTTTTCAATGTTGAGGTTGTTGTTGTTTTTCAATGTTGAGGTTGTTGTTGAATTTGTTGGTGTTTTTCAATGTTGCGTTTGTTGTTGTTTTTCAATGTTGAGGTTGTTGTTGTTTTTCAATGTTGAGGTTGTTGTTGAATTTGCTGGTGTTTTTCAATGTTGAGGTTGTTCTTGTTTTTCAATGTTGAGGTTGTTGTTGAATTTGTTGGTGTTTTTCAATGTTGAAGTTGTTGTTGAATTTGTTGGTGTTTTTCAATGTTGAGGTTGTTGTTGTTTTTCAATGTTGAGGTTGTTGTTGAATTTGTTGGTGTTTTTCAATGTTGAGTTTGTTGTTGTTTTTCAATGTTGAGGTTGTTGTTGAATTTGTTGGTGTTTTTCAATGTTGAGGTTGTTGTTGTTTTTCAATGTTGAGGTTGTTGTTGAATTTGTTGGTGTTTTTCAATGTTGAGGTTGTTGTTGAATTTGTTGGTGTTTCTCAATGTTGAGGTTGTTGTTGTTTTTCAATGTTGAGGTTGTTGTTGAATTTGTTGGTGTTTTTCAATGTTGAGGATGTTGTTGAATTTGTTGGTGTTTTTCAATGTTGAGGTTGTTGTTGCTTTTCAATGTTGAGGTTATTGTTGAATTTTTTGTTTTTTTCAATGTTGAGGTTGTTGTTGTTTTTCAATGTTGAGGTTGTTGTTGTTTTTCAATGTTGAGGTTGTTGTTGTTTTTCAGTGTTGAGGTTGTTGTTGAATTTGTTGGTGTTTCTCAATGTTGAGGTTGTTGTTATTTTTCAATGTTGAGGTTGTTGTTGAATTTGTTGGTGTTTTTCAATGTTGAGGATGTTGTTGAATTTGTTGGTGTTTTTCAATGTTGAGGTTGTTGTTGTTTTTCAATGTTGAGGTTATTGTTGAATTTATTGGTGTTTTTCAATTTCGAGGTTGTTGTTGAATTTGTTGGTGTTTTTCAATGTTGAAGTTTTTGTTGAATTTGTTGGTGTTTTTCAATGTTGAGGTTGTTGTTGTTTTTCAATGTTGAGGTTGTTGTTGAATTTGTTGGTGTTTTTCAATGTTGAGGTTGTTGTTGTTTTTCAATGCTGAGGTTGTTGTTGAATTTGCTGGAGTTTTTCAATGTTGAGGTTGTTGTTGAATTTGTTGGTGTTTTTCAATGTTGAGGTTGTTGTTGTTTTTCAATGTTGAGGTTTTTGTTGATTTTGTTGGTGTTTTTCAATGTTGAGGTGTTGTTGTTTTTCAATGTTGAGGTTGTTGTTGAATTTGTTGGTGTTTTTCAATGTTGAGGTTGTTGTTGTTTTTCAATGTTGAGGTTGTTGTTGAATTTGTTGGTGTTTTTCAATTTCGAGGTTGTTGTTGAATTTGTTGGTGTTTTTTAATGTTGAAGTTGTTGTTGAATTTGTTGGTGTTTTTCAATGTTGAGGTTGTTGTTGTTTTTCAATGTTGAGGTTGTTGTTGAATTTGTTGGTGTTTTTCAATTTCGAGGTTGTTGTTGAATTTGTTGGTGTTTTTTAATGTTGAAGTTGTTGTTGAATTTGTTGGTGTTTTTCAATGTTGAGGTTGTTGTTG